>JAIZZI010000004.1:4800000-6000000 GCA_022606435.1 Calonectria montana
AAAAATGACGGATCTCATACAGCATCTGAAATTATCCCATACTGAATCTAAGAGAGAATGTTGCCCCACCTGTTTTTTTGTCCCCGATAAGCCGACAGCTCTGGGAAAGCATATCTCTGGATGTAAAAAGAAAGTGACTCGCGAGTTCTTTTATAAGGACGAGTTTAAAAAACTTCAAGATGCCTTGAAAACATTGAGAGAAGGATTTGAATCAAGTTTGGAACATCGGCTACGTCCTGATATTGACAGAAATCAGCTTCAATGGGAGTACATATGGTATAAGAATTTTAGCAATGATGCGCCAGTGTCCTTCTATATCCAAGATATGGTTTCTGAGTATGCTGAAATTCTTCGCCGTCAAAATGAGGGGATTCTGAATGAAACTGTCTCTGCTGTATCTGACAATCCGTTTGTTCAAAAACGTATCCAACATGCAGCGTACAGGTCCGCACCTCCCCAGCCCAACTACTGGATACGTTGCGATGGCCAAGATGACGATGCTGCAAGCAACTGCAAAGAGTCTATCCTCGATGAAGCGTTATCACTCAGCAGACGATCGACGGGAGTATCCTCAGACTTGACAGAATTATCTGATTCGACAGCATTGTCAAATTCGACGGAATCTTCAAACTCAACGACATCTTCAGACACAATTGTATCTGCAGGTATCGCTAAAAATTCGTCATGTCAGAAACGCCCTATTGACAGCTAAAATTTCGATATTAGCTTGCGCCAACATATCTTTGATAACTAGGGCGAAGCTTTAAACAAAGATAGCGGTCTTTGGGGATAATAGAAACGTCAACTAACCGGAAGATCAATAAGTTCAAGGCTGCTGGACAGTCCCATCCCAATCCATGTTTAGCATGTTCCGGTGGTTTTAAAGATGCCGCTGTGGCCCTATATCTGGGAACGAAGTGATCCTTGCGCCGCAACATAAATGTTTTTGTCATTTTCAGTTCTTAAAAATGTCAGCAAATTTGTTTTCTTTTTTTTTTCCTTGTATGGAGGGAACTTAGTGTATTATGCGTTTTCTTTTACCAGTGCTATCTGTATTATTCTCCACTCAAGCGGCAGGCGCGATAAAACAATTGAAAAAGAAAAAAAAAGAGTATTTATTAACCATCTGGCAGTACGCTATGTGTCACTTGTAACCGTTGACCCTTTAGTCTCGTTGAATTTATTTTGATTGTACTCACGCAGAATCATGAAGAGAGTTCGTGAAATCATGGAACCAAAATCACATTTTACATTTAGGCTATTATACCGTTGATATATTACTCTCCGCCATCTATCACCGGTTCTTACTTCAGCCCAAGAGTCCACACATTTGATACAAAGGCCAAAATAAATGCTATTTTCGTGTAGATTCCACATCATTCATCGAGTTCTTCCCCCCTCTTTTCCCTTTTTCGTCCCCTTTTCTGATCCTCGAGATTCATTGTTCGGATGGTTTCTGATGGGTTGACAGGTCTCAAATATCCTTTATCATCGTAGGACTTTGCACATATGTATCCGAGCCGGACAATAAATCCGAACCCTTCGCAGATTATATACATCCTTCTTATTCGCGTATTTGTAAAAATATTTAAGATTTGACACTTTCGTCAAAAGCATCACCTGCTTACTTCCCACATGACTCTCGGCTCGGTACAAAGCTAGATAAAGTGCAGTTTGTGACATCAGCTCTTCGGGTAGAGGAGGCAACCCAATAATGCCGCCCGCAGTCATTCTTAGCATACAACATACCCCGCTTCTTTCCCAGCCAGTTATGTTCTGTGAGATGTTTTTGTGATTATGAATGACCTGTAGAATGAAAAGTGAGACCCCCCTCGGACAGATTCGGTTGCCTTGAGCACATGCTATCTGCCTTGGATATGGAAGTATCCTTCTGCAAATGCGCCATTTCCAATGAAACGTGTTTTCGGGGTTTTCTTATCATCCCCCTCGTTCCCGTGCTTGCTGGTCTGGTCTTCCTCTCCTCCGTATTTCTCATTGCCCATAAAGAAGATAAAATCGTCTGCCACCCTTTCGAGTATACACAGGCATGCATCCACTACAAGGTGCTACTGACATCATGGCCATCATTGAGATGTCAATGAAATTAGGCCGTAAAGCTCTTGCCACGAAGCAATTTATCGAGACTATTTCCAGTGCTCCCTCAGAAGTCTTTCGTCTAACAGGTCTAATTTCAATGATACAGACAAGTGCGAGTCATATGAAGGACTTACTGAACCTACAGAAGACATTGGAGATGGAAAATGTTGACATTTCGAATACCATATATTTCGCATTGCAGACATGTCAGGAGAAGCTAGATTTGATCGACAATGTACTCAAGAAGACAAATAATACGAAGGACAGGCCAGCGATATCACGAAGCTTAACACAGCTTCGATTTGCTTGCAAAGTGCCATTGATTGAAAAACTCGAGGGGGAACTTCAGCAGGCAATGACTATTCTCCAACTGCCACTTGCAATGAACCTTACGTATGTTAATTATCCCAGAAATCCCCTCCTATATATCAGATGGATTTATCACTCACGATTCGACCCATCACAGTCACTCAGGAACCATGATGATGTCTGCGGTCAAGGCTACCTTGCAACAACAAAGGTCAATTTACGAGGGTATCATGGACACAAAGTGCGATCAAGTCCGAAATTGTCCTTGTAATCGACATAAATATGGTAGCATCGCAGATAAATACAAATTACAAACTACTTTGAATTATTCTATCAAAAAGTCATGGCCTTCACAACGCGGGTTCAAGATCCAGTATTGCAAGCTCACAGGACATAATAGTCGATGGGTATTAATGCTCCAGATGCAGTTATTCGCATCTCAGTTGCTTATTGTGCAGGTATGCAGGCCATTGTGGAGTATCAATCAATTAAGGCCTAGCATATCAATAAAAAGTGTAATCCCTGATAATGCTGCCATAATGGAGGCATGCAAATATGCAGACGTCGCTCAAGTTCAGAAGCTTTTGGGAGATAGACGGGCACGACCAAATGATGTTACGGTAACCAATTTAACGCCTCTCACTGTAAGTATTATCCTTGCTAATTACTAAAATAATGCTAATTCATATAATGATTGCAATTGAAAATGGACATGAAGAAATTGTTCAGCTCCTTCTAAATGAAGGGGCAGACCCGAATCTCCCCTGTGGAGAATTTCAAACGTAAGCAAATAGAGAGCCGAAGAGTTGATAGAGAAATCTTAGGCTCCTGACGTTTTTAGTTCTCCACTTCAAATCGCAGTCCTGTTTGAGCAACCACACATTGCTCGGATGCTGATTATTCAAAACGCTGATCCAGAATACAATTCGGAAAGAGGATGGTCATTATTCCACCATTTATTTAATAAAGCAAGACTCGTCAACAACAGAGAGTTTTTCAATATCTTTTGCGAACTGTACTTTGACGATATTAAAGACTTGGAGGGATGGACTTCGCTACATAGATGCGCAGCATTTGGCACTGCTCAAGATATCAAAAGTCTCTATCGTCTGGGGGCACCGAAAAACATAACTGAATGCACTAATAAGTGGGGGCAAAATCCTATTCATATTGCTGCTATGATGAATAATCTAGATACCCTACACATGCTCACAGAACAACAGGCAGCCCAGTCTGCGATATGGGGATTATCTGCTCAAAATACAGATATACTAAATATCCCTGATATTATAGGTTGGACTCCAATACATCTTGCTACTTACCAGGGCGCTAGAGAAACAACAAGGTGGTTATTGAAACAGGGTGCAAATCCACACGAATCGACCTATTCAATAGCTAGTTGGTTTCCTAAAGGTCACAAGGATAAAGAATTCAAGGCACAGGATCTGGCAAAATTATCAGGAAGTGAATTCCTAGAATACTTTATTCAGGCGCTGGTAGAAGCAGGGCACGACGTCACCTTGGATGGAGAAGACTTGTACTGGGCATTCGAACTCAAGACTAAGTAGCAGACTGAGAAGAATTTCAACTAAAATTAAGTTTTCCTATGAGTAAAAATAACTAAATTGAGATTTGATGGTTCTCTTTTTTTTTTTTAACTTGATTTGTCGGAACATAGATGTCTAAGCTCCTCCTCTACTGATGGATTGAAAATTGATTTAGTATGTAACTCCTCAAGGAAAATGATCTAGGCAGTGATCACTATCATCATAATACTATCTGCACCTAATGTGGAGTCTGCCTTTAGGGATACTCGAAATATTCGAAAACTGTATAAATAATACGAATTGCATAAAGCTCGGACAATCTTGGCAAACCAAAATACGAACCATGAAAACGAGGCGAGGATAATAACGACTGAGAGAGTAGGGGATAATGTGAGAATGATTCTGCTATTAATCCATTATGTTCACGCCCAACAATTTTTTACTATTGCCCCGATTGAGATGAATGAAGCTGCTACATCAATGAGGGTTGATCCCGGTGCTGCTCAACCCGAGATTGCTAATTTTTTTTGCTTCTCAAATCGTACCATCTTCATAAATAAAAAAGATTCCTTCATTCCGCGTAAGGAGAAATAAAATAAAATAAACAAGCGGCTAGTATGCCTGTCATAGTGGGGTTAACTGTTGATGATCCACGAACGTTGCTCCCTCGGGCGCGACTCCGAAGTATCCGTGCTCATCATTTCCATTCTGGTCAGCATGAATGCCTTCCCCCACCTTGTCTGAAATTAGAATGGAGTCAAGATTAATTTTTCAATGCAAAGCTTAAAAACTCGTATTGCCTGACTTCTGGGGCTTGGGATCGCAGATCACAGCTGTGCAATTTAAGAAACTGCCCGGTTTTAGTGGAGAAGCATGACTGTCTAGTTAACTGCGAACAAACTACAATAACCTCATCTCACCCACCGCCGTCGATTGTTTGGGTCACGCTGCAATCATATTTTCCATCACCCTCGCTAATATTCCGTCATTCCTTCGTAATTTTATTTTCCAACCAAACCACCATCATCATGCACGTCAAGTCTCTCCTTTTCGCGGCTGGCCTTGCCAGCGCTGCTCCTCAGCTCGCTCCCCGGAACGTTACCGCTCCCGCCTCCATCGTGGCCGCTCCAGACTACTTTCATGTCGTTACTATTCGACCTGCTAGCACACTTGATTACTCGTCCTTCAAAGCCGCTAAGGGCAGCCTTTTCCTCAACCTCCCCCGATCCAACGCTTCGTGCGATTCCACGGTCGGCGACTGGGCTACCTTCTACCTCAAAGACGGTGCCGCCTTTCTCTATAAGACCGATAATCCCCCCCAGCAGCTCTACACCGACCGTTCTGGAATGGGTATGTTATATTGTTTATATGGCAATGCGAATGCAAACTAACCACAAATATCCTACAACAGGCATGGGCAAGCTGGGCTACATCACTGGTGCTCAGTCTCCTCCTCGCAACGCAGAGCTCACTGGCTTTGCCTTTGCATCTGATGGAGGGCTTGAGTTTGACGGTGCCGGTTTCAAAGCATGTCCCAACAGCATCGAAGACTCCTGGAGTCTTTGGGTCGATACTGGGGTTGAGAAGCCTGGCTGGAACGAAGGCTGCATTAGCGTCCAGACCCGTGTCTACGAGGAGCTGAATCCCGTTGGCTGCCATTACACCGAGTAATGGTAAAGTCAGATGATGAATGAGTACAAGTGCGAGTGGTCATATTTTGCCCTCTTTCTTTAATGTACCTATAGTAATCCAGTTTACCTTCTGTCGCTCGTACCGGGCCTTGCTATATCACCAACCTTCGGTATGAGTCTAATATATTATATTAACAGTTACAACATAAAAATGTCACAGATCCTGTGACAACAATGGGGTTAAAGAAAGCGGCAATAGACAGAAAATGTGGCTAAGAACCTTGTCGGCAATTAATACGCGGAAGCCAAAAACTAATGAAATAAAGCAGCTTTACAATTGATTAGGCCATCCCGCTGAAAGTACACTCTATAATGGACCTAAATCATTTCCATACCAAAATGTGTTGATTAAAATTCTAGGTCCGTAGGTCTTCAACCGTGACGCCAATAACTTTCTAATGTAACAAATACACCTTGTGAAATATATGTAGATCTAGCATGGATTACCAAAGAGAAAGACACACGGCCCGGAATACCAATTATTTCTGGGAGCATTGTTTGGCAAGTTCTTGCATTAGGCCCAAGCGACATGAACACATGTCATGACCGAATATCGCTTATACTATCGCAAACTTCAAGTTTACAGTCTCTACACTAAACTTAGACTACTATCATTAATAGCCATTAACTATCTCAAGTTGTAATACGTAATGTGTCGTGGAGCCGTATCCTTTAGTATTCACCACTTTGGTCTCAGCTCAGGTACTCGCAGATATCAGTGGGCAGGCGATTTGTAAAATACACCTCAACATCGGGTCCGGTACTATTTTAGCGGGTGGCCACTCGCCACCGACCCACTACGTCACGCTACTGTGGTCCAGACACCACCTCCCAATATCTTTCGGGCAAGCGTGTCATGATCAATAGTATCAAGACTAAGGGTCAAAACTTCCAACCCTGAAGCTCATGATGTGGGTACTAGTTAGAACCTGATTGAGAAAAAAGCGGCTCATTGAAGCGTGCTTCGACCGGGTGAGTTAGGTAGGGTTTACGGTCGATAGGAAAAGTGGGAATTCGTACTATATGATGGTATTTGCTTCTTTCCCAGCAACGTGCTGCAGTGGCATTAATCTAGGAATCCAGTGGCTAATGAATGCTAATGAATGGCCGTAGGTCGGTCTAATTTGCCAGTGCTGTACTAACGGCTAACGGTGGTGAGATCCAGGCCCCAGCTCTCTGCCTCCTGGCGCTATAGCCATGATAGGATTAGTTACTTCGTTAAGCGTGCCAATAGTTTGGAAATGATGAAGTGCGAGTCGATCCAGGTACGGATTCTATTTGAAATCGTAAATGCATAAGTAGAAACATTGATCCGCTAGAAATACCATATTGGCGGTAATCCTTGACCCTCATTCTCGGCCCCGATCAGCCTTTAACACGCTATGAAGTTTCAGGTCCTCAGTCTCATTTTGGCTGCGGTTGCTTCGACCAACGCGCTTCTCCATAATTGCAAAGCACCCTCTACGTTATGCAAATATGTTGACAAAACAAATGCCCAGCGATGCAAAAGTCTCATTGGTATGTATTTGAAACTCCCAAGATGAAGAAAGAACCACACACTCATGTTTGGTTTGCTCAGCTGCCAAGAAAATCAGTACTCCAACGTGTCAGATTCTGAATGATATCACTACAACAATTACCATCCATCCGACAACCACTCTAACAAACACCATTGCTCCCCCTCAACAAACGAAGACCGTTCATTACACTATCAATAGGAACGGAAAGCCGTCAGTATTCGTGACCTCGAAGAGTTCAATGGAATACAATAACTTGTTTAGAAGTATCCCACCGCAAACCGCAGCAACAGCGACCGCAACCAAAACAAAGGTGGCAACTATTATCAGTACCACCACTTCAACATCTACTTCAACAATTTTCGCTACCAAAGAGGAGATTACATTCACCACTACCACAGTGTAACTATGAACTCACATTGATCTGCTATTGTTAATCACCACTAATTCAACACAGCACGTCCTACAGTACCACCTTGGTCCCCTGGCAAGCTCTGGTGTGTCAAACCCAACGCAACATCAGGAGAAAAAATGCGCCTCTTCCTACAGAGTGTTGTAAGGCAATATTCTTTTAAATCATCTACTTTTTGTCTAGCCATACTAAAATCTTTACAGCTTGCTTTGTTACTGCTACCGAAACACACCGGCAAATCGAGACGGTGACTGTGACAGGTCAAACGTTGACAAAAACTGTTCATGAGAAGTGTGATGAGACTCCCACCATAACGCACACCGTTACCGCTACCAACTACGAGGGCAAACATATATCGGCGTCAAGGACCACAAAAACTATTACCAAAACTATCACTCAAACCGATCACGCCTTGACTACCAAATTTGAACATATAACCACAACCTCAACAAAGACACATGTTGTGACGGTTACTTCTACTACGAGCACCGATGTGACCATTACCGAGACTGCTCAACCGTGCGATAATATCGATCAGTTAGACAAATACGCAGGGGTAGGCTTTCCCAATATATTAACTCAGATTATCAATAGCGGTTCTGCCAAAGATTGCTGCCAGAAATGCTACGGAACTGAAAACTGCTCCTTCTTCACCTACACGACGCAACTTGATTCTACATGCACTCATTATTACATTCAAGAATCAAAGCAGCAGCAATTCTGCCCAGGAATTAGCCCTATGTGTCCTTTGGGCCAAGTGTTCTTTGATATGAATGTTGGAGGTCGCGATAATGTTGAGGGATATTCTGGGCCCTGTTATTATGGGTACGATCAATATTTTTTATTCTAATGTCTATTTTCTGCGACATGTTGAACACCACTCTAACGTTGAACTTCTACAGATTCTCAGGGGCGCAGCACAGATAACGAACTCATCGTTCAGTTCAAGTGGAGATTGTAGATGCCATCCACCGGAAGTGGTCAACTACGCAAATGATTGAGGCATCAGTCCTGCTTTGAGAAGAAACATCTGTTTCAAGGACACATTCAATCATTTTAAGTGCAAAGGCCCTCAATTGATGTAGTAGTATGACGACTGTCTGCTGCTCTATCCATACCATCATGCCTACAAGCAACCTTCTATTACTGGTGCCAATACCTACAGTTTCTTTCTCCTGTGATAGATTAATGTTAGCTGATGGTTCCCGGTCGGTTGATCTGAATTGTTACAGGCCGGTTTAACTGGCCAACCAGAACTAAACCAGCGGGCTCGCGCTGCCTTACGCGCCTTGCGCCGCTTACCTGGCAATACGGCATTGTATTTGCACATTTGCAGCCAATGTAAGCTTACCACGTCGGTGCCACGTTGCCCACAGGCTGTAACCTAACACTGATGCCACCTCATTGAGTCGCAGAAAGGTTTGCCGAAATTGAAATCGGAGACAACTGCCCCTTTCGTACGTTACATTTGGTCTTTCAGGCCATCCTTCAACGCCGTAAGCACTTACTCTTCCTCACCTTTTCGCTGCTTGCAGGCAAAGGTTCGATGGTAAGTTTATGGACGTCGCCGCCCTTAAACTTATCGCGCATAAGCGGATACCATGTCCTTCAGTGATGCACGGGGATCGTGATGGTAATCAGGACAAAAGTTGTATCTCATCTTGAAGGGAGGTGATGAAGGCTTTGTAACAATGTATCTATTCAAATTGGCCACTGTTGTACAACTCACAGCCCTGCGCAGCCCGAAAAGATCAGGGCCCAATAGAATTCTTCAATAGAGTTTTACATGTGTATTTCTATAGGTGTGAAGCATATCATTGCATTTATAGCCTTTAATTAGGTAAGTCATCAATAGTGAGTATCGATCCGCTTTTCCCCATACCTGGTAGGGGTATATCGCTAGTTCTTGATGTTGGCTTGTTGCATCTTAATTACTCTGTCGCTGAGGGGATATTGGGTGGGTGCATGGTGAGACTGCGGCGGAAAAGCGATGTAACATCGGGGCTTGCTGCCCCAACTGCCAATTGTCCGGCCGCTCCCAAGTGCTGCCCCAGGCGGCCTGTCAATCCATGCTTGTGCATCCTCAGCCGCAATCCTCTGCGCTAAATTCATGCCAACGGCAAGCTATTGAATCCGAAGCCCCTCGTATTTTTCACGCTAATGCGTGTCGACACAGTTGGTGGTGGGACCGGCATATTGATCCGATCGCGTTCCACTGCTCTATATCGGTCGATCTTTTTGGTCTTTAAAAAATGAAGAATGAACTAGTTGAAATTTTGAAACCGAGAGAGTAGACTCGGGTTGAGGTCCCAGGCTCATCGCACTGCCAGTTTTCAGCATCTTGGCCACAGCCTGGAATAAGCAAGGCATTGTCATTGAATGTTACATAGACTAGAAATAGCGCCGGCTCTGATCGCGTAAGCACTAGTATGCGAGAGGAGACTTGAGGCGCCTGGTCGTGAGATCTTTCCTTTTGGGATGAGGGTAAGCTTTAGCTGTAAGCTTAGATTGTAAGCAATTTATCATGAGTTTTTAACCCAACTTGAATCCTCATGAATAAAAGTGGTCTTTTGGAAGGCATGTCTCGGTAACCGAACGAACGCTAGAATAACAGATGGCATGGAGCAGGCGACAAGAGCTCGAGCGCTAGACGAATTGGTGGCGCAAATAGGGGTCAAGGGTTATTGTGAGACATACATTCAACTCAGCGCCTATCACCTGCGTCATTGCACATGTCTGTTGCAACATCCAGCCGTAAAATTATCTATATAAGATGAGGGGATCGGCAGCACTCTGTTGAGTTGTAACAATAACCTTTTCCACACCAGCGCCACCATGCAGATCTCGCTCTCAGTCCTCATCAGCCTTGTAGCGGCGTCGCGATTTGTGCGGGCAGCCCCCCAGAAATCCTCCACTGAGAGCCTGCAAGACTTGAACCAACAAGCAATCCAAGCTTTGAAGAATGGCTATTACGGGAGCTCGAGCAAGTGCTCCATATCTGATGCATACGTGCGCCGGGACTGGTAGGTTACCTCATCGTACCGTGTATGGAGCTTGCTACTGACTGCTGCTTCAGGAAGCATTTTTCCAAGAAAGACAGAAAAAACTACATAGATGCCGTTCTATGCCTAATGATGAAGCCCTCTAAAGCTGACCCTTTATTTGCTCCCGGTGCTGTCTCTCGATATGACGACTTCCTCGCAATTCATCTCAATCAGACTCAGTCCATCCACGCCACAGTGAGTCTGTCAGTTCTCGTCCAATGTATTGTTGCTAAGAAATTGATCTAGGGAAATTTTCTGACTTGGCATCGCTATTTTCTCTATACTTATGAGTCCACACTACGAGAAGAGTGTGGATACAAAGGTTACCAGCCATACTGGAACTGGTTTGACGGATCTGATTTTTCCAAATCTCCAGTCTTTGATGGGAGCGAAACCAGTATGGGTGGCGATGGTGCCTTCTTTGCTCATAATGGTACTATGGCCGGCACCAAAAACATTCCAATCCCCCCTGGTAAGGGTGGCGGCTGTATCAAGGACGGTCCTTTCGTGAAGTACGTAGGCTTGATTGAACATATTTTAAAACAATGGCTAACCGCGGGACAGTATTCAAGCCCACCTTGGTCCCGTTAACCCTGCAATGGATGGTATGACTGCGAGTCCGACTGGGCCATTAGGCCCAAATCCGCGCTGTCGTCGACGTGATCTCAGCAAGTACGCCATTGATATGTGGATGACTGCCAGTAACCTGCACAATATCACTGTTGGTGCGGCTTCGGGTAGTATAGCTGCCTTCCAGAGTGAGCTACAAGGGCGTTTCCCTGACCAGTTCCTCGGGATGCATGCCGCTGGCCATCTCACAATGGGTGGTGACTCTGCAGATCTTTACTCTTCACCCAACGACCCAATGTTTTACCTTCACCATGCCATGGTCGATTATGTATACTGGATCTGGCAGGCGTTGCATCCTAATGTGGCCAAAGACATTTTCGGCACCATCACACTTGGAAATAACCCGCCAAGCAGGGATGCCCTGAAAACTGATCTACTAAATATGGGCGTCAACGGACCGGCGATTCAGATTGCCGATACTCTTGATACGCTTGGCAACACACCCTTCTGTTATATCTACCTTTAGATTCGAAGATGAGTATTGGAAGAAAAAAATGTTGAACACGTCAGATGCAGTTCTATTCGCACACGAGATTGCTACTTACAAATTAACCAAAATCTCATTGTTTAAAAAATAGCTTAGTATTAAGAAAAGTGATGCAATATATCTATTAATCCAGTTCCTACAGCATGTCACATGTTGCCAACATCCTTATTGTTAACACGTGATAGAGTGGACCGATTAGTTCTGAGCAACACATACAAGGAAATAACAGAAGTAAAAGGTTGCGTCCAGTAATCGGTCAATGATTTAGTCAGTTCAATTGAAGGCAACCGAATTGAATTGAAGGCTGAGTTGTACCTTATTAGCAGCAACTCCTGCGATCTGAGTTTTAGATCTTCTATTGAAGCCCTTGGAATAACGATTAGGGCTGGTTATCACAGTCAATGCTGCCATACTGGTTTCGCGTAGCCTCCCACCAAGTGGAGCTAACCATACCATTATTACAACCAACAAATGCATTAAAGTCCCACCCAAGAAGACCACCTCCAGCATCACCACACCAAGTGTTAGAAGGGGTGCCACATTCTCCAAAGCGCTTCAGATTATCCCAAAGCCCCCCGCAAATACCGGGGATATCAGGAACAACGTCGGTAGACCGAACTTGATATCGAAAGACGGACGAAGTAATTTTGTTCTTATTGCAGTGGTGAGCTGCGGTAGCAGAGTTTGCTAGAGCACCAATTGCGAGGAAAGTAGATGCCTTCATAGCTACACAGAAATATATTAGCAAAAAGTCAAAAGATACAACAGACGTGACTTTTATTTACTGAATAGTTGGAGAGGTGAATATAATTGTGGGGAAAATTGGAAGAAACCTCTGAATAAAGCCAAGTGCAGTGTGGTGATACTGGCAATAAGGGAAGAAAACAATGGTGAAAGGCTTGATTTATATATTCGTAGACCGGCTTGGTTCAATAGAGTACATACCTAATTTGTAGCAACTCGAGGTTTTCAACCCTTAGTCGTATCAATTACGTGATGACTTGTAAAGTGATACATCTTACCGCTTGTTCTCGCCGAGCCTTGAACTCCGTTCGACTAAGCAAGCACGATGATCTTTTCCAGGTCATGTTATTCAAAAGTCCAAAAGACCCACATGACAATCAATCAATAACGGGTCAAAATTCGTAGGTTGGCTGCCAAGCAATATCCACCTTTTTTGCGCCTTGCGAAAGATTATCCACTTCGTCTACGCCCTGCAAGGAGTTGATATAGATATCCAGTGCTTTATTGCATTAGGAAATCACCGATAGACCCGATTGCGTATGCATATGACTGGAAGTTGTTTGAAGAAAAAGTCCGAGTAACAAAATCCCAACCTCAATTCAACATGGCTTCTTCCCTTCAATGACTTCGAAAGCCATCCTTTTGATCAGTCTACTTCGCCCTCTTCTTTTCTCCCCCTATTCATTGCATTTCTTCCGGTTCTAGGACCTCCATAGGAAACCAACAAACAGTCCATGATGGTTAGGTTGGTACCACACACCGTTCTATTCAAACTGAAAGACATAAAATTCCCCACTACTTAGAACTGGTCGATGATGTATATCCACTTGCCACTTTCCACATTCCCTGCATGGGCATTTCCTTTTTAGGACTCGTAAACATGAGACACATGCCCCTCAAAGTGTTGGCACGTCTTGGCCGTGCGGCTTAGTGCCGATCCTAATTAAGGCTCCGCCCCCGGCAAGATAACCGGACTAATGAATGGGAGAATTCAAACTTCTGACCTTTTAATCATACCAAGTGCTGTTGTCGTGGTAAAAGTTTGAAGGCTACAATTTGGTCTAAACTTGCTAACAAGTGTTATGATAAACTGGAGTTGTAGCCAAATTCAGATGGAATTCATCAGATATGAGTGTAACGAGATTTTATTTTCACATATTTCTAACCATATATACCCCTCAATATCTACCCTTGATACTCCACTTTTGCCGCTTACCCTCTCCACCTTTTTGTCAGCTGTAATCCCACTTTCTTACATAGTGCTACTACTTTTATCTAGAACGTTAATCTTATCTTATTTTAGTCGAATATTCGCTTAGAACCTACCAAGGCATGGTTGGATCGCCTAATTGTCGTCAAGGGGAGGGACACTGTGCAGGTACCAGTTGTATTATGGGGGCGTCGTAGATCATTAGTCATTGAACATATTCTCGGAGGTTGCCAGTTTGGGGTGTGCGATTTGTCGAATATTGATTGGAAACTTTTGATAGACCTTTGGAAGTGTCTTTGAATCTATATAAATCATGATATATCCCTCCATTTCCAACATCTACATTGTCACCGAATCACTCCTCACAACTTACCAATAAATTATTCCTCACTCACCTGTCTTCTTTTTGCACACTCTAATCGAGAAGAAATCTATCAGTCAGTACCCATCATAGTATTCTGCACACCCATCTCATTGTACGTATGCTTACAGAATCACACACATAGTTATGAGGTTTCCCATCTCTACCGCCGTGGTCGCCATCGCTCTGGCTACATCAGCATCTGCTGAAAGATGCACGACGTCAGATGTCACTGGCTTCATTCACCGATACCAAGTCCGCTCTGAGGTTGTTGTCCCTGATATCCCTGGAATCTGTGGCGGCTTGTGGGACAACCTAAAGCGGTTCGGCGAGTGTGCCACCCCATCTAATACTTGGTGTGGCGATGCTGGCAATGGCATTCTTGGATGGGATTTCAATGCTTTTAATGGCTGTAAGGGTGGCATGGTTGAGTCTACATGGTGGGAAGCTACGCGTAACCAGTATGGAAGCATTAACTGCCCTATGTAAGCCTATTTTTACATCAACTATTGAGAATTGGTGAACAGAATCCTTCTTGGGGGCATGGGTTTGTGCGTATGTGGAGGCTAGAGCCGGGAGGTTGGAGAAAAGAGGAGATGGGCGGCGTTGACTATTACTGCTATTATCTTACCAGCTAGGATAGAGTTATATGCACAACGCTCAGCCCCAGACCAGTACGTGTGCCTTGACATTGCTGTTAACGAGTGTGTGATGTCAACTTGATCAGAGTGCAACGATGATGATGATAATAAAGATTTTCTGTATTATAGGCTGCTTGCTGATCGCTATTCGACGCAAGAGGACATACTAAACTAACTACACATCAACAGTGTAATGGAGCGGTCCCAATCTGAGTTGTAGGGTATTTAGATGTAAAGGAATTATAGGACTTACATTTAGTACTGCTGTTCGCACCCAATACAAGTGCTATTTGCATATAAGCAATTGATCCAATGTTCTGCCAGCTGCAGACAGAAAAGTCAAAAGAGGTGGCTGTATTGTGCTTGGTGGGGGAGCATTTGGAAACATGAATGTTCGATATATTTCGATCATCTTTCGAAAGTTGAAAGTGGTCGGTTCGTGGATGTGTAACCGCTAGTCAATAGAGCCTGTTATTCGCATGATTGAAGATGGCCATCTTAACCTTGGCCTAGTAGCGGCATAGAGGTAGTTGAACTTTACTTGGTGATGTGAGCGCCGCTGTAGACCATACCGAAGCAATAACAGGTTGGAGAAGCCATACTATCATTGTGCCAAACTCGGTCAGTGGTTAGATGATGTACGTCGAAATGTCAAATGTCATGTTGTAATAAATATGCAGAGAAGGTTTAAAACGAAATAGCTGCAATTGCTGTTATTGAAGGGATTCAGATATGCGGCTAACAGCAGGGGGCAAGTATGGATAGTGATCAAAATGCTAGTTAAATAAATGATATAGAAGAGCTATGTACACCAAGAAAAGTTTATTATGATTTGTCAACAGTAAGTTTGGTACTGATAATCACTGCACTCAATATACCAAATCAGGTTTAGGCTTAGTGATGGCAATGCAACCAGAACATATCAAATAACACCATGTTACTCCAAGACCATGTACGCCAACCGCTAACACCAACTAACTGGATAAAGGGTCAAGCTTTCAATTTGCTTGATATAGATAACCACTTTTAACGCAAATGCTACATGACCGCCTTTAGGTTGACTAGCAATAGTTCGATAAATGCGAGCTGTCGCAGATCCACGGCATCCGGAAACTCCTCAATGTTGAAGTGCAATTAATAATGAAGCTTAATGGTCTGTTTCAACCACATTACTTCATCCAGCATTTCCCCGAGTCTACAAGCTCGATTGATCATTTGAAATCTACCACCTCGTAGCACGTATAATCCCCCAGCAGCTGAAATCCTTCAAGGCTCAACATACATTTCACGTGGAGTTTGGGGTTGCCTTCTAAACTCCGTATCCGCAGAGCCCGATTGGTGTGGGGAGAAGAATGAGGACCTTCTACCATATTCATCTGAATTATAAAACTCGTTCGGCCAGGTTGGCTCGCTTCGATGGGATTCAGTTGGATGGTATTGTGTGTTTTGTCCACTTGACTCCTTTTGTGATTTCTTCCACTCTCGGAAACCCTTTAGGCTTCGTAGATGCTTCCAAGCATAGTATATTATCAGGGCGAGGACCACCTCGACTGCAAGTGTTGCACCAATTGAAATACCGGCAACAGTGCTACTAGACATGTGGGTGTTCTTCGGTGCGCTGACATTGAAATATGCAGAATTCGTACTGTCCACGGTCGCATCGTCATCGGTATACGCGTCGAGGTTGAACCAAAAGACGTATTCCTCGCCTGATGGAATATCTTCTGTGTAGTTTTCGAGGCTGACGGTCCACTCCCAGCTCGTAGATGTTGTGTTGCCTGTGCTTCGTCAGTCCGATAATTGCCCTCTCAATCAGCATGTCCAAGATACCTACTCAGAAGCTGCAGTGAGAGCTCGGTAGGATACTCGAGCAACAGGTATAGGTCGAATCTAGAATAGTTTGACTCCCATTTGACTGGGACCTTTTGCCCAACTTTGTACTGCGGGTTCTGGTCGTATGTGAAGGTTTCTGGTTGTGGACCGGGCTGGATGATTGTGATTTTTCCTTGTACAGTCGCAAATAGGGCCGCGAACAGGATGAGGATGGTTGAAGAGCACATTTTGGCGATTCGCCCTCGTGAGGCTTCAAACTGAACCGCCCTACAAGCCGGACGAGTCGTTCGGGCATTTTCCTTTGGGCTGGGGGGGCAATAATTATGTAAGATAGCTCGATTCGTAGCAGGGGCTGAATAGATAGCGCGCTGCAGTGGCCTCTGGAGAGGTTTCGGTCCAGGCTAAAACCGCCACATCCTGCATCTACAACCAGTGGAGATGATACGCTCCACATGGCGGGAGGGGCAGCCCCTAACATCTCAGTGCCAACAGAGGTGATGAAAAAGAGATCTGCTGGCGGCACGAAACGTACCTCAAGGTGGAGATAATGGGGAATGTGGTGGAAAAAACTCGCAGTGTACTCGATGAGTTGTGTTCGCTATCAGTAGTCTCAAGCAGCTGCTCCCAATCACCAAAGTTGTTAACCCCGTTTCGGTAGTTGTGCTATCATTTTGCTATCGATTGTTAAAAAAAAAAAAACACCGACAGTCTGGCAACACATTGAAGCATAGGGCTGAGCAGGATGATTTGGCCTGTCAAATATGGCCTTGGCACGGTAAGTCTGCCGGGATGTGGAGACGAACCAGAGCCTGGGGGATTGCCAAGCAGTGGATTTCTGTGCTCTGTGATTCATATGGCTAATCCGTGCTAGTTTCCAGTAAAAGGCTCGAGCGGTATCCCATCGAACACTCAGAGCCGTCCCGCTGCAACATCAATAAGCACAACAAGTCGCCTGACTTGTATTTTGATGAGAAACCACCTGGAGTTAGTATTTGCAGCATCAACACGCGGGGAGTCCAGACCCAGAAGCTAAGGCGTCTCACCGGGAATACTTGGGTTGCCCAGGAGTGGGGCACACGGCCGACGGATAGATGTTGCCGAGTTGCCCAGCATCTTTTATACTGCCTTTGTTTTCACAGTATTTGCACAGATGTGAATATTTATGAAATCTACGTTTGTTGCACCACTGAGACATTCACCAGAGACACCAGGTTATCCCTCCTGAATACCATCTCTCCCTCACGAGTAAATTGATATTCGTCAGCCAGTCATTACCAAAGTTCCTTTTTGAAGTCCCTGTCCCACGCCAACGGACCAATCCGCTCGATCCACAGATATGCCGGCCGCCACGTCTGCGCCACGGCTGTCCACCGCGGCAAGCTGAAGCAGGGATCTGCAACTAGCGGATTCTTCCAACAGTCGGACAAAGGCCAACTCGGATAGCGGCACAGTTGAACTGTTTTTGATGATCTCTAATGATGGATATTCTTAATTTTGACTTATCTTAGCAAAGACACAGCCTGACTGACCTGCCGTAGCGAGTGGCTAATATTCAAGATTATGTCCGAGCTACCCTACCAAAATGAATGGGGCTTGTCTGCCTTGTTGGCACATTTCCGCGTAAAGGAATTCATTCCGCTCACACCAAGAACAAGGTGTAGTCAGCCTATTTGAGTTTGCCCAGTGGATAAGCTACCAGTCTCCAAGTGAGTGCTCACTCATTGCATAAACTTCCATGCATGGGAACTTATTACCGAGTAGCCTCAATTTCCGCTTTGGGCTCTCATTCGTTCAAAACTTCAAGATTGTAGCAATGCCACGTAGTACCACAATCAACTCGGCCTTACCATGGTGACAAGATCAATAAACTCTGTACTATTGCGCGTCATGACTTTGATTCAACGAATCAACCAATATCTAGTACTGACCAGGAACCAATGCTTGTTCAATGCCCCATAAACGGCAACAACGTCATTGTGAATATAAGGGCCTCTGGCTAAGCGGCATACAATGCGAATTTCAATTGCATTCATCCCACTTCAACCTCTACTGCCTGTCGCATCATCCCCTTCCTCACAGCGAGGATATCGTCCTCCTCCTAGTCCTTCTTGCGCAGCCCAGCACGCTTTTTGCCGTCTACAAATAGATATAACAGTGTCAAACTCTGTGGTTTAGGCGGGTTGAGGTAATAATTCCATGGTAGACTTGCGCAATATTTTTACGGCTGAGAAATACAGAAAAAAAGAAGCCTCCCGCGCTTGAATATGCATACAGCCAATGTGGTGATTCTACCTGCTCCGTTCCCTAAGCCCACGCAGATAATGAGAATACATTACTTGAAGACTACAGAACCATGGCCAAGAAACTTGGTCTTACTAGTTAACTTGGGAGCAATGAGCCGCTCGTGGCAGTGCGCGACGCGAACGAGTGAAAAAAGAAAACAATTTAATCACCGACGTAAAGGGTTACATATATTGGCTAGTAATCTAAACGAACACCAATCGTTCCATACTGACATTCTCTTCTTTTACGGCCTCTCCATCCATGATCCCATGAACATAGCACTCACCAACCAGTTGGTAATTGCCGTGTTCAGCTGGTCTCACCAAGAAAGGCACATGGCAACTGTCCAGCACACAAATGACATCTCCATCCTTGCTTCCCATGGGAAATAAGCCCAGTTGCCCGTTTTTGGTGATTCCTAGGCGACGATTCCGCAGTGCCCTCTTCATGGCAATGCGAATTTCTTGGAAGGTCTGGCCAAGGGCACGTTGGCCAAGATTGGACAACTCCAGCTTTCCCTTTCCCTTTGGTCGTTTTTGGCGAACAGAATATGTCTGACCGGCGAGTGAAGGGGACCGACCGGTAGATTCATCTAGGAGCAGACTGAAAACCTCAGCGTAGCTTGGTGGACACTTTAATTTAGCTGAGCTATCTTTGCCGGCTACAAGCGTGCGCCAAAATGCATCGAATACCGTGTTATTGCCATCTGTATCTTGAAGTCGCGAAGCAAAGTTGGCAGCTTCGATTAGATCCTTATTTTCGACCGTAGGATTGTGATTGCTCAAGTCGGGATCGACAAACACACCACTGATCTCAGCAAGGCTGTCACAAACGACGCCTTGGACGAGAAGCTTGGTTTTGTCATTCGGGTCGATCTCAAATAAGTCTATTCTTTTTATTGAATTAAATCGTCCGCATGCATTATACGTATTCCGAGATGAGGTTGCGTATCCGAGGGCGATGGCTTGGGGGCGCCTTCTCCAGTCTGGAACCCAAGACGGCATGTCATCCGAACCGTGCTCTACAGAACAAAGAACTGCAGTCAGCCTAGATCCAGATCTGTCTTCGAGCATATGCTGAGCCACCATATCGTGGTACAGCCCAGGTGCGGTGCAATCTGTATAGCTAATCCGCACCGCGTTTCTGTCGTCCTCTGAACACACTCCGAGAAGGCCATATATTTTGTCCCGACTATCATAGCACTGCGACGGCCATGTAGCAACGAGCAGTCCGAAGAGTGATGGGTGTTTCGAAAAAGTGTCATACTGCGATTTCATATTGCTAAGATCGAAAATGGCTTGGCAAACATCGTCAGAAACGCCTGGTTCGCCATCATTTGGAGCAAATTTTCCTTGCAACCAGCGAGATATTCCGCACGTCGTCAAATGTGTGCAGGCATTGGCCAGGATGTCCCAAGTCATGATGCCATCGCCACAAGCCACCCACAGGTCCCTAGAAAGGATCGTCTCTTGGATAATCCAGACACGCGTGAACCATGCTCGAGAAACCACATCCCAAATATCTTTCCAATCTTGGGAATCCTCAGCTGGGAGACGCATTCTCTCGAATTCGGCTGGGGAAATATCGCCGTTCATGAACTGCAGACGATAGCCAAAGTCCTCCAGGAGACGAATCGCTGATTCAGAACCCGCGCTACCTTCGCCTAGCCAAACAATAGTATTTTCCGCGTGACGGTAGATGTTAGACATGAGTGGAATTTGCTGCTCTTTTTCCTTTGTGTCTTCTTGATTGATGCATATCTGATCAACCCACATAACAATTGAACGGTCCGCTCGGCGTAAATGCCTCAATGCTACTTCAAGAGACTTAGTTATCGCCGTTTCATGTCCGTCACATTCAATCCTCGCATCAAATACTGGAGGTCCCCATGTGTAGCTCAATGCAGTGTATCGAATAGGCTGTTTAAAGTCTTGCATTCTGAGGGCATATTTTGTGTAGACTCTCATTGGTAAGCCGGATTGTTCGTGCACTGCCATAATGTCGTCAAACTCGATAGAGCAGTGATGCAAGGAAGCCTGCAGCGGTTCTTCGCCTGCTCCTGGCTTAATCTCAAGCACACGTATCTCATACTTATCAACCAGAGCCTTATACAGTTTCCCCTCCTCGGTGCGGCTGCTGAGGGCAGGGATAATCTTGGTTGATGCCCATACACGAACATCGTCAGCCCTGTACCATCCCTCTAACTCTTCAGGGCGTGAGCCACATAGGCCCGCCACCTCGAACTTTTTCTCATCGGTATTATAATCTCTAGAATATTCAGTGATGAACTCGGTTTGTGGAGGGCGTGTCTCCGTGTTGAGATCCATGTTGAATGATACGAAATCTTTGGTGGATGAAGTTGAGGGGCACTTGAGACAAGTGGGATCGAAGGGCTAATGCCTAGTCTAAATGCCTAGTGCTTATGTGGGGATGCAAGTCAAACCGCTGAGCGGTACTATTAATAGAATCAGATCATCATCATCCCTGTTACAGCCATCACATTTAATCCATGAGAAAATATGGAGGCTTAATGAGGAATATCTTAAACTAAGTTGCACTTGCTGTAGATATAATGATCATCTCTAAAGTCTCCTCGGATAACTGATCAGTCAGCCAATTGTTGTGCAAGATGAGAATGCCAACGAGAGGTCCCAATTTTGTAATGTCTTGATAGCCTCCTACAGCATACTGGCAATCTTGGTTAACTCTGAAACGATGAATTCTGCGATTTTTTAATCAAGAGTAAAATTCAAATAAAAAAAATGAAGGAAACAAAAAGGAAATGATACTGCATTATTATCGTGCATGAACCAGGGTAGGTCATCCAAGATTCGAGTTTTGATAGAGGGTAGCTTAGCTTTTTGACTCAGAAGACGGCATGTATGAGCGAGAAAAAGGTTTAAGATGTTCCATTCTCCAATCCCTATCATCTATTCTAATTCTGTCTTGCCAGAAAGCAACTAGCCAAAGAACCACAGATAGATTATAATCTGGATCTCATCTCGATAGTTGACAGGAACCCCTCGTAAGCACGATCGTCCATCTCAAGTGTCCCGTCCTCCGGTGCAACTGGAAGGCGAGGTCCTATGTTGAAGTCATTTGTTGACCTCCACAAAAGAGTCTGCCATGTTAACCAGGTTCAGTGAACCAAATTCGGTTGTCTGTGGAGACGGAGTTTCCCAGTACAGTATGAATGAATTCAGTGAGTTTCATAGATGGCGCTGTGGGGCAGCACACCAATCTTGAGAAGTAAAATGAGAGAAGTTTGTGCCCAAAAATGCCAGGTATTCATCAAAGTTCCCTACACAGAATTATGCTTGCCAAAATACAGGAATAAACCACTTCAATATGCCCTACCATTGTATCAAATGAATAATAATAATAATAATAATAATAAAAATAACAAGAGGGAAAAAGGTACAAACTTCATCAAGGTCCTTTTTCGCTTCTTTGTAGTCTTCAAAAATTCGTAAGACTGCACAGATTGGCAACATAAACTGCAGCGATTCTTGAGCGGGGCTCACCGGGACGTTGACACAAGATTAATTAGTGGGCGTTCGTGCCCCACAACCTTCACCGGGGGCAATATGGCAGAAAACACGTTGAAGAATGGGTTCTTTTCCCTTCAAGATAAAATTCAACAGTGCTGCAGAATAATCTCGCGTTCGCCAAAAGCGAGCTACTAGTACGAAGGGGATTTTAGACGAAAGAGAATAATCTAATCACTAGAGGCCAAAAAGAGGATAAATAAAAAGAGAAGAGCCCTTTTGCATTAAAGGCAGCGAAAGTGGGGTGAGAGGTTAGTGGTGACAAGGCTCTGTCGCGGAATGACACGCGTGCGGGGAGAGGGGAGGACTAGGGGGTGAAAAAAAGCAATAAGAGAAGACTTGAAGCAAATGCGGTTTCAGGAGCGTTTCGTTGCCTTTCTTGTATGTCCAAAACTGCAATGAGTCGGTACTTTTTATCAATGGACACTGCAAGCTATGTCAACCTGCCAACGACCGCGGCCACTGTATATACATACCCTATAGTCGATGGTATCCAACACATTCAACCTCGGTTTTGACATGCGCACACTTTTTCGACTGTCACAGTATCCGGTATTTATTTTGTGGGGGTATCTCGATATTTATAAATTGATAAATATGAGATTGTTGTATTTTAAATGTACGGAATTATGACAGCAAACCACAAGCTTGGAATCAATTGGTGTTTTGCATTCAGCTTGGATACAGTGACGTACCCAATAACAGCCAACAGCCAAAAGATGAGTCTATGATTGCAATGCTCGCGATTACAGACACAAATAACAACCGCCACGGAAGATCCTCCGTTAATTACGGTGAACCAGGTCGTAACATATTCGGCACAAAAATGATTATAAACATTTCAATACCTGTCGTGTAACGTCGGTTGCTATGGTTCTGTTAGGTGATATATTGATCTACGTAATGAGTGAGTAGATTTTCGTGGACCAAGGCGCCATTTAGATGATATATATATAGTAAAATTTAATAATAAAAGTTCATAGGGTGAGATATTAGTATTGAATATCAAGAAGATTCTCTAAAGCAGGGTGGTGAGCGTGATTAGCAGAAGGCCAATGGATTAGGCTACGACGATTTCCGTCTCCTCACACCAGCCTAACGAGTTTCCAGACAACAATGTTACATGGAGTTGTGAATATCACATTTAGTGCGTCAATCCTACGATGTACTATTTATTCTTGCTGAGAAAACTCTCCTGGAATGACGGGGAAATCTTGCACAAAGCGCTCGTATCCTATAGAGGTCTTCTCTATTAAAGGACCTTCAAGTTACCGAATGTAGATATGAAAGTTTTCTCAATACTGAAATTAGCGAATGAATTTTTAATTTTTCCTCATACACCTTTTTTTTAGTACAAAGAGAAGCATAAAAATACATGATGTTATGGCAAATGATCCCCATGATCCAACAAGTCATCCACGAAAGAGATGTCATTGACTAATATAATCGCCAAGGTACTATTGCGTCCCACTTTCAAAATGACTTCGCAATAGCATCACACCGGATCATATAGGTCCACCTCTAAATGCACTGCTTTCCCCATCTAAGCAGTACCGGCACGACCAAGCTCCCAATATCGGTCACCGTCACCACGGCAGGTGTTGAGAACACAATACCACTCAATGGCCATGCTGTTATCGTTTGGCGAGCGAATAACGTAGGGATCAGATACGCCCGTCTTCTCGGTCTTGCACGTAGTCATCTGCGTGTATGTTTCCGTGATGACAGTGTAAGCCGTGTGATGCGTCTTGGACCATTGGCAGACAATATCGCCAGGCTCGCCATAACAGCCACGCTCAGTGGAGGATGACTTGGTAAAGCTCACACCGAAGCCGCCACTGATCCAAGGACCGGCGCCTCCAATCTCAGCGCTGATTGAAATGGAGACCTCCTCACCAACGCCCACGAAGCAGCTACCACGTTGCGCACACGTCTGTGATGGGCCCACTTGCTTGTGGAGGTAGTCTTGGTGAGGGTCACCATCACCAACGAGTGAGGTCTGGAGTGAGTTAGCATCTGGTACAACAAGAAAGTGTGGGGAATTGAGATGCTCACCATGAAGGTAGAAGTGACAATGCACATTTGTCTCTTCTCCATCTCGGTAGACTGAGAAGCTACGTAGTCGGGGGAAAATTTGTCCTCAAGTAAAGGACTACCAAATCTCTCAGGCAAGCTACGTCGGCGGGCAGCCGACTCGGCGGAGAAGCATTCCTTGACATTGGCAGAGGACAAGACGTTTAGGCCAGAGCTTCCACTCCAGGGGATGGAGCATTCAACAACGGTGGATTGTGCATTGTACATCTTCGTGCAGGAAACGCCACCGGACATCTTACGATCACCCAGGACTTTGTAAGTCTTGTCACCGACCGAAATATGGCCAGATCCCCTAGCGTTGACCTCAACAGAAATGCTCTGGCCATCGACTTCAAAGGAGTTGCCGCAAGCATGTGCGTAGACTTCTTTTTCGGATGTGCTCAGAGTCAGTTCAGTTTGGTTGGAACCAACCTCGTAGTGGTATCGCAGCAAGAGGTCGGATGAGGGATCAGAGTCAGCATTATCGCGGGTGGTAATGCTGGTTGGGCTTGCCACTGCTAGGGCCACTGGGAGCCAGAAAAGGTGTGAGAAAATCATGATTGGAGTGTTTTGTAAAGAGATTGAATGTTGAAATGAATGTCTGAACGATTTGTAGTCGAAGGTGTTTATTGGGTTGTGATGATTATGGATTGCTGGCTTGAGAATATTGACTTGAACAGGCGCTCAACGGTCCTTTTATAGAATTCGACTGAGGAGTTGGTTTAGATAAAAATCGATGCGATATCAATGCCAGCTGGTTCAAATTCTTGAAAAGTGGTGCCTGAGCGTTCAAGCGAGCTACCGCAAACATCTCGGATACTTCCATTGTGAGCACGCAACTCAATCCTTTGTTCCTGATGCGCCTCATCCTTCAGATCCCGATCGCCGTTTTGAGCTTCTTTTGTCTTATCAGATCCAGTCGCAGAGTCCACTTGGGCTTGGCGTAAGACCT
The DNA here is from genome assembly GCA_022606435.1 of Calonectria montana. Classification (NCBI taxonomy): domain Eukaryota; kingdom Fungi; phylum Ascomycota; class Sordariomycetes; order Hypocreales; family Nectriaceae; genus Calonectria; species Calonectria montana. Next base: position 4,825,380 of record JAIZZI010000004.1, read on the forward strand.
ATCGTTCCCGCTCCGCCCCGCGCCGGGATAAAATAAAATATGCAACTAGACCCGGGGATCAATCACGGCAAGCTGCTGGATTAGGACTAAGCGAACATGAATCGGCTGTCCAGATTGATGAATAAGATACGAGCATGAGAAGGCATGAGAAGCCTTGTTATTATTGTATTGGGACCTCATCTACACACAATTCCCACGTATCTAGTCGTTACTGCATTGGCCTGGCAATGCAGAAATGAACTCTGCGTTCTGAAACATTTCAATGAATTCTCTCATGGTTGTATGCAAGGATTTTCAGCTGTTTTATTTTTGTCCATGGCACGTTGCCAAGACAAAGGCGGTGCATCCTAGCGAGATTGCGGGACCACTATGCCTTCTTCACCATGTTGTCGCATTCTCTATTATTTACGCCAGAGATACCACATTTCACACCCACCACCGCCATAAAAAAGAGAAAAAAAAGTCTAGCTAATTGGTCGTTGAGTGTTAAAAAAGAAACCAGAAAAATGAGCAGTTTCAGATGAATGCGTCAATGGCAATTTAGACAAATTTAACATGGTATACTATTACTGGCCACTGCATAAAACAACGATGACGAATAAATAGCTTTAAAAGCTTTCAATTAGTGACAAAAGACCATTTCCCCGTCAAATCATTCGAACACAAGGCCAGCATTGGTCATGTTTGCGAAATGATTGAGAAGAGTTTGTTAGTCGGGGTGATAATAAGTCATACAATGTTTTATTTCCAAACAGAATCTTTTTAGTAACGTTTCGCGGGGATGGGAGATGGCGCTAAACGTGAACCTTGTCCACAATACCGTTTTCCCCCTCGTTTCATCGTTCTATGTATGTAAATTGCTTGAAGGGAATAGGCCTATTAAGATTCTTCGCCCTTGACCACACTGATTGCTCTTCCAACACGCTGAAGATGAACGCGTTCTCTATTTTTTTTCTTCAATCGTGCATTACGTAAGTCAATTTCGATCATTCATAGCATTGGATTTTCTACCTGTGGACTTCATTGGTGGACTGAATAGGGTAGGAACAACTGACTTGGATCTTTCAATTGAAACACGGCCATCTGCTGGTAGCCACATAGGATATCATGCTTCAAATCTTAAAAAAGTCATTCTGAAATTATAAAGAATGTCAAGCCATTCCATCACGTAAACTTGAAAATAAGGGACTGATGGTTTTCCGTGATGTAGCGTAGCTAACATGGCCCAATCGAACGGATGACTACTGGTTTAGTCCTCAAGGCAAAGCATGCATATCTGCATACTAGAGTCATCCTGCCCACCACCTAATGTCTAGATATACACTACCAATCACAAGGTGGCAGTGTGTGCCTTGTTTATAGATCAGTCAAGTTGTCTGATTTCAATAATCCACCTGCAGGCAGTGAACACACTGGGTCTCATGGCAAGGTGCCCCTCTTTAATGGGAGATGAATAATTTTCTATTTTTTGGGCAATTAGGTTTACATGGTCGCAATAGATCTCCACAAACTCCGCTGCGGACTTTGCGGAGAATTGAAACCCGCTTCTCCCTAGCCAATGACAAATCGAAATCCGCAAAGCCTGATTATGGACAAAGTGGCAACGAGACATTTTCTGGCACACTCTTTCACAATCTTGGCTCGCACTACTCCAATCACCATCGACACCTACAACCTAAAATGGCTTCTCTCGATAATCTCGCTGTCCCCAAGGGCTCCACCGTCCTCGTGACCGGAGCCAATGGCCTCTTGGGCTCTCATATCGCCGACCAATACCTCACCTATGGCTACAAGGTTCGTGGCACGGTTCGAGATGTTGAGAAGAACTCGTGGCTCGCGGATCTGTTTGAGAAAAACTATGGCAAGGGGAATTTTGAGTTGATCAAGGTGCCTGACATGGCTGCCGAAGGCGCGTTCGCTGAAGCAGTCAAGGGTATGTTGTTCTAAGATGCGGTGAACTCCGTCTTTGGAGCTAATCAGATTTGCCAAGGTGTTTCCATTGTCGCACACTCGGCTTCCGTCATGTCTCTTGATTCCGACCCAAACAATGTAATCCCTGCTGTCATCGCTGGTGCTGTCAACGCTCTGAAGGCCGCGTATGCAGAGCCCAGTGTCAAGCGGTTCGTCTACACTTCTTCCTCCTCCGCCGCGGTTTTGTCTGCACTCGATGTTCCAGGCATCAAGGTGACAGCCGAGACCTGGAATGAGGCTGCCGTCAAGCGTGCATGGGCAGACCCACCATACGAACTCGAACGACGAGGCGCTGTCTATGCTGCCAGCAAGACGCAAGCTGAGCAGGAGATTTGGAAGTATTACAAGGAGCATCAAAGCGAGCGTCCCGACATTGTGGTCAACACTGGTAAGTTCTACTCGAGGATTTCAGTCGTTCAACTCACCTAATCATATCCAATAGTCCTCCCCAATATGAACTTTGGTAAGACCATTGATCCAATTAACCAAGGATTCCCTAGCAGCTCTGGCATGCCTGCTTTGTTATGGAAAGGAGAGGTGGCTCTTATTCACCGCGTTTTGCCCCGACGTAAGCTTTTTCGATAGATGATCAAGGTACGACCCGAAGCTAACGCGTGAGACAGAATATTATATCGATACCCAGGACACTGGTAGGCTACATGTTGCCGCTGGTATTCTCGACCATGTCCAAGGCCAGCGCATCTTTGGCTTGGCCCACCGATACAACTGGGATGAGATTCTTGAAGTCCTGCGAAAGATTGAGCCGGAGAGGACGTTTCCCGAAAACTTCTCAGGTGGGGAAGATCCAAACGAGATTGAGCCTCGGGATGCAGCAGAGCAGCTGCTGCGGGAACTTGGACGCCCTGGCTGGACAAGCCTGGAGGAGTCGATCAGAGGTATGGTTGAAGGCTTGAAGATTGTCCAAGCAGCAGCCACCGCGTAAGGCGTAATTTTACTCTCACATAATTGAAGAGAAAATTTCTTGCGATGATTGAAACGCGGCATTTGAGGATCAATCTGCCTCTCTGTTGGATAGAGTATGTAGGGAGATTCACCAAAAATATATACTGCAAAGAAATATCCCGTCATGCCAATCGCAGGTCTGTTCTAATCTACCTATGACGGACCACCATGACCAGCTTGTATGTAGTATGCAAAAGATGTCTCTCATTGATCAATAAAATCGGAGTTTCATTTATATTTTCCACTTAAATAATTAAATGAAGTCATCAGTGAGCATGCAGTGATGAGTAATGCTTATTTTAGTCCAACTTCGAACATAAGAACCTGCCCTCACTTTAACCCTAACCCTAACCCTGGATAGAATGTTTCTCTACTGCTGTTGAGCAGAATGACAAACGACACGCCCCAAACAGACCCAGTCCCAGGCAGACCGCCGCACGTGATGTCTGGGGTTTATATTATAACTATGTACAATATAGTGACTTTTTGTTTCATTATTTCCCTAGTCTGGGCTGACAATTAATCCCTCCCCAGACTTGGTGATGCAATGGGCAGAGAAGGCTTGTTGCGGCGTTTTACCCCATCTAATCTAGTCCGTCTCTAAACTGGCGGTGTACAATTACGCTGACGAACTCGAGGAAGGCGACTTTATTTGCAGGTAGTCAAGATAAAAGAAGCGACGAGAGATCCAGGCGAACTGTTTGCTTTCAGTGCTCGTGTTTTAAATTGTAGATGATTATGGCGCAATTGAACCCTGACGCTGGTGGTTCCGTAAGCCCGTTTACAATACAACGGTAGATAGGACCTTTTGCCGTTTTTGGACGCCTCTAATAATATCCTATCGCATCACCTTTGCGATATAGGATTTATCTTCCAATGAGGAATTAAATCCATGTGCTCCAAATATCCATCCCAACCATCTGCGATGTCGTTTGTGGGACCCAGCATTTCGTCATCAGGAACTAGGCGTATAAAGCACACGTCCAACCCCGCGCATAGCGGTGCTATCCCGTGCCATCGCTTAGCTAGCACGTGCGACGCTAGTCCCGCGTGGCCGCCTGGACTGTGATAGCGGTATTGAGTCAACTGACTGCGAGGTGCATTCTTATCCCTTCAATATCGCCATCATGGTTGCGTTGGAACCCGTCAGACGGTTCGTCTGGGGTCCCCCCTCGAAGGATCGCTCCCTGCTCACAAAGCTGGACCTGACACTTCTGCCATATTTATCGCTCATGTGGTTTCTTTTCGGCATTAATCGCTCCAGTTACTCAACAGCCTACATTAGCGGCATGGACGAAGACCTTCATTTCAAGGGCAAGGATTATAACTACATGAACACCATTTACATTGTCTTTTACGCAGTTTTTCAAATCCCCTCAACGTCTTTGCTAACCTTGTTCCCGCCAAAGTGGATCTTTGTTGGATGCAACCTGGTGTGGAGTATCTTGACGTTGGTGACATTCCGGGCAACGCATGTCTATCAAATATTTATTCTCAATGGGTTTGAAGGTGCATTTGCTGCTGTCTGCTAGTTAGTTTACTTCCAAGCCACCCGTCGCCGTTATCGAGTTCTGACTGTGGTACTTAGTGTCGGTGGCCATTTCATCTATGGTAGTTGGTACAAAAAGTCAGAACTGGGCACACGCGCCGCCATTTTCTGCTGTTTTGGTCACCTAGGCAGCATGGTTGGAAGATGGATTCAATCAGAGCTACTTGAAACACTCGACGGCCACGCCGGGCTTCCCGCTTGGAGGTGGTTGTTCATTATTGTCTCCATAATTACAATCCCGATTGTCGCTTTTGGTGAGTTTACCCTTACCGTCGAATGGATCAAAGCTCTTCCTTCTGACATGTTGAACAGGTTGGGTCGTTATCCCCAACCTCCCAGCCCATAAATCTGCCTGGTACTTGACCGAAGATGAGAAGCAATGGGCCATCGATCGGCTTGGCAAGCCACAAGAGCAAAGTTGGGACCTGACCGTGTTCAGACGAGTCTTGACAAGTTGGCAATTTTACCTCTTGCCCTTCATTTTTATGCGTAAGGGATTTGCACTAGGAATTTGGTTGAGGAAGCTTGCGCTAACCCGAGCCAGTTTACTCCCTCTGTGTGCAGTCTTTAGGGAACAACGTCATGGCACTGTGGATGAAGTCGCGCGGCTACAATGTTATACAACAAAACAACTATCCATCAGGCATATACGCTAGCGCAATTTTCGGCACCATTCTGTACGCAGTCTGGTCAGACTCGATCCAATCGCGCTGGCAGCCATCCCTTGCAATCGGCGCCACTTTTGTGATTGGTAGTGCCATCCTCGTTGCGAATCCTAGCAACGACGCTGCCATATTCTTCGCATTTTATCTACTTGGCACCACTTACGCACCCCAGGCGTTGTGGTACTCATGGATGGCCGACGTGACGGCGCATGATCTACAGTTGCGTGCCATTACCACAGGATGGATGAATTCGTTTGATTTCGCTTTTGTGACATGGTGGCCGCTCATCTTCTATCCAGTTACCGATGCGCCGAATTATCAGAAGGGATATATCGCGAGCTTAGCCACAGGAGCCGCCGTAATTCCATTGATTGGTTTAATTGCGTTCCTTGAGAGACGGGATAGAGCCAAAGGCAAGATCGGTCGACAAGTCGACAGTGAAGACGATCAAGGTGAGCAAGATCCTACGACGGATGGTTCTGAGAGTAGCCAAGGCGCTCGTGTCACTTTAAGGTCTGACAAGTCATAAAGCAACAGTTACGCCTTATGGAACCATGTAGTTTGCTGGTGTGCTTATTTCAACTGACCCATCCTCTGATCGCCTTGGCATTGCTAGCGCCGAGACAAGGGCGACATCATCATCGGGAAAAGATAGTATGAGACACCTCTTTTAAGCGATTAATATCAATAGATGAATTACAATTTTTGTCATCACTCAACTTTTTTTTTTTTTGCCACGGTTTCCATGCTGCAGATTGTTGTGTTGTTGTGTTCTGACTTGAGCCTGTTCCTGCTACGCTACCACCAATCTCGGAAGTCAGCTCCGTCTGACACCAATATCAATGCCAATATCCTCATTATGTCTGCAAGAAGCATTCCCTCGTGTTTATAGTGATCTGTGCACCTATTTTTACCAGCCTTTCCCTCCCATTATCAATAACATCTCACCCCCCGCAGGGCCAGCCACTATTCCCGATTTGGCACAATGGTGGACCAAGCTGTGAGCAATAATCATGCAAAAGAATCAACACAATTTTACTTCAGCTCTTTCAATCATATCGCCTGACCTTTGGCTTTTTGGATCGACCGTATTAAGTTGGTCGGAATGGTATCGAACAAGAAATGGTTGTCAGCCCAACCGCCGCCAAAAATGCCAGGCCAAAGTCTCCGACTAATGCTCCCAAAACTCAGATCGCGCCCGAGTCTGTTTTCTAGCAATGCTATTGTTCATTGTTGGTAATCTATTATTGGTTCTAAGCGCTAGCTGAACTCTTCAGGCGACCGCCCACTTTATTTCCTTTGTTTTTCCTTGTGCCCCTATCAATGCGTCGAGCTTAGTCTCATGTGGCGCTCAATCTGGCAAACCACAACTCAGTGGTGGATCGAGCTAAGTGCATGCAAATTTGCCTGAATGCGCTATTCGAGCCACGCGATCTTGAATGGGTAACGCCAAGCCAATAGTCCCAGCCACAAGGCTTCAAGATGCAGCCGCGTAATCAGTAGTTATAAATTTCTCTCATCACGACTTGTCGCCGCATTCTTCCTCACGATCAACACCAGTTGAGGTCGGCGTATTGAAAATCATGTATCTGCGTTGGGTTGTGGTGGCCTTGGCCTGCGGAACAGAGGCTCTCATTGCCGGCTCATCGGCAGAATATCCCGGATCACAAAATATAGGTAAAGAACCATCTCATCATACCTCGCCTCACTTGGCTGTTTACTAACAGACGCCAAGAAATATCCGATGCTTCAGTCGCTAGCATACCGGCTAGCACAATAGTGCTCTCAAGCACAGTGTCTGCCGTTCCCACGGCCGCGATAACGGCGCCTTACAGCGTCTCCCCAGTCCGTCTTACCAAAGACCTCAAGGAGAAATTACGGCGCAGAGATATACTCAACAACCTCCTCAAAAAAGAGTGCGAGACGCTTACTCCTGGGTGCGGCAAGGTCTCCAAGGCCCCGTACTACCACCCCCAATGCCCTGACGGTGTCGACTGCAAACAAAACGGTCTTGAAACCAGGATAAGGACTATGAGTCCTGGTGTGGGGTACTCTCCAACCCAGATACCACAATCGCCAAGCGCACAACCACACGTGTCACTCATGCAAGAATTATAGCGGCCCCGATATCATTATGACTACTACGCAACGTTTATGCCCTCTTATGTCACCTTTGGGCCAGGAAATTGGCAACCAGTCGCCAAAGAGAAATTGGCGTTAATTCTTTTGTACTAATTTTACTGTCTTTGGTAGTGTACATGCCGTATAAGGCTTTTCTTGACTTGTTCAAGAACACTACATGGATTGGGTGGTAGGGTATAATTTCAAACTCAGAATCAAAATTGTGACAAGCTTCTTTGTAAATATATCTATCTAGTAGATCAGCGTACATAGTTGTGTTTATTTTCTAATCCAAAAGCATCGGCCATGCCTTTATTTTAATCATTATTCTCAAATGGTTCATGATTTGGTGCTATTGGTGTCGCCATATGTGGCTGCGTCTGTAGCCATGTTGTTTCCTCCACGGGCAAAGGGACAACCTGTGGCCGAAAATTGCGCATCATCTGTGCAAGACGGATAAAAACATAATCGGGACTCTGCTCGCCAACGTCACCAGCTGCCTGCTCCAACCTCGTGGCTATGTGGTCCAGAAGTACAGGCAGATCAACAAGGGAACGAACAGCGACCCAATCAAGGCCCGGTTGTTCAGTGGTGTGAGTATTGTTCAAGATGATGATGCAGCGCGTCAGCTCCGCCCACTGAATGAAGGAAATTGCTGACAGGTTGGATGGCGAAAGGGCGAGCAAGGCTGATGTACAGGCCTCTATGGCGTGCACCGACTGCCACAGATACGACAACTTCTGGGCGGCATGTGTAGAAGTGTCAACTGTGCCCATAGCTGGGTCACCGCTGTGTACAATACTGGAAAAGTGATTCATGCATATGGGAAGCAATGAGGTAACCGCTTTCTTTGTTTCGCTGATGCACAGCTCGACGTAGTGCGCGTGGGCCACAAGGCTTTCTCCACGTCGCAACAACTAGTTAGCGACGCTTGTTCATTGAAGTTGTTGGTTCTTACTATTTTGCTTTAATTGTGGAGATAATGATGCTCTGACTTCCTGTAGCTCTTCTTGTAGTGCCTTGAGGGATACCACTGCTTCAGCAATTGATGGCCCTGTTTTAGCTCGATCCTCTTCCAGCTGGCGGTGTACTTGAACCGCCTTTTCGGCGAGCAGTTGCATGCGTACTGTCAGGGCCAATATGCAATCTGTTGGGCACTCTTTATTCACCGTCAGGGCAGCAAGTGCCTCGTCCATCTGTGGTGTCCATCGCAGAGAGTCGATCTGACCAAAGTAGTTTGAGACACTAAGAGCGGAGGGCCGCAATATTAGCCGATGCACAGGATGCCAAGACCAGGGAGGGAGACATACATGGAGCTAAGTAGAAAACACGCCAAGAGAGCTCGCTGTCTCTCCAGGAATAAATGGGCCGTTGGGCTACCTTCATCCACGACCCAGCTTTCGGAGCCGGGAGAGAAATGTAATATTGTAGGCCGATCTGAGGATACGAACTTGCTTAAACGCATTTCGTAGACTATCGACATGGCTTGCATCATGAGACGAGACAAACTACAGTGGTTGAGCACATGTTCCCATCCCCATGCGATATAAGTTAGCAGGCCAAGTAGAGCGTCTATGCTGGGTGCTGCATCGAAAAAGAGACGCTTCAATTCTCTACCGCGTGACAGCCTCTCAGATGCTGAGAGAGAAGTTACTGCTACGATGGCGTGAAACAGTAGCGGCCGGTCGCGCCGCAAGGATTGTGCCGTTTGTTGGGCAGGCAGATGGACAAAAGCGAAGTAGCATTGCATCTGCGACCGAAACATATCCAGACGAACACGGGCCACATCGTCTGTTATATCCCCAAGCGTGTCAGTTGGCGAAAGTTCTATACTTGGCTGCGGTGTCGTGTCGCTGTTACTTGCGGCCTGTCGTGAGTTTAGCAGTGAGACAAGAGAATGCAGCCGGTCCTCAAGCTCATTGATTCGCGCATTTTCCTTTTGTTTTGCTTCTGTAGCTTGGCGGCGCAGCGAATCGGATGGATAACACTGCTTGTTCAGACGATGGCATCTTCAGACTCAGATTAATCATGAGCTTGTTCTGTTCGTAGCAAAGCGAGAAAGAAACTGACCTCTGGCAACCCGCACCACTGGAGCGCGCTACGCATTTGGCCTTTGCCTTGAAGCAGTTGAAGCAGGCCTGGCTGTATGGTGCTGAATGGGTTGGACCAAGACTTCTCTTCTCCATTCTGGTGTCGTGTGTATATGGACTCAGCGAGTGGCATGAGACTCGGACGGAGCTGGGCGGGCTATCCTCGCTCTACCAAATGCCTGCTCTTCTGCTGACAGCGCGTCCATTGGTTCGCTTCATGGCTCTGTGGGACCGGAGTCCGTCCCCGACTCAGACGAGACCGAGCTAGAGGCTGGAAGCATTCTATTGGCTCGTCTCAATCAGGATCTTGACGCGGGCAAACCCCCGCCCGTCGCAGGTCACCGCCAATATAGTGCTGTACAATGCATCTGACAGAGGGAAGTCGAGTGGCCGAATTCACAAATCCTCCGGTAAAAATAGAACCCGAAGACCGAATTTGCACCAGGTTTGTTACCTCCATCTTTCGAAACTCGCGCGCATGAAATGGAGGAGAAATCCAGCCAAAAATGGTGTTGTGTCCTTTTAATGGAAAATGTACCCACCCACCATATATGGTTACTCGGTCATCATATTTCAGGAAGTAGTCGATAGTATTTAGTTTCTTTCTTGTACAAATAGCATTCTTCCATGTGTACGATGCCATTTTATGCTAATCAGGATTAGATGTCTTGATTGAGCTGAGATATATTGACTTCACTTATCAATGACAAATCATCCAAAATAATTAACAATGTCCATCGCATCAACATCCAAAGAGCCATCTCTGTAGGCACATTGGACCCTTCAATCGCCAGGTGAAATCCGCCTTATTGCTCTTGCGACGACTTTGTTATTGACACGTTTGATCACAACGACTGAGTTATCCGCTACATTGGCGAGCTACAACTCTCTGGATAAGATGCCCTTGTTGACTTGTGCAAACGATGCTACTAGTGCGACGCGTGAGTTGTACATGAAATACACTTGGCTGAGAGCATGTCGATACACTATGGTGAGAGGTCGACTTCTACCAAGGGTATTTCTACTACCCTAGCTACAATCAACGGTTTCTCAGAAGGAAACGAACTTTTCCAAGAGAATCTATAACACAGCCTCAAACATGCACCGGATCACAAAATACGACACGAAGCGTTTCCACCACACACTACGCAGATGGCTGCTCTTCTATATCTACTATGAGACGTGCTGCACTGTGCCCTGCGATGCTGTTTACGCCATGCTTAGGATTTCTGTTGACTGCCATAACAGCGGGCTGGTGCCTGACCCCGAAAAGCCTTCGCTGGACCTGTATCTCGAAGGACTAGAATTCTGCAGGCCGCGGTGCAGAACAAGTCTACGTTTGACATGATGAAAAATGGACTTGCTAAAAAGCTAAATCTGACCATGGATAAAGAATTAGAGCGCCGGATACCTAAATTAATCACCCCATGAATTTAACAGGATTAATATAGACAGGGTGGAATTGTAGTGTGGTCAATATCAATTTTTTTCTAGATTATACTTTCTTCTAATTTTTTTTTTGTTATCTTCTTTTCTTGGCACAATCATGTACCAACACTGGAAGATGCCTCTGGACTCATCGACCCAGACATTGAACTGGTCGCGGAACCGGAAACCGAGTAGGCTATAGAACGGGACCTAATTTCCAGTGCATCTCCCTGCAACAAATGCTTCCCAAAAGGCTTTAGGATGATGCACTCTGAGACGCCTTCCATGGAATCCCGGCACCAAACTATATCTTCCTCAGGGATGTCCACTTGCCCTGTTCTCCCCGAGTATATTCTCATTTCCATAATCGCAAAAGCACGTTTAATTATCTTGGCGTTGTTTAGGTAGTCCATTCCCTCGGCAAAATCCTCCTGATATTCTGCCAAGATTGATTCGACTTCTCTCAGCCTGACCGGGTCTGTTAATGTTGCCCAGGCTGACATGAGAGCTTTGGGGGCAAAGAATGCTGCAAATGGCCGGCTGCCGGCGGCTTCTCTGGCTTGTACCGTGACCTTGTCGCAAAGTTCGCACGATTCTGTAACTAGTTTCGGGTCCTGGTCATACATTCGAAGAATGCGGTTGACAATCAAGGCTTGGGCCATGAATAAGCCGTAAATAAAGTTGTATCGCACTGCAATCTGTTTCGTTAGAAGCGTTGAATTTGGTTCGGCGGCTTCGTCTTTCCATCTCTGAACTGCCACACGAAGCGCCTCATGCTCGGATTGCATCAGATCATAAGTGCTACGTATTTGGCTGACATATTTCCCGGGCTCCCGAATATATATTGATAGCTCTACCAATATTTCCGGTAAAACGGTAACGATGGACCCGGTGTTGAGTGGGCGTGGGCCCGAAACCTGGTTGAAAATGTCCAAAAAGCTCTGGTCGAATTCGATGTCATGATTCCAAAAGCTTTCCGTAACCTATAGAATATCACTTAGCACTGCCATCGAAACTAGGGAAAACGCGTTAGGAGGTTGATCATACAATCGTTGAGAGTATGTAGTCGAGTAGATTGGGGTCGAACTCGTGCAGTCGTCCCTGAGCAGCTGCATCACGCATCAAATGCAACAACATGCCACCATGTTTAGGTGAGACTGTGTCACTGCCTCCCATCCATTCCTATTGACTCGTAATCATCATGGTTAGCAATCGTGGTCACATCCGCACGGATCGCAGCCATTCTCACTTTGCAAACTTGGGCGAGGTAGATGGCGCACATGGTGTTGGGTGTGCATGCCTCATTGGGATCTTGTAAGGAGTGTCTCAATGTTGATATTGCTTCTCCGTAATAGGCTAGCGCTTTCGTCTGGGGTGTCTTGCTTCTGATGGCATTGAATGAAGCGACAATGGCTTTGACTGCCGCATCCACGGCTGGGCTGGAGCCCAAACGACGGGGAAGTTGATCAAGAAAGGGGCCGTACATGAAGATGTCGTAATTGACATCCTTTAGCTCCAGAATAGATACAAGTGCGCCGCCAATTCTCGTCGTTTCATTGGCCAACGCCAATCTAGGGGTTGGGGTTGGGGTTGGGGTTGATGCAGCCGTCACCAGGACCTTGCCTTGGACGGTCTGGAAGTTTTCATTCTTGAACTTGAACCTCCGGATGCCGCTCCCGACGCACTTTATCATGAGGCGCACGCATCTACCACAAGCTGGCTGGCCCTCATCACACTAGACATTGACTTAGCCGCCTAACGACAGTGTTGCATGCATCGTCCGGGTCATACCTTCTTCTTCTTTGCCCGACAAGCGACACATCCTCGGCCAGATGGAACCCCGGCCATGATGTTACGCAGGATGCTCGTTTATGTATTTTTACCATGACAGATGTTGTTCGGGTAAATTATTGTGTCCATTGCAAACACGGGGAATGTCTGCACTTTGTGGCTTTTTTAAACCAAAACCCCGCACGGTGACGTGGTTTGATTGAAATGTTGACTCAATCACCCAGTATATCGCGTTGACTCACGGGTTGGCAAATTTGACGTTGCCGCATGAATGACTGGCGAGGTGGCGGGCATATAGAGCTTTGCAGGCCAGTCAAGCAAGCCGCGGAGAGAGTCAGAGGAAAATGCAAGGAAGTATCCGAATTGATGGAAAGAAAAAGCGGTGGAAATTGCCAAGAACACGTGGATGGGGGGATGGAGTCTTGCAGGGTTCTTGTGTGGAGTTTGGGACATTTGAAGGTCGCAAAGCTAACGTCTCTAGCCTTGCATCCAAGAACAGGAGCTGAGAGAGTCCCTGTCGCCCTAGTAATTTGCGTACCCCTCGGGGCTCAATCCGATCCTGGCGATCCTTCGACTTGACAGCTCTGTCAGCTTGCACCATCAATATGCCTTGCCTCAAGGGATCAGTGGTACAGCCCCGATGCACAGCCCATGAGTCTAATTTGCTAACTAGTCCCAGATCCCATTCTCGAACCTCAGCTTTAGAGGCACGTGTTTCCAGAAGGTATAGTGCCCACTTACCAGCGGCCCCCACGATCTCTCACTACCTCGCGATGGAGAGAAGGATCAAGTCCCTTGCAAAGTACCTATCTGACTTGGGGGCAGTGTTAGTCTGGAAATAACCGAAACCGTGCACATCCATGTCACAGTTGTCCGATCGTAGGATCGTGCATTGTCTTAAATCCATCTCATAGCCCCTTTTCATCGAGCATGTAAATCGGCTTTGCGTCAGGCACTAGCGCCAAGCCTCAGCCATTTCACTTTCGGGGCAAATATTAGGCTCTGACAACCTAGTGTCGATCTACAGCGCCCTATGCTAGTTCCACAAGCTTCAAATAAGAATACTGAGATTAGTGTGTATCACTGAATGTCACCATCGATGTCAGCCAGGCTGAGAGCTTTCCTAGCCATCAACATCTACACCCTCATTTACGCCCGCAATTGCTGTGAACTCGCCTCCGGATTCCCGGCCCGAATAATTTATCGCTCAGCAGATAAATACGTCATCAGGCTTAGCTTGAGATTTGTCAGAAATAGCGCCCCCGCTGGTCGCATCGCAAAGCTCGTATAGCGCCTAGTGGGTATTAACTAGCCAGCTATGCATGGGTGCCGGCAATTTTAAGAGCGTCGGTAGTTTCTCAACCCCGAAGCCAAGTGGGTAAAAAGATGTGTCGTCAAATTGTGCAGTACCCCCCGGTTTACGTGGCATGCAGCCGTGTTGATGCTACGGCCCTAATGCATTTCTTGAAGAGCCATTTCTTCGCATACCAGAACAGATTGAGATCATGGTGCTTACTCCGGACTCCGACGCCGCTTGTTCATTTGCAATTATGTACATGTACCACCAGGCATTTGGACTTGGCAGTGGGTCTTAGTCCTTAACGACCTCGGTTGTCGAGGTGGAGAACTGAGACATGCAGTTCTTGGCCGGGGAACTTGGTTGGAGAACCTTGCTATCTTTAAGGCCTTGCTCCCACCTCCGCGTCCGCGTAGTCGATTTTAGCCCCTCATTCAAACAAACGGCATGGATCTCTCAAAGCTCACTCAAAGAACTCTCCAGGTGTCTCGTGGGTTCACCTACAATTACTATACCTCGCAGGCCCGAGATTCCAAACCCACCTTCATCCTGTTCCACGGCTGGCCCGACACGGCACGGCTCTGGTCCGGCCTCATTAATAATTACCTCACACCTCATGGCTATGGAGCCATTGCCATAGACTGCCTGGGCTATGGTGGTACCTCCAAACCCACCGACCCCAGTGTGTATTCGTGGCAACACATGACGGCTGATGCAGTCGAAATTCTTGACCATGAAGACCTGGATACGGTCATATCTTTGGGTCATGATTGGGGCAGTGTCATGGCCCAGCGATTTTACAACTTTTACCCCTCACGTGTATGCGGCTTGGCCATGGTGAACGTTGCCTACATCCCACCAACCGGGAAGTTTGATCTCGAAACGACGAACAGTGTGACTAAAAAGGCATTTGGCTCGGGCATCTACGAGTACTGGTGGTTCTTTACCGCAGACGATGGCGCGAGCATCATGAATCAAAACCTGGAGTCGGTGTACAGTGTGGCCTTCGGCGAACCCCGAACTTGGCTAGACACCTTTTGCACTCCGGACGGGATGCGTAAGTTTATCAGTGGTGGAAGGACGCAGCCGACGTTACCGTACGCGACGCCCGAGCACAAAGCAGATTTCATGGAGCGACTTGGGCGGGATGGTGGTTTCGACGCCCCAAGCTGCTGGTACAAGGCTTTTGTCTGCGGGGTACAAAATGAGGCAGATGCCTCGCTAGGTGGGGTGAAACCAGTCCATGTGCCAATATTGTACTGGGGTGGGGAAGAAGACTTTGTATGCAGACCAGCCATGTTGGAATCCAATGTTAGCGCTGGTTTGCTGCCAAATTTGAAGAAAGCAACGGTAGCAGGAGGCCATTGGGCTCTGCTTGAGAAGCCTGATCGGTTTGGCCAGGACGTTTTGGATTGGTTGCAGGCAACTTTTTCCTAGTGAAGGAGTTTTCGTACCTCATTGGACGATACTGGCGGTTAAAAACAGCCCATTCCAATACCATTCCAAGCTGATTCTGATTCCGTCTTTAAATATGGAGTGCGTGCATGTTACCCTACATCAACCGGGGTGCCTGAGAATCCCTGTTAAGCTGAATGACTGCAAACCAATGCAACAACCTGACCGTGCGTGGCCTGAATTCCTCGCGTCTGTAGTGCCAGTAAATGCCTGTCGTGAAACAGACTGACTACCTTAGGGCTGCATTGGCGGGAAAAGCGCTGACGATTAAGCAGGCCCCAGGTGGGTCAGAAGCGATGGGACAAATCACACAACTACCGAACCGGGAATAAATAAATGTTGTTTTTACCTAAAAGCGCCATCATCTCCACACGAACTTGACCAGTCTACCATGAACCCGCTTTCAGCTGAAAGAATGGGCTGTTAAAGAATCTCTTGGGACTGCACAGCCTTTTGGTGCACTTCTTTGCATGGGCGGTGATGTTCGATTGTGACTCAATGATGACGTAGTGACGTAATTGATGCATGGCTAGCCAAGCTAATCCGAATGTGGGCTATCGACCCTCTTGTCTACGATTGATACTTCTCATTACAGGATCCACAAGTTGATAGAACTTTGGTATGACGGAACTCGTTGTCATCAGATAACACAAAAGCCCCTGACCAGTACTTTTTAGATGCGGCGCAGTTTCATGTAGGGAATGAGTCAGCCCCTTCAAGGCATTTTACACGTCTTCCTCGGTGAAGCGAACAGCTAGGATGCCGAGCTCGCTGACGATATGAACCACCACCACAGTATCCAAAGGCACATTAGGTACATTTCTATGGTACGATGAATAATCTGAAGTCAGAATTGGAATGTTGTTGGGAGTCTGCCTTGTAGGATTGTGAGACTATATTTTTTTATGTTTTTGGGTTGCGGCAAATGATGACTAGTTAGATCGATGGCGACGACCTGGGTATATTAGCCACGGTGAAAACATGAAGCTACTAAGGGAGCTCCAGGCGAACTTGCGAATGGTACAACAATAATGAAGTAACTTTAATAAGCATAATAGTGCCCCGACACAAGGAGCGAGTAGATCAACACACACATAATTAATGAGGCAAAAGGGATTCAAATCCAAGTCACCAGAAACTCTCCCTGCAGACGAAGGGTAGGGAGGGAGCCGAAGGGAACATCATAGCAAAATTTGCAAAGCGCCCTTTGTTTATGCGATGAGCGGATGATCGCTCCTGTTTTCTGCTGAGGGGCGCAGGGTACATAAGTTGATAGAGCGGATTGAGGTAGATTATGTAAGTATTCTGAGGTTATTTTTGTTTTTACCAGCCTGACGTAAGGATTGTACTGGAAGTGACCACATTTTAGCTAAGGGTTCGCCAGAACTGATCAAATATGCAGAGACGATAGCTTATATGCTACGAACACCAACATCAATCCGCTTCCGCTTATCATGATAACATTAGAATCGCTTTGTTAGTTGAGGCATTGATCGAATTAAATGGTATTTATGTTTTATTGTATTGAATTCTATTTTTATTACTTATTAGAAGTTGAACTCTTGAACTAATACATCCTCAATCACTTCCATATATATTTTTAATCGAGGACGTTGCAATACCATGTTTATCATGCCATGATGTAGACAATTTATTGTGTGCATTTAAATAAACCTATGACAGAGAAGGTCAGATACGAGAATTGATCGTTCATATGTAGATATGCTGGTCATATGCAGGTGTTGCTTACGTCACTGGAAGTTTCTCTTGCTCGTGATAAAAGCTGTATTAGAGCAAGATGGGATTAGATAAGGACCTAAGATGATTAATTGATAACAAATCACTACGGATTGATCAACAATGGTTTTTTAATTAATCTGCAGTATGCTGTGAAGCTGAGATATCGATAGCACGCATTTCAACCCAAATTGCCTGCCGCGGTGGAGGGCCTCAGCCTCACCTTCAACGCTCGGGCAACCGGCCCCGATCGATTACGACCATCATGTCCCATTTTGGTCATATCCGAACCCCTTAAAACTGGTAATAAGAGCACTCTGACCACCCATATAATCTGGTAGGTAGGGATGCGGTATCTAGATAGCACCCGAGATTGGGCTTGATGCGGACCAATGAGGTCGGATTGGTGCCCAACTTGTAATATTATTTATGCTGTGCCACCCACACATCCTATCAGATTAATGTCGGTCAAGAAATAAGTTGAAAATTTTCAGCTTCCAAATCTTGGTTTCAGTGGTCTTTGGTGCTTAAATAAGCATACTTGAACCTTTGATTGGGGGGTTGGTCTTGAGTCGGTCAGACTTAGAATATGTAGGGCGCGGGTTCATTGAATTACGGCAGAAGCGCAGGATGTCACCATTCTTTGTAGCCCGGTCATCACTTCTACTATATATACGTGTAACCTTTCAGTCTGCGGATAGTCCGCAGTATTGCCTTAATAAACAGGACCATGCGAAGATCCGAATCAAGGCAACAAACATCTGATATTGGAAACCGCACACCATCAGGCCAATAATTAAATCAATCTGATCTAGAGCAAATTTTATTGAACTATCACTAGCTGCTTAGTCTTAGCAAAGTCTCTTTGATATATCTGATAGGAATAACTGAGAGCTTTGAACTTTGGAGTACCTAGTATTGATCTGAAATGACACCCCCAAAGACTTTTCGAGCACTCAAAAAATCTAGGTCTGGCTTTGCAAACATGAGCAAGCCTCCTGTCAGAAGAAGCTCAATTGAAAGGGTGGACTTCATCGTTCATCGACCCAAGTTGGCTGACAGAAAGAAAGAGCGGGGATTACTACCCCCTAGCTGTCGAAAGCACAAGCCAGACGGCCCTCATAAAGAGACCGAGACGGGGAGTTTGTGCAGTAAAAGGGGGTCATCTGATGTCCGATTATCCGAAAATACTCCCTATGTGAAGTTGGGGATGGAATTGGGAGAGTTGGACGAAGACTTGGCTCGCTATTTCATGGCTGGGTCCAGTTTCTCGGATCGAGATACACCCCAGACCGAGTTGGTGGCATCGTTTTGTTCAGGAAAGACGGTTGAGGAGCTAAGATCTTGCGACGCCATCATGGGGTCAGAATGTCTAGCTGTACTTGATGACCGCACCAATGATGGCAAAAAGTCGGTGGTGGCTCGACCTTGCCCTGGTCCTCTCACTATCCATCAACTGTACTTGGAGCTAGTCGAAAAGGTATATGGCCCTCATATGATTCAAGTATATATACTGACTAGTGATAGAGATTTCAGCTTCAGAAAACGGAGATGCTGGATAAATCCGAGTCAGAAACAGGCAGCTCAGAATCGACTGAAACTGAAGACACCCTACTTCGGTTGGATGCAGATCGCCGATTAATGTAAGATAATATTCCCTAGTCATAATTTTCGGGGCTGAGCCTGGTACATGAAGATTCATTACAAACTTGGACCGCTGGGCAGTGATGGCCCTCATTCTCACAGCATCTGACCAGCAGGCTTGGGCATTGCGGGATAGCTTGTACCGACATCTTGCTTTTAGGGGTTTCATAGGTCACATGGTGTCTGTAAGAGCTCTATTGCCTCCTACAGGCATACATTTTGTTTAATCGATTCTGAGCAGTCTCATGGGTTCCCAGCTTTTCAGTTGGCCTTCGACCTACCATACTTTGCTTTGAGAAATGCGGATCCCAGCGAACCACCACATGATCCCCGACAGGGCAATGCCGGAATTGTTCGGAAAGTTATCAATCTTTCATTTCTTTCGAGACCAGGAACACACTTCGTTACCAAAGACAAGGTAAGCTATCTTTGCGGTGCCCAGGTATCAGCTCTCATCACTGGAACGGACGCTTTGAGGTGGGTCGCGTATTGCTTTGTTGACACCTATTTTGATCCTGAGGAGGATCGAGAGGTCGTGAATGAGTATGATCTATATGCAGAATCTGAGGGAAACTCCCGCCCAGACCCTTTCACCAGAGGCCAGACGAGGTCTAGTCCCCCAGTCTTGCATCCTACTGAATACTTTTTGGTCGTATTAGAATCACGGATCCGGCAGGTTCGAAACGAGTGGGAAGGATTAGCGAGATGGCTTGAGCAACAAGTTGAGACATACGTGCGTGGGCCCTCATTCAAACTTCTTTCGGACTCTCACCGTTGCCTTAATTACATATGCTTACAGGCATCAGGTCCAAACTTGTCCCATCACCGGTCCTGGTGCGCCGATTCTACGTGATAATGACTATCTTAATCTGGTCAGACTGTCTCAGGGATGGGCAGCTCAGACAAAACTGCTACTTTTCCAGATATCTCAAGCATTATCGGCCACGATCGGCCATTGGCAGTCGTTCGAAACCGATGGACCAATCGGTCAACTTACTGCTCCTAGTGTGAGATATATGGCAGCCATTCGTGCTGATTTCAAACAACTTGAGAGTATCTCGAAGGACTTTGATGCTCTTCGCCGCATATGCGACGAATATAATGCTTGTGTAAGTAATGAGCACCCTACGTTAAACCAAAAACTGCTCACGCATTCACCATAGTTGTCATTCCACCTAAATCATGAAGGAGGTCAAGATGCAAAAGTCCAAGCTCGGATAGCGAGGTTTGGACAGATAATGACCGTTGTCATGTTATGCGTTAGCTCTATCTATGTTGGCATGCCAAGGCTGGTCTGGTGCTAACCAATTACAGTTTTTTTCTCCTATTGCACTTGCAGCTAGTATTTTATCCATGGAACCAACAGCTATTCCTCCACCGTTAGGACCAAACAGTACTTCCTTTCTTATTTTGGCCACTATATTTTCCTGTGTCGTCTGGTTTGCAGTATTAGTCATGTTAAAGTGGGATCGAATCAAAAGTGGTATCAGATGCGGCATGGTATCAAAAATAGGAGATGTGGACTTGGAGAACAGGTAGGGAATGGATGAAGCGCAACGTGAGCGTATTCAGGTTCAAAGGGCATGATATAAGTGGGCGAAATTATTTTTCTTAATTCTTTAACCAAATAATATTTTAAAGAACCGAATTAGTAACGTGTGACGGACTCTCTGTGAGACGTGACTCTGTGAAAGAATGACATAGTCTTTTGATAGAGCTCCCTAATTTAACTATTGAATAAACTCCATTATATTTTTGATCCAATTCGATGATTGATCCCTATCCTATGTTAACGCCCTGGTTCATATGCACCAAGTACACGTGAATTGGAAGATCCAAGGCTCCTAACTTATGACCACGACCCAATTCCAAAAAATTCTGCGTTTCCCCGTCTTCTATCAGTGTGATTTTCAATTGAACAATACGGGCAACGGGCTGTGCCACAGACTGGACAAAGGTCGGAGGTCATTGGGATCCGAATGTGTGAGCATTGGCAGCATGTCCAAACAACCACGACACGTTTCTTAGGCTTAGGCTTCTACCGATGTTCTGTTAGGAACGGTGTAATGTAGATCAGAAGTCCAATCTGATAAAAAGATAAACCTACGGCCAATGTTATGAATGAGGGAGCAGTGTCGGCATCATCGATGTCGAGGTCAAAGTCATCAAGAGAATCAAAGGGGTCGTGCTGAAACGGAAAGATTAGTCGTGAAGACAAGAAGATTCAAAGAGGCAGCCAGGCGTCTAGTTCCCGATCGGGATCAGACACCAGCAGTTGACTAATAGCTTACTAGCTGGAGCATCGACTTCATCTCGCCAAGCCCACCTGCGTCACCCATGTCGATGCAGGATGGTTCTAAGTGCTGTCGTCTATAATGCATTATGGTTTCGGTGCAGGAAAGTTGAGATGGAAAATCAAGAGAAAAAAAGAATGTGGTCAAGCATACAAGTCATAAAATTTAAATAGTTTAGAGAGACTGGCCAGGTCAAGGTGCGCGGAAGTCGTCGGTGGAGCTAGTGCTAGCGAGGTCTTGACAAGGGCCAATGGCGGCGCAAGACATTAGTCTACGTGGTATAACACGGAGGAAACAAACACAAATGTGTGCCTGTAAGGGCTCTCAACCGTGGCGCGAGCGTTCGTTCATGGCTGTCAGGCCAACGATCAAGGGGAACCGTCGGTATGATTCCCATTGTTGGTTTGTATCCAACAAAGCGGAAAGCAGATAAAATCGGTTACCACCGGATACTACCGCTTGTATCTTCGAAAATGCGGAATAGGATTCTTTTACCGAGTTCCAGCGACAAATGGCGACGTGGCTCGGTATCAAGCGGGTGCTAGACTAGCTCCACTAGGGTCCCCATTTGTGTATACTTCAAAGAACGCCTCGATGGCAGTCCTAGAGTGGCAAACATGGCGATCAGCGGGTGGAAACGGACCGTGAACTTTGCGCAATTGCGATTTCCATGCTAGAGGGGCGTTGTTCCCGTCATGAGAGCCAACGTGAGCGAACGAAAGACGTCTCAAGCTCCACCAAGATCCGTACCGCCTTGATTGATGGAATAAAGGGTTGATAGTCACATGAAGCATTCGGCATGGTAATCGTATTTTGCTTCGATTATTGTTTAATTAAGAGTGTCAGATCTGGTGGGCGTGGGTTAAGGAGCCAATAGAGAGCCAGTTGGCTGTCAAGTGACATGAAATGCGATAGGTCATCTGTAGAAAGCGATACCAAGCATACTAACATGACCCAGGCTTTTTTTTCTCGTCACATGAGCATATCTCAAAGCATCAAATCGGAGTGGTTGGTCAAGACACTAATCAAGCGATATCGGTGCTTCGTACTGAAGGTAGCTGCCTGGAAATGTTCGAAACGGACTGTCTGAGTCCATGGCGTGATTTGAACCCCTGGCTCCTTTTTACACTTGAACTCCGAACCGGCCGATGCAGCCACAATTGGTACTTTCCCTTTGCAGTGTAGGTGCTAACAAAACCTGCCATTGACGTGCATGTAAGGCTCACTGAAACCTCTCAGCACCACAAGTGTGTTACATACGTTGCTATACCCGTCCGCATGCGCAACTTCCTGATGGAAGAAGTCCTGGGCGTGATTCATCAAGAAGCGTTGTTGCTCAAGCGAGTCAATCTACTTCACTTCTGGACAAGCCGTAAAGCCTGTGTCTTGCAGAGGTACGATGTGCTTGTACAGGGAAACAAGAGAAGGGCTGTGATGTTAATTTTTAAACTTGGTCTCAACAGTAGCGTTGCATAGCCCCAGCGTGTGGGTTCCCCATTAATTGAATTATTGTTGCTGGCACGCTCTTTTGTTGTGTTGGAGCGAGATGGAGCGAGTGTGCCTTGTGGCACATTTGGGTACACATATGCGTGCCTGGAACCGGGGGCAATGCAAAATTATTTGAAGGCACCTGGTGGAATGATCTAATCCGGTGGAGCAAATGCGCCGATTTGGAAAGAGTCGCGGAATTTCGAGGTGAAATATTCGACATTGTTCATTTGCACTGCAGGACGCCTTGGCTTGGATGTCCCGTGGCACTAATTTGCAGGATGCCGACGTGGCAGCATCAGCGCTTATTATAGGACGCCACCAGACGGCCTTCAGCCACCCTTAGCAGGCACATAGACACTCCAGTGATCAGCTCAGCTTGGGGCGCAGACGTACGGGGCGCAGGAGTGGGCTGGGGATCTGCCAACAAGTGATGGCATGATTGTCCCAGATGGTTGAGCTTACACGGACCTTGGCACTCTAAAACGGCATGTTGTGGCCTGTCACTTATTACACAGCGTAAAGGGCGGTTTATTTCGCCGATAGAGATACGGAGTCGCTCATGTGCGAGGCATCTCGGTGAGCTGCAGTTGGTGCGGGGCATAAACCACGCTGGTGGCTCAAAGAGGGGTCGGAAGCACCAGGGATGGGGGACATTACACCGCCAAACACGGCTCGACATAAGCCACTGATGCATATCGATCGGTACTCGGATGAGACACGTGTGATGGGGGAGGTAATGTGGCGCGCTCACAAATGAACGGTGCCTTTCTATGTTTTTTCTCCCTCAAAAAAAAAAACGTGATGAATGAATGACGAGGAAAATGAGACATACCATACCGAATAGGAAGTGTACTAAGCCAAGGTACAACTGCGTGACAATGCCCAATGGCAGGCTACGATGGCTTCCTTATCTATCTCGCCAAAGTTTTAGTGACGTATTGCATGCTCTAATTGTAAAATAATCTCTAATCAGCAAATCAAGCCAATGGCACCCAGTGCCGAGAATCTTCTTGTCGGTATCCATTATCTTCAGCTTCCTTTCGGGGTGACCGGAGCTCGAGTACAGTAAATTTGATGTCGCCTTCTACGTAACATCATAATACCTGAGATTCCATCCTCCAAAATATCTTCCAAGAAAAAAAAAACGCTAGTAAAGTCCTTAAGATTGAGAATACTCTCTTCCAGACCTTGTCATCAGACCCCAAGGACATATTAGCTGGATACTTGACGGGGGCGGCAAAGGAGCTAAAATTGGGCTTGTTGAGTTCGAATAAACCAGTCAAAATTATCTCACTATAATCAATATTGTTAATGACGTTTCCATGGTGAAGTCATACTGACTTAGTCCAATGAAAAACGCATACCTACAGTCTCAACATCAAGGGAGGGAGGAGTTATAATAACGACTGCAATTTTTCGGAGCCTCTCCATTGATGTCACATGTCCTCTCTCTTTCACCGTGAGATTATTGGCAATATTACAGTCAAGTAGATGCCAAAATGAAGGTATGGACAAGTTTCAAGAACCACAATGTCTCCTATTGCAGAAACATCTAAACCTCATACTTAGTTTGATACTCTCTCTATATGAGAAGTCGCAACTTTGTCTGCTCCTCCAATATTCGTATTTGAAGCCTCTGCGTTATATTCCTTCTCCATTGCGAGCTTCTCCTTTCGCATCTCCTTTGACTTCTTAACGCCAAAGCCATCCTGGAAGAGTGTAAACGCTTCCTCGATCGACAGTCCCTCTGTAAAGAAGAGATGTAAGCCTTTGTTCATAGTATGATAAGGAATCAACTTACTCGTCTCGGGATAGCAGAAGTATGCAAGAACCAGACCGATCAAAATGAAACCCAGGTATAAGCCGTATGTTCCACTGGGAGTAAGCGTTTCGAGCCTAGCGCATGTGAGCAAAACATGTCAACAACTAGAGCAAGGGTTACAAACTCAGATAGGAAGGACACCGAAACCACCAAATTGGCCGTAAAGCTCGCAGTGGTACTTATAGCACTGCCCGCGGCACGAATCTCCAGAGCAAGATACTCAGATTGATACCAGCACAGGTGAGCATATGTAGAGCCAAAGCCGGTTACAAAGATGACGATTCCAGCAATGACAAGGCCTACGTGTTTCTGGGAATACTTGTAATTTTCGTCAAGGAATCCTCCTGTTGGCTTGCACATGAAGTAGAAAGCCACGAGGCACCAAGTCAGACCAACCACCATGATTGGCCCAAACTTCATCAGGAGACCACGGCGGCCGATGCGATCCACCATAAGCATGCCGCAAAGGAGGAAGAAAGTGTTTGTAATTGATGGGATCAAACCACCTACAGAAGGGTTGGAGAGACCAAGAAGTCCAAACAAGGTACCAGCGTAGTAGAGAAGGGTGTTGTAACCGGTAAATTGACCAAAGACCTGGATAAAGCTGACGGTGAAGATGGAACGACGGTATGGCTTGTGAGTCCAAAGCTTCTTGGAGCGTTCCCAGAACGTGGTTGTGCGTTGCAGGGCTGTGGTGGCAGCAACATGCTCCTTGACAACCTGCAGCTTAAGTTCGATAATCTCAGGGGATGCATACTGATAGATTTTTCGGAGCACTTCTCGGGCCTTGTCGTCCTGGTCACGGAGGATGAGAACACGAGGCGACTCTGGGAGTTGGTGCATCAACGCGATCTGAACAAGTGATGGCACGACGCCGAGTCCAAACAGAATGCGCCAATTGTAAGTGGTGTGCTGCATGCCAGCACCAATTGCAACACTGACAGTCTGGCCAAAAGGAATACAGAAGCCGTTTATGCCGACACATCGCCCACGGGCCTTTGTTGGTGCCAGTTCAGTAATGTACAGTGGACAGATGACAGCAGCTCCGCCAACGCCAACGCCAAGGATCAAACGCCCAGCGATAAGTTGACCAAGAGAAAAGCTGAAGGCAATAATGATGGCACCGGCGGTGAAGAATAGATCAGAGATGAATAAACAAGGCTTTCGACCCCACTTGTCGGCGAAGAGGCCCAGGATGGCTGCCCCAAAGATGGACCCGATGGTGGTGGCCGCAGTGGCGATTTCCTGCTGGGGATAGGTGAGTTCTTTGCCAGTCAACTCAGTTCCTACATAAGGAAGGGCGACACCGACAATGCCCGTGTCATAGCCATAGAGGAATCCGCCGAGTGCCGCTGAGAGAATCAAGAATGCCAGATACGGCGTCATCTTGTCTTCATTCTCGGCTTCGATCAGCAGTGCATCGACGTGTTGACTTTGATTGACCTTGCTCGTCCAGCCATGGGAGACGGACTGTTGCCTCGACCGCTGGCCGGCCGGGTCAATCTCAGTGTTAGACACCATGGTTGGATAAGTTTTTTTTTTTAAGTGCTTGAGATCATCTAGGTTGGGATGAATAATGACCAAGATGATGAAGGGGAAGTCTTGAAGCCTTTATACATGGGCTCTGGGGTACTGTGGGGAGAACCTCATGTTGGGGTCGTACATAAACTATGGGGTAAGTCCTGGGGTAAATCCTGGGGTAAGGCTGTCGCGGGGGACTCATACATGTGGACAGAGGCCAATCGCACTCGGAAATCGAGGCCCGACGACTTGTCTTGCATGCAGTCCCCGCTAGTTATCCCTCCCTTTTACGCATTTGGCGGAGGTTTCTCTACCATCTAGACCTGGTCTTTCTCAATCTGTTCATGGTGGACGGGGCTAGGGTCTGAAGCTGACCACTGAGGTGAAGCGGAGTGACATACTGGACTACACTGAGCACTACCCAAGCGCGGGTTTGGGGCCGTAGCGGACCTTTTTCCGATTATCTAGCGAATCAGAGTGAAAGGCCACACGCCAAATCAGAAGCCCCAACCCCGGTACCCCAAGCACGAACCAATCTACTCCTCGAAACGGGCCCAATCCCGACGATGACGTCTTATCCTCCTGCACGGTTGCAC
Organism: Calonectria montana; assembly: GCA_022606435.1. Classification (NCBI taxonomy): domain Eukaryota; kingdom Fungi; phylum Ascomycota; class Sordariomycetes; order Hypocreales; family Nectriaceae; genus Calonectria; species Calonectria montana. The sequence continues at coordinate 4,851,815 of JAIZZI010000004.1, forward strand.
CATGTTGGTGGCAGGAAACACCTGAAGATGGCTTCAGCTCCGTATATACTGGTAGGGGCCCCTTGAAGCCAACAGCCCACGTTGTTTTGACACTTGTATGGCGTGCAGCGCCCGTGTTTTTCCTTTAGCATGCATGGTCAAGAGCCTGTACGACAACAACAGCTTCGTCACAGTTGGCTTTAATGGCCTATGCACTGAAGCAACCTCGTGTCCTTTTTCAAAGGCAAAAATTAGCGACCAGCATCGGCAGTATGTATTGGGTTGTTATGGCATAACCAATGCTGCTTCGGACCTCACTTGATGACAATAGCCTAGACTGCCCAAATCCTAGGTGACTTCAACCTTGGACAGGCGGCCCAGCAGCAGCGGGTGTGGCCTCTGGCAATAGCATCCCTATGCAGTCTACGCAAATCATAAAGAAATATCAAGAACCCCAATATAACTTATGATCAACACAAAGGGAGATTAATCTGCCCGCCAGGCGATTGTCTTTTTCTCATCTGGGTTCAAATGTTCACTATTAAGATGAGGGCTCTACAGAGGTCCATTTCAAAAGTGATGTCCTACAAGCAAGCCACACATTGCTTTTTATCCCAAAAGATACACTAAGTACAACCAAAAAGTCCAACCCCCTATCGCACGCTCTATAGTACAGCACTTTTAGGCAAAAAGCAATTTTCTCACTTGCCTATCATCGCTAAAAATACAGGGACTGTAGCGCTTGGTGCTGTATAGCTTACTTGTTTACTATGTACCCCGAGGTATTTAACCAGGGTCAAGGGAGGAGGCGTTATTAGCTCGGGACATCACTTTTGAAATGGAGGTCCGTACTGTAGAAAGGGAAAAAAAAGAAACACTCGCGCGCATAATCTTTTTTTTATAAAGATGGTAAGCTATTTCGCAACCTCTCGATTCCGTCCCTCTCGAAACGACGCTGCCATTTCTGGCAATAGGTTCAGGGTATCTTGCTGCCGATTCGCGGTCGGAAGTCGCGTAAAACCCCGTCCTTCACGCACTAATACATACAGAAACAGTTGCCTTTTTTTCCGTTTTTAAATGACATGACTGGGGCCCGCCCATAAAGCGCCTACACAAGAGGACTATTCACGCGTTGTTTTTGTAGATGCGTAGCCCTTCTTAACCAGCGGATGGCTTTATGCTCCTCAATCGGCCCGGTCAGCGCGAGCGCCGGGAGCCTCGCTGTCCAGGTGCAGCTCCGAGGCACGCGAGTCAATCTTCTTGATGACGGCACCCAACACAACCTTGAGCAGCTCCTCATCCGACATGGAGTCGCCCAGGCCGTTCCACGTTACCGTGTCGACAATGTCGCGAGTCTTGGCCTCCTTGTGCAGCTCGTCGTCGAGGTGTTGTAGGGTCTTCTGTCGCGCAACGTGCGGGCCGCCCAGGCGGAACAGCTGGACACCGGCCTGGTGCTCGGGGGCCTTGACCTCGTCGAGCAGTCTGGCGGCGTTGATCAGAGGCGTCTTGATGTCGTCGTCGAATTCGCCGGCCGTGAGCACGACAATGTTGAGAGCAGCCTTCTCCTCGCCGGCCTTGAACTTGTCGCAGTACCATTTGAGCAGGGCACCGAGTCTGGCGCCCATGTTGCACTTCCCGGCGGGCTTGACCTCGTCAAAGATGGCGCCAACCTGCTTTCCCTTCTCGGTCAGCAGCATGCTGCCAACGAAGCCGCCGATGCCCGTGTAGCCCGACTTGCGGATGGACTGCATCCCGGGCAGCTTGGCCAACAGGCCGCCCGGTCGGTGATTGACAAAGTACAGATCGACTCCGTCAGGGTCGTACTTGGCGCAGATGGGGGCAATGCTCTCCAGCAGGCCCTTGACGTCACCCCAGTACGGAGCCATGTGGGCCGAGTCGTCGACGAGGAACATGGTGTCGAAGCATCGCAGCTGTCGGAGCGTCCGCTCGTACTCTGTGTCGTCCATGTTGGAGGCTGCCATGATTGTCGGTTGTGAGGAGAGGTGTTTGACGGTTGGAGAAAGGCTGAGACGGACAATAAAAACCAACTACCAACGTCACTCAGGCGGTCAGAGCGTTCGTCCGTGAGGGGTCGAGTGACAGACGAGTCGACAGACATCCAGGGGTAATTGCGGGGACGGACACCTCCACTCGACAGCTATTTTGACCAGTAGCGATGCCAAGGCGGCCTAAACATCACACACAATCACCCTATTTATGAACACCACGTGTCACGAGTAATACCTCTGCGACGGTCCGCATAACCACCTACCCTGGATTGGTTACCATAGTGCTTGCTTGTGTACTGTAATCATATATCCCGCGACATTCATTGTTGGCCTGATTTTTATTCAACTAGTGCATGGTTGAACATTGATTAAACTATCCAATGTGCACTGCTGCGCCTTGTTCTGTTGACTATAATTAGTTCAAAAATAACCATGGATGGCTCTATTCGGATCAAGATACATGCTTACATAGCAACAAATTTGAACCGCCTCAACGAACCGTGTCGCTACGGTAAATGAACTTAGCTCGCTCCCCTAATTTAGATCGGTTATGCGGCCCTAATTGGATTTAGCGGGCATTATCCACCAAAATGGCATGGAACTCCAAAAACCATCGTTTAGACATTTTTACAAAGACTGCCCGATTCGTGATCAACCCTGGTTGGTTGGATACCGCCAGTATCACTGGTCTTTACCACCACCTGCCTGTTCAACCCAATCGTAAAACATGAAAGAATTAATTGCCATCCTGTTCCAAATCTCCACAATTCAAGGCAACCCGGTTGCCCGGAAACCACCCGTCATTGAAGAAACGAGGGCGGTGAAGAGATGCCGTGCCGCAGTAGCGCCGCCGGAGCAAGTGTCACTATCGCTCGGAGAGTCGCAGTTCATTAACGCCATCGCCATCTACCGAAATGACCCCACTTGACTCTGAGACTCCCAGCCACCATTGATGCTGGGGCATTGTAGCATTCCCTCATTCTGCTTGCTTGCATACGGCGACAGATACTGATCAGTGTATTTTTATCACTGGTTCTTGATATGACCTTTGACATCATCGCGCCTGAACATGAATAGAATCATAATCCATCACCTCCTTGAGGATAACAAGGAAATATTTGCAAATCCATGGAAACGAGGACAAAATATGTACTGATTCATTAACCGTGGCTTGATTCACAAATCTACCTCATCGCCTCAGCCGACATTTGGTCCACAGCCTTCATCTCCTTCAGACCCTGGAGCCAGAACCAGCCTAGCTGTTCCATTGGCCCCTAATTTGATCAGTGTTTCTTGATCTTGTTCATAAGTCGGCCACCCAAGGTCCTTCAGCCCATTCGTTGGGTCTCTTGCAAATGCGGCCCATGCTCCTTGCATATACTCGCTCCACGAAGCCTCCTCGGGTGTATTGGGGCCACCGTAAATATCACTCGTGCCAAAAATCATGGGAATGTCACTAGCGTGGTAGGCTCCAAGCCAATCCAGCGGGTTCAAGTTGGGCCACACACCATAGTAACGATATCGCCAGGCGGGAATATCGAGATTATGGCGTGCTTGGGAGGCGATGCGTGCACGGCAGTTAAATACTTCGTCGGTAAGGGCATTGACCACAGTTTGGTTGGGAGCCGCACCGGTGAAAGGGCTGTAAAGCGATGAGTAATCGTTTGCAGCGGTGCCATAGACAATTGGCTAAAAGCTGATCAGCATATCACAGACAAGATGAGAGGCGTATGAAAAGTTACCAGTTTTGAGATTAGCCCTCGGTTTCGTCGCTCTGTCCAATTGCTGAATATAGTCTCCTCATCAGGCATGGCGCCAAAGGCGAGCGGTGCACCTCCGTTCCGAGAGGCGTTGTACTTGTTGTATACCTCAATAATATGAGTGCCGTTGGCCGTTTGCATGCATCTCAACTCGTTATCCTTATCAAGCCCGCCGCATCCCACCTGTTCAGCAACATATGTAAAGTTCTCAGTCCTGTTCAAGGCGAATTGGTTGTTGCCAACTGCGCCGGACATGACGATAAAACCTCTCACCAGTGGGTCGTCTGGCCATGCATATGTCCAGAAGTCGGTGCTGCTTCCTCCAGCGCTTTGACCAAACAGAGTCATTTTGGTCGGATCACCTCCGAAGTATGCAATGTTGTCATAGATCCATTCCACAGCTTTGCGCTGGTCCAGCAGACCGGGATTTACATGGCGGCCGTCAAGGCCGGCAGCGCCGGGGAAGCCAAAGATGTTAACGCGGTAATTTATGCTGACCATGAGCATCTTTTGCGCTTGGACGAATCTTGCGCCAATCGTGTTTGGTACGGAGCTGCCCCCCGAGACTAAGGCGCCGCCGGGGATCCAGATCATGACAGGTAGGAGCTCATTGTTAATATCTCTCTCTTGCGGTGTCCAGATGTTGAGAGTCAGACAATCCTCAGACATGCCAGTCGTCACCTCTTGTCCTGGAAGATACTGGCTAAAGACCGAAGGAGCTCCTGTGTCATATTGGATACATACTGGTCCGAATTGAGTTGCATTCAGAGTTTCTTGATATGGAATCTTTGTCTTTGGGGGCTTGAATCGATGCTCTCCAACAGGCGGTTCAGCGTATGGAATGCCGAGGAATTGGCGGACTGGAGTTGAGATATTTGACGTGTAGGATCCCTGAACCGAGAAATTTGGCGATGACACTAGGAGCTCTGAATGCTGGCTCGAACTAGACCCATTTACGAATGCCGCCAAGCTAGCGACAACAAAAGATTGAAGCATGAACCTCATTTTGGCTTCAATCGGGAGTAATGCCCTGTACAAGATTGAGATGTACGGGAATACTATGTATCATTTCGCGCTACTTTAGATACTCAGATAAGAATAAAGTTTCCAGTGTGCTTAATTAATTCCCTTGGCAGGTTCCAGTATCCAGTGCCAGGTTCCCCGCAACGAGCGGACCTAGCTCGCTGACAACATGAGGAAATGAATCAGTAAATGACTCATTAGCGCCGGGGCATATAGATCACTGGGATCTTATTTCCCGAGGGGCAATGGTGCTATGATTTGAACAACTTTCTGCGACTGGTTATCAGACCGCGGCTATTAGGTTGCTCAATTGTATAGTATCGCTAGCAACTAATTATAATCTTGTTAGGCATTCTCACCCCGCACAAGGCTGTCTGCGGGAATATCATCACATCTGCACCCCAAAAGGCAACAGATTTGCAACGCGCCTTCTGTAACCTTGAGTTATAGTTTTCTTGCTACCATTCCCATCCCAACGATCATACTATTGGATGGATAATAGATTTTAACGGCAAAGTACCTCTATTATTAAGATAGTTACAACTGTTATTTAAAATAAATAATTGTTATTATTATCATCATTGGTTAATTATATATAGATATTAATAATAGATGATATGCACATCAAGTGTGGAATCCGGAGATACTAGTACCTGAAGATCGCTGCAGGGCAGAGATTTACTTTGAATATGCCAGCGGAGGGAGCATTAACTCAACATTGGAGGGCTGTCAAAATTTGCTGGAACGTCTACCAAGGCCATGAAAAACCTTCCTTCAAAATTTTCCTCAACAAAGCTGATATTTACAAAGATTAAAAGTCACTGCCACTATGTTCAATTTATTTTTGATGATTGAACCATCTTTCTTTTCAGTCCACCTGGCACGCGATTCAAGTCCTGGACGGAGATTAATACGCTGAGATTATTGCCAAAGTCACGCACACCATGTCTCTCCCCGAAGCAAGTATGGCTCGCGCTCGTTGGGACCAGCATGGCGAGTCAAATCAAATCAACCAAGAATTTCTTGAGAGAATCACTCGGGTGGACCTCCTACCTGATATGGCCACAGTGCTTACAATGGCCAATGCGGAGCTGGTTATGACTACTCAAGCGAATGGTAGCACCAATTTTGCGATCGTCTCTACTGGCCGTACTCTTGGAGACACGTCTGACATTTTCAAGATCCATTGTCTTGACTCATTCATCCACAATGAACGCAAAGAAATCATCAAATCTTGTGTTTCTGCAAAGGGAAGACGGGCCTTGGCGGCCATGGTACTTGCCAGCCAGGATCCCGCCCTGGCAAAATTCTTACCTCGCCCCATCATGCACATTGATCAGTCATTCTTGGGCGTGCTCTGCTCTGTTCGCAATCAGGCTGACCTTCTGGACGCCAATCTTCAAATTATTGCCGGCCTGGAAGCAGCTGGCGATGCCAACAAGCTGGTCCGCCGTCACCTCATTGAATCCGGCGCGCGTATTCGGACCGCGCTTGGGGGTTTTCTCCTGTACAGGGCTGGTATTTCTGAAGGCTCCGATGTGTGCAAGCTCAATCATTTCTTAAAGGAAAACTCAATCTTGAGCTGGGTCTTTACCCAGCTCTGCTCCCGAGGGATGGAGCTGGGAGGGAAAGACTTTGAGTACAGAAAGGTCTATTTTCCGCAAGACGCAAAAAAGGGACTTGTACTCACTTTTGAGGAATACAACTGTCGTGAGCTGGTGGACTCTCAAGGTGGAGTCCTACAAGGCATCAGTAACTTTGCCGGTTTATGGTCCGAAAGCAGTGTCCGCATCCTTTGTAAAGTCCCCGTTGACTGGGACTTGTACGCCTTTGGTGGTGATGCTAAGAGGCTCGCAAAGGTGCCGTTGATAGTTCCCCCCTTCCCTGGTGCCGTTACGGCTGAAGAGCATCTCATGGTTTTGAGTGAATCTGGAGGTCGTGGTATTGCGATTCTCCCCTGGCCCGCGAAGAAAACAGTGTATCCACATGATATTTTGAACGTTATTGGAATGATTCCCAAGCGCATCGCATACGGATTCCTTGCTGAACGTCAATTCCTCGGCAAAGTTTATGAAAATATCTTCCAAGGGTTTCGTTTCGATCCCATTGCCACTGAACGCGACGGGAATTCCGTGTTTTCTCAATTAATGGCCCAGTTCCGAGCTGGTCAAATAAACACCAACTTCTTTTCTTGTGTCGTGAGCCCAGGGCTAGCTGTCATCCGGAAGGATATCTTAGCCTATATAGTTTGCCAAAACATGGGAGAAAACCCTGAAACTAGAACCGGGAGTTGCATCAAACAGGCTTTTCTTCATGGTGGCCGTTTGATTCCTCATGGGAACAGCACGGGAGCTACTGATGTATGGAGCGAAATCATTTCTCGAAAAGATATAACTGATGAACGATGCAAAGAAGTTCTCTCAGGAATCTTGTCTACGGACCTTGACCCCAAGTCGAAAAAGGCTTGTGGTAATGGCATACATACTGCACGATCTACGATTGGGGCGCAAGGACAGGCTCTCCTGAGTGATCTTCGACGGCGAGGTCATTTTACCTTGTCTGTGAGAGTGGAGGGTTGGCTTCGTTCGTTTCTTACTTCCGAACTGCAGTCATACGTTGCAGACTTGATCCACGCAAGACTGGATTTGTCAGTCACAATCCCAATTCAATACGGATTATCTGATACCTTAGAGTATATGGATCCTACTCCGGTTTGACGAGGTTAGGCCCCAGAAACCCTTTTTGACCTTTATTAGACCTAGAAATTCGCATGGGCTGAAATGAATCTATAAGATAACAAATAAACATACATCAATCAAAATGCGTCGTCGCTAGTGATTCCAACTCAGAACTTTAATCGATAATTATGGATGGAACTGGGATTGATAATATTTTTGACAATTTTGCATTCGGGTTAACTACCGAATCTCTCCGTCTTACAAAGATAGGATAAAATTCTCAACTTGCTGACACTCGGGGTTGAGCTGAATCAAACTCACAAGGTATTGCTCATCTCGCAAAAAGACTGTTTCATTGCTCCACGCTGGAAATGGTCTTATTTCCCAACCAACATGTCGGGCCTTGAAATCCTTTGTTACCTGGGTGAAATACACGATGAACCTGAAAGCATGTAAGATGCTTGGAGGGTTTCCATTAATGTTGCCTGCTGATTAGATTAGCCTGAATCCGCAAATAAAAATTAAACGCTCCAAGAATTCCGGTTTATGTTGATCAGCGTCTCCGTGATACACTATGTCACTATACCTACTTGTAAGTGCTGATCTCAGAGAATTAAGTGTGCAGCTTGAAACTGCCAGGTTTCTTACATGCATTAGAATAGATGAAATACTATTACTTTATCAAACTGGGCCATTTCATGAACCAATACACTTTCCACCGTTTCAGAGCTCTTGCAGGGCTGTATCGGGTTAGATTTCCAACAAAACCAGTTTTCTGCGAGCGCACTGCCTCCTGACGCCTGCCTGATAAGGCATACTGGCAAAGCGACTAGTCTCTTATTGGCTAAAATCAACTCTGCCAGCTCAGCTCTTACCTCCTCTCCCCTGTCAGGCTGAATCCTGCCCCGCATTTGGCCCAAATAAGCCTCAACCTGGTTCGTTAAATTTGCAATGCACCTAGAAAAAAACTCCATTTTAAGTCGAACCCGCCCAATACAGTCGTGTAGTGGTTAAAACTAGGTATTAGGGAGTAAGAGAATTTCCTGTTGACACCATTGAGAGGTCAATGATCCAGGCTAATGAATCCATCGCTCAGAAACATCCCACACCTTATTTCTCGAAGTCAATATTTGTTACTCAAACCCAACCAACGCTATCTTGTGATAGCAGGGGATACGATGGCTATTCGACTACTAGACACGACCACCCTGGATCTGAAGACTTTTGTCGGAAAAGTACCAAAATATGCAATTCTATCACATACCTGGGATGACGACGAAGAAGTCAGCTTTCAGGATATAACTTGCATCTCCAGTGACCCTAAACATCCAGCCAAGAAGAAGTCAGGATATCGCAAGATATTAGACACTTGCATCAATGCCAAGAGTCATGGCTTCCAGTACGTGTGGATTGACACATGCTGCATTGATAAGACAAGCAGCTCCGAGCTGAGCGAGGCCATCAACTCCATGTTTAAATGGTATGAAAATGCAAAGGTTTGCTACGTATACCTAGCAGACTTGCCTGAAGAATCTCAGCAGATCCGATGCTTGAAGTATTGCAGATGGTTCACCCGCGGCTGGTGTCTACAAGAGCTTCTAGCGCCCAAGGACCTGAGATTTTATGACGAGTTATGGAATTATGTTGGGTCAAAAGCGGAGCTAAGCGATATAATCTCGAGGATCACCGGCATTAATAAGGAGGTACTCGACGGCATACGTCCACTACATTCTATAACCGTGGCACAAAGGATGTCATGGGCAGAGATGAGAAGCACAACAAGGATAGAAGACACCGCATATTGTCTTCTCGGCATTTTCGGCATCAATATGTCTATGCTATACGGAGAGGGCGAGAAAGCTTTTACAAGGCTACAGGAGGAGATTATTCGGCGCTCCAATGATCTTTCAATCTTCTGTCATCCAAAAACGTCAAGCCCAGAATCTATCGACGACTGGGTGTTTAGCTACCAAGACCTATTTGCGCGATCACCTCGGGATTTTAGCACCTGTAGCGACATCATGGAAAAGACAGACTCTATATCACGACATTCCTTTGAATTAACGAATAACGGGCTTCATTTCAAACACGCCGAACTCAAAGTACGCGAGGTGTATACAAATCTAGTCAGCAAAAAAGTCGGCTGTACAATCTACAGCATGTCTTTGAGGTGTTTTCACAGATGGGGACTAGGGAGAACAATGTTGAACTGCGAGATATTTCTGAGGAAGGTAGGGCCGGGGATATTTGTGAGACTTAGTGACTCGCCCATGGGAATCAACTCCGTACCACCCATGGTAGAGGTAGGGACAGTGGTCGAGGAAGCATACATCGTCCCGACTATTCACCCAGACGTTCTACCGACGTTCGATAGATCCCACGATTATTCCATCCGGGTTACCTCGAAAGATGCGGTAGACTTAAGAGCCTCTCTAGAAGGGCCGGTGCCTCGAGAGCAATGGGATGCACCTGATTTAAAGTTCCTCACCTTTGGAGACAAGTCGTTCTTGGGTCATATCAAGTTCTTCCCTGATTTTTCCGACTCCTCATCTACCGGCGCGACAACGTTGCATGAGCAGTTTTATGTTGTCTGTGGACTAGAAACTGCCGAGTTTGATGAGGTGTGCGGTGCATGGGTCCGCCTCTTTTCCGAAAGCGAATGGGACAGAATCGAAAAGAGACGAATGGTTGGAGACCTAAAGTATATCGGAAAATTTGATAACGGGAGCTGGGATAGCGATTTCAAACGGGATGAGCTTTCTATGGGTGAAATGAGCATCAGGGTCACGATCAAGGAAAACAATAAACGATTACTACGTGCTGGATTTAATATTGAGATTTCCTTCCTTAATATGGTAAGAAACGAGAGTTGAAACTTTGTTGGTTTAGTGGCTAATTATTACATTAGAGCCCAAGTGGACGTTAGGCATGGCTAGTTACGGGGCTGTTTTTTTTTATGTTGAATAAATTCTATGGGGAACTACTTTAAGCAGTCATGCACACACATGTGTTGATATTTACTACCCCCATTATATTGCGTCTTTCAAATTATTCATATCACTTCTTGATGGGATCTTCGTTTTCTATCACAGGGGGGAAAAGGAAATATATCATGCCGCACAATTTATAATCCGCTATTTGCTCTCATAATAGATAAGATTCGCTACAATTCATGTGACCTTGCTAAGTCACGTCACCTTAAATTGAGAAAAGAAGAAAACACAGCTCATCTAAATTAAAACCGTCCATTATTGCCCCTAGGCCTTGGACTGCTGGGAAGACTTGTATTTGGTGCTCGTCTCAGATCCAAAGGTGACGGATACGTTGAAGTTACGAAGGTCGGGGAAATTGTAAGCACCCTCGAGCGTTTGCAGGCTTGCAGATATGAGGCCCTTGCCATGGGGGACAGTCTTGGGAACGCTGATGGTCTTTTTGAAATTTTTGGGCTGATTGGACAGCTCTGTTCTCTGTTAGTGTGACGTTTTACGTTTCGTTTCATTCAAAGGGGTTACATACTGGGTCCGAGAAGGAAGGAGTTAACAGGGTTGTTGATGGCGTCCGTGAAGACCTTGCCATAGGTGTATCCGAAGACGATGCCTACATCATAGGAGCTCTGGATCCAGTTGGAACTCTCAATAATGACATCGAAATTGTCGCCAGGCTTGATGGTGGAAGGGACAGAGATGCCGTTGATGTGAGCTTGGCTGGTGCCAACAAGGGCAACGGCGGCGGCGGCGAGAGAGAAACGCATTGTGAAAGGATGAAGGTGTAAAAATGTAGAAGTTTTTGGTGTGAGTTGCTTGAGTTGCTTCGAGATACTGAGAAGTGCTGATGATGATGAAGCAAAGTCTTGGCGAAGGCTCAACTATTTATACTAAAACTCACCGCCAGCTTTGAGATGCATCGAGACTCGCTCAAACTTCAGCCGTGAAAGCCACTGTCAGACACCTCAGGGAGCTATTAGAAGCCAATTTCGTATTCTCCCATTCGCAAGCATCGTCGCGAAACAGCTGTCAGACGAGAGATCGCTAGCGGTGCCGAATGCCGTTCTCCATATACCACTTCCCACTCATTCCAGGTCCCCGAACGCCTCGTCAAAAGCCACGGCGTTGGGGCCATCAAAATGAGGGGGACCGGATTATTAGCGCGGGGTCGACCGGCGTCGATAATTCGCTTGTCAGTGAACGCCACCGGGACGTAGTCCACGTTGGACAAGCTCCGCATTCAGGGAGTCGCCGAAAGGCAGTGCTCTCGGGCTGAAGGGGGCACGGCCAAGTAAATCACGTCACTCTCCCTGAGAATGATGCCCAAAGATAGATTTTTCAGTGACGCCAAAACGTGTCTCAATTGCGAGCTGCTGTGGGTGTGTAATTGAACCTCTGGAGAGTCAATTATTCTAAGACATGATGGGGATGCAAGAGGAATACTGTTCCAAAGCACTCCCCTAATTTTTGCCTCCTCCACAGAAAATGATGCTTGCAGCGTAGCTTAAAAGATGGAGGCCGCCTTATTCCGCACTGGACAACAAGAGACCCGAGTCTTGGGTCCTAGTGGCCCTTTGCACTATCCTACCTAAAATCCCAAAAATAAATATGGCTTCTTTTACTCCTCACTAAAATAAAAGCTTTCATGCAAGGCTGTATGGGATAGGGGCCTTCTCTTTTTTTAGGCGGTGTGGACCCGCGGTTGTATATCCAGGAATGCAAGTTCGTGGCGAAGTCTAGAACGGAGAACCCCATCATCCTTCTCACTGACTGTGATTGGATAGGCTCTACCACCCTTCACAAGAGCGACCTGCATGCAAGTGGCTAGTAATCAGAAGCATTGGAACATGCGTCTTGGCAACGGGCATCCGTATTGTCGGAACGTTACGTCAGGCCTAGCGCGTGGCAATATGCCCTTTTTCGTCAATCAACTAATTAGCTGACCAGCCAGCTCTTGGGGATGATGAGAGGCGGCGTATACTTCTCAGCCCTACTGAATTTTCCCCGCGTTTATTCGTGATCAGTGAACCTTGTATCACCTACCATCTCCTCGTCGAAGTCTTTGTCTGGGTACATTCTCAACAGTGTGGCAATTTTTAATGGGCTCGTCTCCAGTTGAATCGAATAGCTAGACCTCATGCAATCATTACTAGCAGGTTATTCACGGTTAATAAAATAATAGTAATGACGGTATTCCGTTTAAAACACCATTCTAATGCTAACAACGACGCAGTAAAGACTGGCAAACCTCCGAGTCGCATAAAAATTAGGGCGCGTATCAACAACAATACTTGGCTTAGCTACCCTGAATCTGGCATATTGGTTGGCTCATCTTCCAGCGGCATTGTCAATTGACATAAATTGAACACAAATACACATTTTAGTTGCGGTATAAAAATTCGCAAGTTTGAGTGACATGCAATTATGCAGCGACCATTAGCCAAAATCGAAGTCATTGCAGTTACAGGCGATCACGTGAAGGCTCCGGAGATTATTCGGTTGGGATCTTGAGTGAACGCAAAACTAAATTGACGAGATTTGAGAGATGAGCTGCACAATGAAGATTCATAATTTCTCAATCAGTCGCCGTGATTCAAGTGGCGAATTGAGTGGCTGCAGCCTTTAGACTTGTCTGAGTGAGTTAGAATCATGTGTGTTTGACGGCGTGTGGCGGTGAGTGGCGGGGCATGGAGAAAATTTGAGAGACCTGGACACCAAGCCTCTTGAAGATCGCTCGGGATTTCGGCATTGAACGTGGCGCGCTTTCTGGTGGAGTTTGGGCATCGAACCATGGCGGCGCTTCGCCGACAATTAGAGCTAGTCTCAAATTGTGCAAGCCCATGCTGTCTTGACATGGGAGAAGCTCCACATAATTGCTGAGGCTAAAATTGTGAGGGTGAAGTGGGATGGATGGGTCGAGCCAGGGAGCAACTCAGAATTCGCCCGTTGTTGAGATTGATGATATCATGGAAAAGGATACTCTCCTCGTAGTACATCTAACGAGAAACAAGCAGGTAGGCAAGTCATGGTCATTAGCGTCTATAGCAATAATCTCTAGAGTGGTATCTTAAATAGTCTATCATCAAGTGAACAAATCAGAACCCAACCCAACCGAGCATATGATACAAAATACATTCAATGTCCTCAAACTCCAGCCTTCCTACTCAATCTATATTGAATCTGGGGTAGAAGTCGTACCAGGCCCATGCAGATAGCACCCCCAATAAACATGCACCCTGCAAATATCTCCACGTTTAGATAAACTGGGGATGTTGATCGTCGTAGTGCCAAACCCATGGCCTCGGCAACTAATTTCAATTAGTTTGGTTCATGGTCGCTGACATCAGCATATTTTCAGGCTGAACTTACACGCAGAGGGAAATGAAACCAAAGTTAGAGCTAGAGAGAGTGTCGCGGGAAGTTGCTTTGTTCCAAACGTATCGACCAAAACCGGACCTATCGTCTGTATTTTGATTCCGTTAGCTCTGTAGGCTTGCGCTGATGGGGCTGTACTTACCGACCAGATGGTCCCTAGAACTGTGCCCGAAAGGATTCCAAAGGCCAAGAGAGTGGAAAATGAGTTTGCAGACGTCCAGAAACAAAGACACAGAATGCCTGCGAAGAGTGTTGCATAAGCACTCATATTGACTCTACCAACTCGATCACCAAAATGGCCAATCAAGGGTCTTCCAATAGCCATCCCCAAATTAGTCATGGCTCCAATGATAGAAGCTTGATGGGATGATGCACCAATGTATATGGCATTGTTGGGGATTGAAAATAGGACAATTGTATAACCTATTGTGCTGAAATAGGCCCACAGAATAATGAGAATAAAGGCTGGCTTTTTGAGTAGACTGATGTCAAAACTGTGCTCATGCGGTTGAATGTGCTTGTTCCTGTCTTTCATCAACAGCACACAAATTACATGGCAAACTGCAATGCAAATTGCTGTAATTCGGAAAGACCAAGCCAGCCCAAGTTTATCGATCATGGCTTGGCTTCCTAGGCTGTGTGCTAGGCCGCCAACGCCGCTTCCAGCTGAGGCAAGACCTATGGCTATACCCACTCTTTTGGTAAACCATTGTGGGATAATGCGATAGGTTCCAATCCAGAGGAAGCTACATCCCCATCCAAAGAGTAAACCCTGAGTCAGGAAAAGATGCCATGATTTTGTCGCAAAGCTTGCGGCGAGTAGGCCACCAACTTCTAATAAGACACCGATGAACAATGTGGGCCTCATGCCGATACGTTTGCTCAGGTAAGTGACTGCTGGAGCAGCCATGGTCAATTGTGATATTGACAAGCCGCCAACGAATGCATAGGCTACTTGGGAAGTCCCAGGGAAGCTATTTGTCGACAAATAGTGGTTGAGATAGACTCCAAAAGACTGGATAAATTTAGCTGGGGATACAAGAAATCATCTGGCAAAAACAAAACACTTACACCGTTCACACCCCAAGTGTTTGCCGTGATTAGGAATTGCGCAATGACGCAAATCCAACCATATCCACCATCATGCTCTAAGGTGGAGCTTTCCTTTTCATCTATGTCGGTTTGGCATTCTGGTTCGGACCCCGATGTTTCGGGCTCTTGGAACCGTGATTCTGTTGGAGATTCGTAATTCATCTTTTCTGAATGCTCACCACTCCGAGTCAGATAGACCTTACAAGAGATGAATTGCTGCAGCCAGCGGAGAAGTATGAATAAATTCACCGACACAAATTCCTTTATATTTGTAATACTACAAAGGTCCGGAGTGGATCGCAAGTGAGTGAGTAATTTTGCCAGCCAGGGTCAGAGGCCCAATCCCCACAATGCCGAATCCCAGTGTCCATATCGCTAAGACGAACGAACTATGGATCTAAGATGATGGTGTAGGCCAATCGCTGGGCAATCTATTATCTAAAGCCCACGAGGAAGCTCGGGATCCGGAGTCTAAAAAAAAAATCTCTTTCGCGCTCACCGACCTGGTGACAGTCTGTACTGCTAACGTATGAGATGCCCAACGGCATATTAATTCGGCCGTCCATTTAGAATTTTATATTTATATTTGTATTTTGCAAATCCAATTGCCATGGCTTATATATAATTAATATAATGCTTTCTAATATTAATGGTGAAGCCGTCATGAGACGCCGATTCTCTGGTGCCTGCCACAAAGGTCGGAATGAGTGCATCAGAACCTACATGACCTTCTGGATTTGCGTGCAGCGGTGACTCCCAGAGTTTGACAGAATGCGGCGCATGCGGCGTGCGCGGCGAAAAAAAAAGCGGCGGTATGCGTGGAAGAATCGCCGCTCCAGCGGCCTGATGAGCGAGATCAGCTCGGCAAGTACGTGGCGAAGCGTATCCCATATTGCCATCCACTTGGTCACGTTATCTCATAGTACCTGATTTTCAGTCTACTCAAAGCCGAGTGCATGATCTTGCAGCAGAGATGCAGCAGAGACATGAATTTGAGGCTCTGTCCTCAGTCCGGGGGTTTGAATGAGCCTCAGTGATTAGCGGCAAAACTGGGTCCAATCGAGCTTGCAGTCTCCACCACACCACGCCATGGGCTGACAATGGGCATATTCGTATTCGGAGGGTTTTTGAGACATGAGCAGTCATTCACTGGGTCCTGGGTGCTAACAAGGCTTCCCGATATTCGCCTCCTCGGAGTTTGCACACCAAACGGATCGCCATCATGCGGTGGCTAAAAACACACCGAGACTACCTAGACACGAATTTAGTGTCATTCCGAGTCATTCCGGTGTTGTCTTGGGGGAGAAAAAGCCTCATTGGTTGGCTGAATTAACTATCAAACCCTGCCTATCGAATCATGAAAAATGAAGCCACTGTTGAGCCATAGTAGCAACAGTTCGTCTTGCCGAAAGGGTAATGTTCCCAGTGAGGTCTTGCAGATGAGTTATAGTTGGTCCAGAATGATATAAAACTGGTTTTATCTCGTACTTTGTTCAATGCAAAATGCGATCTGTGTTCTTGAATTGCATTGCACTTGACTCATCGCGGTCATGTTTGCTTATTCTAACAGCACAAATGTTCACCTAGTCTAAGTACCAAAAGGCCATTATTAATGTCCCGGCTACCTAGCTATTGTAATATAGCGCTAAGTCTGTTTTGTGTCACTGGCGCTGCATGAGTTTTCAACCTCGGACCCAGTGCTCCGGGTAGAATCGTAACTAATGCGGTCGTTTCAACAACGTGTAGTGTTGGGGTCATTTTTATCTATTCTAGAACTGCAGAGATAATTTTTGACACAAAATTAATTATATTGCTACCAATTTGATTAGGTCTTCAATTTGAATCAATGCGACTCTATTTGAAGACAAGCTACTTGCAACGTCACCTGAAAATACCAGTAGGACTGTCGGTAGAAATAAATAGGGGCCTGTTGCATATCACAATAAGCTTTTCCAAATAAGGAAAACAGGCCGCTGGCGGGCGAGCCGAGGTGTGACGATCTTGTGCATCGCATCCTTGGCTCCAACATCTCAAATGGGGATGGTTCGAACGAAATTGGAGAAGCCGCGGGACACATGAAGCAAAAGGGCGGGGTTCGGCACAACCAAGGCCCGTGTTCCGAGGCGTGAAAGAAGTGCTTGTGAAATGATCTGGTATGAAATATTGTCACCATGGCATGTGATGTTATTATCCGGCTAATAGGCAGGTCCTGGGGTTGAATAAATGGGTTGTATTTATTTATGTGTCAAATGCCCCCTCCCATTACTGACCTAGATTTACATACTAGAGATTTTTATGATTGCGAGGGCAACCACTTTGTTTAGCTTGGAAGACAATAATAAACATGGCGGCACCAGTTGAAAACACGATGCAAAACTTAACCGGGAAGTGGGCTCTGGTAAGTCGGCTGATCCTTTCAATTTGCCATGTGAAACTCACTGATTATAAAACAACATTAGAATAAAGAGTTATCAGATAGCCCTGATCCAGTATTTGTACTTCAAGGCATCGGCTACCTTACTCGCAAGGCCATTGGCCTGGCGCCAGTTACTCTGGAATACAAGCAATTTGAGGCACCACCTAAGCCACCGAACACAGCTACCGATCCAGTAACACATATTTATATGACCCAGTTGGCAGCGGGTCTGAAGGGTGTCCAAGAAGATCGGTGCCTCGACAACGAGGTGCGTGATCACAGTGACTGGCTATTTGGAGCCACCACCTCCCAGTCCCGGTGGGTTACTCTGGAGGAAATTGAGGACGATTTCCTAAAAGAGGGGTGGCTTATCGACGATGAAGAGCATAGTCTCGTTTTGAGTGTAGCTCGTAGCAAAGCCAACGGGTGGATGGCGACACAAGTATGGGGATTCCAAATGGTGAATGGCGAGAGGAGGTACTGCCGTCGGGTGCTGGCTATCAAGGGTAGCAAAAAGGCTATGATTCAAATGGTTCATAATTTCGTTTCATAAAGTATTAATTATAACAAGTACACCAGAAGAGAAGGATATTGAAGCTGTTTGGGCGGAATGGTGGCATCGTCAATCAGCTTGGCTGGCCCATTTCAGGTGCGTTTTTAGGGTTACTGATGAATTAGTCTATTGATAATTAAGTAAGTCCATACTGAATTTTAAAACCATCTTTAAATTATGGAAGCTCAAAATTTCTCACATCTCGAGCAAAGTAATTTTTCTGTCGCAAGTTAGCGACAATGAGGTAGACCCAGGTAAGCAATTCCATGAATATGCTCCACAGCCATGAGGATGAACCAGCGCTATTCCAACGGAAAACGGACTCATAGTATAGTTTCTTGATGTCGGGCCTCCTCAGTGATTCATATGCTGCAATTACCTGAGGGATGCCTCTGGACCAACCCTTCTGGAGGACGTGGGCGAACAAAACGCCATCCTCGACAGCAATGCCAAGACTCTCGCCTTGAGGTGGCATCTAAGTTAAATTTTAATAACAGAGAGCAAGAGGCTGAAAGATACAATGGAATAGAATACTTACAGCATGTGCTGCGTCTCCCAAAAGTAGCACTCGGCCTTTGCTCCATTTGCCCCCGTATGGAAGCATGTAGACAGGATAGAAGAACCATTCGCAGGCAGCGATGATGGGCTGAAGCCCCTTCACTTTTCCGGCTTCGAAACGGGTCATAATATCCAACTTTAGAGCGTCTTTATCCTCACCTACTGCTTTCCAACCCTCCCTTGCGTCCTTATTTTCCGCCATCGTCATGGGCATGACGGCTCCCAGATATGCCTTTGTTCTTGAGGGTTCAAAGAAGGACATTAGCAAGGATCCCTGCTGTGCCGAGACTAATGTAGTGTCCTGGACGACGGGATGTCCCTGTTCGGTAGTCACAGCTAAATGTCCCGGGGCGTCAACATCGACAAATCCGTAGGCCACTGCGCGACCGGAATACTGTTTTTTCAGTTCGGGATCGACGACTGTGGTCCGAACAAATGAATGAATCCCATCGCATCCAAGTAGGACATCGCCCTCAATAACTTGATGCACCTCTTCATGGTTGAAACGTACATCAATGCGGACGTGATTTTGTAGTTCTTGAACACTCTCCACCCTCGCGCCATAATGGATGGAAACCTGGTCTTTGGGCAATGCATCGATAGCATCGCGCATGCACTGCACAACATCATGTCTCAAAACCCTAAGTGTATCCGCATCTGGGAAAACTCGACCCAGAGTGCGACCAGTTCGATGGGTCACAACATCAATGCCACGGGTCTTCATGCCAAGCGTCCGCAGTCGTGCTCCAACACCAAGAGCGTCGAGGTAGCGAAGCGCTAAAGGCGTTAGGCCGATTGAGCCGCCGATTGTCTGGACGTCTGGCCGCAGCTCCAGGATAGTGATGCGCAGGGGCGAGGTTGGGAAGGTTGTCTGAGAGAGTGAGAGGGCGGCGGCGAGACCAGCAGGTCCAGCTCCAATTATGATGATGTGCATTTTATCCTTTGGATTTAATCGTGAAATAAAAAATTGGAATGACTAGAGTGAGAAATGGTCAGCAATAACGTCCATTTAAATAATGCCTCCATTGTAGGCTGCCTGCGACTGAACTGTCCCCTAGTGTGATGACGCGCCATTGTCGGATTGAATGCGAGCTGCCTCCTCATGACCAGCGCCGCTATTGGTCAACAAACGCCACTTCTTCTTTAGCCCAACACCAGAATTGTCCACGCGCTAACTAGTTTTGGCGTACTTGCACTCTGAGTGGACAATTTGAGAAGAAGCAGTCTGATCCTTTTGCGGGGGTTTACTGAATCTCTTTTAATCGATCCAGGACGTCAGCATGGATAAATGGAAAATGTTAAAATATAGCCTATTATTATGATATGCAATCATAAGGGGCGCTCCGATTTTTATTGAATGTCGTAGCAGTCGTATCAATTGAAAAACCAATTAGCTGCACTTTATAGCGTGGTGCGGTGAGTATCAACGAGAAGCATCTGTTCGTGAATTTGATGGTTACTTAATAGAAGTTCGTCGACTAAATGCAGATAACCGACACATTGAAGGGTTCCATTTCTGGAGATCGCTTGGCTATCCTAAAGCAGATCTTTGATGAGACTCGGCCAAGCACACTATCACAATGGTGGTATGACCGGGGAAATGGAGTTCAGTGGTATACTTTTTGATAGCTGTTATGGTTCTTTTATTAATAGTATTTTTTGGCCTGGTTCAATCAATAGAAGGGGCGTTGCAAGTGTACAAAGCCTACCATCCAGATTGAGGAACTTGAATCGCGGAAGCCCGGCGGAGTAATTTTTAGGCTTGTCATGTTCAAATGATAGATTCGTAATATTTTGATAATGACCCAGGACAACTATGAATCATTATTTTAATTTCAGATCGACATTCTAATTACTCAGCACCTGTCATCGAAACTTATCCGCCCGTACTGTATGTGCCACCCTCCCCGCAATGTCTCTCATCATTTTACTGGCGGGGTGTAAACCATCCCACCATAACTGGGAATGTGTTAGCTTATAATACGGGGATCTCAGTGTTATATGTCGTCTTACGCATAATACACCTCTGTGGTTTTTATATCTACACGATGAATCTGGTGCACCATAAATAGAGGGGTTTTGGTACCCATCCCACATTGGCCGTGATATGTCGACGACTTCTGCAACTGCACTGGCGTGTCTGCGCTTAAACTCTTTAAGTTTTTGATATAAAAGTTTGTTCCAGGTATCAACTGCCGATTTGAGCCTCTGGGAATTCAGTGCATCCATATTTTGGAAATCAGGCAACAGATGCATTGCTAATATTATCAGCATGGCCCTGTTCATTGATTAGTTGATTACTCACGCGGTGCTGTAAGAAGAACAAGTTTCCTTATTCCAACCCCATATAGCCTTTCTATCTGGACAAAATATGCGTTCATTACGTTCTCAATCAGCAGGTTTTCGCCATATCGAGTGTGACGCCAAAAGGTATGACGAATGTCATTTACGCCGAAAAGCACTCCCACCACGGCGTTGACATTTTTCCAACCACGATTACCTGGGCCGTTCTTGTAGTATATCTTAAAGAGGTCGATTTGACTCCCAAAATCCCGCCCAGTGCCCTGAATCAAGCGGTCAGAAACTGTAGCACCGCTTCTAGCAATGTTGTACGAGACGGTTTGGGTATGCCTCGAATATGCAAGCGAGCTATTGAAATCAGTGACCATGTATCCGACCCAGTTCCTGCCGCCAGCTGAAGTATCTCCTGGAAGATCTGGGTTACCAAGAGGATTTTGTGACCTTGGTATCGCATCTGAAGGGTCAAAGCCGGTTTTTGACCACGAATCGCCACTGTGAGACTGAGCCTATTGGTAAACAAGAATTCTCTGAATTAAGCCATCTTACAATGTGATGAAAAAATTCCTATAGTCTTTCACTCTAGCTTCAATACTTGATGTTAATACAGCCAAAGCAAGAACGGCAGCTTTTTTGATGTGCATGTATCTCATCGTTTTAGTGGCAAGGCTAAGAGTCTTCAAACGAATAAAAAAAGGTAGGAAAAGCGATTAAAGAAAACTAAACTGTGTTCTTTGCCAATGGCAAGAAAAAGAAACAGAGCAGTCATTTCTAAGACACTAGGCCCAATGTTTTCGGCCGTGCTTGCGCAAGACAGAAATGGGATTTTGTTTAATTAGCACCTTGATAAATCGCGAGATCGGGCACTGACACATAACTAATAGGCACAGGCACATATTGTCAAAAACGTAAATTGGAACGCAGCTACATTCCACTGGATGAGCTTCGCAGCATGGTCTCACAACTTGGTCCCAATGGGGGCTCCGCCAGTGTTCTAGAACTCGGGTGCGGAGGAGGATGTCCAGTTTTGGAAACAATTCTATCACAAAATCCAAACCTTACGGCTGTCGCAAATGATTTATCTGCCAAGCAGATGAATATCTCTAAACAAAATCTCGCTCCCTATGTACAGCGCGTGGAATTTGCACTTGGCGATATGACATCGCTTGCATCGAGTTTTTTTTATCAATACAAATGTACACATTTATGCACCTAACTCTAGAGGAGCAGCAAGCCATGATTAGCAAAGCGAAGGAATAGCTTCGCCCTGGAGGTTGTTTGATAGCAAACTTCCACAAGGATGCCAGACCAGGAACAGTGTGGGATATGTGGACTAGCGAAGGGGCTTGGTTATGGGAGACTAGTACTGGAGTGAACGGAACAATACGAATGATTTCTGAGCACGGATTGGAGGTGATAAAGGGCAAGGTGGAGGGCGATAACCTGGAGAATCTGTTCTGGATCATAGCAAGGAAGAACTATTTGACAGACTAATTTATGGAAGACGAATGTTTCAAAATTGATAAAACAATGCATTCAGGAACATCGGTCGGGATAGAAAAAAATCCGCCGCCACCTTGGTTTAGTCCATCGTGGATTAAGCATCTCTGCTATGCTAAAATTCTAATTTATTTTTCCTGTTTCTTGGTGAAAAAATAGAACACATTTTGGAGGTGAACCGGGGATACACTAGGTGTACGGTGGTCGAAAGCTCAGAATGTGAGGCAATCAGTGCCGAGAAATTATGTCGGATACCAATGTTAGAAAACATTACATAGCTTACGCGTATCCCATGGTTGATAATATAACCCACGGTATTACCGTTACGTCTCTCCGGATTCTCCACAATGCAATTCTCGGCCAATCGGTTTGTTCTTCTTTACGGATATATGGATAAACGAAGACACCAAGAGGCTTGAAGTGAACGAAATGTCATGTTCTTTGCTCTGTGCTCTCGTCGGTGCCAAACTTAATAAATTAGCTTAATCTGTTGTACTAGAAGGATATGTACGCCCTAGTTGTGTTGTGTGACAGGTCCCTGGATTGAAGACTAGCACACGTGTCAGGGGGTGGCGTCTCGGGTGGATACATTTGATTGACAATGTCACCAAGGCGACCGTGCATAGACTTGCAACGATCATTGCCTCAAGGGGCATAGCTGGAAATTGGACGGATGGCGGGACCAATCAGAGGCGGTGAAGCCATTCACACGGACACATCCAAAGCGAAAACCCCACGGCAAGCAAATTTCTCCCCAGGCCTTCAACATTCCATCATCGGCCCTGTCTGCGTGGGGGAAACTCAAAATTCGAAATGTATAAGCCAAGTTCAACACTAGAATGGACTTTTCTAGCTGTTGTAATAGCACAAGCTGGGCTTGTCACAGCCCTTCAAGGGTGAGTACACACCGCCCTTTTCCATTTGGTCGTCTTCAGCAAAACTAAGTGTATCTGCAAATCAGCACCATCCTCAGCAAGTACTTGGACTGGATCAATCCCCAGGTGTACCAGGTTCCAGCATCATATATCGTTCCAACGGCGTTTGCAGTATCTACTTTGGGCTGCTTCTTCCAGATCGTTGTTGCTCTTGATTCATGTCGAATCAAGAACAACGTCCAGCTTTGGGCGCAATGCCTAATAAACATTTGTCTCTCCATCACAATGGGCTTACAATATAAGCAATTCAAAGAGACTAGCGATATTCTCATTGATGGCCATGATATGTACAACAACCCCTTTGTGAAGAGTGGGCAAGTCTTTTGGACATGGGCGCATCCAACCTTGATCGCCTGCATCATCGTCTCCTCTGTGTGCAGCATTTCCATGTGCCTCTTGGCATACCGGCTACACCTGGAGTTTGCTTGGTCATTGTACGAACACATCAGCCCTAATAGAAAGATGAAAAGCCGGCACCTGAGGTATCAGGTAAGCTTGGTGTGGTAGACGAAACGAAATAATACTAACATTACCAGCTTTACCTCGTATTTCTCAAAATCACAGTCTTCCTTCTCATCATATTTATCATCTTTTACGATTTTGTTCTAGTTCACTACGTGGAACCTGAATTCGGCCTGACAATAGCCATCATACCTGCTGCTATTATCCATGCGGTCCTAGCAGCCTATTGTATAAAAAGGGAGCTCAAGATCGCAATGATTTTCATTTTCGTACGTATCAGCACTCCTCAGCCATTGCTCCTGTATACTAATCTCATTCATTTCAGATACTTCACATCGCAGTTATTGCGTATTTATGCACCAGATTATATCTCCTCTATGGCCACACCGTAGCATCTAAAACATACATGAGGGAGCAGATGATCATGTTTGCATCTCTTGCACTCTTATTCGCTGTTATATCGGTGATTTTTGCAGGAGTTTGTGTTTCGAATTTCAATAAGGGATTAAAAGAACTTCTACTGGGCCAAGGACGACAAAATACGCCAGCAAATGAGCTGGAAATGGATAACCCACAGTTCCTAGGCATGCGTGACTCTCAAGGGCCACGCCGCTTCGATATTGAATGACTCCTCAACCCTGCATATTAAGTTTGGAAAAATACGAAAATCTTTTGTACGGAAAAGAATACATAAATATCCCAAGGTATATACAGGCCATTCAGCTGGGGAAATAAAATGTCGGTAATAAAGGTGCATTATTGATGAAATTCAATTAAATGCTATCTGGCCAGAGCCGCTTCGAGACTTGATCTCATATAACTTAATAATTAATATTAATACAGTTTTGAGGAATGCATGTACGACATGAGATTTGATAGGGCTGATGGTGAATATGCTAGATAATTAGATCTTGACATACCAGACATTGAATTTCATCGGCATACAAAAAGTTCCGAGCAATGCATTGGAATATAACATGTTCTTGTGGATCTGCTAGATGGGTAATTGAATCTGGCCAGCGTAGAGAAAATATATTATGCCCGTCACAAATCGAAAGGATTAAGTCGAAATAGAAATCGATAAATGGACCTTGGTGGTCTAGTTTCATTCTCTATATTCTCATTGTACTGAGCAATACCATTGATGCGAGCTCAAACCAAGAGACAGCCAAACTAAACTCCAAAAGAAAAATATCCTTTCAAATCTACTATAACAGTGAATTATACACTCCTAAAACGCTCAGCACAACATGAGATAAATAAGTTAGAAAATCACGATACGGCGAGCCTCGTGTTTCTTGGCCTTGGGCACAACAACGCTAAGAATGCCGTCCTTGAAGCTGGCAATGGTCCCTTCTTGCTCCACTCTGGTTGGGAAGTGAAAGCTACGGGAGAATTCGCCGATTGATCGCTCAGTCAACCAGTACTTGGCATTTGAAGTTTGCTTCGACACTGCTGGCCGTGTCTGCTCGACCGCCTCGGTCTCGACCTTCTCAGGCTGTTCGGGAGATTGTTGAGGAGCATTTTCTGAAAGGTCTTCGAAGTCATCCTCAACAGTAGCCTGGTAAGAGGAAGTGCTGTGCTTGTCGTTATCGTCTGCAGCATCGTTTACTGCAGCGACATCAACAGGTGTCGGAGCCGAGGTATAGGAGCGCTCGGACTTTCCATGGATCAGCAGCGTCTGGGGATCTGTGAAGGTAATGTTCACGTTCTCCCTTTGGACACCAGGGATCTCGCCATATAGCTCAAAGGTTTGCTCAGTCTCACGGACATCGAACTTTGGTTGCCATTGTGGGGCGACATTGCGACGACCGCCATTGTGGGAGTAGTGCTTGTCAAAGTCCTCGAGAAGTCGGAAGAGAGGATTATAGGAGGCCTCGGAGTTGTTGTAAAACTTGCAAGGGAAAAAGGCCATTTTTTTATGTGGTGATGGCAAACTTGAAGGTCTGAGTCGTAATGGCTTGGGGTATTATAGAAGATGTGAGATAGAGCTTGTGGAGCTATGTAGGTTTGTTGTGTTTGTATTGTAACTCGATGAGAATGATGATGGACTTTGGGGGACTTGAGGCTCTTCTTTATAGTTCAAATCAGGTAAGTAAGCCATTCCATGACATGTCCCGAATGCTTACAATTGTGTCTGTGCCTAGTTTGGATTACTCCATGCCGTTCTAGCGCGTGCTGACAAGGGCTGGAAATGGGTGGAACCTTCTAGCGTGAGCCAGAATCAGGGAGATTTCCAAGCACCCGACAGAGCGATTCAACCCTAAATTCTGAGCCTCTGTCTAGCCTTTGGAATCCTTCTTCTCCGCAGGTAGTACTACATCCCCCAAAACAATAACTGAGCAGCATTATCTGGATGGTGGCAGAATGGCTTCTTTTGGATAAGTGGGGGCTATGCTTAGCTAATCCGCCAGTGTCGAGTACAGACCCAGTGACTACCCTACATACTCAATTGTTGTCCGTCGAGTCAGGAATTTAGTGCGTCACCTTCATATATAGTTTCTTGATATACGATAAATTAGTACCTAAGATATATTCATAATGGTGATGGCGATCACTAAAAATTAGCTTTTTTCTCTAGACATAGTGAAGGAGTGCAATACAGAGGTGCCGCAATGCGCGAAGCTTAGTAACAGTGGATGAAAAGCTCTTTTTGTCTTCGCAATCGGCGCTATTTGTCTCCAACGTATGACTTTCCTATCCAGTAAGCTGGTTAAAAGGCCATCATATCCCTTAGATAGGGATCAACTACAAATACAGTCCAATCTATCAAGGCCTCGTCGTCCGAGATGCTTGTTTCTAGTAGGCTGTGTGACTATGCAGAATCTTCCTTTCTTTTATTGTTCATCATCGACATGGCCTGTTTTGAGACAGTTTCAAATATATCACAGTAGAGCACCACGCGTTCCCACCATTCTACCGTCAATACGAGCATGATTGTACAATTAGTGCAAGTGCTGCTCACTAGCCTCTGTCAATACAACTTATACACTGCAAGCTGGGTAAAAATGCATAGACATATGTGAGTCCGGCTAGAAACGGTTCATTAAGAGTCGTAAAGGTATAGCTTGTTGGTCTTCCGAAAAACTGTCGGCAATAGGAGGGAAAATACTTTCTGCAGCATGTACGCAGTCAAGGAAGATGTCATCTGTAGCTCCTGGCTTTTGGTAATCCAGAAATTGAGACTGGTAGAACTATAATACTTTATAGTAATACCCAAGGTCACACTAATTAGAAGTTTGGAAGGTATTTAATAGTTGTGAGCAAGGAGCTTCACCATTCAAACCCCATAATGCACATAAGGAACCCAGAAAGGTCTTGTTACTTCTTCCGCAACACATAGTATCACGTTTCTGTCGGTTTCAATATTCCTATCGCCTGGCATTCTCTGACTGTCACTCTGGCCTTGCTGTTGCACCCATTCATCTCGAAGACGCTTACTGGCATGGTGAAGCCCGATACTAATAGATATATCGTTGATACCATGATCTCGTAGAAACTGATATGTCAATTTTGCCATCTGGACACAAATGCTGTCATCGACTTCCCAAAGCGTGCCTACTACATGCCGAAACCCTGCGAGTTGAAATGCATTGATTATATGGATACTCTCATCGAATGACTTTTGATCAAGAATCTGACCTGTTCCACAAGCTGATAGATAGGCTAAAAATGGCGAATTAGCCTTCAGGCTAGTATCTAATAAGCTTTCTATCGTCAATGGATTCTGTCTCCAGTCATTCAAATGTAGAAGACTCTCGAGTGGACTTTTCCTATTCGTATTCCCATGCCCAGCAAAATGGAAGACACTGCAGGCTTCTAAGGCAGCCGAGACATTTTCGCGGCAAGGAGATTGTGGCTGGATGCAAGATAGGCTTATTGACTTGCATATTTCCTGGACTGCGTCTGTTTCATCCTTTGCATAACGAAGCTGCGCTAATCCTGGTGTCTCCTGCATGCTGACTAGGGCGACGTGATTGAGTGGCTCGGTTATTGGTTGAGCCTGTTGCTTTCGAGTGTCAATAATTGCTTTGACGGAAGTACTATAAGAAGAAATGACTCTGTCTAGAGCCGTCTTTGAGTTGCACTGTGAGTGGTATCCTGCTGCGTGTAGAGGAAACCCGACTAATGACCCAGTAGGAATCCACCATATATGTGGCCAACGGTCATCAGGTGGTGGTGCAGTAAAACCCAAGGCATCAAGTACTGGATTAACAATATTATCCCATAGCCATTCGAGTGTTTCTATGGACTTGACGTCTTGGGCTCGCTCATGGATTATTTCTTGAGATAGGTCGGGCAGTTCGAGCACTGTGATCGCTTCCTTCTTAACGAGTAGAGCATCACATCGATGTGCGCTCACATTCAGGATCGCAATGGGGCCCAATGATGCAGCCTCTTTGATCTCAGCTTCAGATATAGGCAAGAGAAATTGTTCAAAGCCAGACTTGTCTCTGATTTCTTGCAGTAGAAGCTGCATCTGATTGCTGGCCTTGTGGCGCCGATCGCCCTCAGTCTCATCACCGAGACCATAATACGTCTCTATATTGACAGCACCATTGGGGATTGATCCCGGATCAAGTTGGCTTTGAAGCTCAACAAATGAGTGGGCTAGAATTGGGTATTGGATTTTCAAGGGTGAAATGTCCGCTCTCAAGTTTTGGAGCGAATTTGCCAAGACACCACGTCCCATCTCGAGCAGTTCAATGGCGGCCGATAACGGCTTTCCCGCTTTCAATACAATTGCCGCTGCGTCTGATGCTAGCCCGAAAATCTGCGAGAGAAGATACTGTTTGTCGGCGTGTTTGAGAGAAGGCGGAGCAAGCAACGGTATTAGTTGGATGACAGATTTTGCAATATTATATGCCTTTTCCCCTTCCTGCAGGGCATCAAGGGAAGTCAAAAGTCGAGAGCCAGCCAATATACGGATTTTTAATGGAGATTGCTGTTGATTGAAAGCCACCTCAAAGCATTTATTAGCTTCTCTTAGATCCTTGATTGTTTCGGTGAGTGAGTATCTGTCCATGAGTCGATCTCCAAGATTATTCATCAATCCGGCTCTTTGGGGATGTTCCTTTGGTGTTGCCCTGGTAGCCCTACGAGCGACTTGAACGGCGTTGTTGAGATCCTTCTTTGATCTTGTGCGCACATATCGTTGGTAGAGTTGAACGCCTAGATTATTCAAATAGGTAGACCTACTAGGGTCGCCGTTTTTAGACGCCTTGACAGATTCGTATGCCAACTTGATTGCTTTTGTGAGATCTCTTCTGAAACCTTTGAGGAGGTACCTGTAGCCAAGTTGAATAACAAGATTGTTCAATCTAGCAGCGCGGTCCGGGTGGCCTTTTGGAGTCGCTCTTAGTGCTGAAGTACCCATTTGAATTGCACGCTCAAGATCTTCAGTTGATCCCGTGTGTAAATACCTGTCTCCAAGTTGACTGGAGAGATTGGTTAATCGTCCTGGTCTTTTCGTATGTTTTCTTGAAATCGACTGAACAATGTCCTCTGTTACTTGAATAGCTTCGTTGAGGTCCACCAGCGCCCCAATGAGCGAGTACCTTTCGCTGAGTCGATTACCAAGATTATTAAGAATCGAAAGCCGTTGATAGTGGCTCGTCGGGACAATCTTGGCGGCCTCTCGTAGTGCCTGGATGGCCTCGTCGAGATCCGATATCAATCCCGTGTTCCAATATCGAGTTCCGATATATGATGCAAGATTGCTTAATAGCCCAGCTTGATTCGGATCGTCGTTGGGTGTGAGACTAACGGCCTCCTGTCCCACTCGAATAGCCTCATCGAGATCAATCATGTTGCCCGTGTGTGAATACTTGTCGTTCAGCCGAGCACCGAGGTTGTTCAACCACGTGCTACGATCCGGGTTATCTTTTGAAACCATATTCACAGCCTTCTGCGATGTCTCAATAGCTTGCTTCAGATCCTCTATTTCTCCAGTGCAGAGATATCTCTCTCCAAGTCGAACGCTAACATTATTGAACCATTGGGCTTGGTCTGGGTGATCTTTCGGAGTAGCTTTTAATGTCATCCACGCCAACTTGATTGCTTCTTCCAAGTCCTCAAAATCTCCTGTGCACGAGTATCTCTCGGCAAGTACAGAGCTAAGGTTGTTCCAATTCGCGGCTCGGTTTGGGTTGCCTTCAGAGGTGGCTTTTACAGCATCGCGTGCCATTTGAATAGCTTCATCGAGATCGCTGATCTCTCCAGTGTACAAAAATCTGTCATGAAGCCGAATGCTGAGGTTGGTGCGCCATTGGACCTGGTTTGGATGATTTTTTGGTGTGTGTTCTATGGCTGATCGTGCTGATTGAATGCTTTTTTCAAGGTCCAGAAGTTTTCTAGTGCGCTGGTATCTTTCTCCAAGTCGGACACTAAGATTGCTCAACCGAGCAGCAACCTCTGGATGGTTTTCTGTGGTTTTCATGACAGCCTCTAAAGCCAAGTCAACGGATTGATCCAGGAACTTTGTTAATCCTGTGATTTTGTATTTGTTGTTTATTAAGATGCTCAAGTTGCTTAA
This sequence comes from Calonectria montana, assembly GCA_022606435.1. Lineage (NCBI taxonomy): Eukaryota > Fungi > Ascomycota > Sordariomycetes > Hypocreales > Nectriaceae > Calonectria > Calonectria montana. The sequence continues at coordinate 4,881,972 of JAIZZI010000004.1, forward strand.
TTGTCCTGCTTGATCAGGGTTATCTTTTGCAAGTGCTTTAATAGCTTTTTGGGTAACATGAATAGCTTCTTCAAGATCTGAGTTTGATGCAGTTCGTTCATATCGCTTCCCGAGTCGAGAGCCAAGGTTATGCAGATGCCCTGGCCAGTTTTCGTCATTTTCTGGAGTATTCTTTATAACATCTCGGGCCACTTGAATTGCGCTTTCCAGGTCGGCTAACGATCCAGTACCTGAGTATCTACTGCTTAGATCAACGCCCAAATTGGCTAACCGTGAAATTCGATATGGGTCATCGGGTGGAGTTGCTTCTACCGCTTTTTTTGCTGCCGTTATTGCCTCATCTATATCCCTTTTCTGCCCAGTGCGTGCATATCGAGTGCTGAGGTGGTTACTCAGGATGGCCAGCAGCTTGGGACGATCTGGATGACCGTCTATGGCCGTGTCGAGCGCATCCCTAGCCGACTGAACGCTTTTATCCAGGTCCGCCATTCATGCCCTCCCTCTACAGGCCTGGTAACAACGTTTCTTTCCAGGAAATTCAACGTGATTTCCGCTCTGAATCTTTGCTAGTTGGTTTCGTGCTCTGTCAGATATTTCTCCTGGTCTTATGTCTCAGCTGATCGTTTCAAAAATATAATTGTAGATTATCCGTTTGGAAATCGACCTTAACTCAGTCGGTTGAATCTGGCTGAGAAATGGAATGCGTAAAGGCGGGGTAAAATAAGGCTGAGTTGGCGGTCACCTGATTATTGGACCCAATACCAAGACCACTGGGCATCGCCAACTGGGGCGTTTGGTTCACTGCCTGGTCTGGACCTGCAATATTTTAAAGCTGTTCAAACCCTATAAAATTTCCAAATCATTTTGGAACAAAAAGAGGTATGGTTTTATTCTTTTCATGAGATCATTGTTGCTCTCCTCGGGTTTTTGCGTAAGGAAACATCCAACGCTCATGCCGATTGAGAAGTCCCAGGACACTAAATCAGCCAACACTTTTGACCCACTAACCCCAGCTTTGGGATCAAATATTAGAGTGATGAACTGCCCCTCTTTATTGGATATTTCGAGCGCGGTGGAGAAAGAACCTGATGATAATTTGTGTTTGGGGACAAGTATATTGAATACACAAGGCGAAAAATACTCGAAGGATTTGAATTGCGGTAGATGTGTCATAATGAGATAGTTTGTATAAAGATACAGCTTGAAATGAAGCAGTACAAGCCTAAAAGATTAGTTCAGGAGCTTAGAATGCATTAGTATGTTGGAAGAAAATTGGACACTCACCTTTGGTATGCATCGCGGACAGCTGAATCTGAACTTTGGCTGTCGATAATGCATTGAGAATAGAAGCCTGCCTGGTGGAACATTGTGAATAGATGCTTGATATTCATGGCGCAAGGTCCAAGTAAGGAAGTGTCTGCCCCTCTACCTCTGAACACTGCAATTATTAGTGTAATGACATGGCTTTGAAATAATGGAAGCTGAGCGGGACACGGCCGGGCCCAGTTCAGATTTTGATGGGTATATCTGAACTTGAACAGAGAATTAGCATTCTCCGGGGACTTTCAGCAGGATATATTACAACAAGGGAACATACAAGGTCTCCGTTTACCTCTTGCAATAGGGTATCGTGTTGACATTTTGCCTCTGATTTCGTTTTAGGATCATTCTTCAGGCAAAGCCCTGCGACAAGAACGGCACGCATAAGACGTTCTGGCGAATGAGTTTCCGAAAAAGTACTCTCATCAAGGACCCTCCAGTGTGAATTAAGTTGGCGAAAGAAGATTTGGATTAATTCGCGACGTTCTTGTGGTGATGATTGCGCTATAGGAGTCGGCCTGAGATTGATATTATGCCGAGCAGGGAGATTCTGGAGCGGCGGATTCTGTTCCACCATAGTACTGCCAACAGTACGCCCATTTAATATGAGTTCTGGTGGTGTTTCTTCCTCAATATTATCTGTTTCAGAAAGCATCGGGTTTGGCGGCTCATATTCCGTGTTGGGCTGTGCCGAAAAAGATGAATGACTCAATATTACATGGCGATTGCGAATATCCCTTGAGAAAGTTTAAGTGTCCAAAACCACGCATAGATATGAGTCCCCCATAGATACCTTCTCCTAAATGTTGCGCTGCACAGATGGCACTGAAACGGGCGCAAGTCTGAGTGATCCTTTTCATGTCTGACGAGATGTTCTTTTCGGCGATATGAGCGGTTGCAGCCGGTATATTGACATTCAAACCTCTGTGTCATTTCGCTTGTAACCGTGCAGAATTGTGGAATGGAACTAAATTTTCAAACACCCGAAAGCGAAAAAAGTGAGATGAATAATATTTACTGTTTAAAAATCGCATTGAGAGTCTTAAATCTCCAGGATGTAGGTTTCGTGGCGCCATGTGGGATACCACCTCGATTTAAGTTTTCTCAAAACGCGCGTTGTGGGGCGTGCAACACGCTATGTGGGATGTGACACGGTGAATAAGCCAGCAAAATTTGGCAACGGTATATAATATTTGTCTAAATCGAGCTATTATATATGATACTTGGTTTAGGATCCGTTATTTAGTGGGCACTAGAGCTAGACCAAGATACAAGGAATGGCGGGTGCGTTTTTTTGGTAGATACCCTAACTAAACGTCTAAGAAGGAAGAGAAAAAGGAGAAAACCATCAGCCGCAGCATTGGGTTTTAGCGCTCCTAAAGCTGATTGATCACGGCGAGAGGATCTGTCATGACCTTGAGGTGAGTGATTTCTCCATCCTGCCACCGAGCAATAGTATAGAACCAAACCTCAAATGCAGTGCCATTCGATTGGATAGGTTCCGGAGAAATGTAACTCGGTACGTTCAAGGTTCCATTCAGAGTCCCACTAAGTCTTGAAACAGAAGCAGTCCAATCTCCTGAGCCAATCAGCCGCTGGTTGTTCAATTTGAGGTTAGAGAATGGAGAAGTCAGCTTCTTGACCAATTCAATGAACTCGTCCAGTGACAGGCCATTGGGGGAGTCTTCCCGGCTGGCAAAGACGCTGACATTAGATGAGAGAATCAAGCTCTCGGCATCAAACTTTCCTTGATTGAAGGCCTCCAGGGCGTTTGCATGTCGGGCTTTGTTCTCTGCGGATCCATCCACCGCCGGATTCGTTGACAATGGCAGGGTTTCGGCGCTAATCGAAAGTGAAACGGTTGGCTCGGTCGAGATTGGAGAGTTGAAGAAACCCAGTTGCCGGTTCATTGTAATCAAATCCATCCAAATGTGCTCCCTAATAATCCTTCCTTCCTCCCAATACGCGATAGTCAATGCTTCAAAGTTGACGCTTCGTCCTGTGCCAGATCTCCATCCGGACGGGCCTCTGATAGGGCCGGTGTTGGTTGCAGTGACAGTTGTCAAGGCCACTGTCCAATTTTCCTCCCCAAAAGTCAAGTGATATGGGTGATTGCCAGCTTTTTGGTCCGGAAATGCAGCAATGTCATTTAGCATTCCTTGTAAATGTTGGGCCATATCAACCACAAGCTCTCCCGGCATGTATACAATGGTATCATCGCGGTGGTTGATCCTGGCGAAGTCTCGAGCGTTGTAGGCATCGTCAGCTAGCTGCATCTGCCGGATGTTGTCATCCACAGACCAGGGGCTAGTCGAATGGTTGGCGTACGGACAAGTTCCCAGGATTTCGCACGTCAAAGGCTCTGAGAAAGGGATTTCTTTTAGCATGTGGTTGTACTTCGCCATGTGATTTGTTTGATTGGGGATCTTACCTGGGGTTACGCAGCCCGTAAAGCCTGCGTCGGCTCGCTTATGCAGGCCAGAAGAAGACGGCTTGAAGATGAAAGCACCACCACCACAAGCATTCACGGGGATGCTCACTGATGCCAACGCAAGGGCCAACAGAGCTTTTTCCTGGATTCCCATCATCTTAAATTTTCTTGTTGCAGAGGCCTCAATAGAAGTTGAAGTATGCTCAATATGAGAGAGTTCCAGGCCGATTGAAGATGTGATGCGGTATTATATACTCTTTTCTCTATGAAGTCATGATCATTTCTAGGTAATGACTTGTTCCCCAGATTTCCGATATTTCTACATTGGGTTGATCTATTTCAAAGCAAAGCAAGAGTTTCACGGGGGTGACATAAGATCCTGGAGCATCCCACATCGGTCAAAGGGGATCCCTGGTGACAAAAAGACGGTAATATTGAGTCTGTGCTTATGTACTTCTGACTGGGGCTGTCAAGACGTGGTCAGAGTACTTCACAAGGTAAGGACGAAAATTTGGCATTTATCTATTGACTAGGTTAATAAATGGATGATAATACCACCACCATAATCCTAAACTGAACTGCATTCATTTACTTTGTCGAAGATGTCTATATTTGGGATATGCCAACAAACCAAATCATCAACTAGCCTAATCTACGCCATAACTAGACATCAGCATGAAAAATAAAATCGAAATGACCAAGTTCTCACATTTAAATTTTGCCAAGAGCCTAAAGACCCAATAGCGGGTTCGCGCGCGCGGTGCACACTCGGACTTACGAGCCGCGCGGGTAACCAAAATGGATGGGACGATGTGGGCGATAGTGGGGTTTTGATTCGAAGTGGTTAAATCTAAAACCCCAACCCTATATTCATAATCGGCATGGTCTAAGCTATTTGGCATTTCATCGGATGCATTTTGCTCCTGATTGATAATGTACTTCCGACACACTCGGAATCAATATGCAATGAGCTGATGCGGTAGTGCTGGAAAAGCCAGGATGGATTGGAACCAAAATTATCACCAATGTAGAAATGCACAAGCCAGAATTAAAGTTTCTCTGAAGGCTAGATCTGTTAAATTATATACTGAAATATGAAAATTTCAGGCTTCTTACAGTGCACGTGCGTGAATAAGAAGATTGATTGCAAGCTACTTTCAAGGCTCAGATGCTATGCCTACAACCGCCCGTCCCAACTCTTGGAGAGGTCAGAATGCTGAATTTCATGAGAAACACCGTTCATCACACGCAGAGAAAATAAAGGCTAGACAGACTCTTCTCATCCATTTGAGTCAGGTACCTACACCCCAGGATCCACCCAGCCATACCTATCGCTGGTTGAAGGAAGTAAGTACGTCAAGTTAGTGGAGCTTTGTCCATTGGGGCTTCCATTACCACTAGCATTTATGCACGATTGGGCCATCCTTTTCTCTATTTGTCATAGTTAGAAGTTTGAAAGAGTCTTGATTTCTATGAAACGAAGTGCAGTTAACTAGGTGTTTTATAGCTGGGCAGAGCTCCAATTGGTTGTGGGGCTGCGCCAACTCATTGAGGCCCTTAAGGCCATCACGGCCTGCCCCACTAGCCTCCACATTCTGTATCATAATCCTCAGTCTACTAAGTCGCATTTCTGTACTCATCATAAAGGTTGTTGCTGAATATGTATCACGACTAAGAACCATAGTCAACAGTAAACATTCCCTCAAGGGGAACATGGGTTCAATGGTGCTTGCATGCATCAGAGGACAGTCCCTAAAGATAGGATGAAATGCAACAGAGATCACGGAACATACTCAGTTTTTGGTCTCCAGCCGTGATCTCATTTTCTCCAGCGGTTGAGAGCTTAGAAAACGAAGTCAAGTAGTTCCGTAGTGCCGGAGTAAACCTAGACTTGTAGTCTTTGACTAAGGTCGTGGTGCCATCGCCAGCACCCGATTAATCCTTAGACAAGAAGAGGCAAATTCTTGGGTGTAGGATAGGACATGTTACATTAAACGAGTTTACACACAATCAGCTTTAGTCAATCTTCGCTGGTAGTATTCCTGCCGATCGAGAAGATGTCGGCTTAACTATATGACTACGCGCACCGAGGCGCGCATTCAGTGGCTTGGAAGGTGCCGTTGAAGTGGGGAGTCTTTCGAACGGAGTTTTCTAACAAGGGAAGGAATTCTTTTGTAGGAAGACGCCACCGCAGAACGGTACTCGGAAATGCTACCTCATATGCAACACTGGGGTGGACTTTGAGGAGGTTGGTTGCGCTGGCGGGAGCCGCTCGGGCGCCGAAGCCCGAAAAACCGGCTATTCCCATAATCGTGGGTCTCACGGAACCAAAAAAAAAGACATACAACAGCGAGGATTCCCCGGTCGTCACCGACCCGAGTACTAATTCACCGCTTCTTAGCTTGACGATGGGAGAGCGGACGGGATCCCGTATTCTCTAAGAGCTATGGTCGTATGTGGCACAGGGTGCACGCTGGAAGCATTATGGCGAGCTTCGGCTGAATCAAAATTCATCAGTAAGTGCAATCGAGATAGTGAGGGAGTCTTGATTCTAGAGACAAATAACTTGGGCAGCCTGGCAGATTTACACATTATTTACTAGAGTAGGTCAAAGATTTAACGATACCAATAATAATAGAATAAGTATTTTTTGCCGTCACTCTATTACATGAGTAGAAGATGAAGATGCCGGTACAATGCACTGCCTCTAAGCAAATGGCTGTGCCTCTGCCAATTCACGCGTACAAGTGGCGTTGGCTCCACGATATTCGGATCGATCTCATTCGGTTGCGTGGGGATTGAGGTGCTACGACCAGTCCACGGTTGGCATACGGATGCCCAAAACAGGAAATCTCTGCGTCACCCTACAGAAGTTGCCTGTGCATAATCTTGTAATCTTATAGGGGGAAATCTTATTCCCCATTGGGTCTTGTTTTTCGTTCAGTTCTCGTGACGCAAGGGCCATTGTAATGTAACGCTGTTAATCTCCCCAAGAAAACCTTGCCCAAGCTCCGGGGAAAACCCACCTGATTACCCGTAAGGAGGACGATTTTTACATTTTCAGAAGATGATATTCAGTGGCCAAGAGGAATGTTCTAGTAGACCGCTCCTCCAAGAAAATAACGTAAACGCACCGCTTCACCCGTACTCTATAATCACCACCGGTCCATTAAGATGGTGCGACGTGGTACTGTTACAATTCGACTTAGCTTTGTTTTAGATAGTCCAACTCCAGGATGGGGAATACAGTCGCACATTGTGGACCCTCTTTCGTTGATTCGGATATGTTACCGATTGGTTTGATCCTTCGAGTTGCAGTATGTGGAGTCAACGCAAATGTGGAGACGGCTTGAGAGATAAAATGTCTGTGGTTTTTATATCAAAAAGTCGATAATATGATGAACCTGAAACATGTGCAAAACGAAGATAGAAGCAAAAGTGGGCAACGAAAAACTGCGAGAGAGGCGGGCATGTCAGGGCAAAGATGCTGGAGGATTATAATCTCACCCTCAATGACTAAGGCCCCACTCGACCAGTTAAGTCCCGACTTTTGGCAATAATGATTACAGACTACGGACCAAAGCCGGCTATTACTGTAGGGGATGAGACAAAATCTGTTTGATGGAGTGGATAATTTAGAAGATATTTACAAAATTCAAATAGTCTTTTTTTCTTTTTCGGGCTGCGATTAATTGATAATCTGGGATGATTGAATATATCAACACATTGAAGTCCCGTCATGCCCAACTCTTGATTCACAAAGGATAAGACTGAGATCTTTTGTTTCTGGCCGCAATATATGCTTGCGTCAACGCACTGGAGCCATGCTTACTTTGTCGCAGCTAGAACATATTATCCAGACGGCCCGAATTCTTTATGAGACGGCGGATTCCGTGGTTAAAAAGCTCAGCCTCCAATGAACGACTGGGAGGACTACGGCACGTGCTAACCTGAGCATGCGAGGCTTACATACATGCCGGCCCCAATTGCCAAATAAAACGTAAAGGAGAATTTTCTGCTTACCAATTTGGAAAGCTTGGACCGAATACATCCCCTGCCGCTGGCTAGCGGTTTTAAGAGGTGGAGACACACAACGAATTGCTGTCCCGAAGGACCACAGTTGAGAGTCCCCTCCTCTCATGCTTTGAACCAAGGAAGGCTGACGGTTGAATTTTTGCATTTCACATTGGCTATTTTCTCCTTCGTTACCTAGCTTCGGGGGGGTTTTCTATTAGTGTTCTATCTATCGTTTTCTTTGAAGGCCAAGTAGTCCACTAGGAAGGAAGCAGTGGGTCTCAACACGGGGTCAAGATAATGAGCATATGCATATTCTTCTTTTTATACCTCTGATAGTGGGTATAAATAATAATTGGGCTACGACTAGACCAATTACCGACCATTTATGCTGCCTGTTGGTTCAAAACAGTTTTTCGTTAGCCGTCACGTCTTGAATTCAGTCTTAATAGCAACGTGGGTGAATTACTAGGGACTAGCCTCATAATTGCATCAAGGTGCGGTTGTGATGGCCTAAATGAGGGCTTTGATGGACAAATGAAAAAGGAGGCGATCTACGAGTTGACCCAATTTAATTTGCCTTGTGCCCCGTCGAAAAGCGTGAGAAAATGACACGATGCTAGACGGAAGCTAGCGAATTTAGACTTCTCTCCGGTCGAATTTAATATCCGGACCCATATTCTGCAGCCTGGACCCGTAGTTTCCACTACCCTAACTGCAAAGAGTCGTATTGGGTGTTGAATTAATGTGGTTTGGTTTGATATAACCCTTGACTTTCATCGTCGATTGGTGAATCGACGTTGTTTTGAGATGGATGGATGAGAAAAGAAGGTCTCTGTCGGTCCTGGGTAAAAGGAATGTGGAGCAGGGTAATGTGCAGATTTTCTTTGATATCATGTGTATCGGAGCAACGATGCAATGGTATATTTGATTAGCTCACGCCCAATTAATTACCCAAGTCAAATTTCCAATGGCGAGGCAGTTTTCATGGCACAATCTCTAGCACTGGCAATCAACTGTCAAATAACGAAGTTTAGTCTCGAGCCACACGTGACCCCTTCTTGGTCGACAAGACGAGTTGGGGCAGCTGCTTTCAACTCCCCATCGCCCGTCATCATGAGCCTGGCAACACCCACCACGCCGCAGTCTGACCCTTCACACCAGAGGGGATCGACTTCGGGCTCCTCAACCCGCAAATTCTACGACGAGCCTCTTGGGGCAGTGCTCCCCCGCGTGCACACATTCGTCTTGGACCATCTGTGGCCCGACGCTGACCATGGCGACATCTCCATCAACTACCTTAGGGCCGGTGGTTTTAACCGCATCATGGCTGTGGCCCGCCACGAGAATCAGAGAGTCAAGCACGACTACATCTTGCGCATCCCTCGCAACCCAGAAAAAGCAAACATCAGTCATAATGTGGCTGCCATCCGCTTCCTGAATCTTCACGCTCCTTATATCCCCACTCCGACCGTTGTCGCCTATGACGCAACCCGTGACAACGCGCTCGAGTCGCCCTACATGATCCAGACGCGCGTTCCAGGAATCAGCCTTGAAATGGCCTTCCCAAACATGAGCCACGACCAGAAGTGCAGAGTTGTGCGAGAGCTTGGCCACATGTTCCGCTGCATGCTCCAGACTCGGAGCGCTGAGGCCGGCTACCCCGTCTTTGCCCTTGGACAAGAGTCGCTCGCCGCTCCTCTCTGTGTTGCCCCCATAGAAAGAGCTGATCTCTCTAACGTTGCGCCATATTCCAACTCCGTTAAAGATGATGCAAATGCCATCCATCACTTATTCATGGAACTCTTCGATGCTCGGGTAAAGCGACCCGTAGCTCCCCTCGACCATATTGACCTCGGCTACATTAGCGCGTTTCGTGACGCCGCCTCCGACATGAACTTGATGGGCCTCTTCGACAACGTCCCTTACACCCTTGTTCACCCGGACTTTTTCCCCCGCAACATCTTGGTAAATCCCAACCCGCTATGTAACGAGCCAATCATCTCTGGCATTCTCGACTGGGATGGTGCCATTTTTGCTCCTAGCTTCATATCATGCACGCCACCTCGATGGATCTGGGAGTATTCAGAAAACCAGGACAGCTGGGATGATGGCATAGCGCCGGATGCTACCGCTGAGCCTTCGACGGAGCAGGCTCGAGACCTAAAACGAATATTCGAAGCCGCGGCTGGAGATGAATACACCCGATTTGCACTTGATCCAGCTTATCGCCTCGCACGAATCCTGTTCAAACTGGCTATGCATGATATGATAGATAGTCAGAATTATTGCGAGGCAGACCTGATGCTTGGGGAATGGCGCAAATTATCAGACAATAAATTATCCAAACACTGCGAAGCCGATGGTTGAACCAACCATTTTAAGAAGTTTTTTTTTTCCGACTAATACAAGTTCAAGACCTGAGGCGGAAATGATGGTGCTTCTGAGGATTGATGTCGTTGATGGCCTGGCGGAGCAGGGGTGAGGACCATGGTAGGAGTGAGCCATGACCCCAGAAAAGAAATGTTAAAGAATGATCCCATTTATGATTCTATTGCTAGCGCTAAAGGAATATCCTCATGAATTCATTTCGTGCAGATTCTTAGTCGCATTCTACTGACCAACATTATCAACAACAGTCCATTGACATCGTGACGACCTTGCCATCTAATTGCATTTGCATCGACAAACAAAGACCACCCTTTTCGATTCCCTACGAACCACGCATGATAGATTCAAGAATAAATCTCATAATGGGAAGCCTGCTCGTGCGAAAATCTGAAATCACTTCGAGGAGAAGCTGGAAAATATCTTATCCCGCAAACTTTGGGGTACCTCATCCACTCATAAACAGGGAGCATTTTTATTGTCGCTCCCGACTACCGAAATATCAATGTAAACGCTGCTGCTAGTATTTTGAGACCGAAGCTATTTTTCTTACCCATATATAATAGCCAATTACCTAGTTAGAGAAGCTTTGATTAAAGACCAAATCCCACCCACCCAAAGAGTCAAGATAAAATTCAGGAAAGAGCTTTCAAAATTGATCGAAAGGGAAAAGTGGACATAAGTCTTTGGAATTTTGCTTCCACACTATTTGGAGATTCCTAGCCCCTGCAAGTTGGCCATATGAGCATTTAGAACCCATGTACTACATTGTAACAAATCGCAATCCATGACTGAGATGATGAAATTATTTGATCTAATCTAATCAATGATGTCCATAGTATTTGTCTCTGAACTTTTCAGATTCCATCAGCAGTGAGGCGACAAGAATTAGCAGAAACTGTTCCAGGGACGCGGCATCAGTATAATCAAGTCTATTCAACAGGCTTCAAGTATTGCGCACAATGAGTGTTGCGATGGGCATGAAAGTGCAGGTACTCAAATCAGTGTGGGAATTTCTGCCGATTTTCCAGTGTCGGGGAAGGTCTCTATAGAAATCCGGCCCATAATAATTTCTGTCATTTTTTATAAGCTCGATGGGGCTCTTCCAATGATATCTCTCACCAAACCGCAACACGAAAGCGGGCGTGGCGAGGCCTGGGATGTTTATGCGACAACCGCAGCCTCAAAAATGTGCTTGTAAAATGAGAGAGAGCCTCAATTCCACAACCAAAGTTTTGGAAATCTTGTTGGAATATTTGAAGACGGTATAGTATCGAAACAGATGCCACTGCTAGTTGATAACATTGGGTAATCCAGATATAACTGGGGCGACCTCTGAATACTAGTGGCCGGCGAAAGGATTTGATGTTAATGGAAACTACGGGGTGTCAAAGCTTGCTTTTGCCACTTTTAAATGTTAACTAGTGCTTATTAATCGGTGATGGACTTTTTCATTTGCAGTCTCGGCTCGGCCAAGTTCCACAGCCCTACGCTTCTGGGTAAAACCGCCACTGAGGATGGCTGGTTCATTGTGGAGAGAGAAGGGTATCAGTTTACGAAAACGCAAATGGCCAAATTCTTCCTCAAATCACCAATAAATTCCAAGGGATGTTAGAAAAACGGAATAAAAGTTCAGCTGGAATGAGGGAACTTGCCGCTCTCGACTCAACGCCCCCCATATCTTCAGTTGTACAGCAAATGACATGAAAGGGGTTATCCAGCAAGTGCAACAGGATCTATTTCATAAACATACCACGGTGCTGAGTAGTTTACTTTTTCCTAATCATAGTATTCACGAGAGAAAAATGATAAGGTCATAGAGGATGAACTTCTTTGTTGCGCCATTTGAACGTCTAATTCTCGATGTTCCAACATGTCGGCTAGGACGTATTGAATGGAATCGGCAAATAGATACCCAATGTAGCATGATAGCGAGCGTGTTGACCTGCTACTATTAAAACCTAAGTTCAGGCTCGTGAAGAGGGCGGTAGTAGAATGAACGGGCCAAGTAGAAGAGAATGGGGCATGTGAGTGGCAGGGACATGTTGACCAGCGACCAACTTTGTGGGAGGCGGGTGGGTGAGTTATAGGCCAATCATTCCATGGTGGCACTAACCAGTTCACAAAATAAGTAATAACGGAAAGAATTTCTAGCCAAACTTGACAGTGACCCCAAAATCTTGACGCTGTTTGTGCCCGTCATGAGGTTTCTCAACCTCCAGGGCACAACTTCATAGCGCGTCCAGAGAAATTATGGGATCAAGATACCGGTGGATTAATCGCAAGGCAAAACAAAAAAAAAAAAAAAAGGCAGACAGGTTAGGCAACGAGGCAACGCCCTCAGGTTTTGAACTAACTGTATGAGGATAAAACCTGTTCTCAGCGAGGGGGTTCTCAACCTACGGGCTAATCCGAATCCATTGAGCTAATATGGTAGGTACCCAATAAGTGATCGATCTCTGTTAGTTTAGCAATGTCGCTAGCTGATTTTGGCTGCGCGGGATATGCAGGTCGCAGAGGCAATCAGCTGGCAATCAACTTCACAGTCACGTTCCAGTTTTGGCCGCGGGAAGGCATAATCCGCGGCCCATGTTAAGCCCATTTATATATGTAGAACTTGAAAACCCCAAGCATGGAATAAGTGGCCTCTCTAGTGCAAGCACGCTATCAGCCCCAACAAGCTTTTGAGACCAAAATTCCTGGATCAATCAAGACTGGCTCAGAATCAGAAGATGTCAACTCCAATATCGAACCCAACACTCGATGAGGAGGAATTGATGCGTTTTTCTCGTCCATCATCTATCCATGCCGTAGCGAAGTGCGCGACTACCGCCATCACACCTGAAGCCATGCCAAATTTCCAGCATGCACCAGCTGGATCTGGCGGAGCACCACAGCATGACGTCATGGGGCAGACGATGGACAATATGCTCATACAGTATGGGTCCAATGGTTCAAACACTGTCCCATCAACTGATGACGGCTACCTTTGGGCTTGTCCATACTACAAGTTGAACCCTGTAGCCCACTACAACTGTATTGAAAAGTACAAATTCAAGAGATGGTCCGATATCAAACTGCACCTTAATCGCTGCCATGGCGGAGGAAGCAGAAGCTCGACCGACAAAAAAGTAACAGCTTCCCGCAGTATTGGTGACGTCCAAAATTGGTTTCAGCTCTGGGACGACTTGTTCCAAGGTCGGGCACCACCTGCATCGCCTTTTGTGAGGCAGGGCATGGCCGAGCCCATTGCGCTCCTCCGCAGCCGCGCAAAGCCTTTTTTGAAGGACAACTTGGCGTCTATGTTAAAAGATGCTACTGGTGTTCAAGCCAATGCCGAAGCTGTGGCGGGTCTTGCGCAGCGAATCATTGCTGAGATTTTTGATCCCTCCCCTGCGCCACAGCACTGCGTTGATCACGTTGTTGAGATTAGCGCTACGGTGGCTGACTCGAGTGTTACATTTGGTGACCTGCCGTCGTCGCAGCCCGCCTACGAGGACCAGCAACCTTTTTTCACTCACACAGTGCCAAATAATATGGGTCAGACGGTACCTGCACACCCACAGCCTCAATTTGCATGGGCTTCCAGTGGAGTGCCTCTAGGCCATTTCCCGCCTCAGGCCCCGTATGTGTCCTCTGAATTTCCAGACACGTTTAACGAGCCTTTCGATTTCTCAGTTTTGTTTGATGCATCATTGCGGAACAATCAAGGATAATGGGTGCAACGAATCGACTTATTTTTTGTGACCATCTCTGGGGTAATTCGTGGGAATCCGTTCAGGACTACAGAAATTGCGTGCTTTGCGATTGGGAGTGGTGGATATGTCTTTTGTGGAATATTGGGGTTTGCTTAGTGATTTATTTATAAACACTGCTTTTCACTTTTATCTTTATTGTTTTTTTTTTTTTGGTACTCCCAGTTCAAGTTCGCGTTGCTTTATGTGCTCTAAGTATTCTGTACATGTCTTCCCAACAGCAAAAGTTGGCCTGTATTAATCCCAACGGAGTTGTTGTCAGCCGGTAATAGCTGGCCCGACAAAGAGGCAACCAGGCGACTCTTGCTCATGCATTGGGGTTTCAGCCATTACAAAGGTGCCAATTGTAAGACCTGAACATGCTAGGGCCAATGAAAACACTCTCCCTACGCCGAAAGTGGTCTCATTATCCACATCATCTCGTACAATTGTGCAATGGTACATTGGTGTTGTACATTGGTGTGTCGAATGAGAACATGAGCTGCCGCTTGATGTTGAGGCTTTGCCCCTCTAAAAACGCCACACCTGACACAAATACGTCCAACCAGAATCTTCACACTTGGGCACAATCACAATTTCCCCTTCGAGTACTCCTGGGAGGTGGGGTAATTGAAATCGCTGGCTGCGATATAACTATCAGTTGGCAGTCCTTTGTACTTGCCTGTGCGCTTCAACCCTGCCATGGTGAAATGGCACGTTTATTAGATACTGGTAACTATCCTTGATTGATCAGAATCTCTTTAAACTGATAATGGTTTTGGTCCTGTGACCTTATTAGTATGTAGTATAGTGTTTTGTCTTATATGGCTTGCTTAGGGTCTATCTATTAGGGCTTGCTTCTATAATTACCTTCTTATAGACCTTTCTTTTCTTTTTTTAGAGTAATAGTAAGGAAGAAATAGATTATATTAATTATAGGATTATAATAATAATAAAATATTATAATTATAATTTCTTAATTACTTTAATTAGAGCTAAGGTAATTAATTATAATTTAAAAGTATAATAAGATATATAGATTTAATCTTTAAGTATATTAAAATATTAAATATTACTTAGTTTATCTTTTAATATATATAATATAAAAAGCCTTAGAACTTAAGTTTATTTTATTATTATAGACTTTATTAGAATAAGGTTATTAGAATAAATTAAAGGTAAAAGAACTATTTATACTATAACCCTCTATTATATTAATTATTAGAAAACCTAATATATATTAATTATAAAAAATCTTAGTATTTAGAACTATATAATATATATAATCTTTATTATTAGAAAGTAATTATTAAGTATATAAGATAATTAGCTTTTTAGAATTTTAATAATAAATCTTTATTATATATATTTTATTTATAGTTATTTATAAATAGCCTTTATACCCTTTATAATAATTATTATTTAGAGGCTCCTATATAAGAAGTAAATTAAACTATAATTAGAAGTTTAATTTAAAAAGAGCAATCTCTATAAATAATACCTATACTAAATCTAATATTAAATAATATAAATACTCTAGCTTCTTATTAAGTAATAATCTTTATTCTAATAGTATATCTAAATCTTATTAATTTAATTAATTAATTAAATTCTTAAGGTAAAGGTATATTATTTACTATATAATAATTATATCTTTTTTAATTTTATATTAAATTATTTTAATAGTCTTGGTCTACTTACTATAGATTTTACTCTATATTCCTTTTATTAATTAAGAAAATAGGTTAATATTGCTTAAATAGAAAAAAGAAAGCTCTAGCTTTACCTTCTTATCTATTTACTTTTTAGTAATAGCTTAATAATATTAAATTACTTATATTAATATTAAGTTATTAAATTAATAGCCTTTTCTCCTTTTTTATTTTTAGAATAATAAAAGGTTTTATTTATTCTTAATTATTTATAGATATTATTATAATTAGCTATATTTATTATAAACTCTTAAACTTAGTATTAAATAAGTATAATATATATTGATTTTTATTTAATAAAAGTATATAATAAAATATAATAAGCTTAAGAAATATACTATTAAAAGCTATAGAAAAGGTCTAATAGCTTTTTAAGAACTATAGTCCTTATATCAAAACTATACAGTATATAGTAGCTATAATTTAATTTATTATAATATTTATTGCTATTAAACTAAGAAATTTCCTAGCTAATAGTAAAGTAATTATAATTATTAATATTTAAAATCTTAATAAAGTAAATCCTTAAAGAGTGCTCTTTTTTCTTTATAGTAGATAGAGTTAATTTGTTAATATTCTTTTATAATATTATAAGCCTCTTTAATATTCTTTACTATTTCTATATAGTACCTTTAATTAGGGAATATTTAATTAATATACCCTTAATAATTTATTATATTAAATATATAATAATAAGTAACTTAAAATTAATAGTATTTATAATCTTATATAACTATAATAATATTATAGTATAATTCTTAGAAAATCTTAATTTTATCTTTTTAAGTAATTTACCTTTAAATATTTAGTAGATATATATTTGTATATTAAGGATATAAGATTATAATACTTAAAAATAAATTATATAGCTTAAGTATTAAATCTTAATCTAGATAATAATGATTTTTATATTAATAAACTACAATATACTTTATTATTATTATTTTTAGGCTCTTAAGCCTAGGTATCTAACTAGGTAGCTAATGCTCTAGTACTTGCATATAAATTTAGAAAATTAATATTCTTTATAACTATAACTATAAACCCTTAATAACTAGAAATTATATCCTAATTATAATTAGGCTAATACTTTATAGAGGCTATATTAATTATTTATTATATATTTTATATATAACTTTAATACCTTAAGAAATTTATTAAAAATTATTTTAGGAAAACTATATATATAATTAGTGTAATTAAGTTCTAAAAATATAGCTTATTGTATATATATATACTCTTTAAGGTTAATAATATATATATTACTTTATTAATAAATATATATAAAATTACTAAATATTTTTAGGTATTTCTAGAATTAACTATAAAAGTACTTAACTTAATTATCTCTATAAAATTATCTTACTTAATAGTAAATATACCTCTTTATAAAATAATATTATATATAAATATTTATAGCTATAATTACTTAAATAATATAAGATTATACTATAATAGAGATAGGTATTATAAATTTAACTTTCCTCAATTAATATCAAATTATATAATAATTAACTCTTAAAGTTGCATCTATTTTTAATATTAATATAAAGAAGATGCCTAGGTAATCCCTTATATCCTGTTCTTAATATAATATATAAACTTTTATATTTATATTAATATATATCTCTTTATTTATATTTTTATATACCTTTTTAAATATTTATTTAAGGGGCTAGATTATATTGGCTTTTAATTACAAGAGGAAGCTAATAATAAAATCCTAAATAAGTTCTAAGATTATATTTCCATTTAATATCTTTTATTAATAAAAATAGCTTATTAACTTCTCTCTTTTTATATTACTTTTAAATATTTTTCTATATAATGCCTTTAAATATATCTCAAGAACTAATAATTAAGCTAATTTTTATATTTAATAAACTAATCTTTTATAAGTAATTTTTTATAGTATTTTTAATAATCTAAATAATAGTACTTACTTAACTTAATTTACTTAAAGTTTTATTCTTATTATTATTATAATATATAGACCTTAGACTATCCTTTAAAAGATAACTATATATTTATCTACTATATAAAAATACAATATAGCCCTTAATAATAATTACTTATAAAAAGATAATATATTAAAGTAATTATATATATTTATAATATATCTCTATATATTAAAGAATTATTTTACTTATATACTTTACTTTAATATTAAGCTATTATTACCTTTATAAAGTTATAAATAATTAATAATATTTAATATATAATATATTAAAAAGTAACTATTACCTTAAGTCTCTTTTAAAATATATTTAAAGCTATATATACTATAAAAAAAGCTATAATATTATATTACTAATTGAGTTAATTAAGATTTTTATTTACTTTAATTATTTTAGATTTTCCTTTACTTATAATTACTCTTTAGAATTAGTTTTATACTTTAATATCTATAGACTTTTTACTTTACTATAATAAACAATAAACTATATTATATACTCTATAATTAATTTCTTATATTTTAAGAGGCTATAGAGTATCCTTAATATAATTTAGACTTTTAGAGCTCTCTTAAATAGAAGAAGAACTTAATATAAAATTATTTATATTTTATAATTAATAATAAGAGTTAATCTCTAATAGCTAAAAGGATTATAATAAATTAAACCTAAAATAGTAAAGTATTTTTAATATAATCTATTCTATAATATCTTATAATAGATATTTTATTCTTAATAGAAAAGTAAGGTAAGGTAAAACTTTCTTAATTAATATATTATATAATTATATTTAAGGAGAGAGAAATATTATTTATATTATTAGCTTAATAATATTAAATATAATTCTTTATAAATATAAATATATAATATACTTTATATTTAGGATTCCTATAAATAAAAATTCATTTAATTTAATATCTTTTATTTAATTTAATTCTAGCTAAGCTTTTATTATCTAATATATATCTTTTATTATATAGAAAGAACTATTTATAGCAAATAAAGTAGCTATTAAATATATAAAAGAGCTCTTATATAATATTATATAAAATAAATATCTATTTAGCTATAAAATATTTATAAGAATTGGAAATTTTTGCTAAGTTATACTGATTACTCTATATATAATTACTACTATTATAGTATTTAATAGCTTAATCTACTTATCTTTATTATAGCTATATTTTTAAATTTTATAACTTATAATTTTAATATAAACCTTAATAGAGCTAGTTTACTTAGATTGGCTTAATAAAATTAGAGATAGTATATTATTATATAACTTAGATATCTCTTTTTTATACTTAGAGAAAATACCCTTATTTTAAAATATAATTAATATATTATTTCTATTTAATATTATATTTAATTCTATTAGATCTATTTTATACTTATTTCTTAGTCCTTTTAATTTATAAATTAATAAGTTTAATTAATTAATAATAAATTAGATATTTAGCTTAAGAGGTTTATATTATACTTTATTTTCTCTTTTAAATATCTATTAATCTATTCTTTAATCTAATAATATTTTTTAGTAGTAATATAATTAAAGAATTAAGCAATTTTAATTAAATCTTTCCTTTAGTACTAAAATATAATTACTTAACTTTACTATATAAACTTAGTATATTATTATATTAATTATAATTAAAAGTAAAAGTTATTTATAGTATTATATAAAATTTGTCTATTAATAAAGGTTTAATTAAGAATATAAGAGTTTAAATCTTATATATAAGTTGGTATTTTATTTATATTAAATTACTATTAATTAATATAATAATAATAAATAATATTAGTAAATTTTATTTTTTATAAATATGTTTTGACTTTTAATTTTAAATAAGTAATTGGACTGTCTAATAATAATAATTTCTATTATAATTAGCTTATATAATTATATTTAATAGCTATTAAGAATTAATTTTAAATAAGATTATTTTAGATCTTAAATAATCTATATTTATATATAGTTAATTATATATTAGCCTTTTATAAGTTTAGTAATATTTAGATATTTATATTCTTTTATTAGAAGATAATAAAGATTATTAAATAAGAAATATTATTTATTATTAATTATTATTTTTAAAATAATAATATAATATAATTAAAATAAATTTATTAGATGCTATAAATACTCTTATTATATTATTATATTATTATATATTTCTCTATAATAAAATTATTTTAATCTAAATATTATATATTTATTTTATTATAATAATATATTTATATAGAAATATAACTACTATAAAATACATTACATATAATATACTACATACAATACACTACATACAATATACTACATATAATATACTATATATAATATAATATAATATACTTATAACCTTATTATAACCTCATTATGCTCTAATAGTTCTAAATTTCTTAATTTATAATTATAATATAATTACTAAAACTTAGTAATATAATTTATCTTTATAATTTTATGAATAAACTTTTACTTAATAGTATATAACTAAATGCCCCTAATTATATTAAGATCTATTATAATATAAATATCTTCTTAAAAGAAGACTTTTATAATATTAATTTAATAGTTAAACCTATTTATACTTGTATTAAAGCTTACTTTATATAGAACAACTATTCTTTATATTTTATAAATACTTTCTTTTATTATAATAGCAAATTTATAACTATTTTATTACTAGAAGATAAACTTTAAATTACTATTATATAAATACTAAGTTTATAAAAGTATAAAAAATCCAATTTACTTTAATTAAATCTAATATATTAATATACTTTAATAGATACTTAAAAGATATATTAAAATTTAGTAAGTATTAGAAATACCTTCTATAGCAATAATATCTAATAATTACTATCCTTAGTTTTATTAGTAATTTAAATACTATACTAAAAAATAATACTTTACTTTATTATTTTAAACTTAAAATATTTATTTATAATCTTAGTAAATTAAAAAATATTAAATTCTTAATTTATTACTTTTTTATAAAAGAAAAATACTAAAAAAAAATAAAAATCCTAAATCTAGACTTATTTATTAATATTACTATTAAAGTTATTAAGATTATATTATCCTATTTACTTAATATATAAATTCTAAACCTAATATACCTCTTTAAATCTTTATTATTATCTTCTTCTTTATTTACTAGCTCTTTAAACTAAAAGAAAGCAAAAAATTACTAAGGAGGATAAGTATAATTAATACTAATAAAAATAAAATGCCTAGCACTACTAACTATTATTAATTTAGATAAAAATAATAATAAGGAAAAAGTAAAAGAGAATAAAAACTAAAATAATCTTAATTTTAAAATAATACTGCCCTAAACCTAATCTCTAATATAAGAAATTAAAATTATAAATAAAGAGAAAGGAGAATCTTCTTTAATAACTAACCAATCTTATAAATATTAATATTATTATTAACCTATTTCTTATTCTTTAAAAATATAAACTTATATATAAAATATATATAAAAGAATAATAAAAAAATAAGTATTATTATAAATTATATTATCTATACTTTATTCTTTATTTTATTTTTTACTTAGTGTATAAAGTATGTTAAAAAATCTTATTAATTTAATTTAGATCCTATACAATTTTAGCCACATTATTATTACAACTATGCCTAGTTAGGCAGGGCTCTACTAATAGCTAGAGGACCTTGGCAGAATGCTAGATTAACCCTATTTTACCCTTTTTATTAAAGAAAGGGCTATTTATTATAGAAAAATCTCTTCTTTTATATTATAATCTTTATTTATATTACTTTAGCTAGCCCTATTAATAATAGTTTCCTTTTTATTCTATATATAATAGGTACTTATAATATCTCTACCTATTATAAAAATACCTTATATTTATATCTTTTATATACTATTTTCTTTTAATATAAGTTTTACTTATTAATAGATTACTTTTTTAATTATTAAAAATTAAGTATTAATTTAGCTTTAATAGATTTCTTTATATTTCTTTTTAATTATTTATTTATCTTTATCTTTTTAAGCCTTAAGATTTATATTTATTTTATAAATATAATAATTAACTTAGCCTTATTATATATATTAAAAAGTTTCTATATTTTTTATATACTTTAAGTACTTTTTATTATAGATTTTAATATAATTTATAGTATAATAATATATATTTAATAATCTATTTTAATTTACTATATAAATAATAAGGGGTTTTAACTTTTAATACCCTTTTTAAATATAAAAAATTATAAAGATTAATCTTCTTAATATATAATTATATTAAAAGTACTAATTATATTTTAATAAGATCTTTATATAATAAAAGGACTTTTAATATTAGGCTTTATATATATTAATATATTAATCTTCTTTTAATATTAAATTCTTAATTAGCCTTTTATTAATATTTTACTTCTTATTATATTTATATTTTAATTATTATTTTAAGTATATAAAGGTTAAATAAGGTTTTAGCCTCTAAACTAAAATTCTCCTTTCTTTATTTAATAGTTTTTTTAGCTGCTATATTTACTTATTTATTACTATAGATATTTTTATAGGCTAGTACCTATTTAATCTCTATTTTATAACTATTTTTATATATTTAGTTTATTACTTTAATAATATATTAAAGGATATATACCCTAGATTTATATTTAAATATTATTATAAAGTAAATTGCTATTTAATTATCTATATATATTATAAGCTTATTTCTTTTATTACCTTTCTCCTATATTAATTATATTATTTATAGGGCTAAGATAGTACCTTAAAGCTCTATTATATAAATTATTAATATTTTATTATTTCCTATATATTACTATACTATAACTCTATTAATAATATAAATTATAACTATATTTATTTTATCTTTAATATTACTACTATTTATATATATATATATAGTATCTAGGATTTTTAGGCTTTAATTATAGCTTTTATATGTTAATTCTTTACTAGTTTTAATAAAGGTCTTTAAACCTTTTTACTATAAGGGTGCTATAAAGGGGAATAATAGCTTAAGGTTTATAGTATTTAGGCTATTTAGTTTTATTTATATTATTTTCTATATCTATTATTATAGGTTAAGTTTATTAGATTTTTATACTATTTAATTATAGCTTATTTTTATAAATATTTTAATATTTTATTTTTATATTTATTATTTAATTAATATTATATATACTTTTATATTAAGTACTATTCTTAATATTATTTAATATACCCTTATAATAATTCTTAAAGCTTATACTTAAAGTTACTAAAGAATATCCCTTATATAGATTAAATAAGAGCTTTTTATATAATAATTTAAGTTAGATTAGGCTAAATATATATATATAATCTATAGGATTATTACTCCCTTATAAATCTTTTATATATCCCTTAGTCTTATTCTTTAAGTTAAGCTCTTTAAGTAATTTAAGGCTATAATAGTTTTTATTATCTTATATTATATCTTATTAATATAAGGCATTTAATATAGTTTTAAATTTATAATTACCCCTAGGTATTTATATATATCTTTAGGTCTTATTTCTTCTTATAGTATTTAGATTAATTAATTTAACTTAAACTTTCTTATCCTTATAAAATAAACTAATTAGAATTTCTTTATATTAAATATTAATATATATTTAGTAGTTTAACTCTTTGCCTTACTAAGTAACTTTTATAGCTTTTTATAGGTCTCCTTTATTAAGTTATTATAAGCTAGGATAATTATATTATTAATAAAGCTTATTATTATTATTCCTTTAATAATATTATTATATATATTTATTAGGTCTATATTATAAAAGAGATATAAGATTAATAAATATAATAATCTTTAAGGGATATTAATTATTAACTTAATATATTTTAATTTATATTTATTTACTTAGATCTTTATATACCTTTTATTAAATAAGCTAATAAAATATTTAATTATCTTTTTATCTACTTATTTCTTATAAAGATTATAAAATAATCTTATATATAATATATTATTAAAGGCTTTAAATATATCTAGAAGTAGGAGGCTAATAATTAAATCCTTTAACTTATTTTATACCTTATATATCTTATTTATAATAAGGTAAATAATATATTTTATTAACCTTAACTTTTAGCCTTTTATATAATTAATTAAAAATAGGTTAAATTCTTTAATAATATAATTTAATCTTTATATTATAATAATATTTATGATTTTTTTTATTATATTTAGTAATATAATAGGTTTATATGCCTTAGGGTTTATATAATTATCTTTATCTATTTTATAAATAATTACTATAATAAGTTCTTAATATACTTAAGGGTAGTAGCTTAAGGCTAGGCTTTAGTTAAAGATTTTAACTATATGTAGTATAAATAGTAGTAATAATTATTTAAGTATTATATTTTTAATTTTATTTAGCCTTAAGGCTTTTTTTAATATAATCTATTTAATAGCCTCTTTTATTTTTTTTATAATTAAAGGTAGTTATATTTAATTATTATAGTTTACTCCTTTAATATTCTTTAGGTTAGCTTTTAGTAATAGTAGAAAGAATATTTAATTAAAGAGTTTAGCTTTCTTTTTTAGTATAATTATAGTATCTTTAGTTATTAAATTAGTAAGAGTTAGTATAATATTTAGAGCTTAATTTTCTTTATTTTTTATTTACTTTATTACTCTTTATAGGGATTAAATTAATTTTATTATTATTTTAATCTTTATTTTATATTTTTCTTTAAGAGCTTTTTTAATTATTTTACCTTTTTTATTTTTAGCTTTTTAATATAATTCCTAAGATATTTTTATATTAAAATAGTTATAAGTATATTAAAAACTCTTAGCTTTTACTAATACCTCCTTATATACTTTATTTTATTTTAATCTTAATTTAATTATAATCTATTTTTTAAAGGTAATAATCTCTATAGCTATTAATATTACTTTAGCTAGTTTAATAGTATATTAGTTTAATATAGTTTTTATTTTTAATTATTAAAATTACAATAATTATTTACTTATAATTTTTATAAGTATTTCTTTATTTATACTTTTTTAATTAATTCTTAATTCTTTTATAAATAATATAATAGATAAATTTAGCTTTATAATAATAAGTAAATAGTCTAAATTATAGTAATAGTCCTTATTTACTTTACTTTAAATTAATTTATTAAATAAGTTAAAGCTTATTAAATATAGGTTTATTATTATTCTTATACCTTTTTCTTTATAGATAATAGAGCCTAGTTTTATTATATTAATTAAATTATAAGAATTAATAATATTTAAAAGCTTATTTGTATTTTAATTAACTATTATATCTTTATTACTTTATATAAGATAATAAAGATTAAAATCTTTAAGGATTACCTATTCTAATATCTTTATTTCTTTTATTACTTTATTTAATATTAATAAAATATTTTTCTCCTTTTTTTAATTTAGATTTAAATTATAAATATTATATATTATAATCTTTTAGGTATAGTTTTCTTTTTAAAGGAAAGTAATTATTAGTAAATATAAATCTTTATTATACTCTTTAAATTATTACTTTAAATAATTTAGGTTTTTATTTATAAAGAAGTAGATTTTAGCTAGGCCTTCTTTTATTATTATTAGGTAATAAAGGTAAAAGATAGCCTTTATTAGGTAGTATATAATTAAGGTAAATAAATTATTTTATAATTTTTATATTATAATAATATTTAAATTATAAGTTAATAGATTATATAGGAGTAATATTATTATTATTAACCTTAATTTCCTTATATTATATTATAATATTTTTAAGGTTTTATTATTATATTTTATTATTTATTCTTTACTATAATATAAATATTATTAAGTATATAGATTTATAGTATATTTAGGTCCCTTTTTACTAGGGGTTATTTATATTTAAATAGTATTAATCTTTATAGTTATTAATTAATTAAGGGGCTATATAAGTTACTTTCCTTTATAATTAATTGCTTTTATTATTTCTTTATTATAGATCTTTCTTTAATTTAGGTCTAATTTAGTAATATTATTGATTGTTTTTGTTAGATAGGTATTTAAGCTTAGCTTTAAGTATTAGTTTTATTATATTATTGTTATTATTTTTTTATCTTTAGATAGAAGGCTAGATATATATAGAAGTTTCCTTTAAATTTTAATATTTTTTATTTCTTAATATTATATTAATTACTTTATACTTTATACTTACTTTAATAGATAATATATTTATATTTAACTAAGTTATTCTTATTAAAGTATAATTAGGTAATATAATATTATATATAATATTTATATATTTTTAGTGCTTTATATTAGGTTCTTATATAGTTATATTTATAATATTTAAAGTATTATTTAAGTTAGTATTATTTATTATATCTTTTATAATTATAGTAATTACTTTATTAAATAAGTCCCTTGTAAATGATTTAATTAGTATCTTTAGCTTTAGTAAACTCTATAATAATAGAGAATGCTTTTTTAGTAGATAAGGCTTTTATAAGTTATTTAATATATTTAATATTTATATTAAGAATAAATGGTTTATTATTTAAGAATATAATTATCTTATTCTCTTAAAATTTCTTTATATTAATTATATTGATTAGAATATTATATATAAGAATATTAAAGATTAAAATATATATTAAGGTATTATCTTTAATTTAATATTTTTAATTATTTATAAATTTCTTTAAGACTTTATAGTTCTTAATTATAGCTATTTTAATATTTAAATCTTTACTTTTAAATTAATTAATTAATATTATTTTAATATTTTAAAGGTATTAGTTTTTACTTTATTTAGTAATATTATTAATAAGGGTTTTAAGGCTATATAAGTTCTTTAATCTTAGGTTTGTAATTATATTTAGGTTTTTAATATTTATAATAATTTTATATAGAGTTTTATTTGTATTATTTTAGGTAGTTTATATAATATAAGTAAAAACTATAGCTATATTACTAGCTACTATTATAATATATATTTATCCTTTTAATTAATATATTATTTTTATATTTTTTATCTTTCTTATTATTTTTATAATTACTTTTTCTATTTTAATTACTTTTTTAATTATAAGATTTACCTTTTTAAATATTTTAATTACTATATTTATAATTTTAATAATTTTAACTTAAATATTCTTAATTATATATTATACTTACCTTAATTTAACTTATATTTTTTCTTATATTAATTTTATTAATATTTTTAATAAAATAATATTAAAGAAATATTAAATTTTAATAAATAAAGTAAATACTCTTATAATAAGATTTTATATATTTATAACTTTAATTATTACTTATAAAGTATTATTTATATAAATTAATACTTTCTTTAAATAGTCTTATAATTCTATAATATACTCTTAATATCTATTAGCCTAAGCTATATATTAAGACTATTAAATTACTATAATACTCCTATATATAAAGCTTATATAAAAGAGATTTACTATACCTTAATTAGCTCCTTTACTCAATTATATACTTAGTTTACACGTACTTTTCAAAAATTTCTATTCTTACTAGAGGGAAGTTTTTAGGGTAACTATCCTTTTGAGTGCCTCCACCCTGGTCGCTCACGCGACAACAAGCACGTGATCATTGAGCGTTTGGTTCGCTAGGGAGGTTTACGGCACTCAAAGGGATACCATGCCCAAGCAAATTAAATGACACTGGTTGCGCAAAGAATGGTCTTGTTCTGTTCGAGATACTGCGACTCGACTTTTGATAGCGATATTATTAAAAAAATTTCGATTAGTGAGTGGACTGGCTCTGGATGCTGAGCAAGGTGTTCCAATTGGTCTAGCGACCTTAACCAACTGTTCGCTACATTGCAGTGGGCCACTGGTTTGAGAAGGGTTCTTTTGGGAGGCCTAGATGGCATCACCGGATTTGATCAGCTTGTCGGCTAGAGAAGTGATTAAAAGGCTCCAATATCACATTTATTCTACAAATTCTCTAATTGCTGATCTCTTTTTTTTTCTTGTCGAATTTGAATTTCATTTTTTTTCTTCTTCTGTTAATATAGAATAGAGACTCTGGATCAGTGTTATTTACGACACTTCTACCTTGCCCCCTTAGGTGGAATCCATCTCAAGCTTTCAAATATAAGGTATCGTATACTTGAAAGCCCTATGGTATCTGTAGGGGTCTGATTGAACGGAAAACGAGTTAGGGAGCACAGAAACAATGCCCGTTTGAAAAAAAAAAATTGGATCACTAATAGTCTATAGGTTAACTAAATTCTTTCAGAATAAACAATAAATACCGCTATAATTTAGAAAATAATTTTTGCGGTTGCACTTTTGTTCGAAAAACAACCAAAGGGGTCAAATTGCCGCGGCAATCTCCTGGGTTATCGTTCACGACGGATCTAGACTCGAATTTCATGTCGAATCTGCATAGAATGCACGGAGAGAACCCCTTAAAACATGTCAGGGGCTGTGCACGAGTCTGGTCCTGGCCGCAGAAAGTTTGAATGCGGGCCGGGGTGCACCACGATGCCGCTATTCAAAATGGACATATTTTCGGAGTCGCGTTCGGTTCCCGGGCCCCGTAGATCAGAGCGTCCAGGGAAAATATATTCCCGAATGCATACATTGTTATTCCACGAATGTCGATAAAGTCTATGATGCTTGCAAGATGTTACAGATGCCGATGGTGGGACGAATTCGGGATAAACCCACCGTCGACCCCACGATTAGGCTCATTTTTATCTTGCGCCAACTGCCCGAGGTTATCAAATCACCCGTTGTGCAAACTCAAAGAACGATTGGAATGGCCCAGTGCTTGCCGGATCCCGCCGGCCGGGAATTTTGAAAGCCGCTGTGCTATTCCCCATCTGACTTGGTGGGTTTCGTTTAGAGTTTTCATGCAGGCAAAACCCAACCATCCAACTGATATGAGAGGGTAGTGGTGGACCTGCTGATTGACACAGAGACCCCAATCTGATTGACAAAGTCATGACTAAGGACCTTGATCCATGTTTCTTCGGGGGTATCCGACTGCAAAATGCCCTGCATCTCGCTTAGCTTTCTAATTTTCGCTTCTGATTAAGTTTATTTTGATGGCAGGTGAAACTGATTTGCGGGAACGGTTCTCGGAAGGACTGTCATTGCCTAAATAGGAATCTATCCCCATATATATTAGACTTTGTTGTTGATCGAAATGTTAGTTATATGTACGGAGTAGAATGTCATCCTTTGTTGTGTCCTCGGTGAAGCTCTCTTTGAACCTTACCTGTATTGTATTTATTCGACCGTCAAGATGCGTGGCACATTACTTGCCATTCTCGGTGCGGTCTCTGGTGTCTTTGCGCTTCCACGATGCACCAACACGACAATAGCCGATTCAGAGTCAATCAACAGCCAGCTTTCCGATTTGGCTCAGGCGGCGTATGACCAAGCCAAAGAACTGGTCGAGAATGCACAGGGGGGCAACAGCACCTGCAACTGGAGCAATGTCCGCATCCGCCGAGAATGGTAAATTTTACCTGACCAGTTTTCGTGGTGACTCATGAGGCTAATGATTGCCTTCAACTCTATAGGAATGCCCTGACCAAGACCGAAAGAAAGGCATATGTCGATGCAGTCCTGTGCCTCCAATCCAAGCCAGCCTTGACCCCTTCGTCTGTTGCTGCTGGAGCCAAGAGTCGGTTTGATGACTTTGTTGCGACACACGTCAACCAGACGCTGAGTATTCATGCTACCGGCAACTTTCTCTCTTGGCATAGATACTTTACGTGGTTATACGAAGAAGCCCTCCGCAATGAATGTGGCTACGAGGGTACCCAGCCTGTAAGTAGCCTGCTTTGGTATTAAAATAACCCACTGACATTGTTTAGTATTGGGATTGGGGAATCACCGCAGTTACCGGAATCAACACTTCTTCGATATTCGATGGTAGTCCGTACTCGATGGGCTCCGACGGCCAGTACATTCCCGGACAGGGAGACATCTCAATTTCCCCCACCGCCGGCATCCCGCCCGTAATCTTGAGCCCTGGATCTGGGGGAGGTTGTGTGAAATCGGGTCCATTTTCGAATATGACCGTTAATCTCGGGCCGGGTGGTCTGGTTCTTCCTGGCGGCAACACGGCCTCTGCTGCCAACCCACTCGACTGGAACCCTCGTTGCCTCAAACGAGACCTCAGCAACGCCGTCAATGCCCGACACAGCAACGCTACAGGAATTCTAGACAATATAGCGAGACCTCAGGATGTCTATGATTTTCAAATGACGATGCAAGGATACTTCGGGTCCGGGGAGCTAGGCATACATGGCGGTGGTCACTTTTCATTTGGTGGTGATCCCGGCCGTGATGTCTTTACCTCTCCTAGCGAACCCGCCTTCTATTTACACCACTCCATGGTGGATCGCGTGTGGTGGTTGTGGCAGATGGGGTCTCCTCAAGAACGTCAGACAGGACCCCTTGCGCTGAGCGGGACAAACACCTTTTTGAATAATCCGCCTAGTGCGAATACTACTTTTGATGATTACGTTCACTATGGGTGGGCGGGACCTAGCAAGCAGATTAAGACTCTGATGAGCACTACGGAGGGGCCCTTTTGCTATATTTACGTGTAATCTGGTCATGTAACCACCGTTGTACATAGATCCTTGCGTATATGTTGGTAATATCCTTAAGCTATTTATAGACTGTACATACAATCAAATCACCTCTATAATATGATACTATATCTTGTTTAATATCCCTTGAACTGTCTATCCCTTAAGAAGTAAAGTTTGCTACCATGCATGCAAGGTGTCGTAAATAACGCAACTCAGAGGAAACCTTGATACGGGTGGGGTTAGTGACAAACCCCTGACGCTGTTCGGATACTTTTAGGCCCGTCTTACCGCTAGGTACTCTAGCTGCTGAATAACTAGTGGTAATGCTGAATTGGATAGTGTATTGCCGGATCAGCTGTCGTATTTGTTCCAGTGGTTGGATAAATGGTTATTCATTTAAGTAAATTTAGGCGCGCCAATCATTAGTTTGCCTCTCATACCTAGCTAGGACGTGCCAAGCACCACCTTCCATTAAGATCTATGGGAACACACTTATGGTTAACAAGGTAACGGGGAGAATGTTGCGGTTCCCTGGGTGTTTGATCATTTGGCCACTTTTAAGGACTGAAATTGCCTAGATTTAGTCGAAGAACAATCCATCTCGACCACCCACTTGCGTAGTACACTACCAGCATGATTTTTATTCTGTCACCGTTCACTATCATTAAGCATTCTAAACACATAGAGTAGAGTCCAATTAAATAGAATAAAATATTAAATCCATTAAATATCTGAACAATATTGTAATGAGTAAAAAAGAATTGAGAAATTATCGAGTCTTCAATCGAAAATCCTCCCAGAAGGTAAGCTATGTTAATGAAAATGTGCCTAGTGTTTTTAACTGCGATTTGCTGTGAATTCCTGCAGCTAGGAAGCTTCTTGCAGCAGATGTACGTCTTATTTGAATTGCCACCAGTTGAAATTGAATAGATAATAGTCAACGCCCGTGAAGCGAAGAACCAGATCCTGAATCCCCGAGGCGCCATTAACGGGGCAGTCCACAGTTGTCCATGTGTTCCAAACTCCAGTCCCAGACACACTGCAGGTTCCGATTACCGTGCCTGTATCGCTTCCTAGGCGTAGCTCAATATTACCGCCGCTTGTCGCGGAAGAAACCCGGGCAGAGAATGACGTGGCACCGCTACCAAAGTCAACACCCTTGACCTTAATGTAATCACCATTGTTGATATACGCAACAGCCATACCACCCTCGCTGCAGGCTTCAATCTCAACGCCCTCTGAAAATGCCATCGTTTCGGCCTCTTGGCGTACGTATGGATCCAGAGTGCCGACCTGAAGTGGGCCTTCGGGAGTCATTGTCATGATAGGGATGGTCCCATCAGCGTTGTAGTCAAAGCTCTCCACGGCTACAGATCGAGTAAAGCCACCTCCACCAGGTAGAGCACCATTGTGATAAAAGAAGTACGAGGTATCGGCGAAATCGACAATGCCCGGGTGGTTGGTAAAGCTAGCGCCCTCACTTGCCATAATGACACCACGGTAAGTCCAGGGGCCGTTGATGCTGGAGCTCGTCGAGTACCGAATGTCTTCAGGGCAACAAAGACCTGCAAAGATCATGTAGTAGAGTCCATCACGCTTGTAGACCCAAGGTGCTTCTGCAAATGAACTGGGCTCATCAGAGTCGCCAGTGTTGGCGCCGAACCCCTCAGGAGTAAGCTCAACTTCGGTGATATCTCCGCCAAGTGAGATCATGTCTTCATTAAGCTTGACCATGAACAAGCCTGGGTTACCCCAGAACATGTAGGCTTGGCCGTCGTCATCAATATAGACGGTAGGGTCGATCCGGCGATTCTCTAGCAACGGACTCCCCAACGCATCAACAAACGGCCCTGTGACGCTATCACTCACACCGACGCCGATGGACATTCCCCCAGTTTCCTTATTGGTTACTGGAACGTAAAAGTAGAATTGACCATTGCGCTGGATGACCTGTCCTGCCCAGGCATCAGAAGCAGCCCAGCTGAAAGTGCCCACGCTCATGGGCGAGCCGTGATGCTGCCAGTTTATCATGTCTGCTGAGGAATAGAGAAGCCAATTGTTCATTGTGTACCAAGTGGAGCCATCCTCGTCATGTCCAGTGAAGAGATAGACACGACCATCGTGTACAAGAGGTGCCGGATCGGCCGTATAGTCGGTCTGCGTGATTGGATTGTCAGCCCTGGCAGAACCAAGGAACAGCAATGTTTGAACAGTTGACAATATATTGAAAGGTCTCATAGCTGTAGAAACTTTTGGCAAAAGTATGAGTTTTGATATTCAGGATTGCGATGTGTGGAGGGTATACTGGAGTGATTTTGGGGGCCACTGCAGTTTGACTGATGAAAAACAAGTTCACTATAGAGATTTTCTGGCTGTCCCTTTTATAATTTTTTTAAGCTATTCTTCCTGAGACAATTGTTTTCAAATGCCACGTTAAGCGCGTGAATAAGAGAACGTCCTATCCAAGAATGTTTGATGAAATATATTTCCACCGTTCAAACAAGGATCTTACTTTTAGCCGAACTAATGTGCAATTTAGCGCTCGAGTGAGAGAAAGCCAAGAAATTATTTGTGATCAGCTGTATCCGCCTCAGCCAGAAGGTAGCTGTTATTTGGACCGGTTCAAATTCCCATTAAGCGCTTGAATAAAATTAGGTCGCAGTCAATCTTTGCATGGGTAAACCACCGGATAAATGACCCATGTCGGAATCCTTCGGTATTTGAACGAACCCTTTCCAGATTAGGGTATTGCATGCGACGAAATCAGCTGTCAAACACAGGGTGCTCTCACTGGGATCTGCTGGGAGTATTCCATAATTGTAGGAAGATACATTCACGCCCTGCAAAAGGTGGTAGGTGGTTTGTTTGATACCCTGGAAGTCGACCTCACTAGGTTCAATAGAATTGAACAAACATTATAGGAAAAGAAAGGACATGTCTAATGGCCAAAATTAACAGCCTCAGGAAGGAGGTTTGTTATTTAACCTTGCGCTATCGGTAGCGATCATATATTGATATTGAACGGAGAAAGAACCTTGATTGTTTATTTCTAGTTTAAATACAAGTAGTAGGGGCGCTCAACCAGAATTTCTCCCAGGAGCTAGGCCACACAGGTGGCGATACAAATAGTGTTTGACAACTTTGATGGTCTTTGATGATTTGCAACCTTGATTGTAATCACAGTCAATTCTACAGCCAGCTCAGTAGCCCTGTCAACCGAATAAAATCCACACTAAGGCAAGCCTTCAAGAGAACTATGTGACTAGTTCAATTTACTAGCTTTTAAAGCGCTTACCTTGGTAAATTCTCCCTAAGCTTTTTTCGGATCCATACTCAGCTTGCATCCCACTCAGTTACAATTAGTTGTTAACTGTTAGCCCTACAAGCCTAGGTCTTGGCTTAGGTCAGGGAACCTTGTGGGGTCAGTGTTCAGGCTTTGTCTCACAAAACAACCAATCAGTGCCATTCATCGTCAAGTGGCTTCACGCGTAGAGTTAGACGTGTCCTAATCGGCCGTCTACTGAGCCCATGACATTGCAAGCCCTCATGATCATAATTAGAAGACTTCCATTATTTTCATTCAACCTCATTGGCTCCTCAGCGCACGTGTGAGTGTCACACCTTATCTTGTCTGGCGATATACTGGCGACATTGGCCAGGCATAGCAGCCTTTGAGCTTGTCCGTAGCTCACATTCTGCCCGGTCACAGGATCTTACTGACATTCTTCACGAGTCATAGATGGCTACCCTCCTTCATTGTTCTTGCGAGATTATACATTCTGTACTCGATTTCCTCTCGCCATCTGATTTCTACGCCCTGTGCTTGGCTAACAAATCCCTTCGCAATATCGCCGAGTCCCATCTGTACTCCACGATTGAATGGAGGTGGTTTTGGGAAGTGCCGCCAATTATTAAACTAATACGTAACCTACTGGGTAGGCCTGAACTCTCCAAGCATGTCCGGAGATTTATTATTCTTGGCTCGCACTATAGAGGTAGGATTCATGCAGTCCATCTTCGCACTTGTGACCTTGACATGGATAAACTTGAGGGGTTCATCTAGCGTATAAAAGTCCCCTTTGGCGACCTGTGGATAAATGAGACCCGGAAAGGATCTGTTGATGCATTCGTTACATTCCTAGTGTCGCACTTCTCGAATTTGACTTATCTCTACCTGGATCAAAATATTACTGAACAGAACGACCTTTTTAGCCAGATGCTTCGGTTCGCTTGCAGCCAGCCGTTGAATCCCACGTTGCCCGACTTCCACCAACTTCGTGAGGTAGTCTACTACCGCCACAAGGATGGTCACCGCAGCAGCTCTCCGGATCCTGCTGGTTTCCTCTCATTATTCTACCTACCAGCAGTTAAACACATCACGGGGATTATCATGAACCCTCCCATCGTCTCTTGGCCTGCACACACGCCAGACCCCACCCACATCACGTCACTAAGCATAAAGAAGCTCCGGGAGCCACACATTGGCCATATATGAGCAGTAACTCGGTCGCTTCAAAAGCTTCACTGGGAATGGCTGTATGATCCAACTGGCAGGCCCAACGACGACTTCAATACCCCTGCCATTAATATGAATCAGATTTTCGATGGGCTATGTCATGTTCGCGAAACTCTCACAGATTTAACCATCTTGGCTTATTATTATATGGAATCCACTAATGAAATAGAGTTGCCAGTCATTGGTTCCCTTGAAGGCATCGCTTCATTCCCCAAGATGAGACAGTTTCATGTTCCGTTGGTGTTTCTTGCGGGGTTCACTCCAGGTATTTACAAGACACTTGAACGTGTTATTCCAAAAAGTGTTACACATGCCACAATCACAGACGATTTGTGCGCCAACAAGAGCTACAAGTGGGAAAGTGGAGACATTTTTACTGTGATTAAATCATGGCTAGAGGACTGGAAGGAGTTCACACCTCTTCTTCGTAAAGTTTGTTTGTCTTTACAGGAAGAAGAAGAGTGGTCTCTCAAGATGAAAGCAAATTTGAAAAGACTTAGCACTCGATGCCAAGTGGATGTGTATGTAGAAAAGAATAGCCACTAAATGGGTCTAAGCCCATTCCATTATAAGTCAAATTTATCCAATTGTCTAGTTATTTCCTAAGACTAGGATACTGTGACCTTGTAGTGCATTTGAATTAATAAAAAATACTTGATACCGGTTGCGAATAAAGCCGACCCTGAGATGATGAGGGAGGTTTCGACTCAGGAAGGACGCGATTTAGCAATCAAGTTGGGCGTGCCATTTGTGGAGATCACTGCAAGAGGGGCTGCTATTCAGAATTTGTTGGAAGATCTTTGTCAAATGATGATAAAACGCAAATATGTTCGTAGGAGATGTAAGACAAAGCCAGGGAGGGCGTTGTTCAGGCATAAACGCTATCTAGGCCGTGAGCACATCTATCCGTGGACGGCAGGCAAAAAAGCAATGTACCTCCCCACTACGGAGTATGACGATGGAGAACAATCACAGTTCAGATATACTGAACAATTGGTTGGATTAATTCTTTTTGGATAAATAGCGCAGAGAATGGTGTTGCTTCTGCAGTGATACCTCTTCTCTTCAATCATCAACTCGGTTAATGGCCTCCATCGCATTTACTCTCGAGTTATGCACACTGTGCTTTGCATTTACTAAACTTACCCTATACTGAGTGAGACATGTAGTCTTCTCGGAACGGGACGATGAGAGGTCTCGTATTTATCGTATATAATATATAATATATCACAGTAATTGTGATAATAAAAACTATCCCCTACCTCTCTCTCAACGACTCATCACAACCGTCACCTGATCAACATAGAAAAAGTGGAGGCGAGAGACCATTAAACCAATGAGCGATAACGTATGGAAGCTATTTCAATTTGTGATCAATTTTGGTCAACTCGCGGTCTGACTGAGCTTCTAAATCAGTGCCAGTGGCTGGAGCTGCGAGCTTGCCATCGCCGAGCCGTAGCTATGGACGTAACAACAAGACAAACAGTGTCATTTTTGTCTTTACCCTTAGAAATACACCTCGACGTCCTCGCGTTGCTTTCTGACCCCCGCACATTGGCATCCGCTGCCTTGTCGTGTCGCAGTCTGTACGCTGCTGTCAAACGAAATCAGGATGACCTAGTTAGAACCTCGCTGATCAGATCTATCGGGGCTGAGACTCTACCCGAGGCTACTGTCGTTCAAAGATGCAACCCTCCGAAGCTGAGTCCTCTTTTTCATGAAGAATCCTACTCAAGTAGTGTGAGCAATCGCATCGATGGGTACACGTTGGAATTTGTCGCACAGCTGCAACGACCCATCGTCGCTTCTACTACCTGGACGCTGCGGGAAGCCATTCAGATCAGCGATTTCCACTGCAACACTATTTCTCACCTTGTGACAAGATTTATTCATTTTTGCTCGAAATCTCCTCATGTCCAGCTAAACGACAGTTTCACGGTTTTGCCCCCAACCCAGGCAGAGACGGATAGAATAACCCGCGCTTTGTATAGATTTGAGCTTTTTAGAAAGCTCTACGGGTGCTTTCATAATAGACCCGTGTCCCTTTATGAATGCGCTCCGAGTTTCGTCCTTAAATTTGCGCCTTGGGAACACACTCAGTTGGGGTGCATCCACGACTTTCTTGGCTGTCAACTTGCCTCTAGTAAGTTTCTCATTCGTAATTACAAGTCAAAGGGAATATTAATGTGAGTTACAGTTTTCAATCAAGTGGCAAAAACCGATAATACATGGGAATGCCATCATCGCATTTCCTGCAATACAGATTTGCACGACGCCTACATACAGCACTTACTATCGATGGGGCTTGAATGGATCCACAAATTAATCACCATGAATTCAGTCGATCAATTTCGCAGGGTTTTGGTGGTTGGTGTTGAGCCCCCAGCAGAGAATCACTTTTTCTTACAACATGTTCTACGAGACCTGCTCGATGAAAATTATAATCCTGATCTTGAGCAATTGGCTGAATTTGAAAATTCCAAGCCATTCTTTGATGACACAAATATTGGCTCAGAGTCAATTTGGGCCCTGTCACGGACTGAATCATCACTAGCTGTGTACTCTCCCAGGAACTGGAAGTATCGTCAATGGGGATATGATCTTTGGGATCTTGAACGACTTCAATTTTTGGAAAAGTTGGATTGGCCATGGAGACCTGCTTCCGAACCAGAACAATTTCCAGACATGACTTTCGAACATGGAGAGGAATCATAGAATGAAAACCTAGAACGTATGTAGAATTGACAGAAGAAAGCAATACAAGGGATATTGATTCTACCGAGCTCCTTTGATTGCTAGTATTGATAAAAGTGTAAAGATTGTTACTCCATATTATATCATATTTTTATCACTACAACTTCAGAATTTGATTAGGGCTGAACAAATTAGCATAATATACAGTAAGCCTACAGCACCCGCAACAGTAGAGCGTACACAGACGAGGACTAATTCTAGTCTTTCAGTTGTAATCTTACAAGAATAACGGGCTACGCCTTGTCATGGATTTCATTGACTGCATTTGAT
This sequence comes from Calonectria montana, assembly GCA_022606435.1. NCBI lineage: Eukaryota > Fungi > Ascomycota > Sordariomycetes > Hypocreales > Nectriaceae > Calonectria > Calonectria montana. The sequence goes on from JAIZZI010000004.1 coordinate 4,919,628, forward strand.
AGATGTCGGCAGTTGTTGGAGTTGTACACAAATACGAGGCAAGTTTAAGGGCGTAGTTGGCATAGCCGCATCAGCGATGGAGGCTTAGAAGGCATTCTTTAGGACTCTATTTTTCAACACTAGGATCTTGCTTTGTACAAAACTGTAATGATACAAAATTATGTGGCGCAACTGGCAGTATGTACAGGTCGAATGACGAGACAATTTCAGGCCGGCTTACCCCTTTCACTTTGCTGAAGAAAAACTGAATGTGCAATTATAATAAATGCGTAAAGATGAAATTCCCTGTCTGGCTTGGCTCCTTGTAATAGCCAAACGGCCGCCACTGTATAGCTTTCGTCCCTACTAGCTTCTCTCCAGTCATTAGGGTGCTTACGAAACATGGGCACACTCTTGTATATAGCCGAATAGGGATTCAATGACTGGAAACCAGAATTGTAAATAGATGAAGGAAATTGGATAAAGTAGGTTTGCGCTCAAATGAACCCTACAACAAGGCAAACATTATGGGTCTCCACTATTTACAAGACCCGATGTAATAATCTCATTCGGGGCTAGTGATCTTACCATGACGAGGAGTTTCTCCCTCGTTGAACATCATGCAAGGCCTTAAAGTAGGCTGAGAATTAGGCACCCTGTGGATAAATGGCTCACCTAGCCCATTTTATCAATTCTTGGCCGCAAGCAGCCTTATAACGTGATATGGCACACGCGGTTAAATAAAATAGCGCCTGAACATTTCTAATATCGTAGAAAAAATTAATTCGAAGTTCCCGATGTTATTCCGAAGTCGGGTGACAGAGATATTTTCTTTTGTGCCGTGTGCGAGGAAGAACTGAAGTTTGCCGATTGAGCACAATGTACTTTTGCCGCTCCCAAATTGCGCACTATGCACGCAATGAATATCTTTTTTAGTTCAGAAATCACTCTTGGTCCGTTAAAGTAAAAGCTCAGTTGAAAATGATGCGGTCCTACTTTTTACATTCGAAGGGCATCGTCCGCGCGCCATGGTGCTGCTACTACGCCTCGTGGCTTGGCTACGTCACGACGCTCTAGATGCGGCCGGCCGTTGAACAACTCATTGCATTTCATGTATAAATAATAGACACTCACCAGGTGAACAGATCTGAGCATTGCACTCAAAACAAAATTATTTTTACTCTAATCATCGTTTCCTGTTTCCTGTGTTTAAATACACCCTGCAGTCGTCACAATGCGTTTGATCAATACTCAATCACACAACCTCGATTTTCCTGAAGAAAGCAAAGCTGATCTCAATCTTACATGTGACCTCCAGGTTCAGGCAGCATCTGAAACACTTTTAGGGCAGCAAATTCGGAGATATAATCCAGCCTTTTCTATGCCAGTTGTGGTCAATGAATTGGTACACACAAACTTGAGCTCTCCCAGATATTTTGACATTTCTCGAGATAATTCATGCGGAGATGTCCAATTTCGGGACAATAACAATTTTTCCTTTAGCAGCTCAATTCTTGAGAGTACGAAGGACTGGGTTCAGGCAGGCCCAGAAAGCGCCATGCGTGAACAAGAGCCCCAGGTGAATACACCTTGGCTTCTGGGTACTTGGTCTCAGGCTACTGGTCGTGACAGTTTCAATGATGATGGAGGATTCAATGACGATGATGAAGTTCATTTCCAGTTTGGGCAGTGTCAATCAAACGGTGATGATGGTGAATACTCGGATTTTACGAAACCGTTGATAGGACTCGGATTGAGCAAATTCTTTGCATTACTTTCGGAAACTCAATCAGCCGGTAAAATAACGAGCCAACAAACCTTATCGTTAACTATTCGAGGAAAAGCGGATTCGGAATCCCCATCTGTTGAATATGCTACAGATTCCGATGCCGACGACGCAGTTATCATTGTATCTCGGCCGCGGAATAAGAAGCCGTTTGCTTGTCCCTTTTACATCAAAAACAGAGACAAGTACCGTTCTTGTATGGATATCAACAACGCCTTTGATATCGGGGATATAATAAATCACATTAGCTTGGTTCACCGTCGCCCGTTCTACTGCCCGATCTGTGGCGATTTATATGCGACAGCTACGGATAGAGACAATCATATAATGTTGCGATCTTGCAGACAGATTGAATTACCAGAGATCGACGGCGCTTCATTCAGCCAATTTGAAGAAATGTCGGAGATTTTGACTCCTCAACAAGCGAAACAATTCCAATGGTATCTGATTTGGGATATATTGTTCGTCAGTCAGCGACAGCCCCAGCATATACACCTCGACAAGAAACTTGAAACGACTGTATGTGAGTTTCGAGACTACTGGTACCGCAACGGCGCCATCATTGTTCAGGATTTCTTCGACCACACTGTACGACATGCCTATCCAACCGAAAAAAGTAAATTGGATAGAATCTCTAATTCGGTTCTTGATCACATTGTTGAGGCGATTATTGATGGTATTAGAGAAAGCGGGGAAGATTGAATATGGGTGGAAAGGGTAGGAGTGTTTGGAATATTGGAACCTGTGAAATATGGGGAAATAGAGCAACTGTAACTAGAAAACACGAGTGAGATAGGATTCAATTTCTAAAGAATGTTATGCGCTAATGCTACAAACAAGAATGCAACCCGAGATGCTCAAAAACCAGTGACCGACTTGATACGGATTATGAAAATCGGAGCCCAGTTCCACGTGATAAAAATACTCAAAAATGAATGTTGTGAATTCCCACCTAATAGCCACGACTCTTTTGTAGCCTGGTTCCTTGTTATAATTAGATCGGACTTGAAGGTGATGGATAGTATCAAAGGTCATCGTACTCACAAGTGGCGCGATTAACCCAGCGTTCTTCTAGATGGGCGAGATGAACTGCTAGTTCGCCGTCGGGAGGGTTCTGAGATTCGCAATGAATACGGGGGTGGATTGCAAAAGCTTTCTTGCGCAAATCTCTGCAGGCGAAACTCGACAAGTGGCATCAAAAACAACCAGTTTATATGGATTCCAGAGCGGCCCTCTTGCCAATGTCGGCTCACATCCCATATTTCGTCTACAATGCGTAATTCGTCATCAGGCACGGCGCCAGCAAGCAGTTCATGGACCAGGAGTGTGTATTGGTCTGCGGCATAGAACTCCCTCTGCACTTGTGACATCCATGTGATGGGCCAATCATCGAATCCTGGATCCGGAACGTAAGGGAATCTGGGGAAAAGCTGGGAAAAGAGCGAGGCCCACTTCGATTCGGGAGTGTTGTGGCCTTTTGCAACCATACTGATGTGGTGAAATTGGTTGCGTGATGGGCCAGGGTAATCCCCATCAAATGGTTGGCAAGTCCGCTGTCCCATGTGTTCAATGAAGTCATCATCTTTGCGGAAACCCGAGTGACACACGCAACAATAAAAATTGAAAACATGTTCCCGTTTAATGTGTTGATAAATGTCACTGATTCGGATAAAGCTCCGGTTGGCACAAGCCAAGTTGGTGCCAGGATGGAATTTGACATATGGACATGCGAGGGACCTGCTTGAGGCATTTCCGCGAGTGATGTTTACTGCACCCTGGCGTCCGTTACCTATTCCACTCTGTGGAGGTGGAAATGGGTCAAAATTTGGGTTTGGAATCGAAAGGTTGGTGGTTTGACTAGGCATTGTTGCTTGGGAGTGCTTGTGTTTCTGTGTGGCTGCGCTTGCTTCTCGTTGATGTTTGACATTTTCAATCTGGGTTGGACAGAGGTAATAAGTAGACACTCCAGTCTTGCACGAAGACGCAAGTAACTTTCATCTGTCTTTGTGATTAATTTCGTTTGTGAAAATGGAGGTCGACTATCGACGCGTACAGTTGAGTGCACACAAGCGTGGAGGCATTCGTAAATGCGAGTGCCAATATGACATTGGCTACGGATTCGAGTGTGCGAGTGAGATACACATCACCTAAATGCAGAATATATTGTATGAATTGTGAATTCCTTGTACCTGCAATAGACATCATTGCTCAATCTTCAAAGCCCACCCCAAAAGTAACCTGGATGTCACCACCACCACCACCACCACCACGAGCGTGGGTCTGGGAGATCAGGAGCGGGACGGCACGTAATAGTGTACACAATTTACCTGCGTCTGTGCATTCGGGCCAGCTTCATGCCAAGATGTTGCCCATCATGGGTAGGGATCGGAGAATTTGGGGAGCCAATTGTCACATTTGATTGATGGAAGCTAGCGGGAACTAAGCTAGGTTAACGAAACGCGCCGGCAGATGCTGCAACGCGGAGTAAAATGTGCCAGTCTGACTCTATACGCACTGAAGATGGCTTCTTCGGTGCTCATATCCCACTGAAGGCCAGGGTACAGGATAGAACGAAAGACGGCACAAGAGACCCACACATACCTCCAAAACCTGCTCGAATCACGATCGGAAGAGCCGAATAGCCATGGCATGACGAAGCGAGACGTCGAGATGCATCCGAAAATGGTACAATGCCCGATTCGCCCACAACGAAGATAACCAAAAGCTTGAGAACCGCGTTTCCTTGTCACTGAAATTCTTGGTTAATTTCCTGGCGCTATTCTTTTTATCTATAGCTGCTCCGAAATCCCGTTGAAAAATCAGTATGTTGTGTTGTGTGCCATGTCCGAAAAAGTCCTAGTCACGGCTTAGCTCTGCACAATAGCGTATACTCCTTCAGCCACCAGCATGTCAGCCGCCACACCGCCAAGAACACTAGAGTGTACGCAACCAAGTATACTCATCCGTGGAGAACCCTTTTTATCCACAGGCATGGATCATGCGCCGCAATGCGAGATTTAGTTGAACATCGTCACCAGCGGCTTTTCAGGGCCATGTTGGAGGCCCAACCTTGGACCATCATCACAAAACACAACAGATATGACATGGGAATAAAATAAATCGCGTAGGCTTAGGACATGTTTGTAATTGCAACTGAAATTGGGGATTCGCAACACCTGCCCTGATGTGTTTAGATATTGCTCTTCTCCCCCTTCACTCCATTCTATCATGATATCCAATTGCAATCATTCAATAAGTATTTCTGACGCGAGGTCACATCAGGTATATGAAAATCGCGATACCTCTTCAAACGCGTGTATTTTTTTTTATTTTATAAATTCCCCAAGTATACATGTTAGAAAAAGCCGGATGTTGATTAAAAGGGGATTGAATAGTATTAGTTCATAAACCATAGATGCAGTGTCTTTTATCCCTTACCAAATTGATTTTCTGTAATACTCCATGTAATATACCCGTATTCGCCGCTGTCTGTGTCATCTTTACCTCGCATTTCATTTGCTGAACCGACTGTGCTGTAACTGGCAAGTAGCGACATGGCATTGCGACAATGATCGTGGCCACATATTAGCTAGTTCTTACACACGCAATACTCTTCAAATAACGCGCGCCTCGTCCATTTGCGCTGGAGTGGCGAGAACTTTGAAGCCCTAGCGCTATAATGATGAAAATTTGTTTATGGAGTGGTGCAACAACCACCAACCGCTATGATCAGGATTATCGCAATTGACAAGAGAGGTATCAAATATCACAACATCACAACAAATCATGAACCCTACTTCCTTACCCGAAGTGCAAAGATAGAGATGCATCGCCGAAATATTGAATGTATTTAGTAGACGAGTTCAATTTGCGGGTCTCACTCAGCAACACCTTGTGGTCGTTGAAAAATTAAGAACAATTTATTCCCCGGAGTTTCCAGCACTTTCTATATCATTTTTCGTCGACTTGTTCTGTGTTGGCCTGTATTCTTTTGACTTGTTTATCAAATACTTGCACCACGTCTGGAAATTCATAAACAATTTTCCAATCGAGTCTCGGAAGTTCCAAACAAGTACAAACACTAGTGTCGTAATTATAGTACATAGAATGAAGATCCATATTTGTTCAGATGTCTGTATAGACTTTCCTCCGTAGTTGAAAAAGTTCATACCGAAAACACTCTAACACTAAGACTCAGCCATGTGCACTCCACATCAGCATAGACCAACTTACTGAAATAAAAGACGCAGGCAGGAAGAGAAATGTGGCTCCCAGAACAATTTGGTTCAGCTCTTTTCCATCCCTCTGGTCGGTCGCTGCAGAGAGATTGGAAGCCTAATAAAAAGTTTAGTCGGCGATTGGAATTTAGTCGCCAGAGAAGGAAAGGTTTACATACCAGAGTGATTTCATTTTGTAGCCTTTTTTCAAAGGCTTGTGCGCGGAGCCCTATATTTTTCAAAAATCTTTGATAGAAATCAAAATCTGGCGAGATAGCTCCCCCGTCCCTACACTCTGTACTATGTATATGCCGTTTGTGATGATCGGCAATGGTTTCGACGGTTTGTGCAGAAACTTCAATGGTTTCAACCTCATGAATGACGTGCCGTGAAAGTTCGTGCATGGATATGTAGCGTTCTTCCATATACTCAAGAAGCTGTTGTGAGGACATTTTGCCCTCTTTCTTCATAATGATGTGTTTTTGACGTGTCTATGATTTTCACACGACCCACTATTAGTATATCCCATATTTGCTGTGTTTGCAACGGTTAGACGGTAGCTACTTGCCCTTTCAATATCACGAACAGGTTTCTGAAAGTTCCACAATGCTTTATCAAAGCTATGCGCGATAACAGGTATAATTACAGAGTAAAGCCCAAGTGGGCAGTGGCGCCAATTTGGATTATCAGATTTTTGAAAGGCAATTTTGATCTCGTTTTTCGTTTCGTTGGAAAGATCAAAACACAACAGGACCTGCGTCGTTTCGGACGTTTCTTCGTCCCTAGAATAGAAGAGAGATATGAAACTGATATAATTCCACTTATATTTGTACTTGTCAGACGGCGTGCCCTTCATCAACTCTTTAATAAGAAATCGTGACATGGTACCTATTCAGGCTCTCATCAGCACATAAATTATCAGCAATAACAATTTTTCGACGCAAATTAAATCATAAAACGGTTCAGAAGGTCAAACTATACCATATGTAGTGCATGCAGCGCAGTCATCATCAGACTTTGGAGGCTGGTTATGATTGAAGAACCCATTAGCTTCAAACCCAGGTTTCTCGGTCCAGAAGAACTCGGGGACGCCAAATATCAGTGATATATCTTTCTTTAGCAGCTGAAGAGTATTAAAACCATTTTCATTCACCGAGCCACGTGTGGGCTGGTAAATGATTTTCTTATCGTTCTCCTCCTTTTTTTCAGCGTCACTTTCAGGGTCTTCATTATTAGTCACGGATAGAAATATGACTTCCAATCCTGTGTCTCGATTTTTCTATATAACATCACGAATGAGCATTCCCTTCATAACTTCAAGAGCTTCATTGTGACATACAGCCGTAGCAGTGACGCGATCGGTAGTCAGGCCCGGGTCCGATTTCCATTTTGTGTCACTAACCAAAGTCAATATCAAAATGATCAAGTGTCTTTTTCTAGAACATACTCCTTGTTATAGAAGTATCGTTCAATGCCGATGGTCAGGGGTTCCCGGCGGGTAGTAAGTTCCATAGGGATATTTGACGATGGAGCTGACTGCGATACAGTAGTTGCCATTTTTTAACCTCATTAAAACGACTAGAAGGAAGTGAACAACGGTTATTCATATATAATCAAGGTATGCGCTATTGTGTTCCCGTGTTGTGGAAGTTTCAAAGCGTCAAACTTGGTGATGTGAGACGTGTTCACAATTGATGAGGTAAATGAAAAGAAAGAAAAAGAGAAATGAATTTAGAAGGGTCATGCGTTGAATAAAAGACTCTAGCAGCTTTGCGTCCAGGCGCTAAGATGTGCAAATGGGCTTCAGGCGGGATACACATGCGCGCTCCCATTGGAGCGAATGGTGAAAGAGGCGTATTCGCATGTCCAAAATCACACACTGGCATTAGCGGTGGTAGAATAGCTACTCTACCTCATTGGTCGACAAATCTTATACCACTGGTGGACTTTGTTCAGCAATGCATGCATTGTCAGTCACCGGATTGAGCGGCATAGCGCAAAGTAATAGTGTGGGTGTGTATTATTGGCTGCGTTCAGGGCACAAGGTGAATGGAATAAAATTCTTGCCGTGAGGCCTTTTTATCATTGGGTAACCATTCAAATACCATCAGCTCTCCATCCCTACTATAATAAAAAAAAACGGAACAGTCAGCCTTGATGTATAGTTCTCTTATCAATAAAATTCGACAGCTAGAAAAGACACAAACCCGCTGAAACTGCGGGCCTAAAAGTTTGGCTAACATGCACCTCTTGTCCAATCACTTTCCCGCAGTAAGCAGGGGCTAAGATCAGCACAAGGTAGAATCAATAGACTTATGATGAAGAAAATGGGGATTTACTGACTTGAATGGATTTCTTATAGGTTATCGTTTTTTTATAGATTAGTCAGATAATAACCGATATTTACTCATCTGACCGTTTAGATTAAACTTACACTATTTGCCGATACATTGGGGCCATTTTTCCTATTCGCCATGCTATATTATGTTAGTTGGGGAAGGCGATATGTTGGCCAACTTTATCGAATTTCTCAATTCTCAATTAGAGTTATCCTCCTTCCTATATTATCCTGCAGATCACTAGCTGAATGATGTTGTACAGCCTAAATTAACTGACAACATGAGGGTGTGTAAAAACGACAAGTATCGATTGATTCAATCTATCTAATAAGTAGGGAAAAGAGATACTATAGTTAGGTTGAATGTAAATGCATTTAAATGAATTTAAATGCCGCAACGGTTCGCATTCCAGTCCCAAGGAAAATAATTACCCCCGTGACAATTCAACACTTACCATAGTGCTCTATCCAAGATATTATGCTTTTCAAAAAAAAAAAAAAAAAAAAAAAAAAAGACCACCACAACACACACTACTTGCCTTTCCCGACCTGCCTAAAAGATCAGTGTAAAAATGCAAGCATTCATATTGGTAAGTTCATTAATGGGAATATCAGACAAGAACCTTCATTTAAAGGAACAATATAATTGGTAAAAAACCTCTGAAACTTGACTTCATTTTAAATACCTGATAGTATGTATCCATCATGCCATTAACATAGTCGCCGCATTAGTTACAACAAGAAACAAAACAATTACCCTCCCTTTTAAACCCAAAACATCACTTTCCCCCTTTTGTATGCAACAAACATATCTCAATGTTCGGCAGCGGTTACATTGATGCGATCAACATACTTTTGAACAAATTCTTCATCAATTAATGGAGCGGGATAATCATCTCCGCCAAAGACGTGTCTACCCACGGGCATGCCCTTCATTAAAGCACCAGCATTTTCATCGGTGTAACCATCGACGATGGGAGTAATGCAGGCCAGCGAACTGTTGGGGTGTTCGGCGACATAGTCGAGTGCGCGCTTGTGCCATGCAGTAAAGGGTATAAGCTCTTTCCCACCGCTGGCAGCACTCAAGAGCTTAAAGAAATGGTCAAAGGTTGGTGCTCGCGTGTTGAGGAAGTCGTAGTCCTCGCCAATTCGCTGCATGTCGCTTGTCATGATGGCAAAAATGGTCTTGACAAGGTAATCGACGGGTAGCGCTGTGCTTAGATCGGCGTCAATTGATGGAAAGGCACCAAGCTCAAGACTTCCTGAAATCAGATTGTGTAAGAAGTCACCGCGATCGAGGCGGAAGTGGCCATTGGTGGCCGAAGGGGCGACGAAAGGAAGACGGTAAGAGGAAGCCTTGGCGCCGCGGAAACGCGCAGCTGCAATCATTCTTTCTGCCAAGTACTTGGAAGTACCGTAACCATACTCGCCATCTTGCTCTGTAAGACCATAACCTACGTGGATAGGCAAGGTGGAGATGGTCGAGACGAAGTGGACTGCCTTGGCGCGTCCACGTGAAGCAAGACGCAGAACCTCATGAGTACTGACTAGGTTAGGGCCTATGTAATCCTCCAATGGGCGCATCCAATCGACAAGAGCCCCCGAGTGGAAAATTGCATCAACCTGATTGGCCAAGTCTTCAAAAATCTTCTCGTCTAAGCCGAGGAAGGGCTGAGCGATGTCACCAATCACCGAGTTGAGCAATGTCTCATATTTGGGGTTCCAGAGATCATAGTGCTTGAGCATGCCAACCATTCGATCTTTCGCTTTGCTGACAGTGTTGGCACGTACCAGACAAAATACGGTGATGCCCTTTTCGAGAAGCTCCTGTACCATGAATGCACCAACAAAACCCGTAGCTCCTGTGACGAATACAGTCTCGGGTGGCGCGGTAAGAGCGGTAGAATCGCTAGAAACATTGGCAAATGTGATGCTGGGGTCTAGGCAGCCCCTTCGGAGGGCTTCCATGTTCAAGTACGACTCAGCGGATGCCGGGGTGTCTGGTGTCGCACCACCAGACTCGGACGCGCTTGATGACACGCTCGTGATGCTCTCTTGCAGTTGAGCCAGCAAAAACTGACTGACAGACTTTAGGTTGGGATGAGTCAGGGCGATGTTGGCTGATAGAGCCAAGCCAGTCAGGACACCGAGCTGGTTCCGCATGAGCACCGCCGTCAAGGAATCGATTCCGAGCTCTCGCAGAGGCCGAGAGACATCCACTTGATCTACCTGGGCAAAACCCAATGTCTTGGCCACGGTCTCCTGGACCATGCGCAATACGATGCTTAGATGCTGGTCTGATGCAGCTTGGCTTAGCATATCGCGGAGATCTACGCTGGGGCCTGCACGTTTCTTGGTCTGTCCGAGCATCAAGTGAAGCAGCGGCGGAATACCCTCTCGCTCCTCGTAGTAGTTGCGCATCTGGTCAAGGTTCAGGGCGGCACCCACGGTGAGAGGACGCTTCTCGAGCACAGCCTGCTCAAATACCGCCAGTCCGTCTGCTGGATCCAGGAAGTCGAGGCCAAACTGCGCAAGGTGCGCCCGGGTGGTCGATACGAGAGTGGTGGCCATGCCATCTCCTCCCCAGGTTCCGTAGGCCACTGCAGTTGCGGGCAGACCCTGCGAGCGGCGCAAGTGCGCAACCGCGTCGAGGAAGGTGTTGGCAGCAGCGTAGTTGGCGAGTCCAGGCAAGCCCATGACGCCTGAGATGGAGGAGAACATCATGAAGAGGTCCAGATCCATGCCCTCGGTGAGCTGGTGCAGGTTCCACAGACCATGAACCTTGGGAGCAAAGGTTGTAGCGCACTTCTCAGGTGTGAGCGAGGAGAGGATGCCCGAGTCGACGAGACCAGCAGCATGGACAACGCCGCGCAATGGCCGGTCTTCACCAAATGCTGCCACGATCTCCTTGACGCTATCTAGATCTGCGATATCGCCACCGACAACGGTAGCTTTGGCGCCCATCTCGGCGAGTTCTGCCACCAATTCGTTGGCGCCAGGGGATTGCGCGCCGCGACGCGAAGTCAGGACAAGATCACGAACCCCATGGACACTGGCAAGTAGTCGGGCGACGCGGCTTCCAAGGTCACCAAGGCCTCCGGTGATGAGCACGGCGCCATCGGTCCTAAGCAGTGGTTGCTCGGCTGACTTTGTCGCAGAGTCAACACGCTTCATTCGGGGAACAAGTACACGTCCTCGGCGAAGAGCGGTTTCTGGCTCGGCCTCCAGTGTTAGAGCCGGTGCAAGGGCCGCGAACTCTGTGTCATTGTCCATGTCAACTAGGCGCAGACGCAGCTCCGGATGCTCGCTGCGGGTAGTTCGCATCAGTCCCCACAGCGGTGCTGCTCCGAGCCCGGCTGGTCCATCACCAGGTCCGGCTCCGACAGCATGGCGGGTGACCCATATTAAAGACTTCGAGAATGCCACGCTGGCAGCTTGCTGCAACTGGGCCAATGCTTTGCCAATATGATCGCGGGTCTGCGACAGGACATCATCGCTCGAGTCCCATAAGCAAATCAAGCCGTCCAACGGCTCAGCTTCGTTGAGCGTTGCGATAGAGAACAGATGCATACCTGCACGTGTCAAGGCGGACTTGACATCCCCGGTCCATTCAGTTTCGCCTGAAGGACAGAGAACACCCCACAAGCCACGAGGTCGGCCATTGTTGACGCGGACCTGTTGCCAGTCAATCTCGAACTTGAAACGGTCTGCTTCTTCTACAGGAGCCTTATCGTCTTGCGAAGCGCTCTTGATGTAATCGACTTCTCTGATGGGACGGAAACGCTCCCTCTGGAAGGCATATGTTGGGAGGTCTACACGCTTGCAGCCGAGAGGCTCAAAGTAGGCGGACCAATCGATTGAAACGTGTCGAACGTGCAAGTCACCGAGGCTGCGCTGGATAACTGACGCAGCATCCATGCCTGGCTTGAGGGATGGCACCCATGTCATAGAACCGATTTCACTGCTGTCAGAAAGGCATGATGCAGCCATACCACAGAGCACCGGTCGTGGTCCAAGTTCCAGGAAAACGTTGGCACCGCGGTCAGCAACTGTTTGGATGGCATCACGGAAACGGACAGCGCTGCGAGCCTGCTGAACCCAATAGCTAGGTGTTTCAAGCTCACCCGCTGTGGCCATGTTTCCAGTCAGGCTGCTCACAATTGGTATCTGTGGTGAGTTGAAGCGCATCGTTTCAGCAACCGCCTGAAAGTCTGCCAACATACCATCCATGTGGTGCGAGTGGAATGCATGGCTGGTCTCGAGCGCTTTCGTCCGACGGCCCAGTGCAGCGATGTGGGCTGCTACGCTGTCAACAGCATCTACATCACCTGAAATAACAGTTTGCGAAGGCGTGTTATAACCGGCAACACATACAATGTCGCCATGGCCCAACTCCGCAATTGCAGTTTCCACTTCGGCACCGCTAGCTTCCAGTGACACCATGTTTCCAGAGCTAGGAAGGGCTTGCATGAGTCTCCCACGGGCCGCTACCAATCTACAAGCATCAGAGAGATCTAGGATTCCGGCAGCATGTGCAACTGCAAGTTCTCCTACACTATGGCCAATGAGGAATTCTGGCTTGACGCCCCAGCTTTGCCATAGCCGCCAGAGAGATACCTCCAGTGCAAAGAGTGCGGGCTGGGCAAAGTTAGTTTGGTTCAAGAGAGCAGCGTTTGTGCCGTCTTCAGCCCACATGACTTCGAGCAGCGATGGTGTCAGCTCTGTGAAGTTGGCAGCAATCGCATCCATGGCTTGACGGAAAACGGGATAGGTGTCGTATAGATCCTTGCCCATTCCTGATTGCTGGCTTCCCTGGCCAGTGAACAACATAGCCAAGTTCGGGTCCCCAGCATGTTGCGTGCTAGGCAGGGCATAGGAGCCTAGCCCGACAGAGGCCAGCTTGTCCATCAGTTCTCCCTTGTCCTTGGCCGTCAGCAATGCCCGATGGTGAAAGTGGGTGCGGTGCGTGGCAAGCGAGTAGGCTACATCACCGAGCCAATCTTGCTGATCCCCTTTGTTTTCAAGATGTAATCGTAGCTTGTCGGCCTGGGCTCGCAGGGACTTCTCCGTATTGCCAGAGAGAAGGAATGGAACCGAGGTTGAGAGTGGAACTTGCGACTTCATGTCAGTCACTTGTACCGGCTGTGGCGACTCCTCGAGAATAGCATGAGCATTTGTGCCACCAATGCCAAACGCGCTGACACCAGCTCGGCGTCGTTGACCTCCCTTTGACAGCCATGGCATGTTCTCTTGCACCAATGCAATGTTGGCACTCTTCCAATCCACTGATGGAGTTGGCTCGCTTATATGCAAAGATTGGGGGAGCATGTTGTTCTGCATCGACAGAACCACCTTCATCAAGCCGACCAGTCCAGCCGCGGCCATGGTGTGGCCAACGTTGGATTTGGCAGAGCCAAGCAACAAAGGCTCCGAATCCGATCGACCGTTGCCAAAGACCTCGGCCAACGCCATGCCCTCAATGGGATCACCCAGCTTTGTGGCGGTGCCGTGAGCTTCAATGTAATCGATGTCGCCTGGCTGCAGACCCGCGCTAGCCAGTGCTCTTCGGATAAGTCGTTGCTGGGCAGGGCCACTGGGTGCAGTCAGGCTGACACTGCGGCCGTCGTGGTTGACGGCTGTGCTGCGTAGCACGGCATGGATCTTGTCTCCGTCACGCTGTGCGTCCGAGAGTCGCTTTAGGAGAACGACAGCAGCGCCCTCGCCCCAACCCGTGCCTTGAGTATCGGCTGAAAATGCACGGCACCGTCCATCAGCCGAGATGCCTTGCAACCTGCTGAATTCGACATGCAATCCGGGATTTAGCATGAGCGCGGCACCGGCCGACACGGCTACATCGCATTCGCCTTGGCGCAGCGCAGTGCAAGCAAGATGCGTGGTGACGAGTGAAGAGGAGCACGCGGTATCGATCGTCATGGTGGGTCCCTCTAGACCTAGGATATACGAAAGACGGCCTGACAGGGTGCCTCCGGACGAGCCCGTCACGGTATATCCGTCGAGCTCCTCCAGGCTTCGCGGCGCCGATGGGTCAAGGGCGCTGTGGGATGGGATGGTACTGCTGCCAATGTACACGCCTGTCTGGCTGCCACGCAGCTGGTCCATGGTATAACCTGCGCGCTCAAAACCTTCCCAGCATGCCTCTAGCAGCAAGTACTGTGTGGGATCTAGAGAAAGGGCCTCGCGTGGCGCAATTCCGAAGAAGGAAGCGTCGTATGATTCAATCTCGGGGATGAAGCCGGCTTGACGACAATACGTCTTGCCAGAAGTGTTAGGATCGGCATCGTATACAGCATCGGCGTTCCAACGGTCCTTGGGAACATCGGTGATTGCATCACCGCCAGTCTCGAGCAGCTGCCAGAAGTCCTCAGGGGTGGCTATGCCACCGGGAAGTCGACATGCCATGGAAATGATGGCAATGTCTTCATTCTGCGCCGTCTGCTTAGCAGGGATTATTTCTGTGGGGGCCTTACTAGTGTTGGAGAGGCTAGAGATGTACGCAGCCAGCGACTTGATGGTGTAATGCTCGAAGATCTTGGCCGGCGATACCACTAGTCCTAACTGCTTGTCTAGCGCCTGTTTTAGACGCACCGCTCTCATCGAGTCACCGCCCACCTGGAAGAAGTTGTCGTTGGCAGAGAATCGATTATGGCCAAGGATGTCTACCCAGAGGGCTAACAGGCGTTGCTCCCACTCGCTAGCAGGTTGCACTAAAGTCGCAGGGCTGGCAGTGGGCACTGGTTTTGGTAGGGCTTTTCGGTCGATTTTGCCATTGAGTGTCTTTGGAAGGTCATCCAGCTCAATAAACAGTGCCGGCACCATGTAAGCAGGAAGCCTTTCAATGAGCCAAGGCCGCAGGATGCTCTCCAGCACAATCCCAGCAGCTTCTTTCACCACCGGGATACTTGGGTCCCTGACGCAATAGCCTACGATCTGTCCATCATGGCTCGCCACGGCCGCAGCAGAGACATACCAGTGGTCGGTCATGGCTGACTCCACATCACCGGGCTCGACGCGGTATCCACGGACCTTAATCTGGCCGTCCATACGACCCAGCACGACCAGCTTTCCGGGACCGATGAAACGAGCAAGATCGCCCGTGCGGTACATGCGGCCTTCTCCGAAGGGATCCTTCAAGAATCGAGCATCAGTCATCTCGGGGTTGTTGCGATATCCGCGGGCCACAGTACCTCCCCCAATATATAGCTCCCCATCATCGCCGAATGGTACCGGCATCATATCTTCGTCCAGGACGTATAGCCTGTTGTTGGCCAAAGCCCTCCCAATTGTTACTTCTTCGCCCGCGATCATTGATTGGCAGGTAGCGTAATTGGTCTCGGTTGGCCCATACAGGTTCCATAGAGAATCACAATTCTCAAGCAATCGCTCGGCAAGCCGACGGGGAAGGGGCTCACCAGCACTCAATCCTATACGGATATGTGGTTGACCCTTCCAACCAACCTCAAGCAGCATCTGCCACAGGCTTGGTGTTCCTTGCAGTATAGTGATCGAGTGACGCTTGCACAATTCGATCAACGCTGAGGGATCTTTGACCTCAAGTGACTGGGCAACCACTACTTCGGCACCAGAGATTAGTGGCGTAAAAATCTCCAAAAATGCCATATCAAACGTTATGGTTGTCACCGCCAGCAAGCGATCTGACGCCTCGAAACCGAGCTCCTTCTGGACCGAGAGCAGCACGTTAGACACTGCCCCATGGCTCAGCTCTACACCTTTGGGCTTGCCAGTAGAGCCAGATGTGTACATGACGTAGACCAGATCCTGCGAGTCCAGTTCTACCTGGGGGTTTTCGCAGTTGGCAGTTGTATCCGTTTCGTCTTTGCTATCGCTTATTAAGACATCAACGTTCAACGACATGTCTGCCCACGAAGACATTATGTCTACGGTGAGGTTATGTACCACGACGACAGTTGGTGTGGCATCATCCATGCTTTGTTTGATGCGTTTTGAGGGAAAGGTAGGGTCAATTGGTACAAACGCGGCACCAGTTTTGAACACACCCAGTAGAACTGCGACGAGGTTGGCGGAGCGGTCCATGGCTACCGCAACTAAATGTCCACGTCCAACTCCTCGCTTGAGCAACATGTGAGCGATGCGGTTTGCTCTTGTGTTGAGCTCATGGTAGGTGAGCTTTGCATCAACGGAAACAATGGCTGTTCGATCAGGAAAGCTTTCTGCAGCTTTCTCGACCAACCAATGCACACAGTGTCCCAAGGTTGAGGGATCATGAGTGTCGTTGACTTTGTCCGTCAACGCCCGGCGTTGTTCTTCTGAAAAGGCCTCCATATTTCAGATAGGCGATATATTATGATTCGACTTTTGAAAATGGAAAACAAAGTGGAAAAAAAAAAAAGAAAAAGAAATGCTTTTCAGGACGCCTTCGAAGAGGAAGGAGAACAAGGCTGCTGAGCAAATCGTTGTTTGACAGCATCTGGGCTTCTTAAGTACATCGTGAATAGGTTCTCTCAATCATTCGGAATCTAGACGCAAGCATCTGTGTACCTCGGGACAAAGCCACTCATGCAGGACGGCTCATGAATGGATCCAAGGGCGTGAAACGGAGGAGGGCGTGAAGCCTACAAGGGGACCTCGAGAGGTTGGTGAACACGGTCAAAGAAGCTCGGCCCACCCTACAGTAAAGTTGGGATAAACATCATTGTCCACAATGAATGCACTTAGCTCAAGCGCTGCTTAATCTGGCCTTACGCTTTTTGGGTCAATCTCCTTTCTCTTGGTTATTCATTTTCTTTACAGTTTAGTTTGTTACTAGGTTGGCTTTCTTCCTTTTCGAGCAGAAAAATCCTCCTCGAGTTTTCGTTTCTCCTAGACTCCGATCCTAGCATGAAAATCAGACCGGTATTTGGTTTTGGGCGTTTTTTCTCCCCCGGTCTGGCACTGGCATGTCCTTGCGTCTGCCAAGCCCTTGAGCACTAACAACGTGCCGTGTGTCGTGGCTTAGCCGAGTCCCGCTGCTAAAACACATCGTCCGAGACAAGTTTGATGAACGGCACGGATGAAGGAAGACCCGCTGCAAACTACTTGCGGATACACCGGAGGGGATGAAGAAAGAGCCTAGGCGATGCGCAGATCTTGCCTTCGATCCGATTCTATGGTTCCTACGCATCATCGTAAACTCTCCACCCGATCAGCTCGCGTTGGCATCCTGCACATCGAGTCGCAACACTCCCCATGTAAACCTTGAGAAACTTGGAGAACAGGTGGATACCAGTTTTACCTGTCATATATCAAGGTGCCGTTTGGTGATTCGTCAGATATAGGCGGTCTGCATTTTGTGGAGTTAACTTTGACACTGTATTTTCATGGATTTTCCCGAGTTTGTATGGCGGGTATGAGCTAACATCCTACATAGGAATGGTCGCAGTCAAAACGCTTCGCGGAACCCCTGTGGTTCTACGATCGAACCGCTTCGCTTGTGCTTGCATGCATCATGTCGTGTTGCGGAGTCGACTAGCGGCAAACGAAACAGGCCATTCTGCCACGACCCTAGCCGACAACACCGACCCGTAGGCAATGCGGCCTGTAGTGAAATTCGGCACTTCGAGCCATTGATGCCAGGTATTGCGAAATTCCACTGCTGCCGCTGTGGCTTACCAGCCGTGTGCCATGCATGCCGTCATGGCCAATCAGCCAGAGCCGAAACACGTGGGGGCGTGTCGCCGTGTCCATCCCATCCCGTGTCTTAGCGCGAGATCATCCTCCAGGGACATCATTGGAGCAAAGGCTGCCGATCAGTTGTCCATCACTGACTATTTAGGAATAATGTCCTAAATTGGCGTCATTGGAGACATGAGTGTACACATCGCTAAATGATCAAGCAATGGATCCCACAAGCGATTCCACTCACTCACTCCACCACGCACATGCGGGCGGATACGAGCGGAAAATATTCATCACTCACTTGGGGCTAATTGGAAGCTGAGAGACATGGGCAGTTTTGCCACGAATTCAAGGCCCAGGCCGATCTCCTGGCCCATAATCATGTCAGGAGTAAGACCATTTTCTAGCTGGGAAAACATATTTTCCTGAAAAGGGATAAGACTAAATATACAAGTCCCTGGTTTCGGTACTCTTCCGTTCCCCGTCTCTTTGTATCCTCCGTCAACGTCTTATTCTACGCTACTTGCTGACACTATTAACGACACTATTCTTTTTTGTTAAAACTCTTTTTGAACAGACACGATGCGTGTGGCAATCGCTGGCTCCGGAGACTTGGCTCGCTACATGAGCGAAGAGTTTCCAAAAGCTGGCCACGAGCTGATCATCCTATGCCGAAGCCAAAAGCCTCAGTTTGAGCGACCTGGTATCACCCAGGTCGTCACTGACTATACACTGGAGTCATTGACTGCCGCACTCTCCGACAGCGATGTGTTGATATCAACAATTGCGGATTTCGGTCCGGCCTACATCCAGGTGCATCGCACCCTCATTGAAGCCTGTCAGCAAAGTTCCAAATGCAAGCGTTTCGTCAGCTCCGAGTATGTCGGTGACCTCGAAAACTACCCTGACCAGCCTGGCTACTACTGGCAAACACGCCAGCCCATCCGCGACGCTTTGCGGGACCAAAAGGGACTAGAATGGACCCTGCTCTCTCTAGGCTGGTTAGCCGACTACCTTGTACCATCCGGCAATCGGTACATCAAGGACTTCGGCGACGCTCACCCGGTCAACTTCCACACGGGCAAGATCACGATTCCGGGCACTGGAAATGAGCCCGTGAACTTCACATGGGCCCGAGACGTTGCTAAAGCTCTTGCAAGCCTCGTCAAGGCCCCATCTTGGGAGCCCTACACGTACATCTCCGGAGAGCGCACGTGCTGGAACAACGTGGCCAAGACCATCAAAGACAATGGCCGCCCCGATTTTGAAGAATCACATCAATCGCTCTACAAAATTATCGAGGCCTACAAGGATGCCAAGAACGAGGACGATGTCGTTGTCGCACAGACCCAAATATGGTCTGTTTCTCACGCAGCCTCTTTGCCTGAGGTCAAGGTGCAGGCTCATAAAGAAAAGTATTTCGAGGATGTGCATTTCAGGACTCTCCAGGATGGCTTGTCCCAAGTCAAGGAAAACCCCGACATCATTCTGTAACGTTGTCTACATAGATGTCCTTCTGTACACAGGACCCAATTAGCATACTCTACAATAAAAAAGGCTGGATAATGCCGATGTGATAAAAACACCATCTTCGCATGTCTTCGGTAGCTCCTTATTTTCCTATGTAGTTTTGCACTGTTCGAGACCCATGCCCACAATGACTCTCAGCTTCAGCCTCACTGCAAGCGACTTTAGCCCCGCTTCAAAGAGCAATTTTTTTTTGGTTTTTGGATGAGACAACCAGCCGGCTGGCTCCCATGAGATTCTCGCGTGCCGCTCGGCGGGGATATCCGTAGAACAACCCGGAACGCCTGGCCTTTCCACTCGGAATGTCACCGTATGCATGCGGCCTGCTTCTGGTGGGTGGAGCTGCGCCCCCTGTGCAGGGGGCCTCGAATGATACGTAACAGTACAAGGCTTGGCTAGACAGCTGACAACAAGGCAACACCAACGCCGTGTGCATAAAAAAAGACCTCAAAAATTTGCTCGAGGTTGGTTCAGGTGGCAGAAGCCACAGCTACCGCATGCATGAAAGCCAAATTGTGCTAGAATAGAGGATGAGGTTGTAATGTCGCTACGGGAGGCCACCAATTGAACCTCGGCTGCGGGACAGCTGGGATGAGCCGGCATTGGGTACCGGTTAGGTGAACAGTCGGGGGAGATCTGCAAAAGCGCCTGAGCAACTACGGACGGCAGAGCTCTGCCGCTTTTTTTTTTCTTTCCTTTTTTTTTCAACGCTAAGACGAGATGAGGCGATTTAGCAGATCCTCGCACCATGTCATCCGAGGTGTCCAGCAGCAGGTATGTGTGTTTCTCTGTAAATACTAGTGGAGAACAAACGGCCATACCAACAACCACCCACTGAAATAAACCCAATGCGTAGCTAAATACTAGCCTATCTTTTTGAATTGATCGTGTACTACCGTAATCTCGACACATTGGGGAGGATGGAGAAGCCAAATCCATATTCCAGGAACCAGGCCATTTCTGAATGGATCGCAGGGCTGTCAGTGCTGAAAAGGACCATCTAGTTAGTGTATAACTAGCGGCAGGCGATCTTCACATCTTATGGAAGATGATCCATTCCGTTTCCAGTGTCAGTCTTGATACCCTGTTGTCGGGTCAAGATCATCCTTCAGTGCGGAATCGATCGCTCCCTCAGACCAAAGGTTCCACCCACTAGTTAACTACTGCACCTCTAACTTTGACGGAGGGCGTTGAATCTTGCCAGAGTGGAGTATGAACATGCACCGTCGGAATCAAATTCATCAACCCGAAAGGTGCTCCGAAGCTATCAAGCTACAGAATCTTTTCTACGAGTGTCTAACCATTAAAGAAACATTTATTTGCATGCATCTAAAACAACTCGCACAATTCGGAAGCACTCGATGCTTCAGCGGCACAATATAGTGGGGGCTGGCTTACTAGTGGACAGGCTAAGGTAAGGGTCAACAAGATTTCATATGCTTGCACAAGCAGAAGTCGGTAAAGCCACCGTATGCTCAAACTGACCTACAATGCCGGAATAACTAGCTTGGTGATGTTCGCGGTTGTGCGGGCCTCAAGGCGGACTCCTGGGTGAGCTATCACAAAGGATGGAGTCTTCCTAACCTCGTGGACTCCGGAATTCTCTTCAATAGTGGGCCTCCTCTCGGCGGATTGCTGTCGGTAGAGGCTTGACACGCTATCCCAGCCGCACGGTAGCAACCAAGCTAAGGATGCATTTACTAGAGCCCAAGGGTGTCATTCCCCTCTTTTCTACATTTGATCAACCAGTCCATCCACGTCAAAATCCCTCGTCGTCCAATGCCTGTCTTAGTTTCAGCTGCTTCGACTTTCCAATGTGGGCGGCATGTCAGATGCATGGTCTAAAACAGTCCCAATAGCACTTGTACAGGTATCATGCCGTCTCCACCGAGGTGTGTACATACAGTAGATCAGTTGTATCTTTGTGCTGCTTTGAATTGTTGGGTTTACGAAAGCTGGGATTCCATGGCGAGCCACTGTGCCGCCCACCCAGTGGTGTATTTAGGCCATCCTGTAACCTTTCAAATCGACGTCCCGATCTTCCTTGATCTATGACGCACCTTTTTTCATTTCATTGACGTAAGAAAGCTCATTGTGGCGAGATAATCACTTCGAACCTTCACGTTGTAGAGTGCACCACTATTATTTATTGTGCACGAGAAGGGAATACTCTATACTGAAGAGCATTTGCCACTTCTTTTCCCAAGCACATTGTTTTTCAAACGCCAACCACAGGCCCATCGTGGTAAATTGCCGTGCGTGGGAAATTCAACTACAAGGCCTTTTTTTTCTTAAAAAAGTTATCCTGTCACACCCGTCACCGACTTTGTTAATATTCATCAAAAGTAGGGCCCTCAATTGTTGTACATTAGACCTCAGCTGACTTTCCCTGCCTAAGCAGACAGGCGGGCTATCATATCACATTGACAGTTTTTATAAAATGGCGGTCATCGACCAATACAGCTCCTTGGCTGACGAAGTCGTGAGAATCAACGACTTCAAAGACAATGCTATAGTCGTATGCGATGAGGTTGCGTCTAGCAGTAGCCATGAAAGCCCCAGGGTTTCACAACCACCTTCAGATGATGGAGACGAGCTTCAACGGCAGCTTGATGACTGGGTCGCAAATCTCCGATCGAGTCTTCCAGTCGAGTTCCTCTGCGACACTACCCGGTCTGGCGATCTGCCAAGAAGGGCTGATCAGCAAGAATTCATGGTGCAGAATTCGCTTTACGAAGGGTTACAGCATTATTGCACCGAGAGCAATCTCTCAGAACTGACAGTCCTTTTGTCTGCATTTCGGGTGGCTCACTACCGTCTCACTGGCTCCACAGATGCAACACTTGGCCTCGCTACCAGCCGTATGGAAAGCATTCAGCCCATTAACATCACACTTGATGAATTTACATTTCAACAGGTGACGGCACAGGTGAATCAGTCATTATCCTCCCATGGAACAGAGCGATACATCCCTTTAAGAGATATTGTTACCAGAATAGGGTCCGAGCAAAAGTCATCTCCTCGCCCTCTCATGCCTACCCTCTTCAGTTTTCAATCAACAGACCATACCTCGGAATTTTCAGACAGCGAGCTGAAATCTTCACCAGTCTCCATGTTTGACATTGAATTCCACTTATTCCAACAAGAAAACAGCCTTTGGGGTAGGATTGTATACGCCGCAGACCTATTCCGCCCTGAGACCATTCAGAGCGTTACATCAGTCTTTCATAAGGTCCTCGCCAGCGGAATCCAGCAGCCTCACATTCCAATAACGGAGTTGCCGTTGTTCACAGATGATGACTACTCAGCATTGGACAATATGGGCTTGATGCAGATTGAATGCACAGAGTACCCTCGAGACTCTAGCATCACTGCTGTCTTCCGCGAGCAAGCATCTGCATACCCCCAGAAAATTGCTGTAAAGGATTCCACTCATCAGATGACATATTCTGAGCTCGACTTGTCGTCCGATCAGATTGCCCTATGGCTATCCAAACGGTGTCCCGATCCTGAGAGGATTGTCGGTGTTCTCGCCGGTCGAAGCTGTGAAACTGTCAGTGCGTTTCTGGGTATTCTCAAGGCCAATTTGGCATATTTGCCGTTGGATATACGGGCTCCAGCTACTCGAGTGGAAGTCATTTTGGGTTCTATTCCTGGCCCCAGACTTGTTCTACTGGGAAACGATGTCAGCCCACCAGCCACCGATTTAGACGACGTGGAGTTCGTAACCTTTGCAGAAATTACTCGTCAATCGACACAAACCACGTTTGATCTCAAAACGCTCTCCTCATTAACTCCCCCTTCTGCCTCGAGTTTGGCCTACGTCAAGTTTACATCAGGTTCCACAGGTCGTCCCAAAGGAGTCATGGTGGAGCATCGGAATGTGCTTCGGTTGGTAACAGAAAGCAACGTCACGCAGCAGCACAATACATCCGGAGTCATGGCGCATATTTCCAACCTCGCGTTTGATGCCTCAACATACGAAATATACTCCACCCTCCTGAATGGAGGAACACTTGTTTGTCTCAATGCCATGGAGGTATTGGACACTACAGTCCTGGAGTCCATTTTTATCCGCGAAGGCGTGGAAACAATGTTCATCACCCCAGCATTGCTGAAACAGTATCTTCTCGCGTGTCCTGCCGCAATCAGTATACTAGACTCAATGCATTTAGGAGGTGAACGAGTTGATGTCGACGATGCTCGTGAAGCTCAAAAGCTCATGCGAGGCGACCGGTTGGTTCACGTGTATGGACCAACTGAAAACACCATCTACAGTACAATGTACTGCCCTTCGAACACAGAGGCCTTTCCTAACGGAATCCCTATTGGCCGTTCTGTTAGCAATTCTGGAGCCTATGTCATGGACTCCCTGTCCCGACTCGTTCCTCTTGGCGTCATCGGAGAGCTTGTAGTCACTGGTGACGGCCTATCCAGAGGATATACAGACTCAAAACTTGACCTAAATCGCTTTATTTCCATTGAGATCCAAGGCAAACAGGTTAGGGCCTATCGTACAGGAGACTATGTTAGGTACCGACCAACCGACGGCCAATTGGAGTTTTTTGGCCGCATAGACGGACAGGTTAAGATCCGAGGTAACCGTGTCGAGCTAGGAGAGATCGAGCACGCTATGCGCAATGATGAGTGTGTGAGCGAAGCCGTCATTTTACTCCACAAAGACAATCGCTCCGAGCTCCAAATCGTCGGATTCGCAAGCATCATAGAGAATGCACAAATAGACGATGTGCCGGCTGATCAACTGAAGAGTACGATTCGAGGGCGGCTTCAACAGAGCCTCATGGCCAGCTTGCCTCCGTACATGGTGCCAAAATCGATCATAGTCTTGGACACATTTCCAGTAAATGCGAATGGCAAAATCGACCGCAAAGCCCTCGAGCAAATGATTGAACTCCCCAAAGAAGTGGTAGTGAAGCATGTGCGGCAACCAACAACAGATACGCAACGACAGATCCGCAAAGTTTGGGCTGATGTTCTTAAACTTGACGAAAATTCGATTGGTTTAGATGATAGCTTCTTCGATCTCGGAGGGAACTCAATGGACGCCATGAAAATCGTCGGCTTTGCTCGTAAACTCGGGTTGGATTTGACGGTGGCACAGATCTTCCGCCTGAAGACAGTCGAGAATATTGCTAACGAACAAAACGGTGCCGAGCAAGACACGCTGGACCTGGCACCAGTAGATCTCGTTGACTCTCGCACCAAGATAGCTCTCCTGAAAGAGATTGACTCTCTTGGTACTGGAATTAACTCTGAGATGGTTGCTCATATTCATCCTACCATAAACATGCAGAATGAATTTATTCACAACACTGCAACCTATCTCATTTATTTTGACTACTTCTGCGTTGATCTGAGCCCTGACATCGATGTATCCTCCATCGAGGAGAACTGCACCTGGACGCTGGAGAGATACCCGATCCTCCGTTCGCACTTCATGCGTCTGTGTGGGAAGTCTTGGCAGGTCGAACTCAAACACGTGGATTCGCCTTTTCGCGTACAAGATGTCGATGAAGACTTGGACCAGTATTGCGAGACCTTTTGTCGGAATGACGTTGAAACTGCTTCAGAAACAGAATTCCCAATGGTTGTACGGCTTTTGAGGCATAGCGTTCAAGGTAATCGGCTGTTGGTTCGGCTGCATCATGCGCAGTACGATGCGATGTCCCTCAGTCCCATTGTTCAATCGCTAGTAGAAGGGAAGAAACAAGAATCCCTCCCTGAAGCCCCTACATTTACTCAATTTATGAGGTACACATCCCGCAAGCGCGACCAGGCTATTGCGTATTGGAGAGAATTGCTACGAGGGTCAACGCTTACCTCCGTTCTACCAAAGCTTCGCCCAGCAAGCATCCCACAAGACTCTCCACCAAAAATGGTATTTTCTGCAGCAGACGCAGACATCCCAAACATTCCCGACAAGTCAGTTCTTATGTCAACCATGATGAGTGCTGCCTGGGCCATACTCCTCGCTCGACTTGCCGGTGTAGACGACCTTGTGTATGTCCACGTGATCACTGGTCGCAG
Organism: Calonectria montana; assembly: GCA_022606435.1. Lineage (NCBI taxonomy): Eukaryota > Fungi > Ascomycota > Sordariomycetes > Hypocreales > Nectriaceae > Calonectria > Calonectria montana. The sequence continues at coordinate 4,945,177 of JAIZZI010000004.1, forward strand.
TTCCGCTGTTCCCGAAGTAGAGAGAATCATAGGACCATGCATGAACTATGTTCCTATCCGAGTCAAATTTGCGACCCTGAAATCGCCACTTCAGTTACTTGAATGTATTCAGGAGCAAATCGTGGGAATCGGAGAATCAGACTCGCTGAACTACGACGATATTGTGCAGCATTGCACCGATTGGCCAGCGAGGTCGTTTGGATCCTTCGACTCGATAACACAACACCAGAGTTTCGGGCAAGGCCTTCCAGTTAGGTGTTTCGGAATTGAACACCAGCTGAGAATACTGGAGAATCCGATCTACATAGAATCGTACATGTGGATGGCTTCCTACCCGCAAGACGGCAAGTTACACATGGATTTCTACGCCAATACTCACCTCATGACCCAGGAGCGGGCAGACTGGATGATGGAAAAGCTTGCCACGATCGTAACAGGACTAGCCAACGGTCTCGAATCGCCATTGCAAGCGTGGATGGAGAGTATTGATGTCCAGTTAGCTGAGTAGAACGAGTGTTTTATTAAATAGATTTTTTCCGTCAGACACATATACCGAATAGAATGAATAGATTCAATGCTCAACACTTGGCTAAAACTTTACGCTGCAACACGTTAACAGCGGGATGATATCTCGATTACCGGCTCTAGTGCACGACACCGAATATGAGACATGACGGGCAGATTAGACATTTAGGTTGACTCCCAAATCGTCTTTGCCACGCCTTGCCCGCATTTGGGAATGATCAGACATTCGAAATTCACCCCCCTCTATGCTACGCCTCAAACAACAATCTGGAACTGGCACCCTCACCCATGGGCGTAGACCAATGAATAGGGAAATCAGATTCACAATTACTCACTGCTGTCATGAAAGCGATTCTTGCTCTCTCAGGAAAGGCTCTTGGGTCCCGCAGAATAATAAACCGGTTCCACAAACTGGTGGCGAAGAAAACACCTGGCAACCAAGTTTGTAGAATAACATTTAGGCCCCATGGGATCGCGAACCGAGCGAGATGTAGCGGCCGGGTCTCGGGACAGGGAAAAAATAGTGGTTCCCATTAAGCGAAGAGTGATGCCAGGTGAGACAAGGACAGCCTCCAACCCAAATCAATTCAGCTGGTGGTGACCGACAATGGTCAGCCAGCCATTGCGCTCGCCCGTACGCGCCACACCTCTCACATTGGACGGGCGGGTATCTCCGAGACTCGCCGTGCTGAACATGAGGGTATTTGGGTGGCTTGGGGCGGGAAGGAGGACGGCAAATTATCGAAAGAGGCGTGAGTGCCAAGAACAAGAAGGTGGTTGTGAAAGGCGGCAGCTGCTCAGTCGGTTCTAGATTCGGCACACACCACACTGGTCGACGTTCGCTTCTGTCTCGCCAATGAGTGTACATACATACTACAGGTGGACCCCTCCCCCCTGCAACTAACATTGAGAATCGCCATGAGGCCTGCTTGGTCTCGGGTGGGCCTATTTATCGACGCCACGCTCATGTACCCGCCTCTCTGGGCTCGGGTGATGCCCAAACAATGTGAAAGCGGCTTCCCGTACGACTTGACATTTGCTATTCTGCGGCGCATGGTCTATGGTTATGATATTAAAAAAAAAACTATCGAAATAAAAATTAAATAAAAAAAAACACGTCACTAGTCCAGGTACGCAAGCTTTCTCAAACCCCAGAATTCACGGCGTCAAACTACTGCCACTCAAAAATTGTCGAATGGTCTAGGCCGGGAGATTGGTCTCAGCCGTCATCCATGGAAAAAGGTGGGCACGGCTGGCTAGCTTCAACGCTAACAACATGCCTCCACCGCCCACAATCGCAAGTAAGGGCGGCCCCTCGATTGGAGAGCAACTTTGAGACATGCGTCTAGCACGGGCTAGTTAGTTGGTCTACGCGCAGTAGTCAGAATAAAATACGAGGCATTGTCCGCTCCCAATTACTTCCCTTGCCACTGCAAGCGACACACTCCTCACAGTTGCGGCTTCAGGCACAGGGCTGTTTCTTCACATGAGGCCTTGTTAAATCAACAACTTCATCAAAGCCAACCTCAGGTGGCCAGCGGGTTGATTTCACCACCATGGCGGAAAAGGCTATCGGTCAGAGCGACCACGAGGTATCGCCGATAATGACATTGACTCCGTCAACAGCGTCAAAGTCCGAGGCCCAAGGGGCGACAGTCGACGATGAAGGCAAAGCCCTCGTCAACCCTCGATTCGGTTTCTGGTCGCTATTCGCATATCAGATGATGATTATGTCCTCCTGGTCCAACTATCTCATCACAATTGGCGTGTTTGTTGATGTCAGCGGTCCGGTCGGCTTTCTTTACGGCACGCTTGCCGTCGGCTTCTTCCAGCAATTGACAGTCATGGCCATCTCAGAATTGGCATCTGCCTGGCCTCACCCCGGCGGCCCCCTCTATTGGGCTGTTAAAATGCTTCCAGGCAAAGCAGGCTCGACCATTTCTTTCTTCCTTGGGTGGATCAATGTTCTGGCTTATGCATCACCAGCTGCATCATGTGGATTCGCATCCACACAAGTGCTTGCGTCGCTAGTCACTCTTATTTATGGCTACGAGTGGAAGAATTGGCAACTGTGCTTCCTATACTGGGCCTTTGCATTGGTATTCTTACCAGTCAGCTTGCGGCCGTCATTCTTGCCCGTGTGGAGTATACTTGCTTTCGCTTGCCTGATGTCCTTCCTTGTTATCACCATTGGTATCTGGGCTTCCAATCTGCAGCCACAATCCCCAACCTTCGTCTTCACCCAGTTTATCAACAACACAGGCTGGTCAAACAATGGATTTGTTTTCATCTTGTCCCTGGTGCAAACTACCTACTCCATGACAGGTCTCGAAGCGGCGACGCACTTTGCCTTTGAGACCAAAAACCCTCAACGCACCATTCCACAAGTCCTGAACGTTTCCGTAGCCATTTCCACTGTCATCTGTTTTGGATTTGCTATATTCGTGCTCTTTACCTTGGGTCCTCTGGAAAACCTAGTCAACTCGTCACTTGGAGCCATATATCTCCAACTATATGTCAACTCGGTGGGCCGCGCAGGTGGACTCGCTGTAGCCACCATCATCATGCTTTCCCTCAACCAGTTCTGTGGAACCCAGGTGATTGCGGCAGGCTCCCGAGTCGTCTGGGCTCTTGCTCGCATGGGCTGGGTTCCGCATGCATCTACATTCGAACACATCAACCCCAAAACAGGTGCTCCAGTAAATGCGACGCTGCTCACTCTGGGTTTGAGCATGCTATTCGGCCTTTTGTACATTGCTAGTGAGGTTGCGTGGAATGCCATTGCCAGTTGTGTTGTGGGTGCATTCCAGTTATCATATATCACCCCAATCATCATCTTGGTGTTCAAAGGACGTTCAGTCCTGCCTGATCGCTATTGGAATCTTGACTTGGTACCTGGTTTAGGGTATGTTATTGACATTCTCACCATTTTATGGGGTCTTACAATTTTTATTGTTTCGATGTTCCCAGTCTATGTGCCTGTCACTGCGGGAACTATGAACTATTGTATTGTGGTTTTCGGCGTATGCGTCATTATTCTGTGCCCTTATTGGCTATTCTCCGCTAGACACAAGGTCAGCAAGGAAACTTCTGATACCGCCTTGGTGGATATGCTTTATTGATTGTGCGAAAAAAAAATTGCGGGCTGTGGACGGCACAAAGTATGACCCGCGCTGGGAAAGAGGTGTCAAGATGTAAATTTAACGATGATATACTAATGAACCAATCTTTATCTATGAGACTAAGAATGAACTAGCAATTTCATAGATGTTGAACTGAACCGCGTTTAAGATGAGTCATTGGCATCACCTGGCCTGCCATTCTCATCACAGCTGTGTAGCCGAAAAGGTCACACACAATAACCTTACTCGGTTAGCTGGGATGTTGGGATATCGCTATATATAGACACCAAAACAACCTAACTCTCACTCTTCTCTTCTATTCGTCAAGTTAGTTGAATTAATTCAGGATAGTAAAGCCGTCTTGTCGTTTGATGGTTATGTCTCTGCTTTATTTCTGTGTTTAGCTGCCTTTTTAACTTGTAGTGATCATGCGGTCAATTCAAAGCCTAATGACAATTCATTTGTCATTAATCTATATGTAAATTTGTATTTCATGACACATTTCAACTTAATACACAATATTACTAGCTCCAAGTCGCACTCGTACCTCCTTATATCATGGTAACAAGATTCTTTGTGCCAGGAAGGTTGCACGTGTCTTACCCTATAGCGCCAGATATTTTCAGTGGATGATGTGAGTGCCCGCAATCCTCTGGCGAAAGTAGAGAGACGCTACTAGGAAGACCAAAATGATGGATGTGCACTAGTAGGGATTCCTCAGTTGTCGCCGACCAAAGAACTAATTCACTGTTTGCCAGTTTAATCATGAAGGTAGACGGCTCGTCAATTTTTGACGAATTGTGCACAACGTGACGGTGACCCCGGATAATTGATATTCCGATCAAAAAGGTGGCCATACCGTTTAAGAAATTTAAAACGGTTACCTAATTAGGAAATTTCCATTTTACTGTCCTGCTCTGAAGCTTTGGCCGTCATCGGGACCTTCTTTTTGAACTCATAAACAGCTTAGCATGGAGAGCTATGATAAGCCTGCAAAATCACCGCTGAGCGGTTAGCGCATTCATCAGTTGATTCTCATTGATGGGTTGCAACAAGCTGTCGTAGAACACTGGCTGTCATCTCGTGGCTTGCGAGATGTGGTACCGGAATAATGGCCGGGCCGTGATGCAAAATGGTGCAGCTAGAAAGCAGATTGAGGTCTGGCGCAGCCTGCAAATAGCAACGGTTCTTTTATTAAGCAGAGTTCTCGAAAGGTGAGTTGAGTTGCATAATGAACACGCTGGTTGGGCGAGCATCGGCCCGGCTCAAAAGCAGGAGCTGACTGCTCGTCAATGTTTAATCATTGTGGAAGCTGTTTTAGTGGGCTGGCTGCTTTGCCTTTCAGCCAAATATCCCGAAGCATAAGTGATGTGTTGTTTGCCTTGCTCAGACCTTAGCCGTCTCTTTCTCTATAGCGAGAGCATGCTGGAGTTTTGCATAACATCATCAGAAATAGCTCTGTAGTAAAGGCTTTTGAGCTTCTTTTAATTTTTGTGAGCAACGCGTGTAATCTTCGGCGCCGCAATGTGAGCGTTGCCGCTAGAGGTGTGGGTGGTTGAATGCTGTTTGGCTAGCAACGTGTTGGTGAGGGGCGCTTCCAACGGTTTCGCAATACGCAGATCAAGCTTCAAAGCTATTTCTTCCCCTCACGCTATCAAGAACACAAGGATCCCCCACGCCAACTAATACATCTTTCCAAAATTTAAGCTTTGGACATCGAGTCTAGGCTAACCTAAGGCACTACAGGCCATTTGAAGCCGGTTCCCTCTTTGCGGCATTATCTGGCCGCCCGATCGATCCCTGAGAGTCACATGTTTGGCGTGCTTACTCCTAACCCACACTTTCTCATTAAGCCAATTGACGCAGTGGCCCATGGGAACTATTGCCGGTGCCGTCTTGCGGCCATTTTCATTACAAGAAGCCAATCAGCCAAAACGAGACTACCAAGCATTAGACTGTGCAGCAAAAGACATCCGTGTGGCCGAGCTCTTTCCAGGAGAATTTAGAGATAAAACAACAAGACGATATGTCAGCTGCTACACCCGAACTAACTCACTCGGAAAAAGATTAGAGCCCTATGTCGCGCTATCCTATACATGGGGTGATCCTAAAAACACGGTGCCCATCTACTTGAACAATAAGCTTGTCCCAGTAACGGAAAATCTATCCGTGGCCCTCCAACATTTCCAACATAGCCACCTGGCCATCAGAATATGGATTGATTCAATATGTATCAACCAGAGTGATGAAGTGGAAAAGAGCCAGCAGGTCCAGATGATGGCTGAAATCTACAAGAGAGCATCAGAGGTTATTGTCTGGCTCGGGCCAGCTGAAGATGGCTCCGACGAGGCCCTCGACATCTTGAGGCAGATCGGAAATCACACACTGCGACTGCATGAATCCGGTCAGCAGCCGGATAACGCTGCCGATGGCTCCGAACTTACCGAAAAGTGGTTTCCAGGAGGCGTCCCGAGCTTTGAGCTGACGTCAATCCAGAAATTGTTCCAACGATCATGGTTCCGACGTGTCTGGGCCCTTCAGGAAGCCGCGGCAAATGAGAACGTTACTATGTATTGTGGAAATAGGTCTATTTCAAAACAAGCTCTATGGGCCGGAGCTCGTACGATAGTCACCTTGCTCAACAAGGTCTCCGTCCACAACGGGACCAGCATCAACAGCCTTCCCATCTGGCAGACGCTAGGGGGCACAAATTTCATCGCCCGTCGCACTCTGAGTCTAGTGACAAGTCCTCAAAAGAAGTTTCCTCTCGAGACTCTGCTCATGGAAACAGCAACAAACCTAGGCGCATGGGCATATGAAGCAACAGATCCTCGGGATAGAATATACGCCATGTTGGGGTTTTCATTAGACTCTATATCACTTGGGATTTATTCCGACTATGAGAAAACTTGCAGAGCAATATTCTCAGACGTCGCTCAGGCTATCTTGACTAGATCGAACAGTCTTGATATTTTATATGCTGTTTCAGGGCTGAAAAATGTCAAAGCTATTCCATCTTGGGTTCCAGATTGGTCGGTTCCAATTCCATCAACCTTTGGACCGCGGTATGTTGGGAAATTCTCTGCCTCGGGCCAAGGGTCCACATCATCAGTCAGCTTTAAAACAGACGACTTTGGCAATAGACTTATGGTCCTATCTGGATATAGGGTTGATACTATAGACGCTGTTATGCAGAAACAATGGGATTCGCGTTGGAAGGTCAATTTTGAATGCGATAGCCCGGTGCTGGGATTTGTCCAATCGCTGCAAGAATTTGGACAGGGGCGGGAAACAGTATATCCGTCAGAAGAAGCCAAAAATGAAGCAAAATGGAGGACTCCGATTGCTGACTGTGACGCACGGTTTAGTGTCATGGAAAAGTCTCGCCCATCTGCATCCTCAAGCATGAAAGAGTCATTTGAGGCCTTTGTTGGAACAAGAAGTGAGATAACCCTTGAGGAAAGGGAGAGAGCTTGTAAGCCCTACGTTCATGTTATGGAACTTGAATCAGCACGTCGGAGAATGTTTCTCTCTTCAAGGGGATACTATGGACTTGGACAAGAAACACTGCGTCCCAAAGATGTCATCTGTATTCTTCGTGGCGGAGACAGCCCGTTCATCATCAGAGATTCTGGCCTTGGCTACTACGAATTGATTGGAGAAGCATATGTTGATGGTGTTATGCAAGGAGAATATTTGAAAGACAACCCACCCGTTGAGCAGTTTACACTCTGCTGACGGTTTGTTTCAAAGCATCTTCGATCCACCTCCAAACTCTCTTGTCTGCCACAAATTCTGGATTCATCTCCGAAATCATTGTCAATTTCCTTGCAATAGCGAGACCATCTGTTTTCTTTTCTTCGAAATATTCAAATGCTTCCTTTTCACTCTCTCTCGATTCTTCTTTGGAAGGATCATCTTCTTGAAGTTCCAACAAGAGTCTCTCATTGCCCTCCTGCTGAGCTCGCTCCAGGAAAAGCCTGGGATAGTTCACTGAACCTTCTGGCCCCAGTTCCCCATGGTAAACAATTTCATACAATTTCCTAAAAAGATCATAATCTTGCTTCGAAAGTAGACGAATCAGACGTGAAAAATACCACATGCTATCAGATTTCTTCCAAATGTCCGGGTTGATAGTTGTAGGCTGAAATTTGAAACAAGACCTAAAGGCATTTGCCTGCGATTTTGATGGCGGTGATGCTGAACCTGCAAATCCTGGGACAGCAAGGAGCTCTGTGATAGGGCCAGTTGTCGCGGAACCCCAGTCGATAAGACAGGTGACATTAAGTTCATCATCAACAAAAATGTTGCCAAGATGAAGGTCGGGGTGAAAAAGAATAAACTCCCCGTTTGCCGTCGAAGTAAGCTTGGGGATCATCTGATGGAGAAATTGGCCCGCCATACAATAGGCAAATCGATTTTTGCTATGCACAGTCTTATCGCCGACTGCCATAAAATCGTTCCATCTCCCAACAGCATTTCTGTAGCTCTCCCAAGTGGTATACTCAAGGGACTCAGGAAGAGGCGCAAAAAAGGCATGCGGATTCATGGGAAGCTCTTTAGCATAGGCTCTAAAGGCCGAGATGAGGGAATCAAAATACTGGCTTTCTTCGGAAAAGGGCCCTCGATCAATATCTGAGTCCACGGAGTCTCTCCATTGCCAGAGCAGTGATGGGGATAAGCACTCCCCAATATAAAAGCCCCCTTCTCCATCTTCGAAGATTGACCCAATCTTCTCAAAATGAAGCTGCGATAGGCGAAACATGATAGCCCGAAGTTTAGACATAATATCCTGGCGATCCTGGTCCGAAAGAGGAAGCAATGGCCAAGGTAATTTATATCTCGATGGTTGTCGAGATATTTCAGTCCAATCGTAGTCTGATAAAGGGCGACCAAGGGCCTTACTCTGAAGGATGTATGCAACCCCGATATCGTTATCTTTAGAAGCACTAGAATTTTTAATAAGAAGTAGAACACGACACAATATCTTCTCACCTATAAGAGTAAACTTCAGGGACGGGAATGGAGCTATGAGCGCTCAGATATTTCAACGTGGCTGCTTCGCTCGCAAGCATTCTGTAGGCAGTTTTGTCGGTAAGGATAGTAGTATAAAAGCCAGTACGTGGTGGACGAAATACCCATTCAATTCCATCCTCAAATAAAACAAAAATTACCCAGTTGAAACCTCCAGCCTGGGGTGGCTTGGAGGTATCACAAGTGCATCGTTGACCGCGAAGCTTTTCGGCAAGTGCAAGTAAAGCATCAACATTAAATTCAGCACAGCGAAAGATTTTTGGTTTCATGATTATATGAATTAGGCAAGTCAATAAACAATACAATTAAATTGCGGTGTGGGATTGCAAGAAAAAATGTAGTTCCATCAAGGCACTAGTTAAATGTTGGTCGTAACAGTATCACGTGAACTACACGTAGTCGATACTTCGCTGGGGGTCCATTTCTTTAGACATGTGAAACCAAAACATGTGCATTTGACAGCATCTGCCTCTATTACACCAATGCTCTGATTCATTCTCCGATCCTAAAACCCAATGTGATTGCCATATATCCAAGCATGTGTGAATAAGCTCCCACTTCTTCTTGGACATGCCAATATTCGCACAAACACTACCATGAAACAACATACTTGCTATTCTCCCGAAGACGGCGATGGTAAAAATAAAATTCTTGGGCATGAGCATCAAAACACCAGAGATGCAACCCAAAATACTGAGAGTATAGTTGATGCCAAGGCCTGCAACCTGGGGATACCAGCAAAAATGACGCTACGAGCGGCCAAGGTGCTTTGGGGAAATTCAGGACTCGTTCGTTGCGCATTATCACCGCCAACACTGGGGTTTATTGCTGTCTAAATTAACGCGAGAGAGCGAGTTAGACGATTTCCACGACTGCCTCAGCATTAATGCCATCGGAGTCATAGCTCTATTTTAAGGCTGGCAATCTCAAGCTCATCGTTATCTCTTTTCCTCTTTGTATTACCTACCGCTCTTTTCGTCCCATTGGCTGGTCCAAGTCCTTCTAGGCTCCTCCTACCCTCCAAGACCAAGCCAAAGACTCAGTCCTTTACAACAATTGTTAAATTAATGACAACATTTACGACGGTACTAGTGCACTTGGTAATTAATCGCATGATTGCGTTTCTCTAAATCTAATTATCTTTTTAATTATAGAAAACAAGATCTCTACAACTAAAATAAATTTGGTATGAAATCTATTATCTGATTTAGTCGTACTGAGTACCCATTTGAACTCGTATAATTTTTTTTTCGTTGACAATATTTTAACAGGATAACACTCGATCTTTCAGTCAAAACTCTACGTTTTCATGTGGTCAAACGTCACAATCTAAGTCAGCGTGTTGTGGGCAAAACGGTCCTTGGATTCTCGCATGAAACGCAGAAAGTACAAGTTGTGAAATGTCCCATTTTTTTTTGCGGGCCGCGGGGATTCGAACCCGAACTAGCACTGGCCGGCCGAGTGGGCTGATGCTTGGGTAAGGGGTAGTTGAATCCACCTAACGGTTGCCGATCTTTGTCAAAGGAACCTACATGCAGGCTCGCATTTTTAGCGAAGCTCTCAACTGCTCAACCAGCTTGGGTAAGAATTGGTAACTAGAAGGCGAGAGGGCTTGCCTCGCTAAAAAAAAAAATAAAAAAAAAAAGCCTTCAGCTGGCTGATTGTCCACCACGTTAGAGCGCGTTGAGGCGTTCTTGGTCCAAAGTGACCAAAGTTTTCTACGCGGGCTGTACATAAACGGGATGACTTTGTGGATGGATCTTTCATGCTCCAGTGGGTCGTGAAGGGAGTGCGAACATGGGTTTGAACCCATTCAATAAGAAAAGTGCTTGGGTAATAAATAAGCCTGCACGAAACTTGCTAAAGAGAGGATCAAAAAGGTTAAAGACATAGAATTGTGGTTCCCTCTGGGAAAAAGGTGCTTAAAAATCACCTCAATGTTCAATTCTGGGACTACACATACATAATGTATATGTGGGTGGTTAATGGATACGAGCAGGAGTGCAAAATTGACTATCATAATCTTAAATGGATGGTTATGTTTGAGATTTGGGATTTGGTTGGTGGTGGTGGAGTGGAATCGCTTTTTCCAGGATGTTACTCCTTGCAGGCCCACGAATCGAGAACTTTTGGTTAGTCCATGGAATATGAGGTGCCATCGCAGGATAGGTAAGAGATATTTGTGGCAGTGAAAATAAAGGTGAAAAAAGCGAAGAAGAATTTAAGACACCTGTGTTTTTCATACTTTCATCTATTCTTCTTTTTCTCGCAATTGTTTCCCAACAATGATGCTGTTCCATAGGGTAACGCGTTCACTGCGAGTCAGGTTTCTCCACTTGGTCACGTCAACACAGATCGGATCAAAGAGTCATGCTTGGCTGTGTGCCAAGAGTCTTATTTCCATATACAAGCTTTTTATACATGTAAAATCATGGTCGGCTGCTCTGCCGAAGCCAAGCCAAGACCTTGTCCCCGGGGAGGCTTTACATCGCATGGCCCAGTCTGGAGCCATGATAGGCCATCAACAGCCAGGGGCGGCTCGATTCAGGCGGATAAATCGGCATGGGCAAATGACGTTAGTGGCGTGCACGGGCCACGAGATGCGCGTTCGTACGAATCTCTTCAGCGAAGCGCGGATGAAACACGAGTTTTTGCAGCAGCTTGACCAGGGCGGCTTGTCCCTGTAGGGCCCAGTCTGCGGATGTGAAGTGCCGTTCCTCGCGCCCGTCGAGCCACACGAGTCCTGGCGTACACAGCCTCAGCGTCCTTATTGTGGAAAACCTCACCAGTTTTGGCCTGTGGGCCGAAGTGCCAATATGCCGCTGAAGCCGGTGGCCACGCAACGTTGGCTATGATCCGCTCGTTCCCGGGATTACGAATCCCACAGAGAGCCTTCATGCCTTCATTCCTCTCTGCAGCCATTTGGCTCCTTCATACTGCCAGTGGGGGCCCCGGCCGCGTGGCTTGTCCCGACAACATGGAACCACAACATGGCCTTTGAGCCATTATGTCCCCATTCAAAGGGGGAGGCATTCAGCTCTCAGAGTGTCATTTCGTTTCTTTGACTGGTTCCTTTCTTCTATTTCCTCTGCCTTGCTTCTTGTGTCACCTACGTTTCTTGTCTTGCATCGGCCAGGGGTACGCGGGAGCATATCAACTTGTTAAACCTCCGCTTCTTGACATGTCCCACTCGTTTTACTTGCTCCGTTCCACTCGCTGAAATTTCTGCTTCCGCGCCTCTTGCCAACTTGCATCGACGTCATGTTACTGCACACAACCACCTTCGCCCTGGGGCTATGGGCCACTGCAATCAGTGCCATTGATGTGACCTGGACTGACAGTTGTAAGTTGGAAATGCTCGTCCTCCGCTAGTCCCGCAGCTAACATGGGAGCAGCGTCCATTAAAGAGGCTGCTGCTACTACCGCTTGGGGCTTGGTCAAGTACTATACTGGTAATAACACCGGCGACGTTGCCGGTAACCTGCCAGATCCTTACTACTGTAAGTCGTCATGCAACCAGAGACAACCCTCATATCCGTCTAATTATTCTAGGGTGGGAGGCTGGTGCCATGTTTGGTGCCCTTATCGATTACTGGTGGATTACTGGCGATGATTCTTACAACAACATCACAATGCAGGCTATGATGCACCAAGTCGGCAATGATAATGACTTTATGCCTGCTAACCAGACCCTGACGGAAGGAAATGATGACCAGGGATTCTGGGCTGTAGCGTCAATGGCTGCCGCCGAACACAAGTTTGAGAACCCGTCAAGCGATGAACCCCAATGGCTTGCCCTCACCCAGGCCGTCTTTAACGAGTACGTGAGTCGATGGGAGACAGCCCACTGTTCTGGTGGTGGCTTGCGCTGGCAGATTTTCACCTGGAATACTGGTTACAACTACAAAAACAGCATCTCCAACGGTTGCTTCTTCAACATTGCTGCTCGCCTTGCTCGATACACCGGCAACGACACTTACTCTGATTGGGCCACCAAGGTCTGGAACTGGGTCGAAGACGCACAGCTGATGAGCAACTATTCCGTATATGACGGTATCACCATTGGCGACACCAACTGCAGCGATCGGGATACGACCAAGTGGTCTTACAATGCCGGCATCTATCTCCATGGCGCAGCCGTCATGTACAACTATACCGGCAATGCCACATGGAAGGGGCGTGTTGATGGTTTACTGAGCAACATTCAAAGCAGCTTCATCAAGGACAGCGTCATCTACGAGCAACTCTGCGAATCCAGCGACCAATGCGATACCGATCAGCAGAGTTTCAAGGGTTATCTCGGCCGCTGGATGGCCGCCACCACACAAATGGCCACCTACACATACGAGACCATCTATCCTATTCTACTAGCGAGCGCTAAGGCTGCAGCTGCCGTCTGTACGGGAACCGACGCCACGAATTTCAAGGGACACCAGGGAACGGCGTGTGGTTTCAGCTGGCTCAAGACAACGTATGATGGCAAAGTCGCTGTCGGTTCGCAAATGAACGCCATGTCGCTGATAATGTATACACTGGTTAGCCAGGCCACGACGCCATATACATCCACGACCGGGGGCACATCCAAAGGAAACGCGGCCGCCGGAAACACAAACTCTGATAGTGAGAGTAAGTACCAATCTAAAATTACGACCAAGGATAAGGCCGGCGCTGCCATCCTGACTATTGTGGTGTCCGCCGGAGTGATTGCGGGCACATTTTTTGTCGTGTCTTAGAGGATTGCATGGATTGGAGTTTTTGGCGTTGGGAACGTTTGCAAACAAAACGAAGGCGGTTTTTTGATACCCATGATTAAAAAAAATTCGAATATTCAAAACTTTGGTTTCATGTCTTATTGGTCTACCTTGCATACCCTCTCTCTTGAAATGATAGTAGGCTGAAAGCTGGCTTTCGATATGACATACCGGATTTGTGGAGCGTACGTGTTAATGTTAAAAAGGTTACTAAACCTACATTAAGCAGAGATCCTGGCTTTGATTACCTGGCCCCAAAATTTTCAACATGATATTGTAGAATCCTTCTGCATCATTTGATCTTGGAAATAACTCGTATAGCTCTCCTACCCACTGGGATTGGTCGGAGCCTCAAAGCGTACGTAGCATTTGCTTTTGACTCCAAGGTCATACCGCGCATATTGAATGAGTTGTGATTAGGTTTTACAATTTATTTTTGAATTAATAGACGTTAAAAGCAGGCTATACAGTAAACATCATACAATAGTAATACTCCATTTTACTCTACTTAGTCCTCGATCTCATAAATCTCTTCCAGCATATCCTCGAGGAACTCTTTCTGCTCCTGGAGGAACTTACGAGCTGCAGAAATGCCATAAGGGCGTTTGGCAACCTCACGGTTGCGCTCCTGTTTCTGAAAATGTCGAATGCGTTCCTCAAGGATTTCAAGCCGGTATTCAGTGTATTGGTGATAGAGAGGAGAGAGCTCAGAAATACCGCGAACGCCTGTCAAGACTGTTTCATCCTTGATGAGCGGGCTCTTGGCACGAAAAGATGTGACCATGGCAATCCGCTCACGGCCACCAAAGGCCTTGAGGGCCTGGTGCTCGATGTAACGGCCCTGCATGACAACAGCGGTACCTTGAACAGGGCCACGGACCGTCCTGATGTTGCCATCTGGGAGGCGAAGGGCGGTTTCGCCACCAACCATGCCATCGCAGTTGGAGAGCATGGTAACAACGACAAAGGGGTAGGAATCATAGTGCCAGGCTACGGCAGAAGTGTCGGCCTTGGTGGACATATCTTTGGCATCGGGATGTTCGATGCTGTTCTCACCAGCATCGTTGATGGAGATGTTGACGTTTCCAATATCGTAGTCAATAGCAGGGATGAGTTCGACTCCGGCGATCTCGGAGATTTTCCTGAGGACTTCGGGAGAATTCCAGGCATCGTAGGTGAATGGGGCACGGCTTCGTTACATTAGCATATGCATGCAAAGTCAAGGCTCTAGCATTGATTTCTTACTCAGGTCCCATTCCGCGGACCATGTTCTTAATGAAGCCAGAGGTGTACTGGCAATCACGAAGTACAGGCTCGCTAAAGATCTCAGCGCGCATCTGCTCAATAGCTTCGACAGTGAAGAGTTGAAAGGGCTCGCAGACAGCAGTGGGGGCAATTCCGTGACCCTCGAGACCGATGTCCTTCATGGTAGTAATAGATCTAGGGTGGACATAGTTGAGGTGTTTCTCGGCGTCAAATGGCTCGCGCTTAGTCTTGGCCGCCTCATCGATCAAAAACCGAGGCAGAGCATTGGTAGGACGAGTGGCTCGTTTGGTCTTGGATGCGATAGGCTTGGGGGCCTTGTTGACCACGGGGATGTTGATGAGGGCTGGCATAGTTGTGATTTGTTGTGTAAAAGGTTATTCGATTAAAATGAGTATTGCTGTAAATGATGATATTCGTGTAGTAGGAGGGCGGGAGGGGAGTGGATGGTGAGGAATTGGTAAAGAAGCTTTGCTGTGTGAGTTGAAACACGAGTTCCACGGTGAAGACCAGCATCTTATATATCTAATCTGGTGCGCGGGTCGAGCTGAAAAAGGAGCCACCAAACCTCCATATCTTGTTGAACAACTAAAGAGGGTGCTTCAATCTTGGATGCCCGATACCCCCCACGTATGAGCCATGTGACCGGAAAGCTCACGAGCCGCTTCCGTCCCCGCAATCCACTATCTAGTATCAATCTTGGGCGTCGGATGGCATCTCTAATTCTCATCGGGATTCCCGATCCCTGTTCGATAGGTTGGTGGGTTGCATTAGAATGTTCGGCGATCTCGGAAGCCCAGATAACAGCCGCTTGCTTTCTCCACATTGAGATGTTCACAGCATCCGCTCACATCAAGAGGTCATGCGCATGAATAATCTCAGTCTTAGCACAGAAGAAACTTGAAAACCGACGTGTTTCCCTTCACCGACACCGCGGCGAGATCAACGATGAGAAGGACACAAGCAATTGCCGGGGGGGTTTAGTCAAGTCTGAGTGCTGTTCAAACAACCATCTTCATAATTTTTAATCTTTCATGCCAAAAATGGAAAGGGGACACGGGAATGCAACAGTTGTAGCTCCGATTGAGTTAGCGTTAATTCCCCCGCTCTCAGGAGGGGCTTCCGACCATGGCTCTCATTCACATTGCCGAAAATGGTAAGGTGACGGTTATGTACAGTTTGAGAGGGCCAGGTTCGACTTGGAATACCGAGAACACGTCGTCAAAGTACACGACAACCATAGCTAGTCCCTTAAAATACATATATTATTTTACTTCATTCATTATATGTATTATTTTTCAGTTATATCATCTTGCAAACTCGAACTCGCACAAACATCAGCCAATCAACATCACGACTTTCCAACATTACCCTAAAGTATAGCCGAAGTCGAGATTCCCCTACTGATCGAAAATAATGTTTACCTAGGAGACGATCTCTCCGACTGCAAGACCAGCCCGGATCAACCCTTCTTGGTCGGATTCTATAAATAAACTAAGGAAGAGCCTTTGAAGAATTGTGTTTGCTGGTCTAATGAAATGAAGATTACTAA
The DNA here is from genome assembly GCA_022606435.1 of Calonectria montana. Taxonomy (NCBI): domain Eukaryota; kingdom Fungi; phylum Ascomycota; class Sordariomycetes; order Hypocreales; family Nectriaceae; genus Calonectria; species Calonectria montana. The sequence continues at coordinate 4,961,424 of JAIZZI010000004.1, forward strand.
CGGCGACGTTTTCGTGAAAAAGGAAGAGGGTAAAAGGCCGTTGGAAAACCTGGAACAGCATTTTTTCCCCTTAAGCGCAGGCCGTTTACAATTGACACCCCTGATCGTGCTTCGGATTTTATCGTTATTCCGAGACCGCTGTTGGACTCTCTGAAGGTAAAGATAGGAAATAGGGAATGGTGGAATTAAGTGGATATTAATAAATCCACAAATTCCTTTAAAAATTTGACTAGAGTTAGAGTACTTTGACTGGTCAAATTAAATTTCTCTTCTTTCATCGTGTGACAAGAGTCAAACCTAGCGACACTAGTACATATTTCCCACGTGGCTTTGGTAGAGAATGGTGATCGCCGACAGCAATAAATATGGGGCAGACGAATCTTCGGAAACCTGGTTAACTAAGAATTTCAACTACATGCGCTAAAAGGCTGGTTCATATGTGTGGCCATGGAAGGTATCTTTGTCTGGGTCATTCTTGAGAAGCGACGGTGTGATCAAAATGGCAGCTCTAAGGTCACATTCAACGGGAACCAAATTCACTGTGAAAGATCCGAAAACTGTACTCAGTCAGCGCGGCGACTCCTTGTGTAAGCCAAACGTTTTTTTTTGTTGAACTTCTGGATTGAGGTATCGATGGCAATATTCCAGTCTCTATATCCAGGGTTCAAGGGTTCGTCCCCGCATTCTCTAATGATCCTGACTGAAATTTCTAACCAGAAAACTTTGCAGATTTTACCTACTGATAGGATGATCCTTGGTTTACGCACGGGTATCGAAAGACTTTTGTGACGACTGTCGATATGGCTTCGACCAACTTAATCTCTTTGCGTTTGTATTTCCCGCACAGCCCTCAGACTCAATTTCTATTCGATCGCATACTAATTCAAGAGCTACTGCTTAGTCTCTTCATTGCCCTGCAAATTCTATATCAGGTAGCATCGTCACTCTTGGTCGAGGCACTCATCATTGAAGGATATGTATTCAACTCAGGGGACTTGTATGGTTACGTGGGATATTTTAGCCTGAATCTACAATTTCTCCGCCAGCGATTGATGCAGGGGGAGGGTCGGAAGTTGAATTAGCAGATGGTCCCTGCAGCGCATTCCGCGGGAGTGATAGCTGCAGCTGGTCGGAGGTATTCCAGCCTCGTGGGAAATTTGATCAGGGGCGCGCTTGAAAACAAGTGCAGTTTCTGCTAGCAGAACCAAAGGGATTATCCCTGGATGGCGATACTGTCGGCCCGGGACGCATCCCGCACATTGGGTAGGGCTGGGATGGGATGAGCGAGAGCTTCACGCGCCTGACAGAAAAAGAGGCTTGTCTTGCTCTCCAACTTGGCTGACTGCAACGTCCTTTTTCTGTCAGGCGCGTGTGCCATGAGATATCAATGCACCCTTGTCCTTGAGCCGCTGTGTCGGATCATGTCTATCGATGTTTTGGGCCAATCGCGGAGCATCCCGGGGCCTTGTGAGGCTGGCCCCCTATGCTATCTCCCAACACAACACTCGCCCAATTTTAGCTTTCAATAGACAATCGGAGATCCCTGTAATGCTGCAATCCATCTCGTCGTTTGCCCAATCTACTATGGAGGATACGGCAGTTGGCAGTTCACTGGAGAGGAGCCATGCTAAATTCGGCTTCGGCTCCGTGGGCTGAAGGCTCGAGTGGATCCGCGACTAGGCCGGAGATAGTCATGATACCGGGCGAACGGCAATTGGCGTTGGCTTGCTAACTAATCGCTCCATGATGCTCCTTCGATTGGCGGATGCGGTCAGACATCTGGACTCCTGTGCATCTGATACATTCAGGGTCCTTCAAGAGTGGGGATAAGGATCTCGTATGTCGCGTCCCCGGTGAGGGAGCCAATCGTAGCCTCACCCTTGGACCAGGATGCCATCGCACGGGCTAACGAACTATTCCCTGAGGTCAACCAACTGTCGCACCTTCTGGGTCCTTCCCAGCATCTCGGTCAACGCTACAGCATCTCGACCATCCATCGCTTCGCAACCGACAGCTGCTGGCGTGGACCGCATTAATGATACGCAAACTCATTGCGACCTTGTTTGTGCGGGGTAGAACGCTGAAGCAGGGTTGGTCGAGTTGGAAGCAACATGCTGGGAAGTTGGTAGGAATAAATACGAGATCCCTTCGTCCGCCTTATTGGTAGCTATTTTTCGTCCGCCCTTTCGAACTCTTCTTTTCTTTTTGTGCATTCCATTGTCGAACCTTTCATTGCCAGTCTCCACTTACATCTTTTACCATGGCTGAAAGCTTTGAGCACATCGACCGCAAGTCGCTATACACCAGCCTAGAGGCTCGGATTGACTATCTGCATCGCTTCCTTGACTTTGACGAGAGTGAGTAAATAACTCAGCCCTGGAGTCTAGCAAAAAGTACACCCTTCTTACAAATGTCTCCATTTTAGACGATTTGGAAGCTTTGGCATTTGGATCCAAGTTTGTCAAGGATCTCATTCCCGCCGTTGTTCATGTTGTCTACCAGAAGCTCCTGCAGTTTGACATTACTGCACGAGCTTTTCAGATGAGAGACACACGCTCCGATGCGCCTTTTGAAATCTTCCTTGACGAAAACAGCCCTGAGCTCATGACACGAAAGACATTTTTGACCTCTTATCTTACAAAAATATGCTCTGATCAATCGAAAATGGCCTTTTGGGAATATTTAGATCAAGTTGGGTAAGTACAGTGATTCCATTCAGCTTTCCACTCCCAACCAAAACCTTAGACAAGGATTCTAACCAGACTTCAATCTTGTAGAGCAATGCATACTGGGTTAAATAGAAGAAAGCCTCTCAACGTCGAGTACATCCATATCAATGCTACTCTATGCTTGATTCAGCATGTCTTGACTGAAGCAATCTTATCCCACAATGCCCTTCCAATGTCCAAGAGAACGAGTATGGTCAAAGCGATTAGCAAAATCATCTGGATACAAAACGATCTTTTCGCAAAGTGGTATGTGAGGGATGGTGAAGAGTTTACAAGTGGACAGGGAGCTGCCATGTCCAGTCGTTTTGAAGCAAATGGCGAGTCCGAGAAAGCATCAGCTTGTCCCTTTAGTGGCCTAGCGAAGGGCGTTGAAGAGATAAAAGTTAGTAAATAATCGGTCAATAGGCAACATAAATTAATGTATATACCTATCATCACACACCAAGCACATTTGTACCGGCTAGAGATCGGATATAGCTTGCAGTCTTGAAGAATTTCAATATCCTCAACGTCTACACTCAGACAATGTATATAATATGTGTACCCGTTTCCTCGTTGTAATGCCAGCTCTGCACCTCATTCTCATGTCCCCATGCTTTCATGTAAACATCTCTCCCGAGTTCAGTGTCGCCTACGAAAATTCCGATCCTACGAAAGCGAGCTAACTTTTCATCTACCATTTCCAAAAGCATACAGGAAAACCTTAGCAATCTTTCTGTAGATGTCACATCATCGTGAATTTGCCAAGGCACATAGAAGTAATTTCCTTGCATGAAATTGTCGGCATATTGTTCCGAAGGTGGTCTGTCAAGGTATGGTGAAACGAGGGGTTCCGCATTCCGTTTCTCGACATAACCCAAAGGGCAAATGTATAGAAAGCCTTCTTCGTCCACAGTAATTCTCGTGGGAACCACTCTACCAACCACCTTCAACTCCACCAATGGGGCGGGAATTGGCCCAAAAATATCATCCGTGATTGGTTTGTCCTCCCAGGTAGCCTCTACAGCCGCGTGTGAAGGCCGGAGACCAACACAGCTTACGTCAACAATAATACCAGGCAAGGATGGTTCTCCAGCAATCACCTCACCGTCGATTGATGCCCATGAAAAGCTTGGTGACCGATAATTGTGCTCATTATTCTGAAACAAACATGTGTCTGATTTGGAAACTCTCCACGGCTTGTTGAAGTCTGAATGCCAAAGCAGTTCTGCCGCAAGGTATCTTAACCACATACCCGCTACATATGTATCGCTGAGGATATTCTTCATGTAGCGAGCAACACCGCTTAGGGCAACAAGCTTGTCAGACGAGAAAGTCAGTCCGCCCTTGGAATAGGCCCGAACTATGTCAGCCCACACAGTGTAGTTTACCACATTCGACAAGCGGTCGCTATGGCGCTCGATAAACCGCTTGCGATGCCCGGCGAGTTGCGGTTTGAATGTTTTAAGTTGAGAACCGTCATGGAAGAGACCCAAGTCGATGGGGAACTGAGCATCAGGAAGGGTTTCGGAACAGGTTCTCTCCATGCACTCCCAAAAAACCTCTCGTTGGGTAAAGTGTAAATTTCGTCGCGAAAGGAGGCGTTCTTGGAGAACCCAAGCTCGACGGCTGAGCGGTGACCTTGATACTTCTTCTTCCCAGAGGCAAGTTTCGATGGATGTAAATGTTTTCCAGGCGGTCTCATTCCCTGATTTAATAGGTAGATCAATGGTAATTTGATCAAAGATGTTCAAATTGCGCTCAGCAAATATATGCTGTTGCGACGTTGCCCAGCTTGCCATGATGTTGCAATAAGCGTTCGTATACACATGGTGCATCCGTGAAGATTCATCTAACCAATCTCTACCTTCATCTCCCGATTGAATAATGCATATAGAGTCAATCCAGATATAGTTGATCCCAAGTCGCCTGGCCACCAGGATACAGTCGGCGAACGTTTTCGGTAAAGACCAAAAAGAAAACCCGCTTTTCAGATCCACAAGGTTGGTACTTGTCAGCTTGATAATATGATCACTACTCCACCGGTGGCTAATTGTAACATAGCTTTTGCAAGAAGATGCCTCTAAACCGTCCACGAGGCGGCAAATCATTGGCGAATTCCCCTCACCCTCTTTCGCATTTCCGATATTTATCAGTCGAGTTGGCCGCCATGGTTCCTTTGCTTGCCGGGCTTCACATAATTCATGATACGTATCGCAATCTCGAATCCATTGTTTGATAAGCTGGTATGTTTCAGTTGAATCCGTTTGTGTGGATCTAGGGTAATTTTGCTTGTTCCAGTGTCTTGCTAGATATTAAATCAGGTTAACTGCTCATAAATTCATGTTTTTATGTGTAGTTCTCACCGGCATTCTCGTCAAGGCACGCTAATGTGGCTTCAGGGTTGGTTTCAAGGGCAGATTGATCCATTGCGCGACCGAGAGCCGCAGTCTCTTCCCTATTAATAAACGTGCCCCAATACCGGGAGCAGCTTTTTTGTTTGAAATCCCACGCGATACGCTGTGGATAATCTTCTAAGAAGTGCACATGTACAGACACTCTTTGACCCATGGAGACCTTCTTCAGGTGAATCCAGATTCTCGAAAAATGCCTCATAACAGAGTCGTCAACAGACTCGCTTTCACGAGATACATCATCCACATCTTCATCTTGATTGTAAAGAACTCCATCGTCACCTAAGTGTTGAAGCTCTGCTCCCAGTTTGCGCATAAGTGTTTGGCCATCCTCATCAAGTTTCCGATAAGCCCTGCAGCAAATGTAACACTTGTCGTCTACAGAATCCAAGAATCCAAGTACGCTTAAATGGTGAGCGCGCGTGGGCATGTCATCGTTCTCATTATAACTGGTCGGTATATGCTGTTTTTGTAACGCATGACGGCATGTCTCGCATAATGCCATTGCAAATCTTGGTGCAACGTGATGGGTATAAGCAAAGAATTTGATGAATGAAGAACATTAGGGCACGATAAGAAGTCACTGTATCCAGCAGATTGTTTTAGGTAGAGCGTTGAAAGCACAGCTTTGGCAAAGCTTATAAGAATCCCATTGATTGATCAACTTTTGGTTTTCTCACTTTGCTCGTGGTGGTATATGGATGGCTGAGGTCAGCTCGGCTAAATGGTCGGCCCGTGTGGGAAGATCAAAATTATGTGTAGGCTGTTTACCATCATCAGTCTTATACCAAGTGGGCTGATTTTGCTGATAACGAAGGTAAATCGCAGTCTCCATGAGATTTCAAGCAGCTCATGACTTTAGGTGGCTCTCGCATGCATCAGCTAGTTTTTGAGGGCATCTCAAAGTTGTGCTATACACAGCTATTAAAGAGGTTAATTGTACGGTACAGACACTATGACTAACAGTACCAACGTTTGTAAAACTATATACTTGTATTGGAAGCTGCTCCTTGGTTAACGGGTTGAGCACACAGTTGCAGTTTAGGTAGAAGGAAATGCATCAGCTAGAATGAATTTCTAGGCGCATGTGGTTGGTATATGCAACTATAGCCTAATTAAGATTCAATGTTCACTACCACAAAGTGACTACTACACGGCTAGGGTTTTTATATGTGGAGAGGCTGAGAGAGGGAACTAACATTGTTTTGAGTCCTCAACTTGGAATATTCTAGAGGATATTCAGATTTCAGATTCCAATCGACATTACCTATCAAGAGTATCGGTGCAGAACTCTTTATCATCTAAGACGCACCAATCTAGCCATGTTCATATTCCACCAGTTACTAAGGTTTATAATCGGCATAGACCAACGATCTACACTAACTAGCTTGTGTTTGGAATTTGTCATACTTTCTTGTGCAGAAAACAAGGTTCCACAGTGAAGAATCCACACCTTGGGCGGGTCAAATACGGGGCACTGGAGCAAAAATACTGAACCAAAGGCAAAAAAAACATACAACAGCGAGGATTCCCCGGTCGTCACCGACCCGAGTACTAATTCACCGCTTCTCAGCTTGACTATGGGAGAGCGGACGGGATCCCGTATTTTCTGAGAGCTATGGTCGTATGTGGCAGATTGCACATGTCGACCAGACTATAAACTGAAGCCTGCCATGCGTTGCCTCGTAGGGGTTATTACCAATGATTGATTCCGGAAATTTTAACATCATTTTATCAATCCATCAAGTATCACAAATCACAAGGATATAAAGGCCTGCTCATGTAGAGAGAAACCTCACAGCTACGAAAAGCATGACTAGCCAGATGCAAATGGCACCAAATACCACGGATGGCTTCTTCTACACTTTATCGTAGATGTTAAAGCTATTTTATATAACTACCTTCTTTTCATGCCAGGTGCTGAACTATTGGAGTATAATAATATCACAAGTTGAATTTCGTCAAAGATAGGGTGCTTGGGAACTCTATTCTACCGAGAAAAAAAGAAAATACCAGCCGAGGACTAGTGCGTAGGAGGGGATCTAGATATATCTAGCAAGAGGAGACCAAATGTTATCAATCCATGTCTACTGTGTTTTGAATCTGCAATTGCCTTTGACGTTGATGCGGCTGATACCACCATCGCCAGGATCCACAATTTCACATCCATCATGGCAATTGGCATCACAATCATTGTCGCTCCAGCACCTCGTAGACTTGCAGTTGTAGTATCCGTCGCCTTTAAAGTTCAAACTGAAGAAGCACGCAGGATATGCAGTGCTGGAATGCGTTTTCTGGAGTACCTTCGGGTCCGTGATAGTCTCGCTGAGAGTCTTGCACTCCTTGACGTTTTTGTAAAACTCTTCGACGTTGACGCCATACACGTCTTGGAGCTTGGTCATACCTTCTTCTTCCATGTTGTTCCATCCTTTTAAAAATTCCCATCCGCGTGCGAGCATATAACATTCCCCATCAAGCCACCTGGAGCCTGGCATGCTGCAGCCGTTTTGGTCTAGGTCCTTGTACACAACAACCCTACTGCCGAGGGCTTTCAGGATGATGCCGACGAGGCCTTGATTCAGTATGTCCAACTGCTTTGTCAGCACATCTCTATAGCTGGCGCCTTCATCCCGCTGCATCCAGCCCAATGAAAAGATTTTTGCAATTGGATCCCAATCATCTGCAATCATGTCTATACCAGACTGTTCAAGCTCTGCAACGACATCGGCCAAATTGTAGTCAACATTTCTGTCTCCGAAGAGTCGAGCTAGAAGATTATCCATGTTCTTGATGGAGTTGTCAAAGATGCTGCCAAGCCAGTTTGATGCTTGGCGCTTAAGGTCCTCGAGGGTGTGGAGCTCTATCAGCGCAGTATTGGAAGCCGCAATATTGAGCGCACCAGATACCACACCAAGAAAAGCGCCTAAACCTTGTCCGACTCCCGGAATGAGACTCGTCACTGATTGTACCGCGCCAACAGCACCGGCTGCGGTGTACAAATCATTTGGATTGATGCCGACTTTCAGGTCTGGGTTGTAATCAACAATCATCTGGTCGATACGTAGCAAGCTTGAGATTGTCTTATCCTGCAATGCCATATGCGCGCCATGAAAGAAGCCGTTAATGCGGCTGGACACGGATCGCACATAGAAGAACTCGGGAGGCGTGAATTCTTTGCAGTCCTTGGTTACTGCACATCTCTCGCTTGGTACCTTTCCACAGTCGGGAATTGTCACAGTTCCTTTCTTTGAAGTCGTTTCGCGCTCCATGGAAACTAACCAGTCATCTAGAAAGCCATGAGTCAGTACAGAAGAACAGAACGGAGAGAGCGCAATTCATTACCGTCGCCATGGGTAGCTAAGAAATCTTGCAGGTACTGGGCTCCCCCGCTATCAATAAAGTCAGTGCCCTTCTCCTGGGACAAGCCACATTTGTCATGCGGCAAGACTATATCGCCCGGACCACCCTCGTCTTGTGGCAGTAACGGGTTGGAAGGGTAGACAGAATTGTTGATGCTATAGTATTCGCCGCCGCTGCCCCAGCTACCGCCCCAAAGACCAGCACCATCGATGCACTGATCGATGATTTCAATAAAGGCGCCTGGGCAGTTGGCAAGTGGCACAGATTTATCGGTTCGTTTCACTTCCAGCAACAAAACTAGGTATTGATTAGCGTTAGTCCTTTACCCCAGTGTTAGAGTCTGTAAGTCCCTACAGCCATGATTAAAAGTAATCTCCTTCTGCTCTTCATCGCCCACTCTCCAGTTATTGCAAGTATTACCCAGATCTTTATTAAGGGTATTTCTAATCTGATCAGCACTAGGTTTTTTCACAGTTCGCTTCTGGTTGTTGCAGTCGGCTGCGAAGGCCGTGCTTCCCAAAACTAAAAGTAGCAGGTTGGGCAAAATCATGGTGACTTTGACATTCGGTGAACTCGATCGGGCTCAAATATCAGATAGAGATATCTTGGTGAGGTTCTGGAGTTTTTCTCAAGAAAACCAGAGGATTATTAGTTGAATTTTTATAGTTTCAGAAATGATAAAGAGGCAACTCAGGAGATGAGTCTTCAGCGCTGACAAGTCAAGAAGCTTTGTTCACACACTAAGTTGCCACCTATTTCCGGCAAAATACAAATGATAAGCGGCGTTTTCGCATTTGGACCCCAACACCAATAAAATCGGCGTTTAGCAAGGTTAATTAAATTATAAGCATCCAATCTGACACTCTTAACCAGGCCTTGAGACACTATTAATAACATAATCATACAGCTGGGAAATTTAGGGCAGGTAAGATTCGCTGGCCCTCCTCAAAACATGATCCCAGTCAATCACAAGATTGATGGTTATGACAATTTGAATCCAATACGGATTCGCCGCTTATCGTACTAAGACGGCATGGAAATTAATATCTGACCATCAAAGTTGAGTAATCTTGGCAAGGCGGATCAAGATGAAATGAGCCTGAACGACAGGCAAGCGATAGAGGATACCCTTGCTTCATAAGAATATAATTCTCTACGTTATGGAGGCTGCCTCGGGTATGCTAGTCTATTTCATAGGGTTTGAGGGTGTGCAGACTTCCATTGTACCGTCACGATGCCTTGTAGGGGCGGCAAGGGTAGGTTGGCCGCTGAGTCGTGACCACCTACTACGGCACAGATCTAATCCCTGACGACCTTGCGCAAATTATAGGGTCATACTTGCACATTTAGGGAACAAACCCGTTTTTTTTTTGTTTTTTTTTTTTTGGCTGTGGTGGAGCCTCGGCTGCGACTAGAAAAAAGGAAGCTCCTGTCATTACCGACTCTGGCCTTGACCAGGAGGACTACTTTGTCAAGCCATCCTACTGTGATCTGAAAAACTTCTTCTTTTTGAGATTTTTGAAAAATCGGCTACATTCAAATCAATACTATTTAAGAACCTTTGTCGCTGTATAGGTATACCTCTAGTATCACCGCCACGCCACACCGCTTGTACTTTCTCATACCTGCTTGTTCTCGGCGAACAGGAACGACTAGAAGTACGCAGCAAAACGTGCCATATTGTGATATTTCGAGCCCCAAAATGCCCGTATAATCCTCCAAACTGGTTTTGCTTTGCCCAGCAACAACACAGCGCAAGTCTGAAGTATCTTTTTTATCACTCTGATCAAATTCAACCCATCCGACTCGACTTCTAGTCTATGAGGATGTGAGTGTTCTATCGTTTTATATCTGGAGCCCTTGCGAAATTTGCATGACCGAAACTAGGATTTGTGGTTTATCTTTACTCAAAGCGAGATCAGCGTTTGAGGCGATTTCAACCAAATGCATTAATCAGCCAACGACGATGACGGGGCTGATTTTCATTACGGAGACCCTTTTAATACTCCATAATAAAGGGAATATATTGGTTATTATCGAATCTATCATTGAATTGAGCTCAATATACATTTAGACCGGAGCACATTTGCACTTTGAGGTCTTTCCACTGCGGCATTGCTACAGGCCTTAAGTCAACGGTTCCTCTCAGTTAATTTTAACCTGGGTCATCCCCACAAACGCAATGAATGGTAATCAGGTATCACATTCAGTGGAGCTTAGTATTCAGAAAATATTGTTTCTTTCTTATTCTTCATAATTTAAATCCTGTTTATGTTGGAATGAGGATATTTCCGTTTTTGTACCCTTTTCCTCCTTACCCTATAGCCCTAAGATATGATAATCAACATCGGCGTCGTATTTTCTCCTTTCCACAGTAACTCCCTTATCTTATCAAAAGCCTCTAGTCGTTGTCGTTATCTAGTGCGTTGGAAGCAACAGTGATAGTGCTCAAAGTGGCAAAGTATGACGTCGCGTTATGTATCCATGCATGGATCGTGTGTGAGCATCTGCTCACTTAAGCAGCCACCCAATGGTACGTCGACCTTTTTTTTAGTGTCGCGACAGCTGATTTGCGGTTGCGGACCCGATTTCTCGGATGCATCGGGATGGGTTCCGAAAGTGATTGAAGGCCGCTTTAACTTGGAAAAATCCTTTCACCAACTGGTCTGTGCCGAGACAACAATAACCAACCGGCATCCCCGTTGGCCGCGTGTAAGAAAGTCTGGCCCTGAGCCTATTGCAGTTGGCAGAGGCCACGCTCACAAAAAAAGGCTGGTAGATAGTGGAGGGGAGTTGACTGGACTAGCCTATGGGACCGCGCAATTCTTGGCTGACCTTGCCCAGTTTGGTTGGCGAGACAGACTTCCCCAGCCTAGGACATGACCTCACCCCGGCATCATGACGCTGTTCCCCACGGGGACCCGAACAAGAGGGTGTCTGGTGATGCGCCTTGGTCGTCCGCGCGTTTTAAATCTCGCAATCAGTCAAATGGCTGTCTGACATTTTCTCGACCGGACTGCTGGGACCTAAGCCTGCAACCCTTTCGCAGCATGCCTGAATGATTGGCTCATCAAACACTTCCCCAACCATCCTGGGACTGACTGCCTTTTATTCCTTCTGTCTGTCTGTCTGTCTGTCTCGTGCACTTCGTTTCGCCTTCTTTTTGGACCTCGACCCACCGCTCCATGCTGGCGAATTTTCGCCTCTCCACCATCTCGCCCACAACCATGCATCATGAGGGATGATGCCCCCAGTCTCTACGCTTCAATTGGCGTGACCCTGCCCATCGCAACTGTCGCATTGGTTCTCCGGCTGGTGTCAAGGCGGCTCACCAAGTCTGGCTACGGCTTTGAAGACGCGCTCGCCGTCATCGCCTACGTACGATGAATTCTCCACTGTTGCGCGCTTATTGCATTGGTAACCTCGTACTTTAGCTCGGGTCTTTGGGGTACACAATAGTCGCACTGATCTGTATGCGGACCCGTTACTAGCGAAATTAGGATTGATCTTCTAATCACTTCATAGGGGCTGTCTATTATGGGCTCGGCCGTCCAATGGAATACGGGCTTTCGGATAGCCTGACTTATGCCGAAAAGTTCAAGAAATCTTGGATGCTGCTCTGGTGCGGGAGTATGACCTACTCATTTGCCATTGCATTTTCCAAATTCGCCATCTTGACACTTTACTGGCGCCTCTTCAAATACTCTGGCATTCGGAGACCCATTCAGCTGCTCTCTGCACTAACTGTTTCATGGTTTATTCTGCGCTTGTTCATGGTGACACTGCAATGCATCCCCATCCGGGCTCTCTGGACCGCCGCCATCAAGGAAGCAAAGTGCAATGTCCGCGAATCCACCTTCTTCTTCTCGACCGTCTTGACACACGTCTTGATTGACTGTGCCATACTGGTGCTCCCCGTGATAGAAGTTTGGAAGATGCAGCTCCCAAAAGGTCAAAAAATCGCCGTCAGTGCACTCTTTACGTTTGGTACTTTGTACGTTTAGACTCTTGGCCGAGATATCCCATCTAATCTCTTCCTCAGAACTTGCATCGCCTCAATTTTTGTCGTTATCCATTCTTTCCAGTTCAAAGCCGACTCGAATGAGATTACGCTAGAAATGGGCATCCATACCGCCTGGGCTGTGGCTGAATGCAATTTAGCAGTGATATCTGGTATGCCAATCTTGATGGATTATATTCTGATCAACTACTGACTGATTTTGTAGCCTCTCTTCCCCTTCTCCGACCTATCTTCCGGAGAATCTTGCCTGGCTCATTCCTAACCTCACATGACGAGGATCAATCAGACCCGAATAGCTCCCCTCTAAGCGGTGTTATAAGCAAAAACACCAAGCTCAATCCTTTCACGAGGGGAAATCAGCGTGATGCCGATGGGTCAAGCTTAACGCATGAATTGGCGAATCGGGAGAGTGGCCCTTCACACTTTGATGCCTACGATCCAGGCCATGGAGCGCGCACGATAATTTCAAGTGTCCAGGGGGAGCGTGCTTCCTTGGAAAATATGGATGATTTGGAGCAAGGAATACTTTTGCATAAAGAGGGGGCTCAACCTAGAGACGAGGGATTATGATGAGAATGAACTGAGCTAGACTTCTCAATCCGAATTGTATATTCGCTCTTGAATTGTTTATATTTAGTCGAAATAGATCGATGTGCAGCAATCACCAACAGTTGAACTTTAGGTGAATGTATTTATAATAAATTGCCTACATAATGTTGGTTGACTTGTTGATAACAGAGTGAGATGGCTCTGAAATCTTTGAGCTGACGGGTTTGTACAGTGTATCCTTATTGTCAGTTCCAATCGATAGTCGGATGAGGAAATACGTCGAAGCAGCCAAGGCAGGTATGAACTAGGGCCTCTGGATATTAGATTGCCATGACGTATCACATGACTTGGGCTTTTACCTTCCCTTTTTTGTATTACGAGATCACAATTGATAAATTTACTGGAGTGGAGGCCTGGCGGACCTCAATCACTCGTCAAGGTTTCGTGTCAATACGGGTATTCCCGAGCCTTGTCGGCAATTGCGCACTAGGGTGCCAGGAGAACCCGGGTAATAGAGAAGATTTAGTCCCGAACCTAATTCGCCACAAGAGGGATCTCTATTCAAAATCAATCTATTGCAATCATGTGGAGAAGATCTGGCGCGAGTTTGAAGGCTGTATGCATGCAACGACATCTGCCGCTCCGATAAACTCTGATCCGGTTGATTTCCTAGCACCCCCGAGATTAGAGTTCCCCGAATGCTGATTTGGCTTGTCTAAAATTCCCGTGACCAGGACTTCGGCACTTTTCACTGGGCGTTCTTGTAATTAGGCGCTGAGGTGGGGACGGTTGTCAGCAATTTCTGACTTGAAACCAGGACAGTGATCGGACAGTCTTGATTGTAATTTATGACTAACCTAAATTTTCAGAGTAGATCTTTGAACTCTACCAATCAGAACCCGAGATTTCTGATAGGAAATTGCAGCATACGCTGTGTATCAATGTTGGCGATCTGTATCGGGGTTATGGAGATCTCGGCACCCGAGACTGGTTGGATGTCGCAACGATCTGTTTTGGATAAAACGACTTGTTCCCGACCTGTGAATCAAACCAAGAAACCTGAGCAACTTCATCCACGTGCACCTCAATTATACAACAATTATGGGTATCTCAACGCTCACCAAAAAAAACCTTCAAAGTCTCACGAGGCTTTACCTATGCCTATTATGCCGCCCCCGCTCAAGATGCCCAGCCGACTCTCATCCTCTTTCATGGGTGGCCAGACAGTTCAAACCTATGGACTAATTTCATCAATAATTATCTGCTACCACATGGTTATGGCGTCATTGCACCAGATTGCCTAGGCTATGGCGATACTGATACTGCGAGTGACCTTGACGCATATGGCTGGCAACACATGACTGCTGACTTCATTGAAATCATTGACGCTGAGAATGTTTCAACTGTGATTTCTCTCGGCCACGATTTTGGTAGCGCCATGTGTCAAAGATTATACAACTTCTATCCGGCCCGAGTATCCGGTGTCGTGATGATTAATGTCGCCTATAATCGAGCTGGAATGCCATTTGATCTCGAGGCCGTGAACAAGGCGACCAAAGAAATATTTGGTCACAGTTTATATGAATACTGGCATTTTTACACTGCGGAGGACTCTGCCGAGATTATGAGAAATAATCTCGAATCTGTTTATACCATGGTCCATGCTGACCCTCAAACATTGCTTCAGAACGCATGCACCTCTGGCGCAACTCGCACATGGATCAGCGAGGGCCATACACAACCCACTCAACCTTATGCCACACCTGAGCATAAGGCAGAATGGATGGAAGCCTTTGGTAAGGAAAACAGCTTCGATGGGCCAAACCGCTGGTACAAGGCAGTGAGATTTGGTGTGCAGGCTGATGCAGAGAAGCTGATACCTGAGGAGAACAAAAATTTTAACGTGCCGGCCCTTTTCTGGGGAGGGGAGGATGATGCCGTGTGCCCGCACGAGGCAATCCAGCCGTCCATTGGTGCAGGCTTTCTACCGAATATCAAAGTGGTAACGAGAAAGGGCGGCCATTGGGCCTTTCTCGCGAACCCAGAGGAGTTCGGACACGATATGTTGAGCTGGTTGCAGGAGACATTTAAAAAATAGTGGCTTTGAATGGATGTTGGACCGAAATTAGATGTAAAGATTTTGAGTTTTATACTGAAACTGGCATTTTAAATTCAAACGTGATCCTCTTCATTGTGTACCGAATAATGAAAGAAATCACATGATCGGGGGCTAATGAACTCTATCACATCGGAATAGTGGATCAGCTTTCCTTCGAACAGCAGAAAGGATGGCTTATAAACGGGCTAGCATCACTTTCGTGATCGTATCAGATGGGCTACTAATTAGTGACATATTGGAGTCTTTATGATGATTATAGAGGGAGGGGAAAAGATTGACCTGTCAGAGCAAGAGCTCTATGATAAAAAGCAAAACGAAGGGAGATTCTGTTGGTCTTTGACATTAAACTCTTCATATTCTTTGGTAAGATGGCCTAGCTACACAATAGGAGCATGATTTGGATCGTTGAATCACAATCTTCACTCTCTTTGGTAAGGTAGGGTAGGCTATTTACCTGATGATTGTCTCCCACAGTCGAGATAATCAAAGAATTCGAGCGAAGATGAAGGATATGGTAAAAAAAAAACGAAAAAAAGAAAAAATCCATCGCCAATGATGTCAGCTTCATTATTGCCAAACGAATGCAAGAGGGATGTACATAAAATCATGTTGCCTTTCATGATATGTATTACAAATGTCAGTGTCCAATATAGACATTTGTGAAATTCATCTTATGAAGAAAAGATTGATTCCATATAAGTTAAAAAGTAGTAATTGGACAAAACACGGCTGTCATGACTGGTCACATAGACAGCCCAAAATATGATTCTGCAGTCGCTTGCCTTGATGGGTATACGTAAACACAACAATCTCACCCATAGTACATGACATGTTTATAAGTCATTAATCTTTGAGTCACCCTCATCTCTGATGGTGGTGGCTATGAGAGTGTCTGCGTCGCTCTTCCTGGCGTCGCGCAATCTCTTCCTGCTGTCTAGCTCGCTCCTCTTGCCGAATAGTTTCATCTGTTACAGTTTGTGGTGAGCCCTGTATTTATTTCCACCAGAAATCCGTAATGACTCACCATTTGATAACGGGTCGGCTGGTTCTAAATGGTATACGTATTGCTCGTCGCCATCACTGATATCTCCATCGTCAAGCCCTCTCACATGCCGGGCTCGCGTTCTTCGATGGTAGCGGGTCTGCCTATCTGAATGTATACCTGCATTTCTGTCTATGTTGCTATCGGTATATCCACCCGCGTGTCTGTCCGTGTTGGGGTCAACATAGCTTGTGGAATAAGTTTGTGAATAGTTGCTTGTAGGAGGACTGTATGCGTAACCACTTGTAGAACTGCTTGGGTAGCTACCTGCAGCACTATTTGTGTAACTACTTGTGTCGCTACTTGTGTAGCTAGCGTTATACGTGTTTCCATAGCTGTTCGCTCCGCTAGTCGAGGATGGGTTCGTATAGCTGGCTGGATAGTAGTTTGCATAGTTGCTTCTGTCACTATTTTGTTGATCGCGACCGTATGACTGAGGTTGGCCCGCATTGAACCCACTGGAATAATACGCTGTCGGCCTAGCACCGGAGCCTGCTAAACCGTAGTTTTCATCATCAACAACAGGCGCCATCCATGGAGCCGAGGAATCGCCGACGTGCGATCCATAGTGCGGGTTGCGGAATGGGTCGTGATGAGACATGGTGTCAATGTTGGGATCAGGATACTTCGTGGGCGGTAAAGAAAAAAAAAAGGTGGAAAGTAGAGGGAGAAGTAAAATCTACTCTTATCAGCTAGGATAGTGAACTCTGATGAACCATGGTAACCCACATGATGCGTCATTAAATCTAGGCAGATTTGATTTTGAGGCTGCCAAGTTGGGCGGTTGAAACCCTGCGGTTCGCTTGATTTGTGGGATTTGGCACAGCTGAATCAAGGTGCAAGACAAATGTGGAAGCGTCAGCATTTGGGTCACGCCACGTCATCCCGTGGTCACAGCAGAGCCTCAAATCACATGGTGAGGCATTCAACCCGGCTGTCTTTTTGGGCGGAGCTATTCACAAATGTCTCCTTGTTCCCCCCACATTAGAAGAACCATCTTACCCGTTCCGCATGGACCTAGAATATTAGCAGCCTATCTATCTACGTTTCAACTTTACTCAGCGCGACGGCATTCTTAAATCATGGCGCAACCGTCAGGGTACGATCGGCTTGCAAGGCTGATGGCGGAGCATTCAGAGACTGCAATATTTAAAAGGTTCCAGGCTCTTTCCGCCGAGAATCTCCTCTTGATGCAGGCAGAGATAGTTGACTTGGAAACGGAACTTCGCGAATTTCAAAGGGAAGACAGGGAGTCTAGCGACGAAGAGCGAAAGCTGTACGGGCGCGATTGGTATGCGCTACAATCGTCAGCAGATCAAGATGCACAGCAAAGCAACGGCGGTCGGCAGTGGAAGACCTTGCAAGAACTCCGATCCAAATTGGAAAAATATCGTAAGTTTAACGTGGGGACAAGGGTTTCGTCTCATTGACTGACTGATCAACTCGACGGCAGAAAAGGCACTTCTTCAGCATCACAGCGTATCTAAATTGAGCCAAGCTTCTACAAGAAGTGTCAAGTCTTTGGACACATGGATGAAACGTACAGATATGGGAGATGTCCGCCTTGTCGGTAGGGATCGCGACATATGGTCGAAACCGGATATGAAAGACCTTGTCTGTTTGCAAGACACGGGCGCACAAGATATGTTTACCAAGTGGCTCCTGGACTACCCGATACACTATTATCACCAGTTAATTGGTCGGCACATTCACGTACGTACATTATAACATTGGACGAGTTATATCAGGTCTTTGCTAACTCTTAGGTAGGATATTGAACCAGATGAACAATTGGGAAGAACCATTGTATATCGAAACGAAAAGGTTGCCACACTCGTAAGAGCTGCGGCGACAGTGATTGCATGCATGCTCCCACTAATGGGGATATCAATTCTGTACTCAGTAAACGACATGGTCAAACGCCTCGGCATTATTGTCGCTCTTACCGCATTGTTTACAATGTGCATGATTGGAACAACCTCAGCGAACACTAAAGATATTTTCTCGGCAACTGCAGCGTAAGAAGCTCAATTCCAAATTACTGGTGCGAGGGGCTAATTGAAAACAGATTCACGGCGGTTCTTGTAGTCTTTGTAGGCACGAATGATGGAGGGAATTAGCTAATTACAGCGGTGAAATGGCGCATTGGTAGAATGAGGGTTAAGCACGAAATGAAAGATAATGAATTCACGACACAATATCCGTCTTCGTCACAAAGCTCTTTTTCTATTTTCTAAATTTTAAGGCATCGATGAATATTTAGTGCCGAATTATGCTTCTAAAGTCCCGGAAGACTGGAGCATTTATTGGTAATCAGTACTAAATAAACCTTTTTCACATCGTCGCAATCTTTTGTCATTATAAAACGGACGACAAGTGACACTTGACTCAGCACTATTTGAAACTTCGAGTAACTGTGTTTGCTATATTTCACATTTATGAAACATTAACCTATCGATTAGCCTATAAACGATCAGGCCATCCTATTTAGGATAAACTTGCCTAAAAAGGTTTTTTTACTTCAGTCTCTTTCTTAACTCCATTCCTGGTGAGATCGACTCTCAATACCTAAGTTAGACATGATAAGGGTTTTTTTTTTGGTACATAGGATAAAAATGATGGAATATCCAGTCACTATAGATTGATGGGAGTCCCAAAAATGGACCTTATTAACCCTGTTCAGAGAGTCAGTGCATAAAAAACTACTTAGTCGGGAATGTGAGGGAGTCCGGGTCTTGGTGCCATTCTTTTATATCCACCAATTTTGGTTCTACCAAGCTACAACAAACAAGCATATGGGAGTTCACTAAAGTTACAGAGCAGACTTAATTGTTAATTCTTGAGACATGGACCTTGCCGGAACCCGAGATTTCGCAGATTGCAATTCGAAAAAGTCATTCAGCACACTCTCCACCCCTGTTAGCACTCTTGCATTTTGCCTTGCCGTTGCAAATATGAGACCCGCAAGTCGGCAACCTCAATCTTTACAGTTGCCCTGATGGCAGCGGGAATTTCTGGCAACCCAAGTTGATTTGCGTGTTGCTCTAACTGCTTAAATAGTGCTTCTGCTGTCTGATTCAAGACGTAGTAGTTGAAGATGACGTCTGGGACCTCTGCCCGGACAGCGCGGGCGACATGGTGCACGAGCTGCGACGCGGCGAGATTCTGTTCGATTTTATAGCCGCTCGCCTCTAGAAGCCTCTGCACGAAGGCGGTATCCCAGACTTTTCTTTCAGGCTCTCCAGTCTTGCCTCGTTCCAGACGCGACGCACACCACAGGGACATGGGCGCTTTGAACTTGAGCTTTCGGATGCCCGCCTTTGACTGCTGCACGGGCACTGTGCCCCCTTTGCCCTTGCGCCTGTTGTCAGCCGTAAGCCAGTTGCTTGGCGAGATGCCACGGCTCATGCAGTAGTTTTTAAAGTGAGCTTCAGGTGAGTTTGGTGTCTCGGAGCCGACAAAGAAGGCCAGGTTCCCTTGCATCTCGAGGAGGCGGTCGAGGTCTGACCATTCCAGCGCTGACCCTGCCCGCGACTGCTGCTGGATCGCCTTGTAAAGCTGGACGAGGTGCATCACAGCACCGGGCTTGGCGGCGTACGCAATACCCTTTTGATGAAACATGGCGCGTGTATAGTGAATCCACAGGCCGCAAAATATCGGGTTGTGTTTGTAAAAGCCTGACGGCCGGACAATCCCACGATCGCCCCAGTTTGTAGCCTTGCGGGCAGCCGTGAAAATATCGATGCCCCGAGTTTTAACATTGACCATCTGGCGCATGTCTTCAAGGTCTTTTACGATGTCTTTGTTTGAGGCTGGTGCTGATTTAATTGCAATGTCAAGCTGTTCACTTGCCAGCCGATTAAAACGGTCAAACTCGACATGTGATGCCTTGACGTCTGGTCCAAAGAAGTACAGCGTGTCAAGATAGTTTTGGGCTGCAAAACACAGCCAGAAGGGGATGTAGTGTGTCTCAAACATGATTTTGAGGCCACGTCCAAACTGGTCAATGACTGGGATGCCTTTGAGTTCGAATAGCAGAGTGTAGTCTGGTACCACTTCCAGCATGGCCGCCTTCTCTAGCGCCCACCTCTTGCGGAGGTCTTTGATGCCCTCTTGTCTGTGGTCAGCGTCGTACCACCCAAATTTGCCGTTGTAAGAAGGCATATCTCTGACGCTGTACGGGGCCTGCTTGACGATGGCATCGAGCAAGCTGAGGGCATTGTACAAGAAGGTAGAGCCCAGCTCGTAGACTGCAAAGTTTAGGTCGTCGGTGCGGCGCTGCTTGTCATGGGGACTTTGGCCCTGAGCTTTGCAGATGGCGTCGAATAGAAGAGGCAGCAGTTCTATCGCGCCGCCGTGCTTCTTCAGCAGTGGCTCCATTTCCTCTTCGATGCTGCGCGCGAGCCCAAGGGCCATGTTGGTGCCTACGGCAGCGGCGGCCAGATCTAAATTGCCAGCGCGATATTCCAGCCACAGCTTGCCAATCTCCTCGCGAAGGTTGATGAAGTCCTTGAGCAGAGCGACAAAGGCAAAGAGGCATTCGCTGCGCGAGTCTTCCTCATCGTCCTCGACCGTGTACTCCACATCAAAGGTTGGGGCTGGAGTCACGTCGGGGGCGTTCGAAAATTCCTCAGACGGCTCGTACAGGTGCAGCGCATCAAAGAGGTTGAAATCGGAGATTTTGTTCCTGTCCGCGGAATCATGGTCTGCATCCGTGTTGAGGGCATCATCCTTGCTGCTGGTGTCATCGGGCTTGATCAGGACGTCGTGGACCGTCTCCAGTACGCCGACAAAGTGGGCGTGCGTAGCGTTGGCCTGGGCGCTGATATTTTGCTTGAGGTCAGCGAGACGCAGGGAAAAAGCCTTGCGCACGCGGATGACCCGCTCAAGGGCCGTGCCGATGAAGGACGGGATCCCGGCGTCGTTGCTGGCGTCGTTGCCGGCATTGTCCCCGGCTTCGGCAGCGGGTGTGCCGGCGATGAACTCGGCCAACGGCACAAAGTCTTGGATGGCTAGCACATGCTTGGTCTCCTTGGCCTGTGTGCGCGCTTTGCCCTTTAAGCGACCGGAAGATGGTTGTGCAGGCGCCGTGAGCGAACCCGTGTATCCGCGTTGCTGGGCTGTTGCGACGAGCCACGAGGCGACAACATTGGTGTCGTGCTTGTATTTCTTGTAGGTGGAGAGGAAGCTGGGAGGTAACATTTTTGAGTAATCAGACAAGACACGGCAATGATGAGATCAGGATAAAAGGTGTCGGAGTTTTCAATTTAAAATTATCTTGGGGCGGTCTTTTGAGGTAGAATTTTACGCCAAGTTCATTAATAATTATACCTTCGTGTTTTTTTTTTTTTAATTGCAGGGCAGGCGAGAGAAGGGGGGGGGGGGGGTTGGTTCATTTCAGCTCTGAACGTGTTGTTGTGGCTTGTTCGCTGATCAACGAACCGACCCCCCCCCCCCCCCCTTTCTCAGATCCACAGAAAAGACACTAACTAGAGTGTACGCACTCCTGCAGCCACCTCAAGCCCACATGGTTTAATACTTTCTGTCTCAAGGGGTGGAAAGTATATTTTGGGTTCCTACTAATATTAGATATCTTCAGGGACCTATCGCGCGAGGGGGTTGGCCATTTTCCATTGCAATAAGCGACATAGACCAGGGACACCGAAATCCCTTCTACTACCTTATTCCAAGTCATCCTTCTTCCTCCTTGACAGGAAGGGCAGCACAGTCCGCCGAGGCTTTGGTGCCCTTTTTAGAATACCCCTATTTGTATTTGCCCGGTCTTCAATTTCAATTCCCTCAATTTCAATGTCTCTCCGCAGAGCGACTAGCAGAGATTCGAGCTTTGGTATTCTAGGATCATTTTCTAATGATTCCTTACCATGTCACTCCAAGAAATATTCCACTAGTGAAATTGCCTCACCACTCATTCCATCACTTTTAAGTGCATAACCTGACACTGTGATGAGTCTCGTATACCCATGCGGGTTAGAATGCGTCTGAATTATAATCAATTCTGTCAATATTGAGGCTGCCTGACTTGCTCTTCCCTGGCCTTTGATGGATGAAAGAAAAAGGTGGAAAATGGAACATCTGAAAAAAATAATTCATACCGTAACCATCCTCGTGCTGGGTGGCAGGCGTCTCTCTCATCAAACACCTCTCCGTCAGAATATTTGCCAAGATGGTCAAGTACAGTTGCCGAACCAAAGGTTGGGAAAGAAGTTCTTGATCTGACTGGCCAAAGCTGCACCAGAGCCTGTTCCATACTCCTGGCCCGCCTAGAGGATTGCAACTGCAACGTTCTGGCCATTAATATCTCCAGCCATGAATACGAAGTCGTTCCCTCAGCCTAATGCAAACCGGCCATTGTGCTGGTTGTCGAGCATGGGTTGGGCGGCTCGAGGCTTGATTTCGAGCGGGGCGATCCAGGCAATCGTGTAAAGCGTGGGATCCAGCTCCTGCATTATAAAGCTCTTCAGGAAGGCAAACAATTATGGGGAGTGAGAAGGTGGTCGCCAGGTTCGGTTCGAGGCTCGGTCCGCGCGGGTCACTAGTGTATGATTGTATTCAAGTTCAAGTCACATTTCCAACATCAGCAAGGCTGAGTCTCATGCACATTCATCGAGCAGGCAACTACAGCCACATGGCAGAACTTTGCAGCGGCCAGCACCGAACAAAGTTGCGCGGGCGGCTGTAATGCGCCATTTCTTATACACACTCAGCAAGTACTCTCTGTGTTCTCTCCTGAGCTGATTTAGAAATCTCAGAAGCGCTCCGTTTTACCACTCTAGTTGGACGTGGATTGCGAATCCTCCCGGATTACACGTGGTTTAAACGAATAACGTCCAGTGATCGCGACATAGAGTCATTACTTACTTATATTTAATTGGTCAGTATTGTAATATAATTACATCACAATGTGCATATAAGCCCCCGAAAACCACAGCGCAAAGTACCATTCCTTCAGCAGTAGCTTAGTAATTAATAACCCAAGAAGTTATAGGATTCCTATTCCCCTTTTTCATTAGTAAACAGTTCCATATCCTCCATCCACCAGTAAACATCCACAGTCTCCTGGAAATCGGTTGGGTTTCGTCCATTCGATTCTTTATCTCGTAGAATCTGATGGGCTTCCCAAATTTCCGGTAGGCTTTGGGTTGTCCATGAAGTTGAACCGCCTTCTGTAACAATGACACGAATAACGTCTCGATAACTGCACTTTTCTAGACATTTCCCTTTCAACTGATCAGGAATGGATGATGTAAACGAAATTTTCACAGGTTTTCCTCGCTCCATTTTCCGAACCTGGCCTGCTTTTGGCCAAATCTGCCTTAACGCAAATCCGGGGCCGAGAAATAGGACCATAACATATAAGTCCTTATTACCAGTATTCGTAATCTCCAGGTTGAAAAGCTGTCCCTCTGGGTATGAAATGGGCCCCGAATGCCCTTGTAATGAGGGACTCATTGTAACTGCAAAGGGCTTTGCAGCAGTGCATTGATCTTTGAAAAGCTCGAGGACTTGACTGAAACGTGCAAGGTGAGTTAAATCCACGGCACAACGGCTGGCGAGATCCTCGTCACGGCCTTTGATGACTAGGTCGCGTACTGGACCTTTGTATCCAATCAATTTCTCATTACCAAGGATCTCAATGCCGCCATCTTCTCTTAGCTTCAACCCCCAGGTCGTCGAGTTGAATATGGTTGTGTCTTCTAGTGCTGATATCTCAATCTCTTTTGTTATTCTCTGTTCTAGCTCCTTTTGGAGCTCCTCCTCAAAGTTCGGCGGGAATTCTCCTTGGACATAGACATTAAAGCTTTGAGATTCTATAGCCAGCTTAGACAGAATAACCATATATCTGGCACTCTTCAACAAGTCCAAATCGCTTTCTTTTATGCTTGCAAAACTTTGGAAAGCTTCCACATTGTGTATTTTCAGAACAAGGCCCGTGTCAGATTGATACGTCGTGAATTCCGTTCCCTTCACCACACCGTGGATCTTTCCAACAGGGAATGCAACTGTCCAATCATTCAAGCCTTTCTCCTTTTTAACATCAACGATCAAGCGTGCCAACGCCACCGGTGTGGATACTTCGTAGAACGCCCGTGTGCTTTGACCAAACACCTGCGGCTCTTGCTTGTCTTTGTCTATTCCTCGAGAGATTTCGGTAATCAGATCAGAATAGTTCATATATTTGCGGTTGTCATCATCGTGCAAGCTCTTAAGTAGACCACATGTAAATACGCCGTTCCATTTTCCCTCATGGTTTGCTTTGCCATCCCAGGTCGTGTCGTGGATACTCTCTCCGGCACCTTGCGTAGCCTGGCAGGCTGCCATCAAAGTCAAGTGTTCCGGGTTAATTTCCCAACAATAACCCTCCTTTATATTGCGATTTGAGGCTGTTTCGGTGACTTTCACTACTTCTTCTTTGTCGGCGGGCAAGTTTGGAAATTTAGTCAGGTCGCCTGCAAACCGATATTTGATGTCATTTCTCCAAGCTCCACCAGAGTAACAGCTGTCAAGAACGACAACAACAATGACTTCTTTGTCATGAATTTCCTTTAGCTTTTCATTCAACTCCCAGCCTCGTAATGCCCGACGACCGGAAGGATAATCATACGGCATCAGAGACGGGTCAAAGTCTGAATTCTCTCTGGGTGGGTTGCGCGTCGTACGTAGCTCTGCGCCGTGACCCGAGAAATGGAACAAGAAAAAGTCACCTTTCTTTGCTTTATCGCGGACTGCATTAAGCTCGCGCATGATATTTTCAAATGTCGGCAAGCGATCCACCCGCTCGGGCTCATTTGGAAGAGTGTCAGGTGAGGTCAATCTTGTGATCTGGACCCCTTTAAATCTCTGTAGAAAATGTTGCATCGAATCAACATCATGAACACACCCATGAAGATCTCTGAGCGAAATAGCTTCGCCTTGTTCATTTTCTCTCATTTTGATTTTGTCCCCATTATCGGAGATCTTTTGATAATGGTCCACACCAACAAGCAGAGCGAATCGTTGAGGCGCCATGATGGGTTTTGTTCTTATGCTTCTTCTTAAAAAAAAATGTAAATATAAGTGATTAGAATGAATTCAAATTTTGATAGTGTTTTGGGTTGAATTGACACGGGATAAGTTGAATTGGTGGGTGGAAAGCTCGACCTAGAGGTTGATCCCGTCCTAATATATTTTTTTCTAGGCTTGCTCGTGAACTCGATAGTTGTTTTAGCTGCCCTAGCTGATAAATGTCATAATGATGCTGCCTAAAGCTTTCGTCAGCATTGCCTGATGCTCTCCTGCAAGGTGAAGTCAGTGACTTAACGTTTCTTATTGGAAATATTTTCTTGTTGAAAAACAAGTTGAACATTGTCATTCTGATCGGTCGCCTAACTGATAACGATATCCATTAAAACCAATCATGACCTTACACGTGCTTCATTACTCTTGAGGTGTGGTCACAAGACGTTAAAATTATGCCTCAGCCAGGTGAAAATAATCCTATCTTCTCGGCCTTGCTGACGGGAATTACACATTCTGGTTTTATGGCGTATTATTGCAGTGGCCTAGCAAGGATAAATTTACCAACGTTTCATCAGCAACCCCGCACCTGTCGTAGGGCTTCGAGGATATTTTCAGGTAGTGGGAGCATGTAAACAACCCAATACCAATGTGTTACACATCTAACACGTTTAGTATATGGGAAATGGTGCCATATTTCGTGCTCCAACTGATAACTCCAAGACTGAATTCCCATAGCCTTCAAGAAACGGTCAATCTTTCCACCCGTAAAGCTACGCATATCTCTCCAGCATTTTTCACGCTAAAGTTCAGCCGAATCTGACATGCATAATAGGCACTTCTTTGCCTTGCCAAAGGGCAATCACATGATGCTACCAATGCACTGATCCAAGGTCACTGGACATGCTGATTAACACAATGGAATTCCGCGAAGAATTTTCTTCTGAGGCAATGCATCTTTGTGCCTAATTGATGCTCTTCCTAGCCGGTTTGTTATCTGAGCGTGTGGTTAATGTACAATGCAGGCGCCATGATAGTTCAATAATACCAACCAATTCAGTTGAGTTCGCTGTCAAGCTGCACCAAGGTGGATTTCTTTTATACATACCTCTTTCAGCCTGTGTATAGCTACTCAAAATCTTGGCAATGTCAAAAATACCCCCCAGTCCACTCCAGGCATTCTCAGCCGCACCTTGAACTCCCAGGCGCTTCCCTCGATAGCTGAACTCCCCCGCATTGCGTCACCCACCATCTGAAGAATGCTAGCGCTTACTTTACATCAATGTGTGTGAGGATTACCCTAGCCAGCCAGAGTAGGAATCTTACTCAATAAAAGCCTCTACCATGTGTTTGACGTACGGCGCGATTCCCAATTGGAGTTAGCTAGTCATGATAATCAGGCCATGTGACTTCTGCCAGTTTTGCAAGACAACCTATCGCATCGAAGTGTCTCCGCCTTGTCGCTCGTGTCAGCTACATGCGAGGGAGTGCACATTTTTGGACGCTGCTCACCCACGCAAAAAACAGGAACTAGCTGAGCCGGTGGACGAGGACCATGATGCAAGCCTCAGCGACGCCGCGAGCGTCTAGAGTGCTGTAGCAGAGAGCGCCTTTGTTTAAAATGCCCTTGAAGTCATCAATGAGTCTCCCATAAGCGGAAACGCACCGTTTCCTGATACAAGCATGTAGTTTCTGCATCATCTTGACATTGAAGGGCCCGAATATCAGTTCATGTTCCGCACACCAGGCAGTCCTGAATTCAGCATGTCGCTAGGAAGAGGATTCCAACCCGCTTCTCAAAGCACACCAATATGTCCTCTAACAGGCTCATCCGATTTTCTTCTCGACGACATAGGCACTCCAAATCCCGAGACTCTGGGAATCGGCGGCAACATGAATCCGTATCTTCTCCAATGGTATCAAACCGACGATAAGGGAACCTTCAAGTTCAAACAGCTTGCAATTCAATCCGTTCTTCGAGGTGCCATTCCTATTCAGTTTCTCATCTCTCAACAGACGCTCTTTACACGGAGTAGGGCAGAAGCCAGGCATGACGTTGCAATAGAGAGCTAACTTAAGGCTTTGTTAGAGACCGAAATTTCAGTCGCCATGGGAAAAAGATTTCCTTGTTCCAGAGATTTATTGTCCCCCAGTATCCAATCTTTTTGACTCAGCTACCACCTGATCCATCTACTACACCTTCATGACTAGTACGATACGATACTACTTTCATTAACGGAAAATATTCTTGTTTCAAGCGTAATTTCGGGTGCAAAATAATAAAATACACTCGGCGGTCATCTGGAGATGGTTGGCCGACGAATCCACAGCGGAGACCAACAAGATGATGACAACCATTGGCGGCGTTGAGACGGGTGATTGGTAGACCCACAACACCTATCACAAGAGATAGCCCCTTTGGACGCCGCCTATCAACGGTGGCAGATTTGACCCCGCGATATCTCTCGCGTGCTATTCCGAGACATTAGTTCGGAGCCCACAGCTGCATGCGCACTTCATTTCCCCATGTTTTAAAGAGTGCGTCAAGCCAAGTCAGTTGAGAGCATTGCCTTGGTGGTCTGATTTTTTTCGGCCTGCACCACATTTGGCTCGTTTGTGGGTCGGACTTCATCCTGAGGCCTTTTTATTTTCGTTTTGTTACTTCAAGTTGGACTTGGATGCTAAAATGGATACTCAAACCAAGGGCGTCATTACGAGCAGGCCCGATGATGCTGCCAGTATTGCGAGCCAGCATACAAAGCCGCAGCGCCCTGAATGGGAAGGCCTACGGAGGGTTCCTGACAAAATGCCAATTATCGCGCTTCTCATCCTCGTGGTCGAGGTATGCTATATTATAATCTTCAGTGCTTCGTATCACTAAAACTCTTGCTAGCTGGGAGAACGATTTACATATTTTGGTCTTTCAGGACCTATCCAAAATTATATAAAGTGAGAAAAGAATTGTCTGAGCTGGTCCACATACCTGTAAAGCTGACCAACAACAGCAACCCATATGATCCAAACTCTGACCTACCAGGCGCTCTTGGAAAGGGACAAGCGGTAGCCACCGCCCTGGGCAACTTTTTCAAATTTTGGGCTTATGCATCGACCGTCATTGGCGCGATAGTTGCTGGTATGAGAATACACTTTGGGTTCGGGAGATGAAACTGACATTGGCAGATCAATATCTGGGAAAGTTCAAGGCTATTCTCTGCGCTGGTGGAGTTTACATCGTTGGCCTTGTCATTCTTGTGTCAACGTCAACTCCTAGCGCTATTACACACAATGCTGGCCTCGGTGGCCTTATTGCGGCTATGATCATGATCGGGCTTGGTACTGGTGGCATCAAGGCCAACGTTACGCCTCTTTGTGCTGAGCAGTATACTAATTCTCGCCCGATCTTAAAGACTCTCAAATCTGGAGAAGAGGTTATTGTTGATCCTGAATTAACTGTCCAACGACTGTTTATGTGGTGAGTACAATGCATCGATTTGACTGCCATCAACTAATCACGGGCATAGGTTCTACTGGGTTGTAAATGTTGGTGCATTATCGCCGCTCATCACAACCACAATCGAGGCACATCACTCATTTTGGCTCGCTTATTTGGTTCCGCTCATGTGAGCACCCAGTCATCATTAGAAATTGAAAACATACTGATTGCCTCCAGTGCGATTATTATTTCCTTAGGAGTATTTCTTGCGGGACGTAACAAATACATTAAACTTCCCCCAATGGGGTCGGCAATTCTCGATGCTTGGCGGACGACTGGCATTGCTATAAAAGAAGGTGGTTTTGATAAGGCGCGGCCATCCGTGCTTAGAGCACAAGGACACGATGAGAAGTATCCACTTGCTAGTCAAGAGAGATACACGGACCAGTACGTTGGCGACGTTCAACGAGGACTGAACAGTTGCAAAGTAAGTGCCGATGCTCAATAAAGCGTTTCAATTGATTAATGTGATTAGATGTTCCTTTTCTTCCCATTTTACTTCATATGTTGGAATCAAATGTGGAATAATTTGATCTCTCAAGCTGGACAGATGGCTCTACACGGTACCCCGAATGACCTTCTACAGAACTTGGATCCGATTGCGCTTTGCATATTCATTCCTCTTCTTGACCGTAAGTGTTCAAATCAAGAGACAGGCTCATACTAACCAGCTGCAGTTGTCATATATCCTCTCCTTCGCAAATGCAAGATTGACTTTGATCCGGTCACACGAATCTTTTTAGGATTCATATTTGCATCATTTTCTATGGTATATGCATGCGTTCTCCAACACTTTATTTACAAATCTCCTGAAAATAGTATCCATGTATGGATCCAAGCCCCGAGCTACATTCTTGTAGCCCTTTCCGAGGCCTTTGTCATTATCACAGGCCTTGAGCTGGCATTTACGCAGGCACCCAAGAAGTAGGTCTTCGCATCAATATCTCCAATTCCATAGACTAACAAATTCCTGGTAGCCTTCGATCTTTGATTTCGTCTTTATTCTGGCTGACCATTGCCGTCGCGGCTGCGATTTGCATTGCGCTCGGAGCCGTCTCACAGGATCCTTATTTAGTATGGATGTATGGCGCTGTTGGGATTTCAGGATTCATTGCTGGGTGTGCATTTTATGCCTGCTTTTTCCCATGCAGGAAGGCATAGGCGTCCAGAGAAACTATTCTAATCGATGGGGTTCAAGAAATGGCTCATTGAGGAATGCGCTGGATGTAAATTGAGGAATTAGCAGACATTGGGATTGGAATTGGGGGTTTTAGTGACAACATTTGTACTCAAAACTTTGAATCAGGTAATCATAGGGGATGGATGATTGCCTCGTGTCAGTCAAATATCTGACCAACAATTCTAATCGGAACATACTTTGGTGGTTTCCGTTATGTTCATCTGCGCCGAACTGAGATATAGGCCATTTTAAGCAAGCCATAAGGGAAGAGGCGGTGGGTTCCAGTGTTTCAAAGGCAACCCCACAGATGTGAATAATCAGTGAACACACATTTGTTGACGGAAGCCTTGTGAAATGGCTTGCTTGAATCCGAAGAAGTTCATTTATGTACGCTGGATTTAGGAAGATGGTACAACCCAGTCAATCTGCAAAATGGCATTGTGCCTAGATCTGTGGGAGCGGCGATTAATAGAGATGGGACAAGTTCACACATGATTTTGTCTACATTCGTGGAATACATCTACTGCTAGCTGCTATAGCACATGGAGATACATTTCACGCAGGATGGATAAGTAGCACAAAAAGAAAAGTCCTCATTTAATTTACACAGCTCTAGCGTATCGTATATTTCTATTCGATTGAAATCAAGCATATTAAAGCATCAAACATTGCATACTAATCGCCCACGCTGATTAGTTATTCCTGAGCTGACTCATTGATGGCGGCGCTGAGCGTGCCGTCTTCATAGCAAAGGATTTCTAGCGGCCACATAAGATGGGCCTCTTGTCACAATTTTAGACCCATTTAAACGACTTCATACTTAAGAATAGATGGATTAAATGCCTTGGAACAACCTGAGGGGATAGCATGGGAAGACTTGATAAGTAAGGTATTGTTAGGAGAGTGCCATAATTAACTTTCGAATAGGTATAGGAAGATTAGCTAACAGCGTTAGAAGAAAACAGAATACAAGGCAATGTAAATATATAAAGTCATCGAATGCTCTATTGACGGCTTAGTAAAGTTTAAACACATAAATGGTAAAATGCTATGGGGAGGAAAGAACAGAGGCGGATAATTCGTCAGAAATAATGCCGCTAAACAACTGGCAAGAAAAGAACGTAATAATTCATTGCAATTGAGAGACTTGGACATGTAACAAATTAGCCCATCACACGTTGAATATGAATCCATATCCTCAACCCATAACTCGCCAGATTTGACCAAAAACACTGATTCCTCAACTTAGACAGCATGTTGGCTGTTGAAGGACCTGTGTGCGTCTAGCTTAAAGCCACCTGTGTTCGTTAAAGTTGAATGCCTCGTGGTTATTCATGTCTGGCCACTCATTATCCCAGTTCGTTAATTGCTGAGACTCAGAATACATCATAAACTCATAATCCTCAAAGAGAGAGTCAGGATTGGGCGGGTCCAAGCCAGTGTCTATTCCCCCAGCTGGAAGGCCACTTTGGAGCGTTGAAGCCACAATGGTAGATTGTTGAACATCATATGAAATTTGTCCAGTTCCCTCTAAATCCATCCTTTTATCAGTACTTTGCTCTGTCGTCAAAGTTCCAGCGCTCTGTTGGCTGCTGCTTGCCTGCTGCGATGATGAGTAGCGTCGACAATTCATATCCTGGGCATCCAACATGCCTAGATTGAAGGCCTGATCCTGGTTTAGGCATGGCACTTCACTAACAGCCATCAGATTCTGAGACATGAGAGGATCCTGTTGTGCAATACCGCCAGTCTCTGGGTGGTGCCCACAAGGCTCATGGATCCAAGCAACAACGGCTTCAGGGTTGGTATTGGGGCTTTGCCTAATAATGTCGGGGTTAGTCTTGCCATTGGATAATGAGTTTTTAGGAAGCTCTGACTCTATGGTGGTGGTGGGGTGAGCAGATTGGAGAAGTCGATAGCGGGGATGTCGCAGTTCAGAAGTATCGTAAACAACACGTGCAAGATTCTCGGCAATCAATATTGTGGCTTCGTCGCTCAAATTCCCAGTAGATTCTTGAGGTAACAAAACCCCGTCGCGAAATTGCGACTTGACAGTGTTTAGAAACCGAGCCCAGTTCTTGGTAGCAAGATGCTCGGCGCATTCATCGATATCATGACGCCGACATGGAGACACGGTGGCATCTCGACTAAAGTACTCTTTCCATACAAAGAGCCACTTGTTCAGAGACCCTTTTACTTCTCCCATTCTCCTTCGAATTGTCTTTAATTCCTCTAGATAAAAGACCTCACGAATCGCCTCCTCGCGGCAATGCTCTCGATGCTCATCTAGATCCTTACTCGTAGGAAAATTAGTTGACCAGCATTTCGAGCAGTGTGCGTCATCAATAAGGGTGTGACATCGTTTAAAGTGGTCCATTACATTAGACGGGTGTCTAAAGATGAACTTCCTGCATCCACTATATCGAACAGGATCTAATCGAAAGAAGTGACAAGCCAAGCCAGAAGATGCATCGCCAAAGGGTTTCGGGTCTTGTTGCGATCCACCGCCACTATTACTTCCATTTCCGAAATCCTTGTCATCATCGGAATTGCTTTGCTTCTCTTGCCGCTTTCTTTTCTTTTGACCGTTGCTCTCCCTGCTAGCGCCAGAACACGAGGTATTTTGTTTGGTCCTTTTGTCATCAGTTCCTTCCTGTGCCTGCTTGGCCTTGCAGAATGTAGTCATCAAGGACTGCTGGATTCCAGAGCAGATCTTAAGAGCGTTGACACGAGAAGTGGCAGAGTAGGACGGGAAAATGAAAACATTATCCGCGGCGTCGTACAGTGATGGTAGAGGCTCGGTTCGCGAAAGAAAGGCCCCAACGCAAGTCTTTGTATCCTCATGGATGACTGATTGATAATGCGATGGCGGGAGATCCAGTAGTCGAAGTAGATTTGCAAACTGACGGCTAAGCCCCAAGCCAAGTTGCACAAGTTGGAATGCTTTCGCGCCGTCGTGTTTGATTAATATGTGACGGGGTTGAAGTGATAGGGCGGAAACAAGGAAGGTGACCACTGGCTTTGCC
This sequence comes from Calonectria montana, assembly GCA_022606435.1. NCBI lineage: Eukaryota > Fungi > Ascomycota > Sordariomycetes > Hypocreales > Nectriaceae > Calonectria > Calonectria montana. The sequence goes on from JAIZZI010000004.1 coordinate 4,994,351, forward strand.
CGAAAGCGAAGAGGGTGAAACCCCCCCAGCGAGGACAGCAGAAGCTCGCCCAGGGCAGAGGCATCAGGGATACCAACATGTTCATCAGGTGTTTCATGATGGACAAAGGTGTGCCGTGCATCAATTTTTGCAAGGTTGGCGATAGAGTTGAGTTTTGGGGTGGTTGTCATGATGTGTATCGTAAGAGGTTGTCCAAATCTCTCTGACAAGGGTGTGTGGTTAAGATAAGTTGGCAAGTGGTGCTGGATGCGTAATTAAGGTTATAAAAGAAAAAGAGAAAAAGATAGAAAACATTCGAATAAAACCTTATCGAATTGATTCGTGCCCATATTTGTATTAATCCATCAGACTATGTTGTTGGAGTATTTCAGCCTGCGCAGTCCCCAGTTGTGAGTGATGATGTCCAGTAGTCCGATCTTGACGATGCCTTGTATTGGGCAGGCACAGCGGGTGTGCCCCAGTGGAGTGGGGTCTTGAGACGCTAAAAAAGGCGCATGGTAGAAGCGACAAGACATCTTTGCTTTTCTGTATCAAAGCCCGCCGCCACGAACCAGCATAACATTATTACTTTTCTCTACAAAATACACCATACACCGGTCCTGACTGATCCGTCACCCCCTCCCCGAGTCTCGTCCAATCTGTCACCCTCTATAAGCCTGTCTCAGTTCTGCTGTCCGCTTGCCTGTCTCAGTCCCGCTTGCCTGTCTCAGTCCCGCTGTCCGCTTATCTTGCCCCTCCCTCCCTCCTCGACAAATTGCCTTGGCCGCTGCTGTCTTGTCCTTGACACCATGCTGGAAAACGGATCCTGGATGGGTCAGCACAGCACCAATAGGCACACAAAAAGTCCCACATAAAACGCCCTTGATCTTGGTTCCACTCCACCACATCGTCGCTTTCACACCCCCCCTCCCTTTCGCGTCCACTGGTATTTTCAGGTCCCAAGATTCAATAAAACGGAACTGGGAGAAACACATACAACCCCACCTTGCCCTACCCCCCACTGTTATCGGGTGGGGAGCCATCAAGGCGTCCGTCCAGTAACTAATGACAGGCCCGCGTCTCACAGCGGCCGATGACAGACAGGTCCACTAGACCCGGCGCGCCAGCAGCAAACGGGGCGAGTGTCATAAGAATCATCAATGAGATGGCAGCCCACAGTAACCTTGCGTCAATGTAGAGTTCATACGTGCGAATTTGTTCTTATACCCGTTCTCAGGCGGCGCACCACCAAGACGTCCAGCCACCGATGACCGGCCTGCATCTGACAGTGGCCGATATGACAGGTCTGCTAGACTCGACACTGGCGTCGGTGTCAGCATCTAAGACGGCGAGTCTCCTGGCGATCATCAATGCGATGAGAGCTAGGCACATGAATCAGTCTAGGATGCAGGACTGGTGCTACGTCCTACTTTAAGGCCGGCTTTTGCTGCCAGTTGTTATACCGACAGCCCTGGATGGTATCCTCCATCAGTGGTAAACAGCAAGATTTGACAAGTGTGAGTTCAACTTTGTGGACCAGGACAGCTTCACAGAATGGGATTACAATACAGTGACTTCAAGAATCTTTTATTTCATAACTAGAGTTACACATCATCATAGAAAATACATAAAACCTCGTCCTAATTACGTCATCCTATAGTCCATAGCAGTCTCTGTTTACAAGATACCACCCAAAATGCCGCTGACTGGGGCCAGAACGGTGTTCACAAGGGGCCCGAGAACACCGCCAGTGAGCTCGGAGACAATGGGTCCGAGAGCAGAGCCGAGGAGAGGAACAAGGGCGGAAATAAGACCACAGACTAGGTTAAGAACAGATCCAAGGAGCTGGGTAACAGTGTGCAGAAGGTTGGTGAGCTCAATATTGCCGCTACCGACAGCGCCAACAAGGGTGTTGAGAGTCTTGGTAACAGTGGAAAAGAGCTCGACAATGAGATGAACGACACCGCTCAGGTCAACGTCAGCGGAAACATCGAGGCTGGCGCCACCAGAGAGACTGCTCGTAGCGCCTTCAAGAGTGGAAATCAGCTTCTTGACAAGAGGCAGAACCTGGTCAAGGCACTCCTCAACAGAGAGCTTGCCACTAGAGACCTTTCCAACAATGCCATCTAAGATCATGTTAGCCAAAATTCTAGCTATGATGCGAGATATACATACCAATGGATCCAGTCAGGCCCTTAACGGTGGATAGTGTGCCAGTGAGGCTGCTGGTAAGTCCACCGAGGCTGGAAATAGGATCGGAGCGCTTGCTAGCAACACCAGGAAGAATATTCGTGATCTCATCAATAGGGACGATATTGGTCAAGTCACCAATAAGAGGGAGATCACGCTTATTCTCGTCGCGAACAGGAAGAATGTTGGTGATCTCATCAACAGGGATAATATTGGTCAAGTCACCAACAAGAGGGAGATCACGCTTGTCCTCATCACGAACAGGGAGAATGTTGGTGATCTCATCAATGGGGACAACATTGGTCAAGTCGCCAATAAGAGGAATATCACGCTTGTCCTCGTCGCGAACAGGAAGAATGTTGGTAATCTCATTGACGGGGAGAATGTTGGTCACCTCATTGATAGGGAGAATCTTGGTCACCTCACCAAAGAGATCGCCACCTGGGAGATCTCTTTTGTCCTCGTCGCGGATAGGAAGAATGTTGCTGACCTCATCGATAGGGATGATCTTAGTAACTTCGCCAATGAGATCGCCTCCAGGGAGATCTCGCTTGCCCTCGTCACGAATAGGAAGAATGTTGGTCAGGTCATCAATAGGGACGATATTGGTAACCTCACCAAGGAGGTCTTCACCAGGGAGGTCGCGCTTCTCTTGAGCGATGGGCGCGGCAGCAGCCGACAAGGCCAGAGCAAGAGTTGAGAAAAAAGTAGACTTCATGTTGAAGAATTAAAAATGAAACAAAAAAAAACTTTAAGGATTGTATTGGGTAAGTCGAAAAGGAATGACTGAAGTAGAATGAAGCAACTCAAGCTAGAGACCTGAATGGATGCGATGAGGGTAAAGAGAGAATGATCAGTGTAGAGACGTTCGATAACTCTTATACTGATCCCAACCTCTCTTTCACCTCATGTCTGTTTGTGACTTGACGTTTGACGGTTTGATGTTTTGATCCCAGTTCAAGCCGCAATTCGACCATAGCTATAGAAGCGGTCTGTGAGCGAACTTAGCGCCCGGCCAATTGAGTCCAGATGGTTGCACAGAACCCCAACACGGACCGAACTACACACTTTAGCGCCATGACATTCGTCTCAACTCGTGAGCTAGTCAAATTTTACAGGGTTAGTTAAAATGGTTCATCACAATGCCCTGTCATTGCGTAGGGTGCCTCACTAATTGGCAATTGATTCAAAACCGCTAGGTGGACGTTTCTCAATGCTAGAAAATGATTGCTATGTGCCACTTGAGAAAGAAGTATTTGCCCTGGTCTCCACTGGTCCAGCTTTGATGCTCCACACTATAACAGGCCCAACGCCACGGTAACGTAGGATCATTTGGGAAGTCGGGGGTTAATTGACTGATGAGTTGCCATCTCAAGAAAGATGCATCAAAGCAAAGAAGGTAAATGAAATGTGCTTCCTGTTCAGATGCATCGATCCTACTGAATTCTTGGAAATGTATCATCGTTTTGCCACAAGGCTGGGTCCTACACAAGGCCCAGATCGAACGAGAAGAGTTGAACAAATATTGTGGAGTTGTGCGGCATAGGCGTGATAGTAGTTTCACTAATATGACATTGGATGAAAGGGGCATCGCGCAATCTTCAAGCCAACAGAGACTAAGCATATGAAGGCCGTGCATCCGCCTAGCGGCGGCGATCTCGGGGAGATTATACTTGCTAATTTTCTGATGTTCTCCACGAAGTTGCCGCTGAAATGTTTTAATTGCGAGTCTGTAAATTAAATGTCCTATGGGTACAGGGCCTGTCTGGTCATATTACCATTGGGGCGTTTGCATCCAGGATTAGTTGTTCTAGTTAGTATTTGCTAGTACAAGGGCATTGTGTGAGCTATGGCATTGTCTTGGTCGGTTGTTGCGTCAAATGCTTAGACATTTGATTGGGGCACAGTTGTTGCCGTCAAGGCTCAAGTTTCGCTTTAATATGAAGGAAATGAGTCGGCAATGTCTGTTCTGAAGAAATAAATTGTCGTCCACACCGCCATTGAACAATTCATGCTCAACCTGGTAGCAGAAATTGACACACGACCCAACCCCGTGTGGAGGTTTGAAGAGAATAGCCTCGATCCCTGTCATTTTTCTCATTCCAATGCACGATTGGCTTTTGTCGCCGACATGTTCATCCGCATTGGTTGCAGACCAATGTACTTTATTCATTAAGAAAACAGGTGGGACACAAACCCTGCAGTCCATACAAAATAGATCACAGTAAATCTTGAGGATGAAAGGAACCTGGTTTTATTCAAGCTACAAATCTATAGCGATCAATTAATAAAACAAAAATTCGGGTCGTGTGTGAACACGAGTAATTGGTAAAATAAGATATAATCAAGATACAATCGAAATTTGCGGCCAGTTAAAAGACTCTAAAGCGATTTATTTTCTGATAATAAAGATGCAAGGGAGGAGACTAGAATTTCGATGTGCACACATTATAATTCCATTCCATCGACAAACAGTCAGCCTCCTTTTTTGGAGGAAAAAAAACAAGGAACAGGGAGATGTAAAAGGAGACCAATAAATAATAGTTACAGTTTCTTAGTGCCACAGAATGTCACATCTGCCCATTGATTGATTTACTAGTGCGCATACCAACCTGTTGGCGGACTACAGGGTAATCACCATCCTCAATTTTAACCTCACCCAACAAATCACGTGACGTCTCTGGTAATCCGAATCCAAGTCGCTTGATTTGGATAGGATCGACCAACTGGATGGCTTTCTGGGAGTTGTATAGTCTGTTGTTGTTGGAGCTGGGCTAGTTAGTGAGTTTTTCGTCCTATTAGAATCTTGACTATGCATCTGCAGTATCTTACAGGAATTCTACGCAGACTCGCTCTCTCCTTTAAAAAAATCAAAATAAGTAAAAAAAAAAAAAAAAGACCCAAAGACTTCCGATCTACTCATATTGCATATCTCGATCCCAATTTCATTCGATAAAAGTTGAAGCTGAGCGTACATGCCCGCTGAGTCAAGAGCGAGTGCTTGGTGAGGATCACTTGCAGTAGTGCTAGCTGACATCAGCACTAAAGCGCCAAAACACGAGCTGGGGGTCTGTTTCAGAAAAGATGTGCATGCTTATTTCAACTTTTTTTTTTTTTTTTTTTTTACATAATTCTTTACATACTTATCGTATTACCATAGATGCAAGAAGAAGGATGGAGAAGGAAGACGAGTGGCGTATTTTTTTTTTTTTTTTTTGGGTGCTATTCGTCATGAAGATGAGCCACGCAGTCTAAGCCCCGGTGAGTTGTTGGGCACCTATACAACACGTGGTTTGGTAACCGAATGTCCCGGTGTTGGTATTATACTTTTCACATTGGGTCCCGTTGAGTCCGACATGTCGCTGCAATAGTTTCAGGTTGAGTGCCAACTCATCCTCGTTGCACGTAATGCTCTTTGCTAACCGAAAGCCTAATTGATTCAAGTCATCTGATGTTTAGCTTGTCGCTGGGAAAATATCATGCCGAGTCTCGGGTGCAGGTTTCTGAAAAGGCTCTAGTAAGGAGATGGCATCTACTTGCAATTGAACCGATTGGTGCTTTTTGTATGCTCGCCTCATGTGTGCTCAGGCGAAAACGTCATTGGTCTGTGCTCTTACAACATTTGCGCTGCCGGCTTTTCTCATACGAGACAAGGTAGAGAAGTTCCGTCTGCGCAGCCCAAGCATACGCAATCTCAAGTGCCGGCCCGTATCGATAAAGTTGCCGTTTTCGCCGCCGAGAGTTCACCGGGCTAGCGAGCCGACGACGGAAAGCCAAACCTGGGGGGGGGCTTGGCTTGATGATGGATGGCCGATGATTTTCTGCAGCGGAGTCTCGCGTGCGTGTTCTCGATTAACGCAACGCGGTGGGTCATTAGTTTTTCCAGGACCCCTGAGCCCATCTCGGCCGGCACGGAAGCTGGTGAGAAATGGAATGCGAAAATGGACTGGAAACGAAAAGCATAACCCCTTTCATCGGCCTTTGTACTTATGTAGTCTTCCAATATGGTTCAATCTCCATCTGGATTTGGCGGATCCTCGAGGATGACGAGAATGGACGGCGAAACCTTAGTGATGGGAAGGCAGATTGAAGGTGGAGCCGTCATCTTAACGGCTGGGGCTAATTTGGGGGCTAGGCTTTCCCTCGGTCTGAAACGGCTCGTATCCTATCGGGTTCCGTGCCCTTCGATATTAGTGCAATCCTCCGGCCGGGGTCTTGGCTGACGCCCGAGAATGGTGGTTACAAAGAGGCGGTGGGTGACGGAACCCCAGCTTTTTCGGCGAAACATACACAGCCGATTACGCTATTTTAAACGAGACAAGCTGTCTTCATTACGCTAGAAAGAACACTGACCCGTCATTATATCGAGTTGGCTCTTAAAAATCCCTAGTAATAAGTAAAACTGTCAAGGCTTTCCATGCGACTTGTCCTCCTTAGTCACGACCTTGGAAAACTCTATTCCAGAGGAAATAACCAAAAGGCCTCAGGCATCAAAAGCCCCACTGCTAATACACACGTGGCCCCCTGATCTCTTCGGGTCGCACGACTTCATTGAACTAATCATCGACACCACGCAGATTTAGGGAGTGTGGCCCACCATCCCATTCCACACATCACCAAGGCCGTCTCAAGATGCGTTTGCTTAATGTTGGTACTCTCGAGCTCGAGATCTTCACGGGGAACGACTTGCCCCGGTATGCCATCCTCTCCCACACATGGGGTGAGGATGAATTTCACTATGACCACCTCCTGGCGGGGCTTCACAAGGACCTCAGCTCCATTCTGAAGGATCTGAGCAGCCCCAAGAGGGGGCTTCAAAAAGTTCTCAACATGTGCAGGCAGGCTGAGCGCGACAACCTGGATTACGTCTGGATTGATACCTGCTGCATTGACAAGTCAAATGGCGCCGAGCTCTCCGAGGCCATCAACTCCATGTTCAAATGGTATCAGAATTCGGCAGCCTGCTATGCGTATTTGGAGGATGTCACCCTGGAAATGGACGGCACCATCACAAACTTTGACAACAGCCGGTGGTTTTCTCGCGGGTGGACGCTGCAGGAACTCATTGCGCCTCACGGACTACGGTTTTTCGACAGCCAATGGAAGCCTATTCAAACCAGAAATAAGCTTTATAAGAGAGTCGCAGAAATCACAGGCATCAAGGAGCACTATCTGTCGCGGGACCACTCGGATGAGCTCGCACCGCCCGTCAACGGACAAGATAGGGTCTGCGTGGCGTGTGGTCATGTCGACAACACTTGGGAGTTGCTGATGAATGAGCCGGTTGCAGTAAAGATGAAGTGGGCGTCAGATCGAGAGACGACTCGCGTGGAGGACAGAGCCTACTGTCTCATGGGCCTGTTTGATGTCAGCATGCCACCCCTTTACGGCGAGGGCAGCAAAGCATTTGTTCGATTTCAGGAAGAGATTTTGAGACACCGCCCTGACCAGTCGATTTTGGCGTGGACGCTTCCGGAATCCCATGAGCTGGACCCTCACCGACGTTTCCCATCCCTAATTGATCAGCCTTCCGGATTTGAGTTGGATCTGTTTGAAAAAGATGACAGTCGACTTGGACGCGGCAATATCAGTGTATCATCAAGGGGTATGGAAATTGATGTGCTATTGATCCCTTGCCCTGTTATTCAGTATGTTCAAGGTGGAAATAAGCGCCGCTTTCAAAACATGTCGCTCGGAGTTCTTGATTGTGCTCTGGGCAACGATTCTTTGTCTCGAATTGCCATCATCCTCCAACCCTTACGTGAGACCGCCCAGATCCCAGTGTTCTCCAGGGCTTTTTCGAACATTCTCGTCCTATTAACCCCAGAGGGGAAACCTGAGGTCATGAACAGCTTGCGGGAAGAAAAGGCCAATATGACCAGTACGTCTCTCCAAACCACATCTCCGTTGCGACGGGATTTCGTTAAAATTGTATGCAAATTACTAACCCTCTTGTGTAGTTGAATGCAACATGGAATCTGTCAAGTCTAAAAGAGTCCTCTTGCCAGCCATTCCAAGTTCTGTAGAGCTGAATCACGATATCCCCATAGTTAGGGTGGCAATCGAAGGATTTGGTGACTGGCACATTCAAGCACAATATCCCGACTTCAGCGAGGGAGACATTCTTGACCGCAAATTTGAAGTGACGGATGAAGCACTGGATCACACGGCCGTGGGCCGTGGTATTTTCTGCATCACCGACAACAATTACTGCTTCGTGGCAATCCTGGCAGCCGACAATGTCAACAAGGCATATTCAAAAGCGAAAACCCAGTACATGTGCTGGATAGAAACGTGGCAATCCTTTACTGACAATGTCGGAGATGCACTGTCTGACCCAACACCTGAGGCCTTGAAACTAGCACTGTCGCAATATATTAAGAACTTTTCCAAGAACAAGTTCACGAGGCCGCCGTCAGATGTCACAGAAGGTGACTACAGAGCCAAAGGCCGTGTCAAATCGACAAACTTTTTAGGCAGAGCGATGCATACACTAGAGGTTGAAATTCAGCCAGCATCCAAGGCGGCTGCAAAGGCAGCAGCAGCTACGAAACCACTTATTCTTAAACCATCAGCAACTATGAAATCAACAAGCTCGGACGAGAGGAAGGCGAAAAAGGCGGCTACGGGAGGTGCCAGGTGGTACCAAATTTCCAAAAAGATAGAGGGTTATGCCGAGGATGCATCGCACCAGTTCTCATAGAATCTTTGGCATATCATTGGTATATAATGAACATATCATGAGTACATACATAATTTTGCAGTTTTCTATTGCGCGAAGTTTCCCAGTTAGATATTTGAGTCAAGTCGGATTGGTTTTAGAATGGCGGGTGTCCAATATGGTGAAGCAGGTATGAGGGTTTTGATATTCTAACACGAGGGAATTGAATTGTAGTCTATCTAGATATGAAAATAGAGCTTGATTGACCTTAGTGTTGCCTCTTGACTACTGATTTATATTCAAGATACTTTTACAGCTATTTAAATTGTCTTCAGTGTATTGGCAGAATCATTGAAGTCTCTCATCACGACAAATACAATCAAATTTTATAGGGATTAAAGGAATATGCATTCACATTGAACCCAAGTTGTCAAATGCTTCAGGATACTATAACAAAAAAGAATTCAAAATGTCTAAAATACCTCTTGTCTCAGTGGCGGAGTTAGCCAAGGGTCGCTAACAGGGACGATATTTTTTACATAAGTAACAAGCTGGAGGAGTTTTTGTTTTAGATTTCATTTATTTATTATTCATTCTTAGATTCTGATTGAAACTAATATTTGTTGTCTGAATTTAATAAGAGAAGACGTTGATGTAAACGTAGTGTGCTATATTTAGTATCAGTCGAATGCTGGCTGTTTGAATCCTTTATTTACACAATGCGCCATTCGCGCAAAGAACGTGGCCTGTAGCCCATCTTGCATCATCTGTACAGAGGAAAGCTACAAGGAGCGCAAAATCATCCATCTCGGCGATTCTAGAAGCCACTGGTATAGACTCAATGAGAGGCTACATATCTTACCTGAATTGCTCGTCACTTTCCTACCATTGATCTGTAACTTTGGTTAATATTGATACGATGGCTATTCAAATTCTTTGATGCGCTCAACAATAAGAGTCCTGAAGATACTGGTCTTGCTATCTGGGCTAATCGTGAAGAATCTGTTAAAAACGAAGATGTGTGCTGCGGCATACCTTTGGCATCACTCACGTCACTTGGCCAGAGGGTAAGTGGTATCAATATTTTCCCAATTCCTGATTAGCCATTAAAGTCTTTCCAGATTTTCCTGTCATGCCGGTTGAGAAGTTCACCGTATCTTTTGAAACCCACTAGCTTTTTTGAACTGAACCCATCGAATCATGTGCCCCGATCCTCTCAGAGTGCGAACAAGTCAATTTTGCACACCGTTCGCCCAGTGTCGTCCGTCACATATATAAAGAAGTGGGCCATGATTACACCTAAATTGCAAATATTGTTCGTCATTAAAATGAAATGAATTAATTTAACCTTTATAGATTTGAAACATTTAGAGATATACAACAAAGAGGACGAAATGTCCAATCCAATCCAAGATTATTCATGTCTTGACTCTTTATTGTGGGTTAAGTATCAAATATTTGGAGATTCTTGATCCAGGACTAATTCATGTCTTAAGAATCCACTCCTTGCTCCCCAGATTGTATGCCTTGCCCAGCACATTAATCCTTGGGATGACTCGTGAGTGGTATCACATCCCACCAGCGACTAATAGATTTCCCCATTTACTAAAGCCACCATGTGATGAATGACAATTCAGTGGGTTAAAATAAATCGTGCATAAAAACTTTACCCTATCTCGACATACATCGCTGGTTGCAATTCTTATCCATTATATGACATGATCATTTAGCCACCATTAGTGTTGTTACAGCAAATTCTTAGCTAATTATGCCATTGTCTATACGGGAGAAGTGAAACTGCTTATCAGGAGCATTTTGAATTGTTTTGTCAAGTTGTTGGTCAGTGCAGAGAAAGTTGCACACATAAAAGCGAACATGCATTGATGATATCTATCTTTGAAACAGGCATGGGGCTCATAATTCAGTGAAGTTTGAATGTTCGGGCGATAATTCATACCCGAAGGTTCCGACGGCCCGTTCCTAACAATGGTTGATCATAAACATGGCGTTCATTTGATGAGCAGTCACTTGATTCGAGAAAATAGAAAAGAAATTTCCTCTTCAAATCATGAGCTTGACGAAAGGTTGGAGCAATAAGTACGAGGAGGCGTATGAAGGTAAATATTAAGAAATGGATGGGAAAGTACAGAGTGTTTTTCCGGTTTCTCGGATACTTCTGTGGAATTGCTGAAAATTCTTCTGGTCCCGTTATCTGGTGTTGATTTCAGATTAAAACCTCCCGTAAACATCCTTGGTGATGCAGGCATAATTGGATTACGAAAGAACCCCCATCCAGCGATGCAGCATTACTTTGACCATAGTATCTCGCGGCCCGCACATTTAAAGCTCACTAGTGTGATAGGAACTTGAGGGGAGCTATCATCAATTTAGGTCGATGCTGCTCATTAATGGCAAATCGTGCAATTGACAATCTCAATTAATGCTGTCACATTATAGGTGATTTTTTGGCAATAATTTCGCGACCTCACTTCTCGCTTTCGGCGTGGCAAGGCATATTCAGCTCATATCAGATGGCTTTGCTAAAAAGGGAGCCTATGGTATAAAATAGAGCCATTTCTCCGTTTTCCATCAGAAAATTTCAATGTCTAAATTAATTTTCACACATCTCTGCATTCATTCTTCCTTTGCTACAGTACCACAATTTATGTCAAGTCAGGTTTCTTATCTCTTCCTGCCCTCGGACTGGTTCAGGCAGTCGCTATCGGCTCTCGTGCCATTGTGAACCATGACTCGCTGTTCCGAGTCCCCGAAAACATTCAAACCGAAACCATTGGGGTTATCATCAAGAAGTTTGGGCCACGCTTCCACACAGCCCACGGCTGTCAGTTTCATACAGCTATTGACAACAACAGAAACATCAGGCAGGTTCGCATGGACCATTATATTCCTTCATCTACTGATATCCGGAAGTGGCGGCCTCCAAAACCCGGGTAGTGGCACAGGTGGCTGCCATCACACGGATAGAGGGCAGACTTATGCTCGAGCTACGACTCACAACAGCCGACTGGCCATCATGTTTGCGTGGTACTGGCTAAAAGACCACGCCAAACAGTGGTGTGGCTGCCGGCGGCTATCGACACGGCTGGGGGAACGTCGTCGTCACGACCCAAGCTATGACGGATGCGTTGAGCAATACGGACTTTAACTCGGCGAATGTCCCCTTCAAAGAGGACAATTTGTTTCAAACCTTGATAAGTCCACCTCTTGAACCCGGTATTTGAGTTAATGGGCTAAGGTTGGGAGTGATGTGCTCAAGGTGAATTGTTTCTTAAACATGTAGGGTAGGCTTACGTTGTATGTTCAAGGTTTTGTGATGAAATTATGCATGAGGGCGAAAGTACCAAAAAATCAGTGTTAAAAACAAAAGAGATTGATAAAATAGAGCACTTATTGTGTACCTTTTTTGAACTGACTGCCTCCTCAGCCATCAGCCATTTCAAAACCTGGAAAGCAGAGATGTCTTGGCACTTTCCTTGACCTTATTAGGAATGCTAAGCGATATCGCTTCTCTTGTTTTAGTACGGTCTCAGCGCTCAAGAAATTGCTATTGATTTAATGAAGTGATTGGAAATTATTGACTTCAAGTGAAAATTATTTCTGTAGCCTATGACTTTTGTTTTTGAAAACTTTTGCCAGTCAGACCCTAAAATGGACACATTCTCACAATTTGCTTAGCTACATTGCTGCTTGAAATATCTCTCCGCTTTTCCTTGCGATTTCCCCCCCTTTTTCTTTTCCCTCGGAGCCTGCTAAAAGTGGGTGGCTGGACCTATTGCCTCTTTAGGCGTGCTAAGACGTGAGACATTTGTCAAGACGCGCGACCATACAGCACTGTAGTCAATAACGACCGCAGCTGTCATAGCTGCAGTGGTTTGGAAGATGAAAGAAAAACGATATAAATCGACGATGTCGGGAGTGCTATCATCAACAACAATACCCGGTGTAATTTGGAATGCGTGTACGTCAAGGTACAGGCCAAATTATGTCAACAAGCCTTTTTACCTGTGTGAGCTACTCCGTACTTCACTGTGAACCGCTCCACACCTCTAAATTACCCCAACTGTGAAACGCTTCACGCTTATGAACCGCTCCACACCCATTAACTACTTTAGCTGTGAAACACTTCACATACCTATGAACCACACTTCACGCCTGTCAACCTGAAATTCTGATTCACCTGCACAGAACGGACAGCTACCGATTGTACAGTGGACATGAAGAAGTTCCGCTCAGTCGCTTAGAAACGGATTCTAATGTGGTATTTTTGGCAACGACGATATAAACCTGTTTGGAGAACTTGTTTACTTTATTCTGTAGAGTACAACTCGTGTTCAACAATAGATTCTATTTATATCAGTTATGACACGGATGAATAAAATGTAAGGTGAGAAAAAGTAATGTTTGAGATACCAAATCTAGCATGCTGCACACCGCTGGTGCACAATATTAACTTTTCAACTAGAAAATAATTGAAAACCCAACTCGAAGAAGGGAAAAAGGAGAAAACAAGTAAAGAAAGAAGAAAGGAGGAAGAACCCCCCCCCCTTTTTGAAAAACATAAATAGAAATTCAAGCTAAAGGTTGGATATGCATGAATTTTGACAGGAATTGTCTATCATCCTCTGTCCTCTGCGACGGATAAATGCCGAATATGCTAGTCAAGAGGCAACCATACAGGGGTTGTACATTCAAAGCCCGTGCACCACCTGCGGTTCCAACCAGCTGGAGCACAAGGTTAATCGCTGAAGAGCAAACAAGGGCTGCATAGTATCTGGATACCTATAAAAAATCAGTATGTGGGTGGGTCACTTTATTTTATTTTTGCTTTTATCTACTTAAATTTTATTTTGAAGAAGCCAGACAGAATAGCAAGTCTATGAACTGGTGTCATGATTACGCTCAATCGGTCCTTGCTGATGCAAGGATGGTGTCCAGGTTGGGTGGGCACCCACCCCTGCAGGAGGCAGGCTTGGGCGCCATCCTTGTAGATTTGTAAATTTGTGTCCCTCATCCAATTAAATGTCTTTGCGCCGTTGCGCACGTCTGGTAAAAAGCGCACCATGCGTTCCGTTTATGGGGCTAGCAGCCGCGTCAAAAATGACTATTGGCCAAATGACGTTGTGCGGACCGGACACCATCGTGAAATCTATGGTTCTGATTGGACAATGAGAAACGGGAAGTCAAGTGTCTGTTCATCGAGGCAGAATATGATGCCCCCTCATCTCTTCTGTGTTTGCTCCTTTGAAATCCTCATTTTCTCCAACCATCGCGCGCTTGTCCTTGATGCGCTGATAAACATGGCAGCTTTCTGTTGACAATACTATTGACGCAACCACGAGGTGCCATTGCTGCTTGGATGGCATGTCAAACGAATTTGCCCAAAGTCCCATGCTACCGCCCTTTACCTGGTGCCTTTCTTTCGACTCGTTCCATTCCTGGGCGTTCCATTCCCGAGCGCTCCATCTTCGGGCGCTCCATCATTTACCCCCCTCCAACATTCATACCAAGCCCCCTGAGCATCGACAATGCTGCTTTTCTTCCAATAACCACAAATAACCCAACAGACTACGACTCACGAGTGTGATTCGGATACGCTTCCCGGTCGTCGGCAATGTTATTGAGATCGGTGAATATCTTGTGTTGCTGAGCCTCGCTGGCTGTTTCAGCTAGCGACTTCGCATTTCCGACCGTCTTGCCGAAGGCCTCATCTACTGTTTGGATGACAGGAGAGGATCGCTTCAGATAATCTTGCAGCGGCTTGGCCGACAATCCAAGGGCCAAGTGGTTCTGGAATCCCGGCTGGGCCTCGTCGTAAAGGTAGCGATATAGCAATTCGTGCTTCGACATCTTCGTCTCAGGCGTCACATTTGACTTTCCCATTGTCCTTGGTGTCTGGTCAGTGCAGTCGGGCGATGTTCAGCTCCAACCTAGACTCACATTTTGGCTTTTACTGCCCGGATGGACCGTCCTAGCTGTGTATCGAGTCGTCGTCGTCCTTGTGTTTCTGACTACCCCCGCAATATTCCTATCACTCCCTCTCTTCTCTTCCACTTTCTACTTTGATCCCTCGCTGTCGCCTCGGTCTAGTCGACGGTGGGCAACTTGCTGGCAGCGAGGCAATCCAATGGTGCGACGCCTTCAAAGCACGAAGACGACGGAACAGGCCACAATTAGACGTCAGCCTTGACAACAAGTTGCAAGTTGACACAAGACTTGCTGCGCCTCGAGTTGGTCGTCGACTAAAGCAGATGGGGCTTGGATAGGATGGGGTGACAGCTTGACAAAGGATGGATGTGAGCCAGGTTGCAGGATCCATCTTGGTGGTTACTATGAGAGAATTTGATTGGGTGGTGCGCTACGAGCGTCGAATTATCCTGCGTCGAAATTGACAATGTCGAAATCAAGACTTGTCGAAATCCACGCTTTTGACGCCCATGTCGGTGAGCGGAGACGAGGAGGTCAGCGGACCAATGAGCGACCTCAAATCGTTGGAACAGCGCGGTGAAGGCATCGAGAAGGAGAAGAAAACGACACAAAAAATTGCCAAGGGATGGGTGAAATGCGAACGCGCGAAGAAAGTAGAGACAGCGTGATGACTGTGGATTGTTGCCACGATTTTCTCAGCTTCTCTCTTGGTCTGAAGCAACAAGGCCATCTACAACAAAAGCTGAGATGACACTGACAGGGGTGCGCTAACATTTGGTGGTCGTGCGCCCCTGCAGCAGGCGGCTCGAGGAAAGGAGAGATGTCGCATTCCCCGCATCTTGATACCGTCCTTGTCGTCGTTGAGTATATCGATCTCGAGCCACATCCCCGTGCTAGCTCATCCTCCGACACGGAAGAGAGTCATGAAGCGACATGGCAAACCCACGGGGGCACCCTCAGTCCAACGCCGGCGTACGCGCAGCTGCAACGGCAAGACAGCAAGCAGCGGCGGTGGCACCTTCAACCATCTTCAATGCCCCGTTAAGTCTGCGCGACCAACGGCCCTGGATCTGTCACCCAGCTGCTTCACCGAGAAGAGGGATATGCGTTCTCTCAAGTATGTATCGCCTGCCTAGGCATTGTATCTTGTTATATGGGTATCCTGACACAGCGCAAACAGGGAGCACATCAAGAAACACCACCAATGTACCTGCGGCGAGGACGGTTGTCGAAGCACAGCCCATCTCACTCTGGAACAGATACTCCGCATCGAATGCACAAAGCTCCATGGTTTCGAGTCGAGGGGGCACCAGTGGGCTGCTTTGATGCGCATTGTTTCACCAGACGCCCAGCCGCCGCCGTCGTATCATCCTACCGTGTACCAACTGATGCAGCTTGCCCACCGCTCCCCGCCTTGGTTTTCAGAGAGACTTCAACAGCGATTCGACGAGGATGGAGCTGGTGGAATTGCCCTCGACCCGAATTCCACTGACTACTTTTTTGCTCGGTTCAAATCCTTCGTCGATGAAGTCTCCAAGACAGGAGCCGTTCCAGAAGGATACGACGATAACTCGAGCCCTGGCAGTGTCTCGGCGTCTGAGCTTGGCCCTGGTAAACGAGTTGCGGAATCCACCGCCGACGTCGCTATGCCGCCCGATGACACGGAGCCAATCTCTGCGCCCAGCACCCACGTACCAAACCTCCAGACTATCAGCATCACGGAACCTATTCAGGCCCTCTCCACAGGAACCATGAGCTGGCCTCGCGCATCAAACTCGGATAATGACCAAGGTTTTGACCACAGAATGCAATCAACGTCTCGTGAACTCGAATGGCCGGATTGGATTACGGAGTGACCAAGTCGGGCCAAGAACGAGCCTGATTCTAATTGTATGTATTAGCTATATAGCAGCCGCCCAGAAATAAATACTTGTTTTTGTTTTGGATATCTCTTCTCCAATGCAGGCGGCTTGACACGCTGTGCGCGCGCATCCATCCATGTGAGCTTCATCCGGGGTTATCCCGTGGAGCGCGTTGAGATGTACGTGGCGCATACGACATCGACCCGTCTACGTATTTCTACTAATTATGGTGCGTCAATTGGCATCTGCGAAATCAGTTACAGTCAGCTCTGTTTACTTCTCCCATCTCTTTTTTCTCCCTCCCTAACAGCCACGTGTAATGCTCTGGAGTACGCAAATGCGCGTCAATTTAAGCTGCCGTCCGACGATTGTTAGTTTCGTGTCTCGTGTACCATGTTTGCCTATGACCGATTAGCGGCCAATCGCTTTGGCTCTGCTCGCCAACGTTCTCTCGCGACTTGAACCCCGACCTCCCTATCATCGGATCGGGCGACACAGCCAACCAGCGGGTTGCAATACTCATCCATCATTTCGAATTCTCACATCGATTTCGCACCCCAACCATTAACCGCGACGAACTCACGACGAACCCACAGCGGCTTTGTGGCAATGCCTGTGGCGGTGACCCAAGTGGTGCACCACCCTTGGCCCCCAGCATCAGATAGCCTGCGATCGATATATAATATGACGGATGGGGCGGTTAGACCCAGGAAACTCTTACCAGGTAGAGTTTGTACACGTCACGCAGGGGCTTCGCATACAGCAGCACCGGCACGTGCCGCAAAATGGCCTGTCATGGCCAACCCCAAAACAACGCAGCGCCAGGACACGGTCCCTCGCCATGCGGGACTATCCGATCGATCAGGCGCTCAACATCCGTGTATAAGTATAATGAATTCGGACGATGCTATTTCCTACAATCATGCCATGAATATCTCCATTTCAGCGGCGAGAAGCCACTCATCTGTGCTAGATCAATCCTTCCGCCCAAGACCGACAACCGCTATATCCTCCTCCCAGCCCTTGGCAACACGGTGCTATGTTGCCGACTGGCCCTTGTTACCCTCATTTTTATTCGCTCTAGACGCGACTGATGAGTGGAAAAGCCGAGCCGAGGATGGGAATTCGGTGGATCAAGGAAAAAACCGAGCGCGGAATTCAAGAGGTGTTGAGGTTAGTGAGCTTAGGCAAAACACAAAGAGACAGTTGCGTCCAACTGCCAACGTCGACGATAATAATAATAATGATCCAAACGACGAGCAAGGGAATCGCGACGAACTCAAACGCATCAAGCGATCACCTAATAAGACCTTGATGTTTGCTTGCCCATTTTACAAACATGATCCTTGCAAGTATGGAGTATCTCGATCACGAGTATGTGCTGGTCCGGGATGGGCAACCACTCACCGAGTCAAGTAAGTCTGGGGTTGGAGTTCTTTCTACCTTCACTCCGGCTATCACAAGTTGTTGACCTTTTTCGTCAACATAGGGAGCATCTCTTTCGTCGACATAGGCGACAAGGCCCTCAGTGTGACCGATGTTTTGAACGATTTCAGACCGAATCTGATCTCCGGGTCCACCGAGTCAAGCCCATGCCATGCATTGTGCAATCTCAGCCGCCTGAGGACGAAGAAATGAATATTCGCCAAGAAATAGACCTGAGAAAACGGAAGCATCGGGGTCTAAAGCAGAGCGAAACCGAGAAGTGGGCCGAGATGTACACAATCTTGTTCCCCAACGAAAAGGTCCCAAGTTGTTGTAAGCACATCTAACCCCGCCGTTTCTACTAGCTACTGACTAGCATATAGATTATCAAGAAGAGCATTTAAACACAAATAATGACCAGTTGGAGCAATATGTCGCTGCAAATATGCCAAACGATATATTAGGAAGAATACGAGACAAACTTCCCTTGGACTCAGATACGGAACAAACCATTCGTGAAGCGGTGGAATCGAGCATTGGAACTGTTTTTCGAGGTTTCCATGAACAATCTAGGAAGTCACGTGAGGAAATTCTGCTGCCAGAAACTTTGGACTGGCAGGATACGATTAATTCTGCGTTCGGTCAGCCGGCTATATTTGATCAAGGTTTGGATTTCATAGGTGGTTGGTCTCTTCAAGAGACGTCTCAGTGGAAGGATTTTGCCACTTTTCCTTCGGAATTTAACTGGGAACTTGAAGGTGCTGCTTCTGGTCCTGAAAACGATGAACAAACAGGCAACCCTGACAAAGCTCCCACGCAAGTGAAATCAAATCCAGGGGAAAGCTAAAAAGACAGAAAAAAAACCCCAAACTTTGTACTTGACCATAATTAATCAACGTTCTAAGACATTAATATGATGCTCTACGTATAAAGAGAGTTCATGGCTGTGAGGTAAAACATCGTATGCTTGTTTTGGCATCCATATAGATGGTAACGGGGCACTGAAAAAGACTTCAAGATATTATGAGGAATTCTATAGCTAGAGATGCTATTTGTGTCGATGGTGGTGAAGCCTTTTTGAAAGAGATGGTATTTATATAAGCCCGTAATCGAGGATAAATTGTACAGCATCTGTCGCAGACTTTTCCAAATCAAAGAAATTCCACGCAGGCGAGGCTGGCTGTTCCTTTTGATAAGATCTTGACACTGGTGCGGGTGTCCCACCGTTGGTTCATTGTTCAGGGGCAAGATCTGTGCCAGGTTTCCTTCCGGAACTATGCCTTTCAATCGGGAGAACGATTTGCGCACAATGTTTACTACGAGCTGTGGCGTTATCGAGCCAGTAAACATGAAAATTCGCTTCCCTGGCGCAGCTGGGTTCGTCAAGAAATCGACGTGGGCCCGGGCCACGGCACCCACGTCACGAACGTCAACCTGGAAGCTTTAATTGGCAAGGTAGTATCTGGGGTGTTAGGTTAACTTGCGAAACGGTAGAAAGGTAACGTGACGCCTTCGATTTGCTGATGCATCCCATCCAAAAAGACGTATACAGCAAACTGACTTGTCTCATTGACCAACCTTGTTCCCGAAATTAGGTGGATCATGGGACCGATAATAATATCTAGCTTGACAATGATGAGGTTCCATTGAGGGTTCTTTTCTTTCCTGGATAAACTTCCAAGCATCCTTTTCAGCTTTGACTTTGGAGGCGTTTTACCCAGCGACGGCATCGTTATTCCCCGATCGCATAAGATCGCGTCAGCTGTCATTTGTTATTTATCGCCATCTTTTAATGTATGTAAAAAATTGACGCCCCGGATTCCAGTCATCTCCCGTATAATCCTTCCCAGCCTCAAGAGCTGTGCTCCATTACACCAGATTTGCTTTTAGGTGTTTTGGTTCAATGGGTCTAAGCCCATTCCATTACACATCAAATCTATCCAATTGTCTAGTTATTTCCTAAGGCTAGGATACTGTGGCCTTGTAGTGCATTTGCATTAATAAAAAAAACTCGAAGCAAGTAAGAGGAAGCCATAGTGAAGGCATATATGTTTTGTCGATGAAGGTTGAATTCTCGTTTCACTGGGCAAGGATGGCCAGCATTAACCCTCAACGCCAAGAAGGGGGAAGTCACGTCCTTCTCACCAGAGGCAATGGTTTTGTGGCATCCCATATGCTCAGCGATCTGGTGAATGTAAGGCCCTTTATACCACGACTCAGGACACCGAACTGGAAATACCAGCTAATAAAATCAACCACCAGGGTGGTTATCAAGTCACGACTCCAGTTCGATCTGAGGACAAAACTCAAGCGACCTTTTAAGACACATCCGTCAGGGAAAGACCGCGTTAAGTTAGCATACGTCAAGGATCTGACACAGAAGGGAGCTTTTGACCATGTCTTGAAAAACGCAAGCTCCCCATTCAGTTACATCATCCACACGGCCTCTCCAGTGGCATTCAAGGTCAATGATATTGAGAACGATTTGATTAACCCTGCTGCCCAAGGGTATATGTTAACCCCTACAATGCTTCACCCAAGACTTGGCTGACCCAGATAGCACTACCAGCATCCTAGAGAGTGCGAATGAGTTTGGTGGTTTTGCCTTGGCTTCTTAATATGTGTCACCTGAATGGGATGCGGAATTTGTATTAGATGCAGGGAACTGAAGACAAATAAATTAGTCAAATAGTCGCCCATATTTAGGATGTAGTTCATGTACTACGAGTGTTCTTGTACAGCTATGTTCGTCATTATAATGAATTAGACCAGAGTTTAGTTTAAATAATGATAAATAGAATGATAGCCCGAGTTTAATCTTTAACAAATATTGATACATGTAACATTTCGAGTTAGGAACTTGATATAGTTGATTGATGCTCATTGGATCAGCCGCCACCACACGTGTTGTTCCATGGTTGCCTAAAAAAAAGCCTCATCTAAGCCTTGTCTCATCTGCAATTCTTGAAAAATACCATTGTTTAACCCAACTAGGAAAGACATCTCAAGTCGATTAAAGAATATGCCTCATATCTTGACCTGGAAATTCCGCCTCGACTGATTGTAAAGATGGACAGACTCGATTATGACATTCGGTTTGCTCGAAACATGATTAGCACTGCATCTAAAGACGACCCAAGACGCGCAGCATGGTTAAGCAACCTAGGGGTTTATCTTGGTGATAAATACACAGAAACTGGGTCCTTAGCAGGCCTCGAGGACGCCATAGAAACGGCGCGTGAAGCAATCGAATCCACGCCACAGGACGCGCCGCAGCTGGCTTGGCGCATGAGCAATCTCGGAAACTTGCTTCGTTCTAGCTCCAACAAAACAGGGATTGAGGCCCATCTCGAAGAAGCCATTCGAGTTTCTCAGGATGCAGTAAATATGACACCGACAAATAGTCCTCAGTTTGCCGGAATGATTTTTAACCTGGGAGTTTCGCTTCGTGATAGGGCTTTTAAGTTGGGAACCATTGAGGACCTCGATGATGCAATCAAAATCACTGAAGAAGCCATTGATGCTATAGAAGAAACCCACCCTGATAGGGAGGGGCTGCTAGACAACTTAGGTGAATTATGCTATAATAGGTACTTGGAAAAGGCAGTTATTTCCGATTTGGAAAAGTCGATTAAAGTTACACGCGAATTGATTAAAACGGAGATACCTCAAGATCGAGCAAAGTTTTTGAACAACTTGGCACTTCGGCTCGGCTCAAGACATTCAAGTACCGGAGCGGTTGAGGATTTAGATGAAGCTATCTCATATGGAGATCAAGCGATAAATATTGATCCTGAAAATATGACTTACTGGGATAATATCTCAGGGCTACTCCACGATAGATATAATGTCACAGGAGCCATGGCGGACCTGGACGAGGCAATTGACATTTCAAGAGAAGCAACGTCGAAGATTCCAGAGGGTGATCCAAATAAAGCGATACGTTCAAGGAATCTCGCATTTCGATTGAATATCCGATACGCGAGAATTAAAACCGTCGCCGACTTGGAAGAAGCGATCTCCTTGGCACAGCAGGCAGTCGATATTTGCCCCAAAGGTCATAGGAACCGACCAAGCTTTTTCTACTCCCTCTTATGTGTATCGAATGAGAAATATTTACACTCAAATAACCTTAGCGACCTTGAAGAGGCCATCGATCTCGGGAAAAAGGCTATTGACGTCACCCCAACAGATCATCCATCTCGCGCAGAACTGCTGAGTGAGCTTTCATACTCACTGCACAATCGATATTTGAGAACTGAGGAAGTTCAAGATATTGAGGAAGCTATTGTGATTATTCGGCAGGCAATCAATCTCAGCGAAAATTACCCAAAAGACGAATCAAGATATTTAAACAAGCTGGGGACATTCCTGAGCGAAAAATACTTCAATCAAGGAAGTGTGTCCGATCTGACTGAAGCCATCTCTTGCCATACTTCTGTCTTGTACCATACGGCTTCCTCCACTCTCAACAGGTTGTTGGCTGGTAGCGAAGCTCTTCGCTTTTCCGCTCTGCAACAAGACTGGACGAAAGCCTATGAAATTTCGGAAACCGCAATCAATCTTCTTCCTCAAGTAACACCAAGAACACTTCAAAATTCCGACAAGCAGTACATGCTTGGTCAATTTTCAGGCCTAGCTTCCGACATGGCAGCGGTTGCGTTGCACGCCAATAAAGGAGCACTAATCGCATTGCGTTTTCTCGAACTTGGCCGTGGCGTTCTCGTCGCATCTTTGGAAGAATTGCGCACCGATATCTTGGACTTGCAGAATAAATATCCAGATTTGGCAGAATTATTCGTTCTCAATCGCCAATTTTTAGAATTGCCGACTGTGAACGAAGCTTTGAGTGAGGAGGGCAAGTTTTCCTGGCAGGGTCAGAAAAATCGCCGATATAATGCAAGCAGAGGTATGGATAAAGTGATCAACGAAATTCGGACAAGACCTGGATTTGAAGACTTTTTGCTGGCACCAAAGGAGGCTGAAATGAAAAACGCCGCTAGTTGTGGTCCTATTATCGTCATCAATATCAGCGTATTCCGCTGTGATGCGATTCTGATTGAACAAGACGAAATTCGGTCTATACTTCTACCCGACCTCCACACGACCTCCACAAAGCAGATATTGATGACAGGACCCGCAACGGCGACACTAAAAGCGAAGAGGTCCTAGAGTGGCTATGTAATGTTCTAGCAAGGCCGGTTATGGAGGCTCTTGGGTTTACCAAGCCTCCGTCGACTCAGACATGGCCTCATCTTTGGTGGGTTCCCACAGGGGCCCTTACTAGATTCCCGATTCATGCCTCGGGATACCATTACGAAGATTCTACTGAAACAGTACTGGATAGAGCCATGTCATCATACAGTCTATCCGTAAAGGCGATCATATACGGTCGTCGCAGAATTTCTTCGCCACTAGCACAGACTTCTGCGCTCCTCATAGCTATGCAACATACACCGGAGCATAGCAGCCTTCCCTTTGCAGCGAAAGAAATAAAGATGATAGAGGAAGTTTGCAATTCAATGGGATTGGATCCTGTCGAGCCTGAGCGACACAAAACCAAAGTTACCTCACACCTTGAAAACTGCAATGTCTTTCATTTTGCTGGCCATGGCCACACTGATAATCTCGATCCGCTAAAGAGCTATTTACTTTTGGATGGAAAACGGACAAACTAACGGTGGCAAACCTCCTGGAAACAAACCTGCGCAATAAATCCCCGTTTATTGCCTATTTGTCTGCATGTGGAACCGGCCAAATCAAAGACGAAACATTCGTTGACGAGAGTGTTCACCTAATTAGTGCTTGTCAACTCGCTGGATTTCGCCACGTCATTGGTTCGTTGTGGGAGATCAACGATGAAATTTGTAGCGATATAGCGAAAATTACGTATGAAGCTGTAAAGGATGGGGGCATGACGGACGAGTCTGTGTGCAAGGGCTTGCATGAGGCCACCATCCAACTGCGAAATCGCTGGATCGAGGAGACTAAAGGCCCAGGGCTTAAAGACAACGAATGCCTGAAGATTTATAAAACAAGCAACCGAATTGAATCGGAAGCTGGTACTGGAAATAAAAAGAGTGAAGGCGGATCTAGATGGGCAAGGAATCTTGTGATTTGCGATGACGACAGCAAAATGCCAATGCAGTGGGCTCCATATGTTCATTTCGGAGTATGATTGCTTGAATTGTATAAATCAAGACTAGGATTTTAAATTTATCCTAGATATTTCAGTTTTATTGGTGACCAATTGTAAAATGTTCAGTTATTACAAAAGCACGAGGGCATCGCTTTACCATGGACTACACTTTACAGTCGCTCTATACAATTAGCAAGGGTTCTTAGCTCCGCTATAAAGATGGTTTCTATGGAGTGGTTGAGGGTGTAGTGAATGGTCAATAAAACCACATCGCTATTGATGCGTTCAAAAACAACTAGCTAGTATGTAGGGATACGGTAGACTTTGTGCGAAAAATATGGCCGCAAGCAGATGGATCGATCTATGGTATATGGAGTTAATACAAAAGGATGATGTCATATTTTGGTCTGGTACTTGTGAATACGTTTCTGTCCAGGCCATTTTGTTTGCTTGGATGCACAATTGGCTAAGGTGACCGGTGTGATAAATGACGAATTAACCAGCAACGGGGTGGCCGGATGTAGAATACAGTTGAATTTGTGCATTTAAAGCCTGCAAACAACTACTTATCTTGGTCAAATCCTACTCAGGCGTTGTACTGTTCCTTTATTGATATAGATATGTGTCAGTAGCTCAAAATCGGCAATTTAAGTACGTACGACGATATCGCCTGTAGTATTTTGTTTGTCCCTATAGTCGGGAACACATTTTAAGAAATAACTCTAAAGGATACGACGCCGTTGATGTACCAGACTTTTACGAACGTGGGCGGGCTTCTCGGAGCATCTTGATTGGAATATAAGAAAATGATAAATTTCGTTAATCGAAATTCAAAAGTTCGGCGTTTTAGATTTGTGTTCAAATTTATAAATATAGCTGGCAATGCATGACAGAATTTGATCAGTCAAAAAACTATAGGGTAGTGATCCCACGCCGAGGTGTCGCTTTGTCGAGACCGACCATATCATCGTGAACAGTTTCTATCATCTCAATCATAGATTTTGGTTGTTTAAACTATTAAATTACAGCTGCGAGGATTGTAAATCTCCTTTGGCCATATTCTCGATCAACCCACCAAAGAAACTACTAGCGCCATGTCCAAGGAATTGTTTAAGGTCGTGAATAGGGGCCAAGGTTGACTTGGCTAGAAAAATGGAATAAATATCTCATAGTGCATGACATTTTCTCCTCTCCTGTACTATGGGGTTTCAGCGGTGATATGCGGGGGGCAGAGCGCGTGGTGGATGAACAATAAATCCGTGGGACTATCCATGCGCCATCAGTGAGCCAACCGGAACGCAAGGACCTAGCGGGCGCGGTGCGAAAGACAAGCCTCTCAGGCAGACGGATCGATGGCCGAACACGCGCCAAGACGGTTGGATACTACACTACATCCCTGCACTGATAGGACGGAGTGAGTTTCTGCCCGCCCCCATTTCGTTGGGCTGGATGCACGGGAGGCGCGGGAAATGAGACAAGAACGAAAGCAATTTGTTGAATTTGGGTAAGATTTTCGTGGTCTAGACCATTGTGATGCGTGATAGCATCAGAAAAAAAAAAAGAAATTAGAATGGCACGTGCCATGAGAGATGGTTTTAGGCGGTTATATTTAGATGGTATGAATCAGCAAACGTGACATAGGACATAGAGTTTTATTGCCAAGTTGGACTGTCGTTCGCTTTGGAAAACACGAGGAGCTAAAGATTGAGAGAATGATAAGAACGAATAGTGATGTGTGAACAGCCGGTGGAGATATGATATGTGAGACATGCTTGGTCAGCGCTAGAAGATGCAGCGCAGGTGCACTCGAAAAATACGAGCTGCATCTTTTCTACCGATAGATAAGTAGACATATCCATCATTTACATACAATATTTCATGCAGACTCTTTTTTTGTGAATTGAGATGGATTAATTGAACTCCTGTCGCCGTCATCATTTAGTCACACTACCTACGTTCAACAACATTGACTATTATGTTGCGAGTGTCTCATAATCAGGTGAGAGACAACAAGGAACTGTCTCGGATATTTCCGTCAACTTGGCCTTAAAATCTGCCTACCTGGACCTCGTACGTTGAAACGGATAGAGGTCTGTTTCGGTGAAGGGGGCACCAGGATGCTTTTGACAATCACGATCTGGCCCGCGCGCCAGCAAGGCCAAGCTCGACACTAGAAAAGGGGCAGGGTTGCATCGTTTAAGAAGATCTTCAAATCGGGATCCACAATCAAAAGTCTCTCTTGCCTACCATGCTGTGATTAGCTAAAAACATCTGACGGCGGATGAAATTGTACACTTGTAAGGCATTTTTGATTTTGTTTCTCTTGCAATAATTGATTCGAGCCGTGCTGATAGCATGGCCTTAGAATGACACGTAACCGAGGGGCTTGCCAGCATACCTTTAGCTAGAAGTCCAGTGGGTTATGATGTAATTGCATGCAATTTTTGACTATTGATGTATGAGTATGCATGCAACCAAACCTGCAAAGATCTACATGTCAAGCTTGATGGCAAGGGCAATCACATGGAGAATTTTCAGCTCGTCACTGGCCTTGGTGTTAGCGCTAGTCTAGTTATCTACGAAATATTGTGAGTGGAGCGATCAGAGACAGACAAACAAAAAACGTGGAAGTTTGGCCGGCACTTCGATCCCGGTTGTGGGCCATGGTAGCCTTGTAAGTGGGAAATCGGATAAGATCTTGCTAGTTAGTGGATTTGGTGGGTGAGAAAAGCCCCGACGACACAGATAACCCTCCACTAGCACATCACGTAGCAAAGACCAAATATAGTAATGGGCGCAAGAAATTTTTTTCTTTTTTTCATAAAATCAACAGAATTAAGGGGCTTGATGCCTTTTTGAGGACAGAATAGATAGGACATCCTAGCGAACAGGGCAGTTGTGCGGCACAATACGGCACAATACGCGTTTGTTCCCTGTGCACCCACGTGGATCCCTGTCGATGGGGCAAAGGATGACGAGTCCTCACAGCACAGTCCCGTCATTGTTACACTAGATAAGCACGGCACGTCGTCGAAAATCGGGCGTTGAGTGATTCAATAGTTCCTCTGATGCAAGGCACTCGCCATTGCTGCAGTGACAGTAGGATTGCAGCATACAGACCCGAGGGTGGTGTACTAGGCTTACTTATCTGCTCATAAATTTGACATTGTGTTGCGGAAGTGGACATAAAACAACCCCTTTAAACATATCTAGTAAGAAAATGGATGGCTATGACGATGTTTTGCGCCAAAAATTGATGAATTCTACGAGTAGCCGTTATCCGATATGATGACGGCGTTGATGACGGTAGTAGTCAGAGTCGGCGCTACCAATTCTACGCATCAGCTAAACGAGAAACAAAGTCCCCATCTTGGCGGGTCTAGATCTCCATAAGTGCCCGCGGTGAATATCTTGAAAGCGTTTGGATCACTGAGTGTGATTCGGCATCTTCGTCACATCGCTCCACTCGACCCCCGGTTATGTTTCCCAGGGCCATGAGGCACGACAGTCCTTGTGCTGTTTTTTCAAAGTCTTGCGTGGCCTCGCCTTATCTTGAGTGGGAACTATAAGAATCGATTTCCTCACACCCTGTATCTTTTCTTGCGTCAGATATCGATATTTTGGTTTGCCCTGGTAATCATGTCGTCGGAGAGATACCAACAGAGCGACCACCAAGGCCAGCCTTCAGGTAGACCCTCATCAGAGTTGGTCAATCCTTTCAGCAACTCCAACGCCCAACTTTCAACCATTGAAAGTGAAGATGGCACGACACATTCCCGAGAGTACTTTCAGTCATCATCTGATTCTATCGATGAGACAGAAGAAGATGAGATTGCAGTCGTAAAGCCAAAGAAAGCTGTTAGTAACGTGCTCGACATGAAAACCAAACCAACCCCCTAACAGATGTAGATCACAAAAGAGTCTCACTGGAATGCCATTGACTTGGAAAAAGCTGCCTCACGTGGCGAGTCATCTACAGCAAACCAAAACCCAGATGAAAACGCTCGTGGATTGGCATCGACCCTCGGCCGTAGTACTTCGGTGAAGCGTGCTGCTGCTGCCATCACCAATGCCATCCATGCCATCGACCCTCTTCAGGCCCGCGATAATCCATTGGACATCCAAGTGGATGAAGTAAGGGTGGTTCATGCGTCTGGCTATGCCGGGTCGTTTGATGGTCGACGATTCTCCTCAGAGCCGACGAGACCCTTCGTCCGGCCAGGTATGAGTGAGAGGAAGGATGACTACAAGATCACACGTTTAGCCAAGCACGACGACATTGAATTCATGAGCAAGTGGAAACGATGGGCGTATCGTTTAAGCGGCACTGTGGCATTTTTGACCATTGTCATGTACTTTGTGTACTTCGTCTTGCGTATCTTGTATACCGTCTCTGCTGAGCGCCAGGCCCACAAGACCTACTACATGGCATGGGCATTCGTCGCCTCTGAGATTTGCGTGTTAATTCCTATGCTTCTCCATCGCCTCTGGGGCTTACATGCTTTGGGAATGCGACGACGCCCGAAGCTGCGCATTCTCGGCGACAATGTTCCCTCTGTGGATGTTGTCATTACCTGCTGCGGAGAGGACGACGAGCTCGTCCTTGATACTGCCAAGGCTGCTTGCAATATCGACTGGCCCCGGGCTCGATTCCGTGTCATTATCTGTGATGATGGTGCCTCTACCAGTCTAAAAGAAAAGACTGAGCGAACAGCTCTCGAGCTTTTTGACAATCTCTACTACCGAACCCGCCCCAAGTATCCAGGAGTCCCTCATCATTTCAAAGCGGGAAACCTTAACTATGCTCTTGATGAAACCAAGCGTCTTCCTGGCGGTGCTGCCAATTTCTTTGCGGCCTTGGATGCAGACATGATTCCTGAAAGGGATTGGCTGCGAGCTCTTATCCCTCACATGATTCAAGACCCCAAATGTTCGATGGCGTGCCCCCCTCAGGTAAGTCAAAGTCAGTTTCTATTGTTCATCATTAGAATGCTAACATATATTGAATCGCAGCTCTTCTACAACGTCCCTAAAGATGATCCACTTTGTCAGAGTCTCGACCTCTTCGTTCACGTATCCGAGCCGATGAAAGATACACTCGGAGTTGCTTGGTGCACGGGATCTGGCTACGTCATGCGCCGCAAGGCTCTAGACTCTATTGATGGCTTCCCCACTGGCTCCTTGGCCGAAGATGTCTGCACTTCGAGCATGCTTCTCGGGACTGGCTGGAACACTGCCTTTGTCCACGAACCTCTGCAGTTTGGAACTGTTCCCGACTCGTTGACAAGTCATCTAAAGCAGCGTACTCGATGGGTATGTCGAATCTGATCGACATGTTAAAAGACATGCTAATATATCTCCAGACTATCGGAACTGTACAGACGTCACTAAAACTTCGCTTCTGTCTCTACGGTCCATTGGTCCGACAAATGACCTTCTTCCAACGACTTTGTGGATTTGTATACACTGTGTCAGCTCTCTTCACAATATTTATTGTGTTGTCCATGTTCACATCGCCTGTCGTCTTGATATCCGGTGGTAATCTCGTGCCTTTCAGCAGCTATGAACAATTGAAGTGGTTAATTCGTATTTGGTTTGCTTCTCATATTCTCAACAGAGTGAATGAGGTTATCACCTATATCCCTAGTGGCTATCACACTGGTCAGCGGGAGGCTCGGGCAATCCTGTGGATGGCCATTTGTAGGTTTCCTCGCTGTCGACATTTATAGTCATTTTCTAATGAAAAGCAGTCCAATCTATTTCTATTGTTAGATCGTTCCTGCTTCCATCGTGGCTAGGTGGCAAGGTGGCTGTTTTCACTTCTTCAGGTTCCCAAAAGGCCGAACTTGATGAACGCGACTCTGAGAAGCGCGCTCCTCTGTGGCGACGCCTGAAGGTCACCATCTGGGATTGCCAGTGCTATATCCATCTCTCTTTTATTATCTTTGTTCTCACTTCCGTTGCCTTGGCAACATATTGGAACGTCAATAGCAACAAGGGTACAGTCGACATGTTAATTGCTTTACTCACTCACGCCGGCTGGCCGCCTATCATTTGGCTTTCAGGCGTTATATCCTGCTGGGTTCCTATCTCTTACGCTATTTCACCTCCTGATTGCCCCCAGCGCGAAGATCTCCTTGACAGAGATCCCAAGACTGGTGTCGCGTACCCCAAGCCAGAAGCCAGGGTCATCCAACATGGATGGCAGAGCTGGTTGCATGAGATCTACTACTCAATATTGACATTGTACACGACTGCAGTCTTTATTCTTTCTTTCTGGCTAGTGTAAAATACAACAAGCTTAAAAGATTTAAATGGTAATCAATAATCTAGCACGTGGTGGCATTTGTCGAGGGCATACCTACCCAATCTTTAAAACCATGAGGCAAGATCTTCCTCAACCATTCACAGAGAAACCACCGGGGTGGTAAAATCTCAGTTAACTAGGTACATGATCGGATATTTTTTCAATGAATATATCATATCTATTTTGGGAATTGAAGAATGCATAATCCTGTTTAGATATCTTGATAGTTGGTTATATTTTGTCAGGGTGTGTTGCAAATTGAATGCATGTTTGGGGAGACCTAAGAGTCCTATGGAAGAGAATTAACTAATTATCTTAGTCAGCCAAGAGTATCTAATATGATCCTTATTAACCTATATTCAACAAAATAGTTCAGTCCATAACTGTGCTAATTGCAACATTGATAGCTCTCTGATATATTGAGAGATAACCCAAATGATATCAATTAATCAATTCCATCATTCAAAATAAACGATAAAAATGTTATATAACAGATCATATGAGGTAAACAATAGGACGGTTCTAGCTTAGGAGATGACAGAGTTGGTCTTGGAGATAATTATGGAGCGAAGGTACAAGTGAAGCTCGTGACTGAAGGTGAGATAAATGTTGATCAAAACGAATGGAACTGGTAGTCAAAGATAGAGAGTAAGGAATATGGAAAAGAAATAGTTGCAACCAGAATTTCGGGGATGCCGACATGGTCGACGGCTGTAGCCACAAGCCAGAACCGGTGTGCCAGGGAGGAGCTCGAGAGCGAACAATGACACGAAGAGCCGCAGTAGGACTGAGCGGGGAAGCTACAGAATATAGGCTGAAAGGAGGGGTGGCATTGAACCACGTAAACTACCACTAAGACCAGGCCACCAATCCACGTACAGCCCAGGGATCGTTTCAAGTCAGATGACAACATATTGAGTATCATGGTGTAGGGCTAGTGCAACCAGGATGTGCAAGAAACCTACGGAGGTTAGGTGCCCCTGTGGTGCTTTGTTTCACACCGTCAGTTCTATTATGGGAAAATGCGCAGGAGGATCAGGTATACGCCTGCAAGTGGCACACAGCCGCAGTCAGCACTGGAAATGCAATGCCACCAACTTTTTCAACCCCGTACTAACCACCAGCTCGTGCACAGACTGGCGAGTATACGGCTTAAATCACATTTTTTGAGAGGCTTAGGAACCAATATTGTTGCCGTTCAGACTCAACTCAACAAGATAAAAACACTGAAATTGACTTGGCATCATTGGCAAAATTTAGATATGCATTTACATTCTCTTCAATTCCAACCTCAGACAACCCAGTTGTTTGAGTAGCATAATACCTCACATCGTAAGTGGGCGCGACACCACCCTCTTGCAGTTACGTCATCTCACCGACTCTCTTGGCTGCGACGATGCTATCTTGGGGAAGATGATGGCCGATACGTGGACAGGCTTGTGCCTATGAATGCTGTCATCAATGGGCTGACCGAACTGCGCAATCCCATCCCCACCACTTTTTCCGAGCCAATAAAACGTCCAGAATTTCATGGCATCCGGAATGTGGCACCTACTGAGCTCGAGTAGTGAGGTTCCAAAAGGAGGCAACGAAGCGGCCAAACGTGCTGCTCAAGAGCTTCCCTGCCTATATATCAGCCCCGAAAGCCTGGTTCAGATCTCCCTTTTCCCACCCACACAGCCTTTTGACAAACCTGTCTCCTGAAGAGGTTAAAGAGGTCAAGCTTGCCTTGGAGCAGTTCAAATGTGCGTTTTAAAACCCCCAAGATTATACGCCAAGTCAACCTAACCTCCCATTGAGTTAGGCCCGGAAGGTGACAACGAATCAGATGCCATGACGACCAAGACATTTCCTCTAGCCATAGTCCGAGACAAACGTACCGTCATAACAAGCAATTTACACCATGTCACTTACTTCAATATGCTGCCTGATTTGGTCCTTACTGACTTTTAACTCCTCCACAACATGCTGGTCTATCTTGGCATCATAGCCTAGATCGGCGACATCTCCTCAAAAGCCGCGAGTTTGGCAGGATTTCGGGCAGTATATACTATTACCATGATCATTACTGGAAATTGAAACTGGGACAATGACTATACTAGGTATCATTGAGATTTTAATTTTAATTTTTGGGTAATTGCATGTCCACACAGCACACAGAAGCCATAATTTGGCTACTCTGCTTGTCTTTTTCTCACCACCAATCTAGGTCCAAATTGACGATATCTTTGCTGCTTCCCTCCCTTTTACATAAATTCTTGCGGTAATAATCCATTATCTTTTTCTATCCCGTCGAATGCTTCAGCGGCTCATGTTCGCCTAAATATGAGGCAGACCAGGTTCCCATTCTTCGTCAAAGATTTGATGCGTCCAGTACAAGTCTGTCTCATATCTATGACTTCCCTTCAGCTCGCGGAAATGTGCACCTGAAGTGTTATGAGCTTTTTGAAAACGAGATGGCTGCCCAGGCTGACGAAATGTCTTTCTCCTTCGGCAACCTTGAAATAGGTCGCTAAAGTTCCAGAAAACTCACCTAGGTTGGATAGTATTTGCTTTGTTTTTTGTATCAAAGCCTTTTCCTCCCCATTAAGTTTCAACTCATCTAATTTCACTCGAAAAGGTGCCGAACCCTTCCATATAAAATGAAAGCGAGACAGAAGGATTTTGCAAGTATGAAACCACAATTCTGCGAGTCGCACATCCGAATACCGTCGCTATTTGATTATTGTTAGCTTCATTCAGCAACACCATCAACCCAAGGGAGTGGGAATCTAATAGCCGCTCACATTTAGCCCGAAGGACTTGGCAAACTTGTGCCCGTGGGTAGCCGCCCACTCAACGTGGTTTAGTAAGATATATATTGTCAAATAACAGTCGAACCAAGTCTCAGGCTTGTGCTCTTGCATAACACTGTCAAGTCGAGCCAAGAGTTTCGCCTTTAGGGGATTGAGAGTGTGTTGGATCACAATCTGATCGAGTTGCACATCCATCATTGGTGTCACAGGTACAAACCCGAACCAGGGACTGTTAGGGTCGTCAGTAGCGGACACGCTCAGTGTGTCATCGCCGCAAATAGTCCATTGTCTCTCAATTACGCGACAATACGCCCACATATCTAGTGCCATGTTGGTCATCGATTCCTATGAGAATACCATTTGTCAGCATAAATTTAATTACATGTACTTCACAAACACTGACAGGATACTTTGTTGCGTAGGATTTCGCGAATTTAATAGTCTCCCAAGTAAGCCCTGGTTGAGAATCCAGTAGGTCAAGATATCCGTTGCGTGCTTTGCAGATGTACTCATTCATATTTTTGATGACTTGGCGGATATTAGTGATACAGTAACACGGCATCTTCATGGAATATACGATCCCATCTTCATTTCGTTCGGTGTGGTCCACCTTGTCGTCCGGTTTCACTTCGAACTCCGCAACGTACACGATAAGATTCGAACCATATATCTGCTTTAATTCGAGCGTTCTGAACTCTCCAGGCTTGGAGGTTTCCTTTACCGGAGGACCATTTGTGAGCTCATAAACCTCGGGACGTGCAAAGTAAAGAGGGCTCTGGTAGCTAGGTTCTGTGGTGGAAGGTCTTGGTAAGTTTATATCCATGTGATTCCGGTACAATGAAGGTAAATGTTACTTTTTCTAAAGAATGTGCATTCATCTATGCGCGATAGAAAGCAGGGCATCCTTGATACACCCTTGTATGTCTTGGACCTACATGGCTTGCATGGCTTGTAAGGGTTTTTATAACGATCACACTATACCATATCAGCTCTCGACCTCTAAACTAATCAGATTTAGTCAAGGTACCCTTTTTTTCCCTTTGCGACACGTATCGCAGGCTCCAGCCTCACGGCAACGGCTCACTGCCTTTTTCTGAGTTGTCGAGTAGGCGCGCTTGGTCTTACGCACGGGTTTGCCTAGAATCATTTCTATACTCTGTATCTCACCGTTTTCATCGTATCGGACAGCAGGGGCCAACTGAATACATCATATCAATACGATTCCCCAGACTCGAGACTCAGAGTGCCTACCTCGTTGTCCACGAGTTCAATGGGTCTTTTAACCTGTTTCCTTGGGAGATCTTGCCCATATGGCACTATTTGAATCTTCGCTTCTTCGCGTATCTCAGTTTTGGGTAGGAATAAGCACGAATCGGAAATTTTGCAGCTTGATCCTGTGTCCAACAAACCAAAGTTAACAGAGGTCAGGAATTTACCAGGCAAGTCATTTTGAGCCGTCGCTTGTTGCACTGTACGTGTCAGAGGATTAAAATTGTTGAGCCTATTTGGATTCAGGTTTCTGGTTGGCGTCTGCCTGGATGCACGTTCTGTGCTGAAGATCCCAGATGGATGATTAAACGTCTACCAGAGCGATGATGTTAGTAGACGCCCATGGCTAGACGCAGAATCCGAGATATACTTGGTCCGGTACAGGTGCCCTTGATGGGGGTGGTGAAGATATTTGATCTTGGTATGATAGAAGATCATTTGAGAGCGCCTGGGTGGAGAGAGAGTCGTTGAGGCTAGGGAATGAAATGGATGGTACTATGTTGGCGTCCAGTTGGTCTTCTATGAATGTGTGGGGATCGGAATAATTCATCAGTTGGCAATGAGAGGCAAGCTCCGGGGTGAAGGATGGTGCCATGAAGCTATTTGGACTCGGATGTCTCGGGAAAATCGGAACCATGTCAGGATACTCAAACTCCGACAGAGGTATTGCGTAAAACTGCATCAACGAGTCTAGCAGAGGAATGGACTGTCGGAACGTCGAATTATGAACTCTCAACTCATTATCGGGAAACGTAAAGACACCGGTGTTGCTACTCGTGGCAGGATTCGAAAAAGTGTCCATCTGGGAGGCAGGATAGGACTGGCCTTGAAGGTAGCTCTTGTCGGAATATCGATGGTCGCACCGAGTAGCCTGGGCATTGGCGGGCAAATATGTGACCTGGAATACTACGTTTTCTACTCGCAGATGCGCGCGAGGTAAGTCAGAATCCACAGCCTGGACGAGGGGGAAAGACATGTAGACTAACCTGATTGGTGCGAGGAATTGTCCATCTTCACAGAATATGCGGTGATTTGAGCAACGTAAGCCAGCACGAAACACAAGACAGACAAGGCGGGGACCGATCATCGCGACGACCAACTGGCCACGCAGCATGGTTAAATAGCAACTCAATAGTGTCATTTCGAGGATTACGATGCTCCACGATTTTCGTCCTACTTGAAAACCAGGTGCGTGTTCAGGGCGAAGGGTGGCAAAATTGACATGTATCATGAATTCAATCGTCCTTGGGGGCCCCATTTTTGACCCGCCAGCAAATCACCACCAACCAATCTCTTGTGTCACCTAAGTCCCAATGCGAAACAGTGTTACCAAGCAGCGGTAAGACACTGCCAGATTATAATGAGAATAAAATTGCAATACATTTTTATACACCATAGATACACTGCCATGTGAATTTATCTGCGCAGAGGGGTGCAGGAAACACATATTGTACATGGCTCCTGCGAAACAACAAAGCACAAATTGTAAAAATCGCTCATCCTTGCGTGAGATACCACAGTGGTGCTTGTCAGTTAGGTCAGATTTAACCGCAAATCCCGCTTACCACCCACCCCGCATCCTTAAATGCGCCTTGTCAACAGCGGCAAACAAAACTCCTCTCGATCATTCTGCGGGGGGAACAAAGCAGCTGTATTGGAAGTAGAGTAAAGGCTCGTGTGAATAAAGCAGCCAAGAAGCTCTATCTATAAAGTATTTTTTTCATCCTCCATGAGACTATGGAATCCAATCAAGTGAATTGGGGGCCGCAGTCGAAGGTTCCATCGGAAAGACGGCAGGATACAGGTTAGAAAGTACGTAAGCAACATGGTCATGGATAATTAGCGGACGAATTGAGGCCCCTAGAAAAAAGAATTTCATGATTTAGGCATCCATAAGCCTCCACGTCACACACCATACGAAACAATCGACCTGTCAATAATTCACCAACAATGCTCAGGGCTTATCCTGTCAGCTTATCCAGCTCCCCAGTCCATCTTGGGTTGACCGTATATCGAACAAGGACTAGCGAAAATACCCCGCATTCCTCCCCTAATCTTTTTCTGGAATGCCGCAATTCCTTCTTTAGTAAGGATCATCGGGTTCAATTGCTGACACCGGCAAGTAGCCCAGTGCCGCGTGGTGAAGCCTCAATGTTGTAATCCAAATTCATATTCAAAAACAGTAATATATGAGCCGCAATAATTTTTTCCAATTCCAATGTCAAGAAGAAAAAAAAAGCCCCTCGTCCTTTATTCTAGTTCAAACATTGAAATAGCATTAACCATGGATACCCCATACTGTATACGAGAAGCTACCCTGGAGGATCTTGATCAGGTTGTAAGTGTTGTCTTGGATTCCATGCCACACGATCCTCAATGGAACTACCGTTTTGTACACAAAAAGGAATTTCCTGAAGACCATTATAAGTACACGCGCCTTCTTTTCGAGCAATTCATTTCCCCAGTAAACGACGACTGGCTCGTGGTGCTAGCTGAAACCTCTAATCCTGACTGCAACATAATTGGATTTTCAGTGTGGGATCTCTCGTACATCAACAAAAAGCACTTAGGATCTAATTACAAACCTCAGAATCGTAGGGAATCTAATTTAGGCTGTTAAAAAGTGCATGGATTACGACTAATGAGGCATAGCAATGGCAGTAGTCGCAAATGCGGGAGGGTCCAGCCGGAGAGACGTCTCGCCACGCCGCCAAGCCGTTTTTCGAGCCACAAGCGACGATGAAAAGCTGCAACTTTTTCATGGGTATGGTGATCAGAAGCTGCACTTGCAAATACTAGGAGTGCATCCCACTCACTGGAGACGCAAAGCCGGTACAAGCCTCGTACGTTGGGGAATAAAGAAAGCGGTAATAGATCAGGTCCCCCTGACATTGATGGCTGGGCCAATTGGCTACAAACTATACTCGAGCTTGGGCTTTGAGCATATCGGCAAATCCATCACTCGGGTTCCAGGAGAGGAAGAAAGGGTCGATGCTGAAGCAATGGTTTACCAGTCCAAGTTGAACCTGGGAGTTGATCATTTACTTGAGAGTGATTCCGATTAATTGTATTGTAATTATTTATTCTTTAATTATGCTGTACAATGGGTCTATTGGTTTACTTTTTTGCTATTCTTTTTTAGACTTAGTGCAATCAATGCCGTTTGCTATTTAACTGGCTGGATCTATTTAGCTTCTCTTCGTTCACCTTGCTATTGCATCAGACTGGCTGTCATTTGGGAGCAGTAAATAAAGCTTAAATGGCACCATCTTGTATCGACGCCGTATCTGCACAGTGAACTATACATGTTTAGTGAAAATTTTATTCGCCAACTTTTGCTTACCCTCTTTCGGTGACCGTATTTCCGTTTTAGGTTACCAACCCGAGGCGAATGTCATTCTGAATTTAGGCAAGCGGCTATGCCTCTTTTGTCTCACCGTTTTCTCAGTCCATCTGACCGTAATTCATATTTGGCTCACGGTGATTTATATCCCAGTCGACTCCCTGGACTGCTGGTAGAGAAAAACATCTGCTTTTCTCTAAAGTTACATTAAAAGAGGAGAGGAGAGAAAAAAAAGACGTGGTTGGCTGTCCTTATGCCAAGACTACCGAGGACTGCTGTAAGTATATAATGAAGGATTCCCGTTGCTGCTATTCTGTGGCGACCAAGAGTCGTCATTGCACACACCTACGGGTTCTTTGTACCGAAATTTTCGAACAGATTTATTCAGTCGCTAGAGGCATCATGGACAAGCCCCCTTCCAAAAATTCCTCAAGGGTGGAAAGAATAGAAAAGGCTCAACGGAGTAGCTCCAGCAGCAAGACCAAAAAAAGGGGAAGAAAACTGTACGT
Source organism: Calonectria montana (assembly GCA_022606435.1). Lineage (NCBI taxonomy): Eukaryota > Fungi > Ascomycota > Sordariomycetes > Hypocreales > Nectriaceae > Calonectria > Calonectria montana. Next base: position 5,032,776 of record JAIZZI010000004.1, read on the forward strand.
TCTTGTTCATCTGTCACGCTGCGCGGTTTGACTACAACGCGCTTTGGATTTGCGGATTGAAAAGAGCTTGATCTTCTCTGAACTGAAGAGCGGCTCACGAGAGTTTTTATACCTCAGTAGAGCTTCAAGATGTTGTGGGGTTGTGCTAGTTCGTTCAGCTGAGGCCATTGAGGCCATCAAGATCAATACCACTAGTCTCCACATTATCAGTCAAGGACTTTGTATTTAATCGCTGACATGGTCTGAGCAGCTCAAGTTGTAGTCTTGAACTAGAAATCGCAGATACCCAGAGAGATCAGTACGTATAGGACGATTACATATTATGCCTTCACTGACATATCATAGCGATACTCCGGATGGTGAAACACTTCGTGGAGCTATGCAAGGGCCCAAGACTTCCCTGGCTAAGGATGAATCCTATCCTGTGTTAGATAAGTTGAAGCGCGCAAAGGAAGGATTGAAAATTACATCCGAAACTTCAAGTCCTGTGCGTGTTGTGCTGTCAAGCGGACTGACATCTTGGCTAACCTGCGCACCCTCTGAGGACCCTTGGACTCATTTGCGGCTGTCTTACACAAGGGCGGAGTTAGATCCCTGAATTAAAGCTGCAGTAGATCCAATCGTCAAACTGCATCAGGAAAGTCAAAATTGTCCATAAAATATCCTGTTTAGGTTAGGGATTTTGGAGGAGTGTTTAAATATCACTGGTAAGGATTTATAAGGGGTAGGCTCTGATCAGCTGGCGGTTCAAAGTAAGGAAGAAAGCGCGCACTGAGGTATTATTTTGGAGTTACATGGAACGTGGTGAATTGTACATAGCGAATTTAGACCATGGATCCAATTGCGCCTTTCTCTGGAAGCTTCAGTAGAACGTCGTTTTCTCGGTAATTGGACTTGTTGTCAATACACTCCAGCACACACTGTCCTAAGTAATGTACCTAAATCCATTGAGTACAGCTCGCCTGGCATCCTGATCCAGGGCTTGCATGGCAACCTCGTTGTCAAGATCAATCTCCCGCTGTAGCCTATCGAACTTTTGGTTGGCCCGCTTCAATGAGTACCTAAGACCCACAATGCACCCCAACCCTAGAACCTGGAATGCCAACAAACAGCCCCATGACTCCCGAAAGTATGGCTCATATTGATCCAACCAAAAATAGTTTGCAAACAGAGAGGCAATATTCGCACAGGTATTTGCAACGCCAATTGCAGCGGCACGCTTTAGTCGTGGTTGAACAATTGTAGACGACAGCCAAGGATACGTGGTTGAGTAAATGCCAAATGTTCCCGCGCTAACAAAGAATGTCATCGCATAACGAGGCCAGCGCTGCGTTGTCAACGCAATCATGACAATGGTGGCCACAAGTGTTGTCAATCCCGAGATCAAGGCATGTGGCGACCGTTTCTGTCGTCTATCTGCATCCCATGCAAAGCCCAGTGCCCAAATGAATGCAAAAAAGTACGGCGGTGCTGTGAGAAGTAGCACGGTCGTGTTGTTCTTGAAGCCGATTGTCTGGATAAGTGTTGGGAAGAAATGAGAAAAAGAGATGGACGCGGTAGTTGCCATTTGTAAGCAAGCAAAAAGCCAAGTCCTGTAATCTTTCAGGGCCGAAAAAATTGCTTGCTTGATTGTTGTGTCTTCCTCGCCAATGATCTCCTCGCTGCCAGCATCAACAGCAAGCCGTCCCTGTGCTACAACCTTTTCTTCCTCTGAAAGCCATTTTGTAGTGCCTGGGTAGTCGGGTAGGAGAAAAAAGGCTGCTATTCCAACAAATACCGTCGCTATGCCTTCCAGAATGAAGAGCCATCGCCAAGCTGCAAGCCCAGTGACTCCACTCATGCCGGAAAGGATTCCGGCAGAAATGAGGCCCGCGAAGCAATTGGATAAAAGTAACCCGCAAACAAGAAGGGCCATTCTGATTCCCAACTCCCGTTTCGTATACCAGCAGCTCAAGTAGTAAATGGCGCTGGGGAAGAAGGGCGCCTCGACCAGGCCGAGGATGAATCGAACAACAAGGAGGCCGGCAGGGCTGGACACGGCACCTGTGCAACCACTAACAAATGCCCAAAGAATAATTGTGCATGGCTATTGGATGTCAACATGTATGCCTTGAAAGCTATCAGTGCGTTTGGAACTGACCAATAGTACATGAGGCTGCAGGCGTGCCATCATCAGAGTGGAAGGGAGCTGCATAGCAATGTATCCTGCAGAGAAGATGGAAATCGCAGTCTGGTACACAGCCCCCTTCACGTGGGTATCTTCTTGTAATCCATAGAGTCTGGCTTGAGTGATGGAATTACGATCCAGATAGTTGAACAGGTAGATGGTGATGATGAGTGGAAGAATGCGAATGTCAATTTTCCGCAAGAGTTGAGCCTCGGTCTCCTTGGAGAATTCTGGCGTGTAAGACCGGTAAGTGTCCAACAATGTCACAGCCTTTCCAACATCTTCAATCTCTTCGCTGCCATCTTTTGGAAGACTCTTTTGCTGAATATCGTCGGCCTGGGCTGACATGTTGGACGCTGCAAGCTTGAATTCGAAACTGCAAGGAAGTGACTGAAATCGAGCTTTGGGGTCCGTAAAATCAGCCAGATCTCTAACGCCTTTTATCACCTTTGAGAAGTCAGCCAACAAGTGACCAGAAGCGATCCCCGCATTCTCATCTGGGGTTAGGGTCTAGTTTGACGCTAGAAGCGCGAGACGGAGCACCTCCGATGACGGTGGACCCTCGATGTCAGGATCAGCCCCGCATGTTTTTTTTTATCATGCGATGGACAATACACAGGTCATGGAATCACGGTTAATTGGGAGCCAAACATAGAGCAAGGTACAATGTGCCGAGCCAGGTGATTGGGACAAGTAGCCAACAAGTTTACATTCAACCTAGCGTAAGCCAAGACAGTGCTCCAATGAATGCATTTCATATCTACTCATCTCCTATATAGTCGTGCCGGTGTATGAACCAAAACGTTCATCCACTCCTCGTCTGACATCCAAGATCGTAGAGCTCTAAGCTCATATAAGGTGTTCACACCTTGCAACGGCGGTGAAGGATCCAACCCCTTTTGTCGAGCGTCAATATGAGGCCAGTCACTTCCCCAAATGACCGCGTCCGGCGCCGCATCCAAAAAGGCCCTTATTATAGGCTTCATAAATGTAATGTCTTCAGGCGAGCGCCGATGAAGGGCACCAATTTTGACAAAGAAATGGCCTGAAGCTAACAAGTCCGTAAAGCGGCCCAGGTCCGACCCGTTCAAGTCTGCCGGGGCTGCTGATCCGTTGTGATCCGCCACAACATTGACGCCACGCAATTCAGGGTGGTCTAGTATTGTGTCTGCTAACTTTGCCCATGTTCTGAGGGGAAGCTGGGCAGAGATACTCCAATTGTACGTGGTGACGCCCCCGAGTCGCGCAACTTGCAGAAACTGGTCACGAACCCAGTCCAAATCATCCCCAGGTCCCCCATAAGACCCGTGTATCCGTATAGATCTGATCCCAGCCTCTTGAAAGCTGTAAAGCTGCAACTGGTCCAAAGACTGTAAGGGCTTGTTGTGTTCTGGATCGGCCACCACCGTGCCTTTGAGATGCTTAGTTGCCAACTTGCGACCTGCATCAAGCGTCTGGAGCAAGTTTAACGGGCCATCGTCAATGCTCGCTTGCACCACCATGATATTATCGGTATATGAATTTTCCAGCAGTTCATTCAAAGGAGCGGAGAATGGAGTATATGCTCGGGTTGCTTTGAAGGGATACCTCTCTGGGTTGAAACAATGAACATGGCAGTTCCACGCCCCAGAGGGAACGATCGATTCGGTCATTTTGATAGGTCAAGTCAATATGGACTCAATTTTAATGGAAAACAGGCCTTTTTTTTCCGTTTTTTAAACAAATTGACTGGTTTTGCCCCTGAAGCTCTATTCGTGGTGCAATTATTGGGCTGAGGATCTAGATCCATCCCCGCACCTTAGTTAGTGCATGGACCACCGGACAACGCCGTTTTCACGTGTCCGTAAGATCCGATGGAGAATGAATGACGTTCCTGTACTCCAATCACGATGCTTATACATATTTCTCCATGAAAGTGTATAGGCCATTGGTCGAGGTTGAATTAATTGCAGCCCAGCGAGAATCAATCGCCTTGCCCTTCCTAAGATCTGCATGCACACACCCCCGCTACGTGTTATTTGGAGACGTGGGGATAGCGCGTCTCCTTGGAGACTCCGGCTAAGTCGGCACAGGTTGCGGGCCATGTCCGATCACATCGGACAAAACATTCAAGACGATCGGACATGCTCCGTAACCTTGTTACACGAATTATCAAGATGAGGATGCATTGTAGTGGGGATGATGTTTTCCTGCAATAATCCTGGTAATCAGATTGTCAATCAGATTTCATTCCTCTCACCTTGAGCTGATCATTTTGTTCATAGTTCAATTCAATTCATGAAGCTGGATGTACAAAAGTAAAATCGTCATCAAGCATCAACATCAACAATACTTGCATCTGATTACGATTGAAAGTCAGAATTAGACCATACAGCATGGTTCCAGGTCGTTTGGATGATGCGCCCGAGTCCAGCCCCGTGGATAGCTCAAGACCGACTTTGTATCTCATCGACACATTTCACCCAGAGGCCATTGAATATTGCCAACAACGATTCAATGTTATTTTGCCAACAGATACGAGACCCTCCAACTGGCGCGAAAGTGCCGAATACTTACTCATAAAGGCCTCATACCTTACAGCAGAAGAAATAGCTGCATTCCCGAACCTGAAGGCCATCGGCAAACAAGGTGTAGGAGTCGACAGGATTGACCCCAATGCCTGCGTAGAGCGCGGTATTAAGATATTTAACTCGCCAGGAGCCAACGCTCAGTCCGTTGCCGAGATGGCTCTATCATTGGCTCTGTCAGTGGCCCGCGAAGTGCCACGCATTGTCACTCGGCAGTCGCAAGGGAACACCGTGCCCAAGGAAACGTGTTCAGGGCTTTTGATGTATCGGAAAACGGTCGGTATCCTTGGCATGGGCAATATTGGCAAGGCTGTAGCGCGGATTTGGCATGGTGGGTTTGAAGCTAATATTATCGCCTTCGACCCTTATGTGCCAGAAGATGCATGGCCAAATATTCCTCATACACGCGCTAGGTCCTTGGCAGATGTTCTTAGTGTTTCCGATGTACTCACTATTCACATGCCGCTAACACCAGAGACCCGGTCCCTGATATCCTACCGTGAGCTAAGCCTTGTGAAACCAACGTCCATCCTCATCAACGCCGCACGCGGTGGCATTGTTAATGAGATGGACCTCGAGCGGGCACTGCGAGAAGGCCTCATTTGGGGCGCAGGACTGGATTGCCACGAGGAGGAGCCACCAACGAAGCAGAAATATGACAAGCTCTGGGAGCAGCGGGTTTTGAGCACGCCACACATTGGCGCGGCAACATCACAGACGCAAAGAGACTCGGCAATAATGGCTGCGGAGAGGCTATACAACTTTACACAAGGAAAATAAAGCTACTTTGGGTATCGCATCTCCACTTCATCCTTTTCCCTGGGTTCGGGGCAGCATCCGATGTGGGGACCAAAATTCAATGTCTGTCTACCAGCCTATTTGGTATGCCATCTTCGTGCAAGCGTTCATCAAATAGGAAATCGCTCAATTGTAAGCTCTAGAAACATCTGTGTAGCTCAAGTGCAAGTCATTTATCCCAGTGACGATCCCATTTTTCTTTTGCCTGTTTCAAACTCGGTTTCGGTTTCGAGCCCACTACACCCACACTCATACTTTTCGTTTTCGCTTCTAGTCAACCCCTGCCAAGCGGCTTGTTGCTTTAAGTAAGGATTGATTGACTAAGGAAAGTATGCTACGTATGTATGAATGTTATAATGATAGACCGATGCTTCCGCACGGCCCGCCACTTGCCGGATCTTCCACCACCATCCACGCATGGCCTGGTACTTGATGGGTTTTTTTCCTTTGGACATGAAGTTTATGGTGAATATGCAAATTGTTCTAAAAAAAAATTGATTTCTATTAACAAAAATTCTATGACCTCCTAACCAAGATATGAATAATGTATCCTCAAGAATTTTCCTTCAAACCCACAAGCTCTACGCTTTTTCTCCATAGCTTCCTTTCGGCTTGCTCATCATATGTGTTTTCGCCATGTCCTGGTTCCAAGAAGCCTCCAACCGCACACAACTTGGTCTCACCGCAGTGTTCCAAATATTGTCCTCCCTTTCCTTTTAGCTCTTGGGCTACTGCAGCCCATGTTGGGGTCGCAGCTCCTTGTTCTGGGGTTTTCCGTAGATTTCCTACCCCGAATTGCTCCAACATGGAAACGAGCTCCGGCGTAAATCTCGTAAATTGCGTGACCGCAATGCCTGGGTCTACACTGAACGCGCGCAAGCCTTGAGTCCCATATCGCCTATCGACTTCGTTTGCAAAGTGTACGGCGGCAAGTTTTGATGCCGCGTAGGCCTTGGCAGCATCGTAGTTGCGCGACTTGAATGCGAGATCGTTTAGATCGTAGCTTCCGAGGCGATGGGCGACAGAAGCTACCGTCACAACACGGGTCTCAACCTGCATCGCCGATGCCAAGAGAGCCGGTTTCAGAAGTTGAAAAAGTAAGAAATGCCCTGTTCGCTTTTATGTGAGCTTACCGGTAGCGAGACCAAGCGAATCTACTTACCGAGATAGTTTGCTGCAAAATGACTCTCAGCACCTTCCTTAGTCACACGCCAAGGCGCTCCCAACATCCCTAACCCGTGTGTTAATTCCTAGATGCAGAATACGAGCCCGAGGGCATGGGACTTACCAGCATTATTGATAAGTAGATGTAAATATTTTGATTTTCCTAAAAATGTTTGGGCCGCATCGCGAACGCTATCAAGTGACAAGAGATCGAGCGGGATAACTTCTATCTTCCCTGGATGTCCATCGCTTAAGATGCTCTCTGCAACCTCGCGGCCTTTTTTCATGTCTCGAACAGTCATGTAAACATCAGCGCCCGTGGCGTGGATCGCTCTCGCAATTTCTGCCCCAATACCACCCGGAGAGCAGCCAGTTATTAATGCAACCCTGCCCTGCCATTTGCCGACGAGGTTCTGATCCTGCACAATCTGTATAGCGGTGGGACGTCCATCTCCAGGACCACTAGGAGCGTTATGGCTGTTAGCATAGGGTTGAATTAGTCCCATTGTAGTCTTTGGGTTGGTGTTATGGGCAATGGCATTGCGATGTTGAATCAATGTCAATGCTGACGTGTCCTACATATGGAACGCGCCCTGTAAATCAACTGGAATATAGTTTCGTTTCTGACTAGGATCATTTATTGTCATTTATCTCTTAGCTAACCCGTACTGCCGTATACGCCGTCGTTAAAAGTCTCATGACGTCGGGTCGTGGATCCGAAGGCGAAGCACAAAGTTTGCGGCGAGCTCAATTTGTACTGGTGCCGGAGTGTCTAGTTCCGCCGGCTTGTCCAACCCAGCTTTCTCACTAGCTTATATAATCACTTCATCGGCTCCCCTGGAATCACCGCTTACGCTAGCAATACGGAGAACCAGAGTTTCTTTCAGCTTGTGTCTTATTTTCCACCACTCTATTTACGTAATCGGCCATTACTAGTTTTACCTTCGTGGTTGTGGGGGGGGAGATTTGAAGAAATTATCCACTCAGTACGGCAGTGGAGGGTAGCTGCCTGTCCTTCCATTTCTTCTCTAATAAATCATTATTTTTATTCTTCCATCCTTGCTCCTCAGCTTCGAATAATCAATCTTTCATTAGACCTTGAAAGTCCTTCGCGTGCTATCCTCTTCATCAACTACTCCTCTGCAACAGTCCTTGACTTGTTCTGCAAGTCTGGTTTAAGGTTCCCACCCATGGGCTTGTCCACTTTCCGCTGTAATCCACTTTTGTGGTCTCATTGTTCGACAGGGTGCTTCGTGGTCTGTGGACTTCACTTTCAGTTCAATGCATCGGCCTTTTTTTTTAATTGCCGACTCTCCAGAAACTCCGCACCTTCTAAAAACTCCGCACCCTCCAACTCAATCGCGCCCCTAGTCTAAAGTTCCTGCGACAGAAATATCTCGGAAACATTTGTTCACAATTTCTGGTGCATGCACTGTTTGAACGAGCATCGTTATTATCACAGCGTTGCAAATTTTATCCCATGTATAATTTTTGTAGTATAACTCTAAGATATGCACAACATTATCGCCGACCGGAGGAAAAAGGGACTTTCCGACATTCTCAAACTCTCCGTCATGATTCATTAGCGAGGCCTAGTTCCACCGTTCTGAGCTTTTCAAATCCACCCCCATAGTTAAACAGCACAGTTGCGATCATACAGCGTAGACTGGCTGCATTGCGTGAACATGTAACTATAGGTAGAGTAAAGGCTCGACGCGTTTACGCTTGCAATGTTACAATTGGTCTGGGTACCGGTCGCAAATTGGTACCCCAAGCAATTTGATACGCTGAGACAGTATTGCTTGCAAGCTGCGAGTGTAGTATAATCTTGGCTTGCGTTTATAATGTAATCGCCGATACTACATCCAACGATACCACAGTTAACGATCTGAGTCGCAGCCACCTTGACCACACTGGTCGTGCTCTTCGTGACGACAGTGGTTTTGGTAGGCACAGAAACCTTGAATATGTTAGATGAAAAAAGTCCAATGTGCTATCGGAGTTCCTTACAGTTTGCATTAGGGTTGTAGTGGTAGTGACGGTCACTGTTACGGAAACGGCGGGCGACGGGCTGGGGATCACGCAAGAACAAGCACTGCTGACGCGGGCAGGAGGATACGACTTCGAAAACCAAGTTGGGTATGGCACGTTGCTATCTCGCTTGTTCAACTGTTGTTGCGTGGTGACTTGCTGTGTGAAAAGAGTGGGCACTTGCGTCACGGTGGTGGTGCCTGTGGTTTTTGTTGTATAGCTAGACGGCTCACGTTAGCATGATTGCACTCGTACGACAATAATAAATAGAATAGACCAACATGACATTGACGGTGGTAACAGTAGCACCTTTTTTAGGTTGGATTGTAGTTGTTGCAAGAGCCGTCACCACATTGTACTGAGTGCTCGTGGTGGTCGTTTGAAGCCAAGATGAGCAAAAATCACTGGCACTGGAACTGTATCTTGCATCGACAAGATTTTGCAATGCCTTGGTATCGTCGCATCCCTGCACCTGTCGTTTTTCAAGACCGTCCTGATTTGGTGGATCAATGATAAGAGTGTCCGAGTGGAAAACTGGCTTGAATCGCCTTGTCCGTGCAAAAGCCTCGGCGGCGAAAATAACAAGGAGGCTGAAACGCATGATGTCTGTGAATGTTCTGAAAGGTTTTTGGAGAAATGAGATACCGCGTGCTAGGTCTTGGAAAACGAATATCTATTTACTGTCTACAGAGGTGGACCACTGCAATATATACAAAATTTCATCCATTTTAGTTTCGCGAGTCGTGTTGCAAACAATCACATCAGCTCTGCAAATTCTACGGTTCGCCGATCAAGCTAGTGAATGCACGGTGAGCTTAGAACGGTGACCTAGGCTGCTTTGGCGGTTTGGGTTTGATCAAGTGCGTGGTTAGTTGGAATGTGGAGCATGTCAACAGCCAGACATGTGTTGATGCTAACTGGAACAAGGCAAATCCCTTGCGCTAGATGATGGGGACGAGCCTCGATGGAGATCCCGATCAGGCCCAGATCCCACTTGACTATTCAGAGAATCTCTCACAAAGGGGCTGGTCGGTACGGCCGGTGAGAATGGCGGAGTATACCGTCGGAATAAATCTAGTGGCTTTCTATCATGCTTCTTCCCCTGAAACCTTGGCCTGTGGCTGATGCACCACATGGCTTGAGAAGCCATGGCTGTTACAGAAGTTCATTGCAAAAACTTGAAACGAGGGTCGGAATTGTAATTTGCAGTTATTACGATAAGTACTCCTTCAGTTTCTGCAAGTTTAATACACTAGGCCTTTTTGATGGGAGACAATGCATCAAATGGAAAATTCAACCAATTCGGGGCGGTCTGCAAGAGACACCATCGTCATGATGGGCGTTGGGAACTTTATTCAGTGTGGAATGTAAAGCCACGATCGTGGCATTCATGCGAATGGAGGAACACCATTGAACGTTTAGGACTGGCACAAGCCTCACCTCTTGCTATATAAGGGGAGTGATATAGTTATGATATATAGCACTTGCACTTCCTAATTCACTATTTCAAGTCCACACTAAGTTGCATCCCAATTTGCCAGGGGTTTTCCTCCCTGTCGTTGGCAGCATCTGAATGTGCTAGAGATTGCAAGCCAAGGTCGCCTTTAATATGCCATTCGAGTGAGTTCGACAGTGTTTCTATTCATAGAAGCCCTGCAGGGCGCCCAAGGAAAGGTATTGGAAACGGTGGCCCCCGGGCGGTCCTGGCCTTGGTCGCTAATGTCACCCTTCTCTTGGATTTCAATTTATGCCAGCGCAAATGTTTTAATGACTCTGTTAACATCTCAAGGGCCAGGGACACAGCCTCCATCGATGCATGAGGAGTCTGCAGGACAATCCCCAATCGAACTGCATGAGCTATAGCAAAACATGTTGGAGTCGCAATCATCCTGTGTAAGACATAGCTGGTAGCAATTCCCATTCACGCATGATGAACCTGTGGAACATGGAGATCCCGCAGAACATGTATTTCGCTCGCAGTCTGTGCCTGTACAATACAGTCCGGTCGGACAGGGCGACACGTCGCAACCGATGCTATATTGAGAAATACAAACATTTGGCGGCGTGATAATTGGATTTGTAGTTGTTGAGGCTGCAGTTGTTGATGTTGATGTTGAGGACGTAGGGGATGTGGTGTAGCATATAAGCTCACCTGAAATGAAGGGCTTAGCCAAGGCTATGTAGAGCATTAAATGATACCTGGGAAACATATTGAATTGAGAAGCACTCTCACAGATCTGGCCATGGATTTAGAATATATTATAGTTTTGTGGTAGTAATAATTAATGGAATGTTAGGAGATGCGATGCGAAGGGTGGCTGCTCAATTCACAATTCCTTACACCACCCATTTGTCTTACAATTCATATTAGGTTAACCCAATCTGGCATAGTGAGTAATATTCATATAACGAACAATTTATTGTTAATCTACAGACAATTTTAAAAAGACAGATCATCTCAGCCGGTTCAAGACACCTAGGCTCCTTCAAAAGTCAACCAGATTGTTCTAGGCCGCTGGCTTATCGATATGTTGGTGGCATCGAATGATACGGATCTGATAAGATTCCATTTTCTCTTTAAAATCATTTAAGAAAAAGAAAGCGAAATGTTAGGGATCGGGAAGAAAGGTCATCAAGGGAGGAGAAATGATTCTAGGAATGGTCGTCAGTGCGAGGGGCACTCCATTTACCCCTTGCTAATATTTGCTCCATCCCTTTGTATAGAAGTAATTTTGTTTTAAAAATTTCAATAGGGCTATAATAAAAATATTTATTAGGTCATTAAAATACCTTAATAGACAGTATCAAGGTCGCAACAAGATCATTATACGTTATCATTAGGCACAACAATAAGATATATCGACATGGATACATATATAGTCATTTTGGCCGATTCTATTTCACAAAGCGGATCGATAGCTCAGTGGTAGAGGTAAGCGATTGAAATGTCTCAGTCACTGGTAATCACACATTAACAAGCCTGATAGCGAGAGATTGCAGATCTCTAGGTCACGTGTTCGAACCACGTTCGGTCCTTTACTTTTTACATTTTTCTCAACCGGACCGTTCAATGTCATAAGTTGACGTGCTGTCTCTCGGCGAACTACTTTTGCAGAGTTGAAATATTTTTTTCATCTATACTATATCCCTCGTCAGGATTAAATATGTTCCTGCAATGTCATAATTCCTTTTTTGTTAGCTTGTCAGGTCTTTATTTGAAATCTATTCATCCTTAGATAGACGAAATTCAGATGGAACTTGACAACTTTAGGGTAATGAGGATTAATTTGTTTGGACATGTTGGTAGAATCCAAACATTCGTACTTGATTAACCGTTGTGCAAGGCTAAAGGTGGCACAGGAACTTGGACGTTGCTCAACCATGTGAATCACCCCGCAGGTCCGAACTACGTCGGTTTGCTCTGCTTATCGTACACGGATGCGTGTGACCAAAGGTTCTTTTAGCAATAATTATTGTGGTGCTCCTTGGATTATTAAGTCAGAGCTGCCTTTTAAAGGGGATATACAACAATATACAGATATTTACATTGTAACCGTTGAAAGCTTGTATCTACTTTCCTTGGTTAAAAATTCATAGGATATAAATAAATTGTATAAATAGTCACACAAATAGAATGATCTATAAACCTTTATCATTTGTTCTTAATTTTTCTTTTCTTAGGTATTGAGTTGATATTTTGTGATAGTTGTGTTCTGTGTTATCAAATATGGAGAGGTCATAAGGGCACAATCCATCAAGGTGTGTACTGTACGTCTTTTCTTTTCCCTACTATGGAAGTAAATTTATACATGGTAGAGTTAAGCTTGGTCAGAATTCTCAAGGCAACCGCAGGCCTATAACGTCAATTGTGTGGATATCAACAGTCTAGAGAAAGCATACCATACACTCAGTCATCATTCATCCAGTGTGGTTTTCATAAGTACCAACATCAACATGTCTTTACTATATCTATCCACTACCATTCACAGACATGTCGATACGACTTAGCAGCCGAGATTTCTTTCTCTTTGAATGAAGGTTTAAGCATGCTTTTCAAACCTCGAGACCATCACATCTATAGTACCCTCTCTTCATTTCCGAGTTGTAAGTCCAGATGTTCAGGTAACCAAAATGATACCATCTCGGGGATTCCAAGCAAACTTTCTGAATGATTGTGGACTGCTGTTTCCAGACTCAAATCCGAATAATCGCCCATTGGAAACCCAAGCAGTGAGTTGACGCCACCATCATCATTACATGTTTGTTGCCTGTTGAAAGTGTACTTTGGGATCTCTAAATCTCCTAGTTGGTCTGAACTTGGTGAAAAATTAATCTATATATCAAAGAGAATTCATATTAGCATGCTGCATGATACAAATGGGGAAATTTTGATTTATTCAGCGACTCACCTCTGTCGTAGTGTCTGACACGGTCCGCTCGCTCGTTGATTTGGCGCTTGTGGGTAAGATTAGTGGTGATGTCAGATTTTCCGTCCTCTTCCAAGCCTTCCACGCCATCCTTCCTCTTTGCTGAACGCTTTCGTAATCTGATTCAAAAGAAGAGGCAATCATGGCCTGGGAGTTTCCTGGGTTGGCAGGAGTAAGGGATAGAGCATGAACAATGCCTTTGAGGCTTAATGCTGCGATTTCACTACCTTTGGCAAGGTCTAACAGAGCACGGATACCCTGCCTAACTCTTCCTCCGGGCACCGTCACTAATCCACGCATTTTTCGACTGGCCAGAATGAGAACGTACAAAGCTGAGGAGCAGTATAGAGAATCATGAAAAGAAAAATGACAAAGAAGGGATCGACTTTTGAGAATAGATATAACTTTGATGGAATTAATCGCTGCATCGACGCACTCTTGAGCCTGCTCTCTGAGGAATTTGTAGATTTCCGTGCCATATCCGGACGCAGGATTTGCAGTCGCTGCTGCAAGGTTGAGACATGATCGCGTTAAGAGGATAATTGTTTGATGATACGTCAAGGCAAGATGAGCTTCTGATCGCGTGGTAAAGTTTTCCAGATTTATCCCAGATGGCAAGCCGCTTTTCCAAACAGCGAGTTCCCGTTTTAGCTGTTGGAATTCTTTTGGTCGGATGGTGGATCCCCTCTCCAGAGAAGCTTTGCAATAGACCGCATCAACGATCTTGCCCATTACACGACAGAGTTTCAATAATGAAATCAATCCATCTATAGGCACAGGTCTACCTTGGCTGTCATTCCAACCAGGCATCGCGGTTGGAAGCGGGGCATCGATATCCGAATCGCTTATTGCCAAGGGTCGTCCCATGTCGATGCTGTGTAACCTATCTGCCACATAGACACTCCACCAAAGCCTATTTCTGAGCTCACGAACGTCCTTATGCAAAGAGCTGGTGACGAAGGATCGATGTAAGCCCATGTTGATTGCCATTCTCAACGCTAGTCCGAGAAGGTTGCATGCAGCGTCCTGGCTGGTGGTGCTTGGGAGATAGATGCCCTGTAGAAGGCATACTTGTATGCTAACCATTGATGAAGAGCAAATAATGTCAGAAAGAAGTTTCCTAGAGACTTCGTAAAATCTCCAGCCTGGATTCTGCTGCGGTATTGGTATCTTGATTCCAGATACGTCGTATGAGGAAACCATGTCATCTGGAATATTGTTTTCATGTATGGAGTCACTGTTTTGCCCACCAATCTGGCCATTTGCGGCTTCACCAACTTCTGCAAACTGACTCCCCATGGCTAGTACCATGAAGAGGACTGATATGAATTCGATAGACCTTCTCGAGCTGACAGTATCGCGAGATTCAAATTCATATTTACCATCATAGAACGCATCAAGCTTCCGCGAGAACATCTCTGGGTGAACACAGAAATAGTTCGTTTGAGTGAACTGAAAGTATGTGTTTGTTAAGAAGCTGACTACTTCGCGGGGAGGAAGAGCGTGAAGAACTCCTGTCACCCAATCGATGCCAAAGCCGTCAGAAATCCGATGGATCGATTTTTCACTTGATACCTAATGAAAAGGAAAACCCAATTTAGTTCTGATTTCTTGTTGTTTGGTCGAGTTGGAGGGAAGCATTACTTACAGTGTCATCCTGGTCATCTTCTAGCTCTTCCTCACTCGAAAAAGCCCGTCTTACTGATCGGAAAAAGTACCAAAGCGATGATCCCCCTTCGTACCCTGTATATAAAATATTAGAACCTGGGTCATTATCATTTCTATTGTCTCGTGGCAATACAAGGGTTTTGTGGGTAACTCTGGAACCACTGACTTGTTTTCCCTTGGTTGACAACCGTCATTGCGGCGGCGTGGCCATGGAAATTGCTGTTAAACGAATCCTCATCAAGGGCTTTTTCGCCGCCATGTGCAATTGGGACACTGGCTCCTTCACCAATAGACTCCGAAATCCGGCGAGGCTCGGACAGGTTCGACTGTAAGTGAGAGTAATAAGCTCTCAGGCTTTGGATATCCGTCGCCACATCAGGATGTGTCCTTGCAAATATCTTCTGCATCAATTGGGCCTCTTCATTGATTAAGTCTCCCTCGCCAGTCTGTGGCGCGGTGCGGCGACTCGGTTCTGTTGTTGGCGGATTTTCCATGTATTGACATTCCCTTCCTGCATCGGTACACCGTTTACAAGGAGTGGAGCCATTGCAACGTAACTTGTTCTTCCGGCAGTATTTGCATCTGTCAGATAGTTATAGCATCAGTAAACCTTGCTTGATCGGGTCTTCTCTCGGCAACAAATGTGCTTTTTTGTGCAGTTGACACACCAAATCAGACTTACGCTACCTTGACTCTTTTTCTCCTATCATCGGGTACTTTGGGTCGTTTTCGCCTGCCTGTCAGAACTTGGTTTGTTGTTGGAGTCATTTGCTCTGGCTCAAGCGCAAGGCCATCGCTACCTAAATGGGACACCGGCACAAATGACGTGATTTAAAGCCCGGCCGCTGCGAATTAAAATCGTCGTGTGGGTTTTAAGGGACACTCAAGTCGAACTACTTCTCAGCGTTGCTGTAACAGCCATCTGATACGCGATGGCGATAGAATTCTACAGAGTCGCACGCCTCGTACTCGTCACCTAAGCCGGCAGATAAGGACTTTAGTCGCCGTATTGTTATCATTTCCCCGCTCCCTATCCGTATCTGGGTGGCGGTCAAGGGCACGTTGGCTCGTGCCATCCATATCGTTATCGGGTATGTTAAGCCGGGTCTAATAACGTCGGCCGAGGATTTTATTCAATGGCGGGTGGAGCTGATATTATACGAGCATGGATTGTCTCCACTCGCCGCGTTGCTACCAATATGGAGTGATAGCAATAATCGCGTCGCTCAATTCAATTCAACGCTCATGAGGTTTGAACAAAGTGAGATCATTAAAATATATCAGAAATAATCATCGAATAACCGAATGGATAGTTGTTGGAGTTGGAAAGTGTTCCATAACCCATGACTTTTTTTTTTCTCTGAGTGTAAGATGTAGAGTTACTTCGCTGTCTGTCCAATTGTGCATACGATTGACTGATTACAAAAGCCGGGAAAAGGGATGGAAATTTCAGGGCTTATGAACTATGTATCATCCCAACACAAAATCACCAAGAATTCCTCCCTCCTTATTATTTTCATTCTGTCTTCTACACTTGAAACTACTGGCTTCCCCTCGGCTCGTCTTCAACCTCCACCACGCTATCAGACGGGGGGAGATGCGAGAAACTCAATATTGCAACTGCCACCAATGCCACAGCCTATACCCGAGTTAGCTTCTTGAGTCACCTTCCAATTTCGCATTCGGGGCTACGAACAGCATTGCAGTAAAAAGTAAGGTAGGCTTTTCCGATCTGTGAGAAGGCAGTAAAAATGAAGCCGAAAAGCCCCAGTGTTGATAGCATTGCCATGTTTTCCACCAGGGTCATTGCCTGTAATACATCAGCGCGCTCAGAAGGTAAGCACATCTCCACTATTACACCTTTGCTTGCGGGTGCAGAACCCGATGCCAAAGGAAGCAGGAAACCCGCTGTATTAAATTATAAGCTAGAATCCTAGATCCAGGAATGTGGGCTTACCGGCGTATATGTGCCAGCCTTGGGATGCAAATGCAGTAGATGCAGTGACTATCCCATCGACAACAAGGCTCCAACGAAGAAAGAAAAGGTCAAACTCCTGGCCTCGTTGATGGCTGGCTGGGAAAACAGCGGTTTCAGCTTCAGCATCTCCTGAAGTTATCTGAGAATCTCCGCACTCCGTTGTCGCGGATGGAGAAAAGTGCTTCTCTGTTGAGGAGAACCAAGTCCGCCCTATTGAGATAAGTTTGGGGAACCCAAAACACAGGAATACGCCACGAATTGCTGAATTTGTAGCCATCAAATATCCGTTCTCACTGGGAAGAAAGTCGAACGCAGCTGTGGAGTACATTTGAATCAAGATAGGCGCGTAGCCCGTCGCCAAGACACCTGTGAAAACCCCGAGAGCAAGTAGTGTGATTCCATAGTGACGAACCTTGCGACCATCCTTCAGTCGTAGTGACTTTGGTGCCAAGACCGTCGGCCCTTCTAGTAACCTTACCCACCGCGCCGTTTTGGAGGCTCCAAGGCTTTCTTTGGGAGCGGCCGGTTTGATGTTGGGAATAAATATCGCGGCGTACAGACTTGAAACTAAGAAGAGTATCGTGGCAATCTCGAAGGGATACCGTATACCCCAAGAATCACCAACAATTCCTCCGAGAAGATATCCAACAGCTGTGCCAAGCATGACGCTTCCTTGAACCATTCCAAACATGGCAGTTCGTTTCGAAGGAGAAACAACTTCACCCGCGGCAGTGTTCAAGACTAGCAGGTACCCGGACATGCCGCCGATGAGGGTGATGATTTGGCTGGATTGGACCACAACGATGCCCTTCCTAGCACCAATAGCCACCCCCACAGCCTGGATAGCAACTCTCAGTGCAGGAAAAGCCGTTTGAAAAACCAATGCTGTCCGGGTCCCTAGTTTTTTTATCTGCCATCCAGCAAAGAACAAATTTAAGGCGCCACAAAGGGTTGTAGACAGACCAAGGATCGAAACCTGCTTCGCCGTCCCCGAATCAATCTCGGTTCGGTCGCAACGATGTGTCGCATCATTGCTATTATCAAATCCACCGTGGCGATAGAATTCCTCGCATTCCATCAAACGAAAAGCGTAGAGAATTCTTGTTGGGTCAGTAGTTAACATAACAGCGGAGCCTTTGCCAAACTTACGGCACCTGCGTAAAACTAAGTGAGATTGAGATGAGACAGCTAGCGATCAGGATGCTGGTAGCCGGCTGAAGCAATTGCTGCTTTTTTGGCCTTGGCTCATCTCGGAGCAGAGGAGTTTGTTCGGTAACTTCGTCTACTGCCATTTTTTTTTTCCTTCGATAGCCTAAAAACTGCCTTTTTAGGTTTACAGATCGGAGCGCCACCAATGTAATGAAAGAAATGTAATTGGAAGCAGAAAGTTTTGTACTGGAGAAAGAAAGTACTTTTCTTTTTTCGGAGAAGGGTAGACCCCGTTCCATTTTAGGTATCATAGACAAATTCTTCTTTCCAATGCCTCTTCTTTAGCCTCATTTGAGTTGGCAGCAACTATACAATGCGTTGCTCGGTGTTTCAAGTCGGTTCGGGAAGCTGTCTCGGCCTTCAAACGGGCTTATCAGCATGGTCCTAAAACCCCGGCTCCCGATAACGGTGGGGCATCGGGTTGCAGCACCCGAACAGATTGCGACTAGAGCACCCGCTAGATTGAGTCGTTAAGTGAGATTGATTTTGACTTTCGGTCTCAAAACGAGAAATATCTTACTTGTTTGCAACCTCATATGTCGTGGTCTAGGCCTTATTCTTGACGCATCATTGCGCGATTAACTGGTCTGATATTCTCGTCCACATCAAAAGGCGTTTTTGGCTTAAGCTAGAAAAACGAGGTGCCCGCTCAACATATTGTGCAAGATTTACCAACGCATTGAAAATAAACCATCAGAACCAATACACAGCAGTAATTACGATGCATGCTGAACCGCGACAGCAAAACATTCTCCAAAAAGTCAAAGGTATTAGCCACTAAAGAGTAAATCTTTAGCAAACATCTAACCGTCTTGTGAAGTACTTGTGCTTGGCGATGAAGCAAAATCCAAAGAAGAAAGATGGCTGGTTCAAAAACTTGGTATGGTGTCCACATGATAGAATTTAATGTGATTTCTCTTCACTAATCAAGGCATCTAGATTTCTTCATTCTCGTAAGCTCGTGGGATTTTGGTCGGAAAAACGGAACTCCGTTCTAACTAACGATGGTCCAGACTTACTGCTGCCTCAGTTTCTTCTTCAACTATCTCGACCGAAGTGCTTTCGCAAATGCATATGTGGGGAACCTGTTAAAAATACAGTCTTGTAGTCTAAAAGCTAAACTTGGTGGGTAGGTTGCCGGACTTCAAGAGGCTCTGTCACTTGAAGGAAATCAGTATAATGTGCTCTTATCACTAACAACCGCCGGGTTGGTTTCTCCAATATCCCATTGCTCCAACTCACACTTACTCTATGCTTTAGTTATGTGATTGGACAGATTCCCCATGGGATCGCCATTCAAAGAATCCCACCGCGAATCTGGTTTCCGTCAATGGTCGTCATTTGGGCAGGCTTAACAATGTGCAGCTCAGCTTGCAAGACTTACGCGCAGCTGGGTGTTGTCCGGTTTTTCCAAGGCCTAGTTGAAGCTTCTACGTATTGCGGTACAATCTACTGTATTGGTTCTTGGTAGTAAGTAAGGCCTTCCAACCAGCATCGGTTCATAGCTTACCAGGCTCTTTCTTACTTGCAGCAAACCCCGCGAGATTGCAAAGAGAACGGCCATCTTCACAGCTTCTGGCCAGGCTGGAAGCATGTTTGCAGGTGTAATGATGACAGCTATCCACAAAGGAATGAATGGCTATGTAAGAATCCCTTTGATGGCTTCCAACATGGCAGATTGAACTAATTTTGTCAGGCTGGACTGGCCGGGTGGCAATGGGTTTTCATCATTGATGGAATCATCACTCTCCCAATCGCCATCATGGGCTTCCTTTACTTCCCAGATGTCCCAGAACAAACCCGGGCCAAGTGGATAAGTCCATCAGAAAAGCAACTGGCTCTGGATCGACTACCTCCGAAAAAAGAAGATGGACACAATATCAATCCTTGGTCCTTGGCCAAACGAGTCTTTGGATCACCCGCATTCTACATTCTTTGTCTGTTCGCAATGGTCTGTTCAGCTTTGGAAGCGTACACTGTCCAGAATCTCTACCTATTGTGGCTCAAGCATTTTTCCGCAACTGGTCATTTTAGTCAATCTCAAGTAACCACCTACCCACTCGGGATACAGGCTATGGGTATAGTGTCCAATATTCTCGCCGCTGTGTACATTGATGCGACAGGACGGCGCGTGCCAATGGGCATACTTGCTTGTTCGCTACAATTAGTAGCCACCATCATTCTGTTCATTGAATCAGCCCCCTGGGGTGCTACAATGTTCGCATTCTACCTCGCTGGGTCCGCATACATTGTCAATCCACTACTCTTTGGCTGGGCAAACATCATTTGCCAACGAGGTGGTGATGATGCTCGCCGCAGCGTCATTCTCACCAGCATGAATGCTTTCGCTCAGATTCTTTATACATGGTGGGGAATTGTGCTATACCCTGCGAACGAGGCGCCGTATTGGAGAAACGGGTACATCAGCATGATTGTTGTTATTGGGCTGTTTCTTCCTTTATTAGCTACTGTTTATTGGGTGAGTGATAATCTGACCCAGAGTGAATTGCAGGAAGTACTGACCCGTTGCACAGTTGGACCGCCGAACTGCAGCCCAGTATCCCGAGGCCGCGTTCTTTGATTCCGCTGACTCCGTTCAGCTATCTGGTATCAAAGAAGAAGCTATCGTTAATATTGAGGTGAACAATAAGGATAAGAAATTAGCGGAGGTCATGAGAGATGTTTAATCCATTTATGAGCTGCTTCTATTGATAAACTGAGTATTTTCTTTGTATTTCTGGACATCATGAATGCCATGAAAAACGGTAGTTAAATCTCACTCTATGATCAAAGATAGCAAATATTATGTTTTCTTAATTAATCTTGTCCTATTATATGAAACAAGCTAATTAGCTCCTAAGTCATGCAATTGCAAAACTGAAGCTGTGAATATCTTCACACCTCTGATTTACTACTCATCTATCCCATGAGACGATGAGCTTTGTTCTTTCCCAGTGCGACCTAGTAGATTAAAGCCTAGAATGCCGTGGCGATTTTGTGCGGCAGGCCAATTAGATGACTTATCAATCACATTACTCTGTCTACCGTTAAATACTCCACCTCGGATAAGGATTATCACATCTAACTTGGATGCCGCCTCTGTCTGGATGTATCCTTACGAGGACATCGGGTGCGTGGATCCGATGGCACAGACAAACAAAACGCGGGGTTGGGACCAAGGCCGCGTGGTCTAGATTTCGATCCACTCACTTCCCCCAAACAGGAAGGCCGTTGGCTTCAGTTCTGGGCTCCCAGGGTCCCCTACCTAATTTCTTTGCGCGTACTCCGCTATCTCTGGAGGTTTGCCATGACGGGCGCCAGCAGAACCAACGAGAGACATAAAATACGAAAAATCTTGTCATGGTAATTTTATTGAGCCTTATCACACGGGTAATTATTGTAGATTGCACTTTACAGGACGTAACCGAAATCTTGACTTCCAATAGCCAAGATTCCCACCCCAAATGCCAAGGGTAGAACCATGCAATTTCACAATTAGTGTAAGCGAATGCACAACTTGTTCATGTTATGCAATTGTCATAAATCTACTTACCCTACACTAGTCTGCCCACAGCACATCTTTCTTAGGCAAAAGGTTTAACCGCAAATGGATTGATTTGCTCGTATAATAGCAGCTAGTAGATTAAGCAATCTCGGATGATGTGGCATCAGCTTTGGCTCCTGAGCTAATGCCGACTCAATAAGATATATTAGCGAGGGAAGCAGGCGAACTCAGAGCAATGCCGCGCAGGAATCCACAGGCCAGGGAAAGAGCTGGTAGCTGCAACAAGAAAATCTCGACCAGATAAAATTATTGAAAAAAAAAAAATACTAATGTTAATTAACGAAGAAAATGAGATATGACCTCTTAAAAAGTGTCTGAATAGGAAAAGACCAGCACAGTTTGTGAATGGTCATGAAGCATCATTTTAAAAAGTACATGAATAGTACAAGCTCCTAGTTCCATTCACAATTCCTCTCTGGAAACAGGCCCTCAACTTGACTCTTGACAATTCTACCGTCCTTCATGACAAGCATCAAATTTTCCTTGATGCGATCCAGGGTTGCGACATCTTCCAGCGGGTTCTCCTTCAGGAATAGGAGATCAGCAAACGAGCCCTCAACTAGCTCCCCTAATTTTCCCACCATGCCTAGTTGCTTCGCACCATTAATTGTGGCCTGGCGTAGTACGACTGGGCTTGGCAGGATCTTTGATCGCACGACAAACTCGTACGTCTGCATCACCAGAGTTGGACCAGTGGTATCCGTACCGTAGCATACTGTCACGCCTGCTTCTTCGGCATATCGGATACCGCGGATGCCAGCGTCTCCCACGATGGCGTTCTTGCGAAGGCCTTCAGGGGTCTCAAACTTGTCATAGGGAGGCATTGTGACAAAGGTATGCAGTGCTAGAGTGGGCGTCAAGAACACGCCCTTCTCGGCCATCAACTGCGCCGTCTCAATATCAATCATATTGCCATGCTCTATTCCTCTTACACCGCCCGCAATTGCGTGTCGAACACCCTCAGCGGTGTAGCAGTGTGCGGTGACGAGGGTACCTCCCATGTTCTTGTTGACGGTGGTGATGGCTTGCAGCTCTTCAACGGTGAACTGTAGTGACTCAAGCGTATCTGTTGCTGAAGCAATGCCACCTGATGTGCAAACCTTGAGATGCTGAGCGCCCTTGCGCATATTGTCTCTTGCGGCCAGGAGGCACTCAGGAACTCCGTCACAAAGCCGGCCCAGGGCTGAGTTGGCGATACCGTTACTTCGACAGCAGTGGTTATCGGCCCAGGCCTCGGTGTCATCGCCGTGGCCACCTGTCTGTGACAACATACGCCCTCCCTGAAAAACCCGAGGTCCAGGGATCAAGAACTCCTCAGTGGCTTGGGCATGAGCAATTGTGGCTCCGCCCGTATCCCGGACAGTTGTGAAGCCGTTGGATAAGATGCCACGAAGAGTACCTGCTGTCCGGAGCACGGCAGTTTCGTGAGGAAAGGTAAATGCTCCATGCAATGTCTATTGTGCTTGTTAGTTATGATATTTGAAGGGAAATGTTTTTTTATTGGTATTAGGGTTGTCTCATACCGCACTTCCATGAACAGCCATCAAATGAACATGACCTAAAATAGCCAATCAAGGGCTGCAGTTAGCTGGGACGCCCCCTAAGCTCAAAGTAGGTATAGTTGTATAAAAAGAAAACGTACAATCGATCAATCCCGGACAAACATAGTATTTACTAGCGTCAATTTTGATGACATCTTGTCCAGAGTATCGAAACTCAGACTTCACATCGTAAGGTGTTGTTGGAGCCACTTTGACTACTTTGCCTCCGGCCAAATGCACACTCAAGCCTTCTCGAACGACCCCAGCACGAGGATCGACAAGTTTTGCATTATAAAGAAGATATGGCTTTTGAGGTCCTGGGAGCCAAGGCTTTTCTGCTACATCATACTGGGGATTAGGAGGGTAGATGGTTGCCTTTAGCTCCTCAAAGTTCTCGACAGGCCTGGCTTCTCGCAGTTGTGTAGCATCAGAAGTTGAAGCAGTGTCTGAGACATGTTGAAAGCTCTCGTGTGTCACTATCTCGAAACCTGAAAGGGCTTCGAGAGTGGGTTGGACTGAGTTGGATCTCATTGTTGCTGGGATGCTGCTCTCGTAGTCGCTTTGGTTTGTCGTGTAGAACTCGGAAGGGTGGCATAAAAGAGATACTTACCACGATATGTGGCGATTTTGATGCCGAATCGGATGAGAGCAGATTGGCCTGGAACCCGCTCGGTCTATTCAATGATGCTCCACATTCGAGATGCACCATCAATGAGGGGCTAAAACAATCGGGTCGCAGTACCCGATTGACCGATTTCGTCCTATCAGGAACACCTGATCCGAAGAATTCGCCGGAAGCCCGACAATGTCAATTTTTGATGGCCGGTCAATCAATCATGTCAAGGCGTAATTATCGAGAACCTTGGGTCGGCTACACACTGCCAAGCAGTTGGCCCACAACGTTTAATTGCTTCTGAACTAAATCTCCAATACGACGAATGCCCCGTAGAGCTTTAATTCATGTTCCGCCTGGCCTACACTCGCGTGATACCACCGGGAGAGTCGA
This sequence comes from Calonectria montana, assembly GCA_022606435.1. Taxonomy (NCBI): domain Eukaryota; kingdom Fungi; phylum Ascomycota; class Sordariomycetes; order Hypocreales; family Nectriaceae; genus Calonectria; species Calonectria montana. The sequence continues at coordinate 5,056,897 of JAIZZI010000004.1, forward strand.
CTAGACATAATTCTTTGAAGTGATATGGAGTCACTTTAGCGGGAGCAGATATGCATAGCACCATGCAAGAAAAGTCCGATCAATTATCACTACACACCAGCCCTAATGCTCACAGTACAAGACGTGAAGGGCTTTGGCCAAACTGGCTGAAATTAATTGTCCTGCATGTTCTTGCCTTGGTTGGCTTGACGCATGTAGCATCATCATTATGGAAATCTAGTCGCTCGCTCCGGTCTCAACCTGAGCCAACCGCTTCTATTCCGGTGCATGACATTTACCCAGACACCGACTACCCATTGAGGCCAGCAAAAGAACCGTGGGATATTTCAACATCCTTTCCGTACCCCAGAAACCTGTCCACCAATGTTTCTGAGGGTACGTGGCTTCGCATCGCCACCCATCCGCACAAACCAGAAATTGTCTTTGACATGTTAGGGGACCTCTACTGCATGTCCATTGACACTCACAGGGCTGCAAACAATGATGACAGCCCGGAATATGGAGCAGCATGGGCTATACTGGAAGGCATTCCATACGACAAGGAAGCAGAGTTCTCCAGCACAGGTGACCAGCTGGTTTTTGTTTCCGATGCTGGATATGGCGTCGATAATATCTGGACCATGCCGTACACGAATTGCGCCGACATGGCCAGACAATCACATCAAATCGCGAGAGAATCCACTGTTCAGCAGACAAACTCAACATTTCGCTTTTACTCGTCGCCAGCGTTCCATCCAAAGGGAGACAAGATCATCGCAACGAAATGGTTTCTTACTGGTAGACCAAATGGTGCAGGTGAGATTTGGGAATTCTCGCTCATCAAGAAACCGCATCATCTGCCAGAAATTGCAGGCAAGAGAATTATCGAGCGCAGGCTGCCGGCCTCTTGGCCAAGTAGCAAGTACGGCGAGAGTCAGTTGGGGGCCGAACAGGCGCGGTACACGTCCTCAGGCGACGGCATCATTTTCTCCAGTAACGTGCAAGACGACGCGTCGGGTATATTCTCGTACAACAAAGATGTACATGCTGGGATCAATGCCGCATTCATGCTCAACATGACCACCGGGCGTGTTATAGAACTTGTTGCGGCAGCCAGCAGCGCGCCTAACAAGCCAGCGAGTCCCGGTGGTGCCAACATGCCCCGGCTATCGCGAGATGGCAAAACGCTCGCGTTTGTACGGCGTAGTGGCGACAATGAGGTTCTTGCCCTCAAAGATATGCGGTCCGGCACGGTGCACTACGCGTGGAACCAGTTGGCGTACGATGTGAGCACTATACCAGCCTTTATGGGTGCGTACCCCAACTATGGTTGGACGGCTGGTGATGAGGCCATAATTATCTGGGCCCAGGGCAAGATTTGGAAGGTCCCAGTTATGATTAACTCGTCTGGAGAGAAGGTTTCTGGTGGCGATGCTGAGCTGCTGCCCTTCCGGGCGACCATCAACATCGCTCTGGGGACCACGAGATACTCGGAGACTGATTTGCGGGATCGTGAATTGGCCAGTCGTGCTCGAGAGTACGCGTTTCGAGGACTGCGAAGCGACTTTGAAGGTCAGGAGGTCGTGTTTGAGGCAGCTGGAGACAACTACGTCTTCAACACAAAGTCAACCACTCTCAAGAGTCTCCCAAAGCCCCAGGGTTTCGAGTCCTGTTACGCACCAAGTTTCGTAGCGAAATCAGGATATATGCTGCAAGCTTGCTGGGACACCCAGAACCTGACCAGCTTCCACCTCGTAGATATTGAAAGTCAATCCTCTATTAGTCTAGAAGGGGTGCCGCGGGGTCGTTATGTGTCTCCTGTCAGTGATGGAATTCACATAGCTTTTGTGCGTACAGGAAAGGATTACATGTTCGGCGACGTTGAGGAGACGTTTGGAGAAGGCATTTGGCTTGGAAGGATTCAGCTTCCCACGAAGGGATATGAGATAGCCTCTGTCATGGACCTCCACAACGTTCCCGAGCTTGCGTTTGAACCCGAGACCCGGCTCGACTTGGTCATGGTCGGGGGCAGTAAACAGCTGCTGGTGGAGGGACCGGGGTCTGTTATAATGCATGACATTGAGAGCAAGCGCGCTCAGAGTATAGCTACAGGGAAGACCTCTGTCGAGATAAGAGCCTCGCTTGTGAATCAAGGGCTGATTGCGTTTCGGGATTTCCAACATGTGTGGCTCTCGACAAACCTCATGAAACAGGGTAAGGTCGCTAGCCAGGGCATCTGGAGCAAGCCAAGTGATCCCCAAACCCCGGTAGATCTCCTCCGCCTGTCCGAGTTTGGCGGCCACGACGTTGTGTGGAGCGGCGACGGTCATAAAGTCTTTTGGCTGTTCGGGGCGGATCTCAACGTGGCAGATGTTCCCAAAGTCTCGCAGGCTTGTAATGGTGCTTCCCTCCAATCCCGCGATGAAGGCGAATGTGCGCGAGCCTACGTATCAGTACAGCGGCTCAACGTGACATATGAGACGGTTCTCAGCCAGCAGAACAGAATCTCTGGAGGAAGGCCATTTGTAGTTATCAACGCGACGCTTGTCAGCATGAGCCCGTCACTTCCAAAGCTTGTACGGAATGCGACCGTCGTTATCCAGCGCGGTAAGATCACCTCTATCGGAACCTCGTCTGACTCCTCTATACCCAATGATGCGCACGTTCTCGACGCCCGTGGCGGAGCCGTCCTTCCGGGCTTTGTGGATGTGCATGGCCACTGGGGTGGCTTCTTGTCACCATACCCTCAGCCTTCGTGGGAAATGGAGACGTTCCTTGGTTACGGCGTGACAACGATACACAATCCTGCGTCAAAAAATGTGGCGGGACCAGTTGAGCGCAACTTGATTGAGAAGGGACGTATGTACGGGCCTCGCGTGTACATCACAGGTGATGTGCTTTACGGCTCTGTGCAACCACCCGTTTACACCGAGATCAACTCGCGTGCTGACGCCAGGGCCGCTTTACTGCGGATCAAAGCCGAGGGTGGCGAGACGTCCTTTTCGGCCAAGAACTACCAGCTATCAGCGAGGTCGGCGCGACAGAGGCTCTTGCTCGAGGCTACTGAGCTGGACATGCTCGTTGTGCCCGAGGGGGGCTGGTCATTTGACTGGGGCCTGACTTACTTCATCGATGGTTACACATCCCAAGAGCACCCACTACCCGTCCCAGAGTTGTACGACGACGTCCTCAGCCTTGTAGCTGCTAGCGGGAGCTCTTACACGCCCATCGCCGTCATGAACTACGGTGGTATTTTCGGCCAGCACTGGATTCATCAGACGTTTCACATTCCCTCAGACGCCAAATTACAGCGCTATGTCAAGCACGACATTCTGGAGAGCCTCACCGAGGTGAAGCAGGCACCCAATAGTTCATATCTCTTCTTCAACACGACGCTGTCCACCGCGAAGCTTGCTAGTCGTGGTGTCCGTACAAATATTGGAGCGCACGGGGAACAGCCCATTGGCTTTCTGTTCCATGGTGAGATGCTCATGATGTCGCTCGGCGGGCAGACGTCATACGAGGTGTTGAAACACGCCACCATAGGCGGCGCAACATCCTTAGGGCTGGCCTCGTCGATTGGCTCTATTGAGGTTGGTAAATTGGCCGATTTGGTCATTTATCCTCCCGGAATCGATACCGTTGACAAAGTTTGGGATTCGAGCATGTACATGAAGTATGTGATGCGGGGTGGCACATTGTTTGATGTCGAGGATGGTTTGATGGAGGTGTGGCCGAGGGAAGGTCGGCGGCAAAAGAGGCCTTATTTCAACCCTGACGAGGACAAAGATCTTGTATAGGCATATACAAAGTTCAATAAGGAGACTGATGGTTATAAACCCACCGTGATCATCATTGGATCGACAGTGCCTGGCTGCCACTCCGCTTGCCACTCCCGGATGAAGAGCTGTGCGAGTTGCAAGTGACCATTCCTCACCGTGTTCAATACCGCTGTTTCCCCATGAGAATTAGGTTGGTTGACGTCGAAGTTGTATGTTTTGACCAGCGCACGGCATATGTCTTCACTCCCGCCCACCGCGGCCGCATGTAAATAATTCTCCCTCTTTTGAGTTAGAAATACTTTGCCCTGCGAAGTTTCGGCTAAAATAGTAAATATGTGGTTATGCCCACTCTCAATCGCACAATATAGCGGGGTTTGGTTATTGTCTCGTCCCATGGCTCCTAAATCAGCGTCAAAGTCAAGAAGCAGTTTCACAATTCTTTCGTCGCCGGCCTGGCAAGCAGCGTGAAACGGAGTGTAGTTTTGAAGGCCCCAGTGTTGGTTAACCGGGTGGCGATAATGAAATGGATTGAAGAGGCGTCGCATTGCACTTGGCCTAGCTCCAAGCAAGCGCTTTGCCAGGTGAAAGAGGCTTTTATCGCAAGCCATATATAGCACTGATGCCACCTCGCTTGGTAGTCGGGAGCAAACGCGCCCCAAAACAACCCTAGGCTCCCAGTCATCCTCAAAAAATGCTTTGTTTTGTTGTAAAATGCTGTCGATACCGTTCCCCAAATGAGTAAAGTGGAGTGACCAATTTTCGAGCGCATAATCGAAAAAGGACTCAAGTTGAGTGCGGTATGCAAATCGCCGAAATAGCATGACGTCTTTGCAGCCAATTTCGTTGATATACGCAATCAGCCGATTAGCGAGTTTCTCATGACCAACAGTACTATCAACCGCATACGCATTTTTGCACCCAAGGAGAAAGTCTCTGGCACTTTGATGCACCAGTGTAACATGTTCTCCTCCATATTTACCAGACCCTTTCTCTATTTGAAGCATATGCCCACAAGACCGCACGCGATCGCGACAAATCTCTATTCGACTTAGCCCATTTCCATTATCTTGGATATTTGTAGCTTCGCAGATGTCAGAAAGCCGAAGCGGATGATGGGCCAGCGTGATCCAGGTCAGAATCTCACTCACAGCCTTCTGCTTATGGGGTTCAATTTTGGACAGGATTTGTTCATACACAGCATCGAGACCTCTGGGGAGCTCCCTTAAAGCTGCTTCGATATCCTCGGCAGCCTTCTCCTCCAAGTCCTGCGACACAAAGCTAACCCATAAAAATGTGCCCTGCGATTGCTGATCAAAGACACGTTCGATTTGCCGGTGTAGTTTGGTGCCAGAAATTCGCTTTCTCTGCGCAATATCGCGCGCTCTCTGACAAATATACCTTTTAACATCAACTTTTGATGCATCTTGATCATCAATCCGTATTTGTAAGAAGGTTGAAAGACATTCTTGGATTCGCCTTGGATGTTCTCTGCTGAGCACGATGAGCTTCAATTTTTGCATCGCATTCTCTTTGTCTCCTTTAAAATGAAGTCGAATCTTGGCAAGGAGCTTTTTTTGTGATTCGTCATCACACTCATCGAACCCATCAATGATGCAATATATACTCTGATAGTGCATATTCTCAATCATGGAAGTGAAGACTCCCCACAAGTTCTCAAAGGACGACTCTTCGAAGAGAGCGTCTTTTTGAGTCTCCCATTGTGAAACGAGCGCATCGATCCCAGAGCACTGTGTGCTGGAAAGTTCATGCTTCACCAATTGGTACATCAACCCTCGAAGGATGCTGACGGCCGAGCTCCGTTTTGGCTCTCTATGGTCGCAGAAAAAAGAAACAGCAATAGAGTTGGTGTTTTTACAATATTCCTCATGGACCTGAGACAGATAAATAGCCATAAAGGTCTTGCCCTTGCCTGGACCGCCAAATATCCACAGGATATTCTGCGAGGACTCTCTCCATTTGCGATACACCTCGTTGGATTCAATCCATCGACAGGTGTTGGTCGCCCGTCTGCCCTTTTCCGTAATTATCCGGGCGCGATCAGCTAATGAATCAGTGCAGAAGAGGCCCTTAATACAAGCATCCCTCTTGGATTGATCATATTTGCCGTAGTTGTGGTTGATGTTGATGGTCGCCTGGTTCGTCGCAGTCATGCCTGCAATGACATTGTGGCCAGACACATGACCGCGAAACATGGTGAGCCAGTGGCCGCGTCCTACAGGTTGGTCCGCCATTTCATGGTCTCATAAGACTATTGCAACCAAGAGATTGCTGCTCAGAACAAACAGGCTGTTTTCCCGCCGCTGGGTTGACTTTGAGCGGAAGTGCCTCATTTAAAAAAGTTGACTCCTGGCGCTAACCACCAATCGAAGCGGCTATACTCGCCAAGACATGCATGGGTCATCACTAAAGCACCCAATAAGAATTCTGTTTATCAGCGTGGCGTTCGATGCGAAAGGATCGCCGTTTCGCGTTTTGGTCGACGCGTCGAATATGTGCGCAGAGGCAGTTCTCCTCTGATCATGCGGACCACGGCCCCGTTGGATAGCGATATTAGATACGACACCCCAAATCAAATTCAACAGGAGAAGAAGAGGCTCATAAGGCTCAATACCAATTTTGGAGGAAGATGGCAACAGAGATTTGCAAGTGTCTATCATCTGATGGATTGTGTCCATGCGGGTAGTACTGCTATATTTAACGAAGCCATCACCCACCACTCAGGAAGTCACCGAAATGTCCAATAGCCCTGCAAATGGCTCACACCTCAAGTATCAAAGTCAAAATCTACCTCGTCTCTGTTGGCATATCGCGCACTACATGGAAACAGGCAATGCCGTCATTCGCGACCTGAGCCACAAGCCCATACTCCCAGTCAATATAAGCCTGCATATCCTTTTCAGCGTTTTCAGTCCCTTCGTACGGGCGTTTATATACATCGATGGGTTCTGACAGCCATCGTGTTTTCGTCTCAAGTGGATGTCCCACCGCTTTCCAGGCCGCGGTGCCCCCGCTAAGATACAGGACCTCTCGCGATGAGTTGGTAATGGCTTTACGTGCGTGCTCAACGTTCGTAGCAGCAACATTACCATCTGGTGATGTAAGCACGATAGGGCCATTGCCTGGTACAGAGTCCAGATCGCGGGCAAGTTCTGGGCCGGAGGCAAACCATGCGCCTGGTATGTGGCCCCTCCGATAGGCGGGACTTCGGGCAAGGTCGACGATGGTCACGTCAACGAGTGTCTGCAAGCTCTCGACTGTAATAGCACCAGGGCTTGGCGCAGGAAATATGGGTTGCCCGACTTCAAGCAAAACCTGAGGTGCAGAGGTACTTTCTTCGAGAACATGAACATCCCATCCTAGCTGATGCAGCCAGCTTGCAGTCATGAGAGCTCTCACTCCGTCAGTATCGTAAAATACGATTCTAGCACCTCTGACACCAATCCATTCATCGGTGGCTTGAACGAGCTGGCCACCGGGAGCAGAGCGGAAGCCATCGGGGTGGCTCTCAGCATATTCCTTTGGATCCCTGACATCTAACAAGTAAAGAGTCCTGGTCTCGGCCGATGCTATGAATTGCTGGAGTTGCTGATTATCGATGACAGACACACCAACATGTTTGGCCCATGCCTTGGCATGCTGTCGAGCCTTTTGCACAGCATCTGACGACGGCTGCCCGACTCGCTCAACCTTGCCCGTGTCCAGCTCGAATCCTGCGAGTGTCCAGCCAATGGTACCATTTTGAAGCGCAAATACCTTATTGCGAACGCCTGCATTAACCAGTGACTGAGTACCAACAATACTGCGAGTTCGCCCCGCGCAGTGCACGATGACAGTGGTGCTTGGGTCTGGTGCAACCTCAAATAGCCGATACAAAAGCTCACCACCGGGACAGCTTTGCCCGCGAGGGATGCTCATTGTGTGGTATTCTTCATATCTTCTGGCATCCAGGACGACCACGTCCTTTTCATTCTCCAGGACATGCTTGATCTCGCGCGCGGGCATGGATGGTGTATGGCGAATCGCTTCGACCAGTTCCCCAAAAGCCTTTGATGGCACATTTACATCCCGAAACACTTCGCCCACCCGTGCATAGCCCGACAAGCCGCCATCTAGGATAGAGACGTCTCGATAGCCTAGAGCCAGTATGCGTGCCGCGGCGCGTCCGACGTAATCTTCTCCGTCGTCATAGACAACAATGGGCGCAGATAATCTAGGGACCAAGGCTGGCAACTTGTCCTCAATCTCAGATACTGGCACAGTGAGAGCAAAAAATGGATGAGCCTCCGCATAGGGCCCCTCTTCTCGGACGTCAAGTAACGCAATTTCCTCGCGGTTTGCCCAGTGGCGGCGCAACTCGTGGGGCGTTATTATTTTAGCCATATTTCATGCGTTAGGTAGATTCTGTGTGGTTTAAATTTTGGGGATCAAGAATGGTGTCAAACTAGTTTTCTGCTCCGTTCATGATTAAATGTCTGGTCATGGTAAAGATGCATTACCAGGCACGACATGTTTTGGCGGGGTGCCAAGATGGTCTAGCATCAAGATGACAAAGCTCCACCACCAGAGGCGGCTATTTCGACATGGACAGCTCGGACCATTTTACCGCAGCGTGGTTGAATTATGGAGAAATGGTCCGCGATGGTGAAGCTAAGGTCAGCACGCGTCTTTCATCCCGCGCATATGTGACATACCTCAGAGAGGGCCAGCGTAGCTTTAATAGGAGTACTTCCCACCGAACATACAAATATCAGCACATGAAAGGCAGGTGAACACATGCATTTATCCCAATGTTGCCGTGCACAGCTTGTGGTGAAGCGATGCTGCCGATCATCGGGGCTACCCTGCAACCTAACTGTTGCACCTTTGCAAACGTCGGGCTTTGAACTCGGTCAAAGCAATTAGGTATGATCGCTAACTATAGGTTTTACTTGGTGAAATACCCTTTATCATTTAAATTACTAGGCTATGAGTGGTGGGGCGTTGTTGACAATGAAGCAAGACTCAATATCATTTTTCCCAAAAGGTCCCTGTCACAAGGGTTAAACAATAATATTGGGGGTCCAAGAAGATATCATTTTCAATCACCATCAATGGTGATGTATGATACATCTGGTTTTTGGGAATAGCTGGAAACAATCACATTAGATAGTATCTTGCCAGTGTGCTGTCACTAAATCATCCTCCGTGAGATTCCCACCCGATCGCGGAATCCACATAGCGCCATCGCCCCGCTCACATTCGTCATCCGTCACTGTATCTGAATTGAGGCCGCCGATGGAGTGAAATCATGGAGGCAGCAATGAGTACCGTACGGCAAAAGCGAAAATCGTGCGAAGCGTGTCGTGAGCTCTCCCCTTCTTTAGTCCTATGACGGCCCTCCAAATGCTGACAATGGCCTGTTTCGCGCTTGTTAGGGGCACGAAAGCTGAGGTGTTCAGGTAAGGAAACGGGATGTTCGCGATGCGTGCACCTTGGTCTTGTCTGCAAATTCCATGACAAAGGCAGGCCTGGGAGGCCTCGGAAATGGATGCAAATTGAACCTCAAGAGCAACATCATCACCAACAGTTGGAAGAAAACGCCCAGCTGAATGGCCAGTGTGACTTAGGTCAAGGAGACCTCGATCTCCAACAACCTGGTCTCACTCCACCGTCAATATCTGCCGAAGAATACTCTGTAGCTACGTGCGGCTCTACAGACTCATTGCAAATTGTGCCACAAGAATGGACTTCGCGGGAGAGCGGTGATGTGTTTTTTAACCACGACGAATTTGGCGCGCTACCGTTGCTTGACTTTACCACAAGCGGACAGTTGGACTGCCTACCACTTGATTCTTTTCGAGCGTGTCTGTCAAACGGCCGACACAACACACATTTTACAGAATTGTCATCCAACGCTTCGTTAACATCAGCCGGACCGCAAAAATTATGCGACTGCGCGAAAAAAGTATTCGAAATTATACGATCTTTGAAAGCTGGCCCGGTGTCGCACAGCACCGTTAGCACTCTTCGCCTGGGCACCGACCTTGTTGGCAAACTCTTGACATGTCCCATTTGCTTTGATGTATCTAAGCCTCCACGCATTACTCTGCAGAATGTTCTCCTGGTCGGTCGACTCTTTCTCGAGGTAACGTGTGGCTACCAAAGATACTTGAAATGGCTCAAAGAATACTGCAGCGATCTCGCAGGGAGCAAGATGCGTGATACAATGTACCTCATCCCCGGTGTAGATTTGAGCTTAGCGGTTGGCTTCAAGGTTGGCAGCGACAAGTTGTACGAATTGATTGTGCACGGTTTACAAAGCGATGCTGAACGACTTTCGAATCTGGGTGGCCAATTTGCGTTGAGGCAGCATAACCGTCATCTCATCGGCCACGAGGCCTGTCCAGACCCAGAAGGGCAATGTTGGAAGGAAAAGGGTGACGTCGATCCCGATCCATCTGATGTTTGTCCCCAGAGTGCTGCAGCTAGGGCATTGACTCCTTGTTATCGGATTGTTGACGAGGTTAGATATAAGATTAAACAATTCGAGGATGCTGTAACGTGATGCTGTGTCTTGTATGACCGCTTTGTATGAGAAGATGGAGTTTGAGCTGGTTAATTTGGTGTTGGCATATTGCGGGATAAGGCCGTTTATACACACAAACCCCCTACAATGGCAAGAAATATAAGCCTTGAATTCAGTACACCTTTTCTAGATATATTTTCTTTTATTATTCCTTTACAATGAAACCCGTGATCATGATTGGCGGATCATCGATACCTTCCTCCTTCATTGACAACATTTAGCACTTGCCTTGTTACCTGGCGCCAACACCCCTCCTCTGCAAAAGCATGACGAAGGTATTTTAATATCTGCTTCTGCGGCAGCAAGTGTCAACTGCCGTTGGATTATATTGGCCTCAGCATCACGCCCAAGCAGGAGCAGACACTCGTGGTAACCGTGCAGTGCCCATATATTGTTCGGGTGTTGATGTGCCCGCTTTGGTGTGGGGTGAAGTCCAAGATCTTCTGCGTAGGCTATTGCGGCCTCCTCTATATGTCCCTGTTCCAGAGATAGCGCTGCGTATGGATGTCGAGCTGGCAGCATCCATCCCCATGGCTCTGCAAAGGGAAGCTCGTCTTCGAGGGCAATGGCGTCCCGCAGTCTCTTGAAGGAAAGTTCGTAGTTACCTCGCCTATACTCAATCTCGCCATCTAGCATAGCTGATGCTATCTTTAATATGTCTGTGATTTTGTTTGGAAAGTCAAGACGGGTTTCTGGAACAAGTTCAGAAGCCTTTCTGAACAACTCGTGCTCTTTATCAGCTTCTTCCACCTCGCCTGTAGCAGCATGCGCAATGCCCTTGCCATAGTGCCTCATGACGTTTGTCACACAGTAGAGTTCCTTGTCTGGTAGTTGTTCGAGTTTCTTAAGCTCATCCCACATGCCGAAGCGAATATACACATGGACGCGTACAGCGTTGAAAAATTCCATCCAATCCGCAAGAGGGGGCGTCTCCACGTGAAGAAGGTCTTCTGTGATAGTCTTTTCCATGCGTTCGGTTGCATCGAGGGCTGCCTTGGATTTTCCACCTAGCATGGCTGCATAGATGAGGGAGTGGTAGTCATGTAGTCGGTAATAGCTGTAAAAAGTCAAACCGCCGCTTTTCTTGAAGTATTTATCATCTGCCTTGGTCGCCTTGAGGTTGTATTCGACTGCTCGACGATAGTCACCTATCAGCACGTCAATGTGCGCAGGCATGTGGTACGTGTGTCCGGTATCCGGGATCTGGTCACGGATCATATCTGCTGCATGAAGAGCTGCCTCGGGCGTTGCGGACATTTCCATAAGATGAATATACATATGAGCGACACCGGGGTGCTTCTCGACGCCTGGCATCTGCAATGCTTCCTCTAAAAGATCCTTTACTTCAAATACAGGGCTGGTCGGAATAGGCTGGCCATTGGCGGTATCAAAGAGTTTTCGAGGTGCAACATTCATCAATGCATCAGCAAAGAGCGTGATGATGTTGAAATCATCCTTGCCAAATCGCCGATGCACGTCCCTCATGGCGTCAGCATACGCCCTGTCGCAGGCTGCCAAGTCACGATTGGGGTTGTCATCGGGGAAACGAGACTCCAAGGCTTCTATCAGCCCTCTCTCCCATGGCGCTGCATGCTCCACCTTCTGCAGAGCTTGTTGTGAATATTTATAACACGCGCGGATGGCCCTCTCTCGATCCTTCGAGTCGAACAGTCTCCAGGTTTTGTTGTAGTTTGAACCTGAACAAAAAGAGATTCCCCAATACGCCAGAGCAAGGTTGTCGTCGTAGGCGATTGCCTGCTCATAGCATGTAATAGCCTCATCGTGATTGAAGCAGTACGTCCATATCATGGCACGGTTGAACCATATTTGGGCTTCCGAAGAGTCGGTATTGACTTTGATCTCGAAATTTCCTAGATCATAATAAGGGTCGCTCGAGGCTCGCAGAGCCTGATGAGTAGAATCTGAGGTCATTGTGTTGATTGTCCTTATCGACAATTGATGGACTTTGCTGCGATGTTAAAGTCCGACCGCCGAGAATCCACCGCCAAGATAAAGCATCTGTGGGTCTTTTGCAACTAGCACACTCTCACGATTGGAACACATTGAGCACAACAAATGTAACCACTATCAAAGGCTAATCCCAAAATATGGCTGACCAAGAGTCCCGGAGGGTTTCCGCTCTCCACAGCGGATGGTTTTCAGCTAAGCCACACACTGCAACCATCTCCACAATGGCACCCAGGTGACAAAAAAAAACACGATACGCAGTAGGGTAGACAAGAAAACAAGAGTTTAGCACCCACTCAATAAAATAAAGATAAAAAAAAACAAATAAATTCACCTGATGCTCAGAAATCTGATTATTATTTTTATATCTCCGTATCGAAGTTAAAAGGAAAATTTGAGTGTTGCAGCATGTATTTAGTCAAGTGTGGGAGCGGATAGTTTTTCTCCATCACGCGCCCTGGGCAACTTACTCTTGTTCCTAATACGGATTAGCTGCCCTCCATGCGTGGTGTATTGCAGGAGACCACACTAACTGATGGTGTGCTAGTTATTTCTCAAAATACAATTTACAGTCAGTCTCCACAAGTTCCAAGGAGCATTAAGCATGCATGCTTCCACTCAACATAATATTTTAACTTCCGGAAATCATCCTTATAAAGCCGTAGTTTGTTTATGTGATTTATGGTAGTTTATTTGGGTGTAAAGATTGAGCCCTAAAGTTAAGGTATTACTATGAGCAGATTGGTGAGTCCGGAAATTCGTCGGGAAATGTGGGATAGCTACTGTAACACGACGGCGTGTGGCGTTCTCATTTGTTCTGACGTGCATATGCATTTATTGTCTATTATTCCAATCATAGTGAGTTGGATGAAATCGACGGTTGGCTTTCAGAATCAACCGAGAGTACAAGAAGCAAATTTCATCACTACATGAGAGTCAATGAACTAAGTCGCCTTTCACGAAAGCGTTATCAGATGAGAAAAAAAAGGAAAACTGTACCCAATGAGCAGTCTAATAATATATAACAAAAAAGAACCCCCCAAAAAAATTGATCCTTAGTCAAAAATGAAGCAAAAATTAAGTTGAAGGGCGATGTGAGCCAATCTGCTCCCAGCAGGGCTTGAACCTGCGACCTCCGCATCACCAACACTAGGTAGTTGTAGTATTAGTACGAAGCTCTGACCAACTGAGCTATGGAAGCCATTCAACTTGTGTGCGATAGACGGTGCTGATGCCGCCCTTGTGTCCATCGCAGTACTGGTGGAAATTTAATTGTAGTAGGTTTGATGCCGAGAGTATGGTGTATAAGTGAAAATGCTTTTATTGCAACATTTATGGACATTTGCTAGGGGTTTACTCCACAAGAACAAGCATGGATCAATAAACTCAAGGGTTGTGTTTCAAGTCTCGATCAGACACATCGTCAAGAACGGCCTCGTTCTTTTTCCTGGCCTCCAGCCTTGCTAGCTTATGCCTTCGCGTGTCACTCTCAGTTTGGCGAGTAACCCACCACGTCACAGCGTTTGTGAGCCCACAAAGAGCGACTAAGCCCATAGAAAGCCCAAAAGGCAGTTGGTACCGAGGCTCGTATTTGTCTTGGAACATCTGTGGCCCAAGGGCGTCACCAACCTGTCCGTAACTGTTGACAAAGCCAATCGCAAATGCGGAGCCTGTGGCTCCATTAACAGTCTGAGCACGCCACGGCCACATTAGACTATGAAAGGAACGTTAGTGACATGATCTCCAGTAGTCATACGCAGGAGACAGATTGATCTTACGGAAACCAAGCGGTACCACAAGCAACTCCAATCATCATTCCGAGATATACGCCGATGTCGTTCGGGTATACCACTAGAATCGAGTACATGGCAATAATAACGACTGTGCATCCGATCGGGTAGAGTGGAAGTGGAATCTTTGCCGTGTTGGAGGAGTAACCCAAGACCAAGATTATGATAATGGCCAGAGCAGATGTAGGAATGTTCAGTATTTGGGCAGTGGCAATATCGCTAAGTTTTAAGCAGTTAGCTAATACGACCTTTTTTGCTGGCGTCAGAGTTGACCTACCTGAAACCCATATTAGAGATGATGGTCGGGCGATAGAAGTCAATTCCATTCTTTCCGCACGTCATCAGAGCCCAGCTAAGGGTGAAGAGCCAAAGTCTTTTGTCACGAAGAGTATCCACAATTTCCCGGCCAACAAAGTCTTTCTCTGAAGATCGGGGAGCATTTTGCGGCAGGCGGGCCTGAAGGAATGCCTTCTCGACAGGGGACAGCCACTTTGTATTTCCAAGGACTAGTGAGAGGTCAGATCTACAGCTTTGCAAGGGATGAAGACCGCACGTAAAGGAAAGAAAACACTCCATACGTACAATCAGGTAAGGTGAAGTAAACGAGTCCAGATAGAGCCACGGTAACCGCCCCCTCTATGGCGAATAGCCTATCAGATGCTATTAGTCGCAGATAATACAACTTCATTAGATAGGAGAATGAAAAATACCATTGCCAACCAGACAGTCCTCCAGTTCCTGAGACAGCATGGAACGCGTAGGCTAAAAGGCCGCCGATGATGCCTGCCACGTTTCCCAAACTGACTTGGAGTGTGTCAGTTACCATGCAATATTTTACACCGATAAGAATATTCATTGACTTACAGATCCAGATCAATCGAACAGCGATTTCATCAGGCCGGTACCAGTACGATAATTGAAGAATAATACCAGGGAAAATTCCTGCTTCAGTCTGAAGGTTCGTTAGTGACCACTCTTTGACCACGGTACTAAGGAGTAAAATGTCTCACCAAACCAAGAAGAAAGCGGCAAGTATAGAGACTCCCCAAGTTACTGACGGCCGCAGTACAAGCGGTAACAATGCCCCTATCAAAATTTATTAATATTTATGGTTCTTCTGTGACGAACCATGGCCATACCGACGTTGCTTACCATGAAAGCATAATTCTGGACTGCCAACGTGAGGGTTTGAACTTTTTCAACAGCAGATTGGATGGAATTTCAGCCACAATGTATGGCACCTACGGCTTCCCATCAGATTTGAAGACACGGTGTAGATGCAATTGCAACTTACTGTGTATAAGACTGTGACCAATCCAAATTGGTCAGACGTGATGCCGAGCTGGGTCAGGATATTACGATCCGTGCCCTTGTTCATAATGCGCGCGTTGGAAACCTGGCCATGTTAGACAAGTTCACCAAAGACTTTCATTTGCAAGCAACCTACATTGTTTTCGTCTAGCTTTTTCACGAGGTATAACATGCAGAGGAGAGGTATCAAGCGCCAATCAACCTTTCGGAGGAGCTTTCGCTCTTCATCGGCAGTCAATGCAGTCAGCGCAGCCTCTCTACTCAAATCGTCCTCAGATATCGCTGTGTTGTCATTGGGAATGATGGCTCTACCAGAACGCTTCGCCGTTTTTAAATTGAAGTCAGTAGAGAAATGCGGGCCCTCATTGGGGGATGAGACGACAACTGTGTCGTCACCCTTTTTTGACACCATGATTAGGTTGGGAAGTCAATGAGTTGATATCTAATAAAAACAGAAGCGGATATTGGACCAGCCATGGAAATTTAAATCGTAGAACACAGGTTATATACTCAGATCCTTGCTTGTACGGCTTAGTGCTCAATCACTCGCATGGTTTGAAGGAGCAGTTGCACACCACTGAATGAGACGTTCGTTCATCGTGCCATCGATTAATAAAAGCACGTTTCAACACATCTCTACTCAAAGGGTATAGCATGTTACCTCAGCACCTTGGTAATACAAATGGCCTGGACTGTTGCAAGACTCGACACAGCCGCAACGGTGCATTCGATTAGGGTCTTGACCCGCCTCTCTAACCCCTACCAGACATTGAGCTTAAATTAAATGAATGATATTGGCGTCGCAAGCAGAGATAGGAATCGTGGGGTAGGTTTAGGAGGATGACATGTCTGAATTGTGGAGATTATGGATCCCTCTCAATGATGCCATGGCTACATAAAAGCACGTATACCTCCAGTAAGCATGGCGTTTCGATAACACCCACGCCCACAATCCCCGCACTTTTGGCTCTTCTCGGTTGAGAATTATTCCATGGCCGCATATAAAACGGCCGAATACTGTCCGCGGCACCAGACATGGGTGCGAAAGAACCCTCCGAGTAGGTTGGCCCAGGGAGATCCCGAGTCTAGGTTGCGACCTCAAAGTTCACTCAGCAATATCTCTTTGACTTGGCGGCTAGGGCGACAATAAGATCCGGCTTTTTATTTTAGGCCTAGAATCATCCGACAAAATAGACAACTGTATTTCAGAATCCATCCACATTGGCGGCACAAAACTCAACAACTTCTTACCTGCTACGTTGAGAGTCCACCGATACCATGTCAACCACGACAGTCACTTGGGTCACTCCGGCCGCCCAGCCACCCCCTGGTCAACCTGACATTAGTTACGCCCCCAATTACGATAACTGGCAGGCCCGAGCTGCCAGGCGACTTGCGGCGGGTAATCTCCCTACCAAGCTACCCGAAGGATTCCCAGAGCAATTGTCGGGAGACGTTGTTTGGGAGGGCGCGACTCTGGCAGAGACGTACGATTGGACATATGTTCTGAACTCTGAGCAGCTAGCTGAGATTGACCGAGCTGTAGCTCATTTCAAGTGTGCGTGCCTCTCACCTTTAGCCCTATGCGTAACTCTAGGTGCTAACATCTTTCAACAGCCCTCGGTCTTTCCTATGGTCACATTAGCGCCGATACATTTCCACTGCCCACTCTCCACTCTGAGCTTCGACGCTTGTCCAATGAGCTACACAGTGGCCACGGCTTTTTCGTCATCCGAGGCATCGATGTGGATGCGCACACAAGAGAGGAGAACGCCATCCTCTACACTGGAATATCTGCCCATATTGCTGCACAGCGAGGCCGTCAAGACCACAAGTTCAACGGAAAACCAGCAGATGTTGTTCTGACGCATGTGAAGGATCTTAGCAAAGCCGATCCGAACAGGATTATTGGCAGCCCTGCCTATACCACTGACAAGCAAGTCTTTCACACCGATTCAGGCGACATTGTTTCACTTTTTGCCCTTCAGACGGCCAAGGAAGGAGGTGCCAGTAAGTTGACGAGCACATGGAGGGTTTACAACGAAATTGCCCGAACCAGACCTGACTTGATTCATACATTATCTGAGTCGTGGGATATGGAAGTGTATGTCATATAAATATGTGTCCCTTTCGTGTTAGCACGCGCTAACTAATGCCATGTGTAGTTTTGAAAAGGCTGACAAACAATGGATGGAGAGACCGCTGCTGCACCTTCTGCCAGCGACTGACACCGCTCCTCAAAGGGTTTCGCTACAATACGGGCGACGATACTTTGTGGGATTCGGAGCGCTGCCACGTAGCTCAGACATTCCCCCCATCACGGAGGCACAAGCTGAGGCTTTGGACACGCTGCACTTTATTGGAGAGAAGTTTTGCGTCAACACAGAATTCCAGAAAGGTGACATACAATACGTCAACAACCTCAGCATCTTTCATGCCCGGGATGGTTTTGTGGACGAAGGGGAGAAGCAGTAAGTTGAACACTACTCTGACTGGTGTAGCTCAATTCCAGCTGACAGAGATATTGCTTTGTAGACGCCACCTGCTTCGACTTTGGCTGCGTGACCCTGAAAATGCCTGGCACACTCCTGAAGTTTTGCAAAAAAGGTGGGATCAGATTTACAAGGATGTTCGGCCCGAGACTGAAGTCTTTCCTATCGAACCATATATTCGCAGTGCAGCGAATAAGGGTCGGTAAGGAGTCAAGTGTGTGTGTTCACTACCGGTCACGTGTAGATTTCATAAAACAGATGCTCGCAAGTTATGTCTTTTGATATGGAATTGTTGTTCCTCTCCATTTTGCAGTCTATTTTAGCACATAACCTTCTATCCCTTCTATCAGCGAACCCGAATAATCAGTCTCTTACAAAACGAATCCATGCATCCACCGTTTTCAACCATTTAAACTCTAGCCAGAATAATGTCATCAAACCACCAATCAACACCATATCCAGAGGCCGAGATGATGAGTCCAAAGTAAGCATCTCCTGCTTGAGACTGCTCAGGGGTAAATGTAAAGCCCCAGCGGTACCATTCGTTTCCGTAGTAGACTCCCTTTCCGGGTCTGACGTTGTAGATATTCTCTTTGGCATTGTATACAACAACCTGCAGGTAGTCGCCAAATTCGGAACCAAGGCCTGGAGCAACCTGTCCATTTTTGATAAGGCTGGTTCTCGCAGAGAATGCAATCTGGTACTTGACACCGGATTCAAGTTGAAATTTGGGCTTGTACCCAACTTTAACCTCCGTGTCTTTGACGGTGGTGATTTCTCCGACTCGGAGTGCCCATGAGACAACATCATTGTTCCATCGTGACTGCTGCACGTCCATGAAGAAATCAGGGTTTTCTCCTGGATAGTTCATCCACCAACGGTCGATGTTTTGGTTGTCAAAGTCGAAGCTGATGACAATGTCGTCTGTAGTTTGTCAGAAAGCTGGGCCCATTGGGTTGGTGGTCAACAGCGGGAACAAACCTGGATCTACGAATTTCATTCCGCCGAGCTCTGGAGCGGGAGCGGCTTTTGCCAAAAGAGCAAAGGCCAAAAGCGAAACGGCTGTGTTGAAGAATTGCATGTTGAATTGTTTCTGGGGTTGAATGATGAGGAGGTGAGGAATTGATGAGGAGAATATGAAATGAGGAAAAAGACATTGATTAATATATGGATTCTTAGACTCTTCTCTTGTTAAATCTGCCTTGCGGACATTTTTGCATGATGGAGGCCGTCAGTATGCTTGTGAAGTGAATGCTCAGCGGCATTCGATGACGAATCACAGCGAGGGAAGTTTTGGGGCAGTGGTCGCCGAAGCTAAAGTGGCTTGCATGCTTGGAGCCAAAGGCCGCTTACATTGACAGAGCTTCTTGCTGCAATTTCGGCCATGGACTCCAAACCTAGCTAGCATGCTGACGCTGATTGGCCAAGGCAATCCCGATGCGCAGCGTCTTATTCTGCATAGTCTGTAACTTAAACCAACCGGATGTTAAAGAGAGAGCTGCTGGCAGACGGCGTCGCCGATGAGAGAGAGAGAGAGAGAGAAACTGGTTGTGTGGCTGGAGAGTCAACAGTGTGTGGCTAAACACAAATGTGGCTGAGTAACGGTTTGAGGCTCCCAGCCTGGCTTGTTCTGTAATTATCTGGATTGTCGCTGTTCTTCAGGGCCTTGCGACGCCATCTCTTTGCGGTAATTCCGGTAAAATGCTCCGGAGAACAACGCCCACGTATCGCAGGCCCGAGTGGAAGTATTTTCGCAAGGAATTACGAACCAATCAATACCCGCTCGGCGACGCCTATCAAGATGAGAAGAGACGGCGAGTGCTCAAGGCTCTTGAGACGGAACAAGGCTACACACCATGGAATCGCGGAACCTCGTGAGTTTCGCCACGACGCGCTTTCTCCTGACGCCCTGGAGCCCAGTTTTAATACATGCTCAGAAATCAAGGCGAATACCTGCAATATGTGACCAGTCTAGCCGAGACTTGGCCGCAACTTCAGCTGCTGGCTGACTTCATGCAAGTGGGCACAATCCCCACACGCTGGTGCATCTTTCCAGAAGAGGAGCAAGGCGATAAGCCACGCTTCACTTACAACAGACAGAGTATGGAATATACCCTTCTTCTTTTGTCTCATAAAGTTAACGCAACTACAGACCTCGACGCTGAACAAGCTCGCAGGCAGAGTTCAATGAATGTGGCCCTTTTGACATACTGTGGAGACGACCAGCCGACTCTGGATCGATTCCAAAACTCGTCTTTGAACCAAGACCAAGACCATCAAGCCGCAGCAAACCTGCAAGCCGCCGTTGAAGAAGCCCTCCAAGCCGCATCAGTAAAAGCAGACAAAAGCACAGAGCCAAAATTAAGCCTCTTTGTGGTTGAAGACCTCTCGCGTGATGTGATTGAAATTCTAGGCTCTGGCCTCGCCGTGGATCCCGCCTTCTTCCGCGCCCATCTCACAGACTATGTGTGGAACAACATCCGCGACCCTTGGCGCGAGCAACCGCTTCTTGATGTATCCGCCCGGAAGAAAGACTGGGTTCAGATCCGCTTCGTCCGCGCCCGCTACTTTGCCAATCCCAAGGAGCTGGCTACGGCGCAATCCGGCATGGACCAGTTCAATGTGATGCGACGCATGGACTCGGATGAAAACGAGGCTTTTTGGGACAAGGACGTCGTGCCGCTGAAAGGTGTGAGGGCAAAGGTTGCGCAACACCGTCAGCGTCGGCGGCCTCCACCACTTCAGCAAAGCACTGCAGCATCTGGGGATCCTGCTGCCATTGAAATGGGAGAGACGAGGAGCACTGCTCCACCGCGAGAAGCCCCCGTGGATGCAAAAGTTGGACTTATTCGCAGTCGTGCTACATTCTGGCTCCGCGAAGACCCCGAGAGCAAACACGCAATTGGTAAGATGCTGCGTCGCATTTACCAAAAAATTACTAGACTGTGACTGACCATTTCCAAGGCATTCTTTTGCTGGACCCAACACCGCAAAAGGGCTACCCGCTCTGGCGCGGATACGCTAACTGGGACACTCCACCATCGCTTCAGGGCAACTTGCCAATACCAGCAGGGCCGCCATCGATGCAAAATGACACCAGCAGCAACAACGAATCGCTTCCCAAAACTTGGTTTGAAGACTTCCTTTTTTGGGCGCAGAAACCAGAGTCTTTTTCGTCCACGGATGAAGACGCAAGTTGCCCAGCAGCGACTCCTGCCCAAGCACTGCTACATCTCGTCTGCTCCGACTGGCTGACTTTTTCCGACTATCTCAACGCTCGACTGACCCAAGTCGACTGGGAGATTTCCCGCCCCGCATACTTCTCAGCCACCGGCGATCGGCAGTCTGTGGTGGAGAAGCTAGACGTCTGGCGCCGTTGGGTGCCTCTCTGCCGAGAAATGCTGGCCGAGACGATCCGCCGCGCTTTTAGATTCCAGTGGAAGCACGCCACCGGAAAACGCACATACAACAAGGACGGCCAAGAAGATTCCTTTGTAGCAGAGTACAAGCTGGATTATGAACTTGTCCTCGAACGCTTGACCGAGTATCAGAACCGTGTCGATCGTCTCAGCTCCGTCGTCAATTCGGCTATTAACCTCGAGGATGCTCGGAACACGGCGCGAACCAGTCAAAACCTTGGCGTTTTGACTATCTTGGCATCTCTCTTCATCCCGCCTACCTTCTTCGCTACGGTCCTGTCCATGAATGATGGGCCTGTCAACGGCATTGCCGAGTCCGCCAAGTGGTGGGCCGCCTTGTCCTTCCCAACCCTTCTGCTTTTGGGTCTTGTTTACTGGCTGATGAGCAAGGGCCGCATGTTACACTATCTACAAGAAACTAAGAAGGCGATGGGAAAAGTGAGCGATATTGTTAAGCGCTAATTATACTACCTCGGATTTATATTTTAGGGCCCATCCAAATTTCGATGGCGTTGGAGAAGACGTTCAATATTAATACTAATAGGCTCACGACCTTTGCTCTCCTAATATAGTATAAACTATGAAATCATTAAAATAAAATGAAGTCTCGCAGTGAATCATGTCCAATCTAAAGATTCCTAGGAAATCCACGCTGGCTTAGCACCGTGCGCAAAGCTATTAAGCGTTCTTTGTCCCAGAAAGGCCACGCCAGAAGACTGTCGGGAAATACCCCAAACCCCAAGGGATCAAAAGATGAGAGCATCGATATCCGCTGTGGGAAATTAAACAAGTCCAATGGCGACCTCTGATTCCAAAAATCAGGGCTCAAGTTGACGACCACCTTCCTCCTGAGCGAGATTCGATAAAAACTGTTGAGAATAAAACCCCGTTGAGATTCAAAATCCATGCCTTCCAGGCGCCACAGAATTTGAGTCCCCCGAGTGCAGAGCCAATTCATATAATTTTCCTTCTCAACAAAAGTTCCGTTGTAGAGCTTATCGATGAGGAACTCGGCTTGGGGGGTTCTCTCGGGAGTTTGTGCAGGGTTTGGCAGCTTTTCCCAAACTCGAGTGCCATTTTTAGATATTAGCCTCATTCTCTTATACCGCTTCGATCTCTTCGTGTCGTCGACAACTGAGTGGAAAATTCTGGAATATCTTTCCGCGACAAATTCGAGTATGGAGTAGAACCCCGTTATCTCTCGCTTAATGGATTCGGTAGCCCCAGCCATATATTCTGAAGAAAAGAATGGCTCCCCGCCTACGTTGTATTCTAGCAAGACGTCTTGATTGCGGAAAGAGGCGCAAGAATACATTTCGAACCGAAATATCGCTTGATAGAATCTCGTTAGTTCCCGTTGTGAGGGGTTCATTGGAGGCGAGGAAATGAGGGAACCATAGCCTGGGACAGATTCGTGATATCGGTAACAGATTTGTAGCCTTGTCGATGAAATACATTCAAATATCAATCTTTCAGTGTCCGAAACAAGGCCTGATAATTCCAACAAAAACCCTAGAGATCTCGGGTTTTGTTGGACATTGATGGTTTTGAGAATAAACTCCACTTGTTGGTTGTAGTCCTCAGTATTGTACAAGCTGGAGTTTTTGCGCAAACGCCGAAATCTGATTGCAGCGTGTGAAGTTGCAATCAAGTCTTCCCTGCATACTCGCGCAAATAGGTTGGCCTCGCAGGATTGCAAAATGAGATTGCGGCGCCACAAATAAGCATACAAGGCAAGAGGATCCGCGGAAATAAAGGATTGGATTTGCGCGGGGGAGTCGCAGTATTCCATGATACAAACATACAACTCAGCTGGAAGATTTCTCAAACCGGGCTGTAGAGATGAGGAAGCAGCGGTAGATGAAACGTAGGAAGCCATGTTGCTAGAAATTCCAAGGGTCACAGTTATTCAAATGACGTTTGTCGGAAAGAGTGGTTTCTTATCTTAATGCTGGGGCCAGCAAGGTGTAAGGTTATCTCCGACTTTTGCGGCGAAGGTTTTGCAACCGTTGGTTGTGGTTATGTCAATTTTTCCTGTAGCTTTGCCGTCCAGTTCAGAGTTGAATGAGACCTAATTATTTAGATCTAAGCAGAAGGATGAATGAATTGCTGTATTTATTTCATCTGAAAATTAACTTATAATGTATGCGACAACAAAACATTTCTTTGATCTTGGCCGTCTCATGGATGTGGCAACTAGCTGTTTACCTTTATGAAATCCCCCCTCCAGCAAGATTTCAATTGTCGAAATGATCGCCAATACATTTTTTTTTTTTTTGTTTCATATCATATGGTTAACTAGTCACTCACTTCTGCTAGTCTGTCGGACATGGACATGGTGGCCGCAAATAGCGCGTCAATGTGTTTTCCACTCCTCCCAATGTTGCAGTCGGCATCAATCAAGCAGTAGCACGAAGCTCATTCTCTTTGGGAACGCGATGATTTGGTCAGCACTAGTTACTTGGCTTCTTGAACTAACCAGATGTTGCTATTGGACAGACCCACCCACCCAAGGTAATCATGGCTACTTTCCCCGCCTCAATGAACAACAATTTAATAGCTCGCATGCTTCAGTTTACCTTTTGTATAATGATTATTTCTGTCAAAGTGATGATCAAAGATTCCTACAATGCTTTCCAAGCCAATGGCTCTCATTCCTTCAGCCTGTCATCAGCCTGCTACGTCTAACGCGTGTATTGATCCCCAAGCGCCAAAAAAGAAGCGAGCGAGTAAGCCTAAGAGTCGATATGGTTGCCTCACTTGCAAGACGCGCAGAGTGAAATGCGACGAGCGCAGACCTATCTGTGCCCGTTGCGAGAAAGCCGAAGTGGTGTGTGACGGATACGACCTGTCAAAACCCAGTCGCAAGACTGGGTCCACCAATCTTCCCCTCGTACCTCAGGCTAAAAACGCCACTATATCAGAGCCACATGCAACTCATCGATTCCTGCAACGGTCTGCAGACAAGTTGCCTCGATCTCTTACTGGTCTTCCAGATATTGGCGGCAAAAGTGTACCCTACTTCGATATCTTCCGGTACCATATTGCTCCAGATCTGTCCCGATACTACTATGCTGAGCTGTGGTCCAGCGTAATCTCAGAAGGTTTGCAGGATGGATTCGTACGCGAATCAATACTATCAATCGGGGCTCTAGCAAAGGCCATCTCTTCTAGTTCCTCAGCACAGTGCCAACGCAACATTGCCCAACCGCGCCCATCAAAAGTCGCACCATGGTCTCGCCATAGAATTGCCAACCATCACCATCGAATATCTCTACTACATCATCTCAAGGCTGTATCAGGCTTTCGTGCGTCAATCCGCGATGGCGATGCCCTTTCTTTGCCCAGAAAGGTACTCATCATGACGCTCCTACTCATTGTGTATGAGATACTCCAAGGCGACCTGAGCGCTGCAGATCGTCTTGTCCACTCTGGCTTAGCAATCTTTCGGGATTCCATCACCCTTTTCAAAGGTACTCAACATATCGGCCATGAGATTGGCGAGATGGAGCATATCCTCCCCTGTCTTGCCATCATGGGCATATTTACCCATCAGTTGAATCTGTCTTGGACTCATGTTCTCAATTTGCGGGCGGAACCAGAGCTCAACTTACCCGAATACGGCATCGATAGTGTTTCCAAAGTTTATTCGTATTGGGGTAGATTTTATACCCTCGCAGTGACATCTCTGTGCCAAACCAGTCACGAGAGCGAGGTCTCGGTCTTTGAGGTGGTGGCCAGACGAGGAAAATTCTTGTCATGCATGTCTCTGTGGAAGCCAATTATTGAAACCTATCTGAACGGATGTGAGACGAGTGCAGAGGATAAAAGAGCACTTCGCCTCATTCTCATTCACTGGCAGGTCATTTGGATAAGCCTCAGCTGTTGCCTTGATCTCACAGGCCTGTCCTTTGATGCATTCATCGACGAATTTCGCGATGTCCTAGCTCGATCTATTATGTTTATTGATGATGACCTCGCCACAGATGCACCTCTATTGATGACCTTTGGAGAAGGGATATTCATGCCACTGCTTTGCGTGGTCACATGTTGCAGAGACCATGATTTGCGTATGATGGCAGCAGTTGTTGCGTACGATCTACCCTGGCAAGAAGGGACATGGGACACAAAGATTGTGCTACTCGGACAAATGGGCTCTGTTTTGATGGAGGAGAAAGGAAGGGATGAGACTGGGTTCATTCCGCCATCATCACGGTGGTACTGGCGTGGAGGAGATACCAGTCCATCAAGCAAGCGAATGGCATCAATATATGTACGAAATGTGCCAGATGAGGATGGAAGAAGTGTGACCAAGTATTTGAGTATAGATTTAGACCGATGGCCGGATATCTGCTCTGGAGTGGGATGTCGGACCGACCATGCTGCCATGGCGAGATGTTTTCCTGAGAGGGAGGCTAAAGTCCACGTCTCGCACGATATTGAACAACCAATCAGTTAGAAAGGAAATAAATCTTCAAACAACACATGTTGAATGTTATTTTTCGAATTTTAAATTTAGCAAGCAATTTTGGCAGTGTGTAGACTGGCTATCGCAATGTATTTTAGAGAACAATCCTTTCAGGGCCGTAATAGAAAGTGACATTGCGCTTCTCTACAGCTATCAGATCATCCAATCAGGATCAGGCCCTCGTATATGACAGCCAATAACATATCTCAATCACCATATCAGCGCTAACAGATTGACCCACATGTATCACTCCGAACCTTAAGCTTATGTGACAACCCCAGTCTTGCTCGGCTCTACTGAGCAACAATGAGTTCCTGCCACTTCATCGCGCAGGTGGACACCAACCATCAGCGGGCTTCAAAGCATGTTGTTTTCCCGCTGACTGCTGCAGCTAAGCAAACTAACCAGCTAGTATTCTCAATTGCAGTGGTTTGGTCATCACGTATAAAACAGAGCTTTACCCATTACCTACCTCCTGGAATTTGAACAAGGATATTCTCCAGTCGATTTCTTCAAATTTTGCGCTTATCTAATCCCACTGCCTCTGCATATTTCAGGATGGCCTCAAAATCGCACAAAAAGATTTTGTTCTTTACCAATTCCGATTATGGCCAAGCCAATGTTATCCTCGCGACGGCTTATGAGTTGATGACTCAGGCAAAGAACATTGAGATTCACATCGCCTCCTTTGAGGGCTTACGGCGAGCAGTGCTTGAAACGAACCAATTTGCCATAGAAAGCTCGGTCAAAACTCAACCATTCCCCTTAGTCTTTCACAGTCTGCGTGGAAGATCTCAATTCGAGGCAGCGACAGGGTCAGATGTCGACCTGTTCAAGGCATACGATCGATCGCCCACTTTTGTCAACGCGGCCCGCACCATCCTCTGTATTGACGGAATCATGCAACCTTGGACTCCAGAGGAATTTGCAGATGTGTATCAGCAGAGCCAAGACGTCCTGAAGGAGGTGCATCCTGACCTAACTGTGGTGGAGCCTCTTTTCACACCTGGACTAACGTTATGCAACCATCTGGGCTTAAAATGGATTGTATTATCACCAAACACCATCAAAGACTTTGCGATTCCATTACAGCCGCGACTTGCGGCTCTGTGGAAATACCCAATGCAAGTCAGATCCCTCATATTCTATATGTTTTTGCTAACAAATGTTGCAGAGTTTGTTCAGGGATGCCATTTCCTCTTCCTGTCTCCCTCATCCCAGCAAACATTGCTTTGAACTTTGTGGCCGGGTATATGCTACTCACAAGCCAAAGAGTCAACAAGGCTCAGGAGTTCTTGCAGAACCACTCTAGAGAGAGCATCCGATTGATGACAGCCAATGACCTCGGCGTGTTGAGAGCTGCCCCAGCAGGGCTTCGCATCCTCACTGTCAACACTCCCGAGCTGGACTACCCTTTTGAAGTTCTACCACCGCAAGTTGTTCCATGCGGCCCTATTATCCGAGCGTCGCCCGAAATTAGCCAAGTTGACGAGTCCCTAGAACGGTGGCTTGCTAGAGGGTCTACCTTGTACATCAATCTGGGTAGCCACTTAGAGGCAACCACGTCAGAGGCTGTGGAGATGGCAGCTGCTCTGCGACAGTTTTTGGATAAAGCATACGAAGCAGGATACTGCAAAGACAGTGAATTACAAATTTTATGGAAGCTGAAAGTCAAAGGCGTAGAAAGTGGCGACAACACTCTGTTGAGCTGTGCAGAGCAAATTGGTCACGATGCCTATGATGGTATCCATCAAATTCTGGGAAAAGAAATTGACAGCGACCAGATCCGGCTCACGAGCTGGGTCACGGCGGAACCCAGATCTGTGCTTGCGTCCGGTCATGTCATCTGCTCGGTGAACCACGGTGGTGCAAGTTCTTTCAACGAAGCATTGTGGTAAGTGTCCTTTTCTAGTTGAAAATAAGTAGAACACGCTTGCTAATCAGGATTGCTCTCCAATGCAGCGCTGGCATCCCACAGCTGGTTCTACCAGGCTGGGCAGATTGCTATGATTTTGCAAACAGGACAGAGCTCCTCGGAATTGGCCGATGGGGAAACAAGGGGGCTAAGCCGAGGTGGGAAAGAAACGAGCTTTTTGAATCTCTGATGGACATTCTCCTAGGACCTCAAGCGAAGGAGATTCAAATGCGGGCGAAGGGCTTGGCTAGAAAATATCCCGAAGATAGTGGACGGCGCATGGCGGCTGAAGTGCTGCTGGATGCTTTAACATGAGAGCCCACCACTGCCGAATCCGCAATATCGCTCTACTTTATTGATCCAGAAGGCTATGATGCTTCCATCTTTGTCGCGGTGATTAAAGCGGCCAGAAAGATTGCTTAACAGGCACCTTTTATAGATTGGCTCCTGGAGGAGGTTGCCCCTGGACCAAAAGTATAGACGGATGAGGAGAAAAGCAAGTACGCACGCCGTATCGCGCACACCGTTCACCACCCAGCAGGCACAACCAAAATGGGCGACGTTAACCGTGATCAGTTTGCAGTGGTTGACCCTCAGCTTCGAGCACGGCTATCAAAAACCTGCTTATTGCGGATGCCACTGTTTTCCCTGAGATTCCGTCAATTAATCCCGTGGTTACAGTATTGGCTATTAGAGAGCTTGCAGCCGAGTTAATCGCAATGGATGAGAGCTGGAAGCCCAATACCTACCACAAGCTCTGAATGTTGCAGATCTGCATTTGTTGGACTGTGAGAACAGAACGATCAACGATCTGCTCGCCTTTTTTATATCTACGAAGAATATCCCCTTAATGCATATCAATACAAGAACCTAATTCGGTTTTTTTAAAACCAATCACAGAGTGGGTTAGTACAAGGGGTGATAAGCCAATTTCCAATCCCCCCCCAGTAGCAGATAATCGTCATCTCTTTGGGACTAATATCTTGTATCATTTCTCGAAATTTCGGGCATTACTTTTTATGCTTTCGTGTCACATTTCAGATTCCAACCTTGCCTTCAGTAACTTCACTACACCTTCATACCCACGCTCCTTCGCCAGGGATAGTGGCGTCCGACCTTGGTTATCTCCGATGTCAGGGTCAACAGCTTCATTATCTAGAAGCAGCTTCACAGTGGCCTCGTGACCAAAGTTAACAGGCCATAATAACGATGTCCAACCATTCATGTCTCTAGAGTTGGGGTCAACAGCCTTATTGCCTAAAAGTAACTTCACAAGAGCCACACGGCCACTCCCAGCTGCGAAAGAGAGCGGTGTCCGGCCATCGATGCTTCTATGATCAGGTTCAACCCCATTATCCAGAAGCAATTTTGCAATATCCCCGTGGCCATTTCGAGCTGCCAATGAGAGCGGTGTCATGTGAACATTATCTTTAGAGTCAAGATCAACAATCTTCCTGTCTAAAAATAATTCCACAACAGCCTTTCGGTTGTTTTCAACTGCCAGTGAGAATGGCGTTTGGCCGCTTTTGCTTCGAGAGTCAGGTCAACAGCTTTGTTAGAGAGAAGCAGCTTTACAATAGCCTCATGGCCAGAGGCAGCTGCTAGTGATAACGGCGTCCGGCCATTTCCATCCTTCAATTCAACATTTATGCCTTTAGCAGCCAGAAGTAACTTGACAGCTCCTTCATGGTTAAATTTAGTTGCTAATGCTAGAGGTGAACGGCCCTTACTGTCCATAGAATTAATGTCAACCTTTTTATTAGCTAACAGAATCTTGATTATGTCCTCGTGGCCATATCTAGCTGCTAGTGACAGCGCCGTTCTTTCGAATTTATTTTTGAAATTTGCATCAACTCCCTCGCTTTCCAGAAAAAGCTTTACAATGGTCCCGTAGCCTTTCTCAGCTGCTAACATTATCGGAGTTCGGCCAGATTCATCTTGGACATTTTTGTCAATACCTACTAGCTCTAGTAGTAAGGATGCAAAAATCGAATGGCCATTGGATGCGGCAGCAATCAGACAATCACTATATACTGACATGTTGTCGTCCGCACTGGCCCGAATCACTACCTTGGCGAGTTCGATGAAATTATTCTCGGCGAGCACATACATCAAGCCAATTTCGAGCGAGCGACGCCGAGTATCAAACGCTGCAAGCAGATTATTGCGCTCAAGCCAAAGCCTAGAGTCAAAACGCAGCAGAAAATCATCATTGGGTATCTCTCTACAGGCTTGATCAGCATGGTAGAGAACATTCGACGTTGCGTAGTCAAGAAATGGAAAAGTTTCTGTAGCTGCCCTTCGCAAATCTTTCCCCTGTTGAGAAGACGCTGCAGGGAGCCTTGGACAAGATTGAGCCAATAGAAATGCAGTTATGTCGACCTTTATATATTGATCGCAGCAGACTTTCAGCCGGTCATGACTAAATGCCTCAAAGTTGGATGCATATTTAGGCCACAAATCACGTATGCCGTTTTCCTTAATTAGGTAATCTCTGACTGATTCATGAATAAATTGAACAGTCTTATTCTTTTTCGACCTGGTAAGCTCAGCCAATCCTTTAGATGCACTTAGTAGAAAACGGTCCATTGCATCCTCGGTAATTATCTCTGGATCCCATTCAACCATAATCTCGGTCGGATCAAGTCCCGCCACTAGCGCACAGTAGAACTCCTCGCGCCGTAGAGGGCGTTTTGCATAGAGAAGCCATTGAATACAAAGCAAGAGGTCATCCATATTGTTGCTATCCCTCAGAAGTATTTGTTTGAACAATTGGCCGAGCTCTGCGGGTACTTCCTGAAGTCGTCGCTTGACTGCAAAAAGGCGACCACGTTCATATTCCTTATTAAGGATGTTGATAACAAGAACAACCCACATAAAGACTCCTGCTGACTTGTCGAGAATCTTTGTGCGAATTTCATCGGCTCCCTTGCCCTTGCCGGCTTGCAGTTTTCCCCGAATGTATTTTTCCAAGTCTTCAGCATGACCTTGCTGGTCTTCTAGTGTAAACTTCTTGCCATTCTGAATTTGAATGTAGGGATAATGTCGACTCGAAAAGCAGATGTAGAATTGCATCGATTTTTGTGATGCAAGCTCTCCAAGCTGCTCGAAGTGCTCAATTATGGAGCGAATTTCATCCTCATCACACTCATCAAGGGCATCGATAAAACATAGTACACGGCGGTCGTGTATCTTTTGGATGACAGTACCGAATACTGCCTGCAGAATCTGCAGGTTCCAAACAATTTCATGTTTTTGATCTTTCAGAATGAAATCAAACTCGTCAAATGTGTGTTGAAGATCCGGGAAAGTCTGTAATAGTTGGTGTAACAGGGATCGATACATGCCTAGTGTTGATTTTTCCAATTCAACGCCTCGAGCGTTGAAAAAAAAGGAAATCACTGCTGTATTCGGGCTTGATTTTGACTCTTTCTGTGCACGTGTAAGACAAAATTTCATCAGTGTCGATTTCCCAGCCCCTGGCTTGCCACTAATCCACAAAAACCCATGATGATCACTGAAACTCGTAGGATTCAGCCAGTCAACGTAATGAGAATCTTCAAGCAACCAGTCGCATGTTTTAGCGTGAGCGGCTTTGATGGTTGCATGACGCGTCTCCCTTTGCTCAAAATCCAACGAATTCAGCAATTGAATTCGACGATCTTCCAATGTCAATTGAGTGGGGGCAGGAATCTGTGTGATTTGAAGCTCCTTGGTAGGCAACAGCAGCAGAAGTTCTTTAGCATACGCCGCAGCGACTGCAGCCGCGTAGTCTTGCCATTGTTTGTTCTTATGTGAGTCCGAATAGTCACATATTCCACGGATTACAAGGCAAGAAAAATTATCCATCAGCCCCGCTGCCTCCATCTCAAAGCATATAACTCCAAGGTTTTTGGCATAATTATCCCTGGTAATTGCATCTTTAATAACTTGGTTACCTGAACCAATTTTCCCATAGAGAATTTTTGGATCGGTAGTCGTTCGTGAAGCGCGGACTTCAAGCTCACTAGTGTCGCATTTCTCGCATGTATCCAGAGAAGGCGCGTGATGGTAAGAACTGCGAAATAATTGATCTTGAGCTCCTGGACGGGCATAATTGGACATGTGTGGATAGAGTTGAATCATGTCGGAAATAATATCAGGAACTTTGGTTGGAGTCCTGCAATGAAGCGCCCGTAGCTTGGATATAGCCGTCATGATAATAGGCCGAGGGCGAATCGAAAGGCTTGTACAATGGAATTGCTCGTTCGGCAAGGCCTTCCCAAAATCGTACTGAACCACCTGCTCACCCACTACGATATCCCCTAGTCTTATGTCGGCCGACTTTGTAGGAGCACCACCACCAATTCCAACCATTAGCAGCAATTCCAGAGAGTGGAAGCTGCGCATCATGTCTTTGGCTACAGCAACGGCATTATTTGTCCCATAGTGACCACTTGGAAGACAGGCGATAACAATGTTATGTGCACCAATGTTTCCTAAAGTGTAGCTATTGATATCGAGTGGCGTATCGGGCAAAGGGTCGTGAAAGTGGTCGAGCATGGCTTCGGCGACAGCCCTTTCGGTCGGGAGAGCACATATCCATCCAATATTGTAGTCTCCATGGGATAGGACTTTTATCGCGTGGTCGTCATCTGTCCGTGGCCGTTTGTCTCGATTAGGAAGCGGTTCGTCTTCGAATCGGGCCCTCTTGGCTTCCGCACTGGACGCCATGTTTGGAAACGTGTCTCACCAAAACCTGGGATCCTGATCGCGTAAACCAGAGATAGCGCTCTCCCTCGGCGAGTCTGATTGATTCGACAATGATTCCAAGTCAGGATTTTGAAGAGAGTGAGAATGCCTTGTGCATTGCTGATTAGGCTCCCTGATTTTTGCGACTGAGTCAAGCTGCAGCCTAGGCGGTGGTTCGGAAGGCTATAGCTGGATTTGGTTCAAAACCAAACTTGTAATTTCTTTTTTGCTAGATTGACCGTACTAGACTGCTTATATAAGCATACCTAGCCAATCAGAGTATCATTAAAAATAAATACATACAGTATTAGTATTATTCTTACACTGTATTTACTAAATTCAGTAGTAGCCTTCGACTATAGCTTACAGTAGCCTTCCACTGCAGCCTGTAGCCGCCTTCTGCTGCAGCCAGTACTGACCTTCCACTGTAGTCAATAGCGACCTTCCGCTACAGTTAGTGATGGCTATTCTTTGTCTTTGGGTTAGGGTTAGGGTTAAGGTTGTTATTAAGTATAGTAGAAAGCTGCTATTAGTGCTTAAAGCCCAGTGTAAGTTTATATATATAAATTTCACACCAAGGTCTGTATAGTAAAAAAAGAATAGGGAGGTTAGTTTTAAAACAAACCTAGTTATGGCTTTGCGGGCCGTTGCAGCAGCATAGTTGGTTCATTAACTGGCCAATATTTACATTAGCTTTCGTCAAGCGAATGCCGACCATCACTATCGTTCCGTTGGTAAAACGCATCCTGCTAGTCCTCGGGGCATGGTAGAGCCTACGGCTTGAGCGGAGAATAGAAAAGTGAATCAATTCTCGACCAGACATCCACACCGCCACGTGCACCAACCACATGAGCGCATTGAAAATGACGATAAAACAGAGACTAACTCGGCATGCGCTATATGTCCTTGGATTCACATAATTCGAAGGATGCACGCGAAATGGCGAGGTCAAAATGCAGTTACCATACTTGTCAAGGTAGACATTCTATCATTTGTCTTTGTCATCAATCATTGACAGAAACCAACACTATTTCCTCCACACCCTTTAAGGCAATCTAAATAATCTGAACCGTTTCAGACTCTTGTAAGAGCTGTTCAATAGTTCTAAATTTGACGTCTTTGAAATATTTCTCGCGCTGATCGTACGCCTCTTGGCGCGGCACAGCACACGCACCCAACACAGACCATTCATCGATCGTGGCTGTGAATTGCTTATCCGGATCTTCGGTTTGGGAGACATCTGCTTCAATTCCTTGTTTGCTTTGATATGTACGCTGTCCAATTTATAAGCATCTTTTGTGTGCCTAAATAAGTCTGCTGGGCCTTACCTCGAGCTTTCGACCAATATACTTTTCAACCTTGTCGATAGCCTGGTTCCAAGTCCCGAACTCGCCGAAAACAAACGTGTAAGCCGGCCATTCTTGGTGAGGAATCAACTGAACTATCGCTTTGGCCATGTCCCGAGCAGAGGTCCATGATATAGGCTCATCCCCAGTCCCAATGACACGAACAGTTTTTTTATCAAGACTGATAGGCCATCCCTCAGGAAAGGGACGGATGTAACTCTTAGACCCATCGGCATCCTGCACAAAATAATCGGCCAACCATCCCGGGCTGACCAATGTCCACTTGACATCTGACTGCTGCGCCAGGATATCACGGAAGGGCTGGTTAGTGGTATGACTAGGGCGAGGATATTGAGGAAAGTCTCGAAGGTTGCCTAGATACTCGCTTGGAATAATGGCTTTGCAAGTCCTGGACGCGCGACAAGCATCAAGCATGGCAACGTGAGCCGAAGTGTATGGAACCGGGTCTTCGTTCGTCACAGTTGAAATGATAGCAACGGCATTGGAGTCGTCAAGTACAGGCAGAATAGCATCCTTGGAGTATTCTTTCAAGACATGAAAAGTGATACCAGGTTTATGGAAGAACTTGCGGTCGGTCCGGGAAATTATCGCAACAGCATAGGTTCCTTGGCGCAAGAACTCCTCGGTGAGATACTGAGCGACATTGCCAGATCCAGCGATGATAACCGATTGTTGGGTCATTTTATGAATGATGCGAAGGGTAGCGAACCTGACAGAAGGAAAACATGTACAGGCAACTCTTGTTGTAACTGACTTAATGAGTCCATGCTGGCGTTGAAAACGAAATGTATGAAGGCGGGCAAGGCAGGCAGAATGCCCCAAACCCACATTTAAGAATGATCGTCAATGCGCATTATCCACTATCGCGAAACTCCATCCCTACTTTCCGTGCTGGAAGCAGGGGTCTCACGATTCTTTACCGTAAAATATCAACACACGCCGTATAAGAAATTGTCAAATTTAACTAACAAACAACCACTCTACGTCTCAAGTTCATTAAGTAATATTTCCTTATATTTGCTTGTTGAAATCTTGCATCTGGGGTCCGGAATCGGTGGTAGACGGTATTGAGAAAGGGTGTCCACTATCTTAATGTCAGACTCGAGACATTTAATAATAATGCGTAGTGAGCCATTATTTTTTCCCCAATTAATACTCGAAACAATTAGAATAACATCTAGGGCATTGTTTAGGATCCGAAATTGAGGAATATTGGTTAATTGCACTCATCATTGAGATACCCTATACAATGTATACGATGAAAGATTGCGCAGTTAACTTCGTCACCTTTTAGCACCACAGAACTCAACACCCTCCAAATATCAATATGGTACCAGCAATAAAATAGAATAACCATAAATAAGTAAAATAGAAAATCCTAGATCCGAATTATTTATTTTGTTTATGAGTTAGATAGAGGATGGTGATGAAAGTAGAGAGGTGCTAAAGTGTCAAGATTATCCTGTACTAGGCGGTCAAAGGCGGCAGAAGCATTGGTCTTAGTGGCCCCCACTCCCTTCATGACTAGCCAATGAAAGAGGTTAGTCTTTGTGCTTATTAAAACCCGACCCGCATCTTTTTTGACATGAAGGGTGTGGCCAATTAGCATCGTCGTATCGCATTGCCGGACTCGTCCGGACGGACCATGACGAGCAACGGGCGTCGGGTTGTCTCCTCTACTCTTTTTCTTGTCTGGTTGCTCAAACATTACAAGAGATCGTTTACTTGTTGTAGAATTTTTCTTCAAGGCCAACATCGAATATTCGCTGCAGACTCTGACATCTAGCGTACGGATTCTCGCCCTCTAGCAATCAGCCCCTTCACTCACTCGGCGTGTAAAAACACGATGGCTGTCGCCATGCACGATCTGGATGATTATGTCTTTTGGGAATACGCAGCAGATTACACACCAGTTTTGGTTGTTGAGGGAGAAGAGGGGCCAGACACTTCCCCGGCTATCTCTCTGCCGCTTGAGCCCGCTGTCGCATCCACCGACCTGGACATTGAGTTGTTATTGGGGAATATTGGAGATGATGAATGCAGTTTCGGCGACATGCTGGGCCATAAAGATAACTCGGACTTTCTGGACTGCGAGAAATCATTTGATGGTGTGGCGTCCGAGACACCTCTACAGTTACCCATCACAAATTGCGTGCCCCAGAATGTGGCCATCGCGGCGCCAGATCTCAGCGACACTGAATCTGCTACCAAGACACGCTCCCGATTCTCTCGAGAATCCATCCAGATTCTGAAGAAGTGGCTACTTTTGAATCACAGACACCCTTACCCCGACGAGGAAGAGAAGGCGATTCTCCAGCGTCAGACAGGCCTCAACAAAACCCAAATATCCAACTGGCTTGCTAATGCTCGCCGTAGAGGCAAAGTCCAGGCTCCGAAACCCATGTCGGCTCAGGCTGGAAAAGCCTGGACTGGACCTATTGATTTTCCTCGCCGGCCCCCAAAATCAGGTTTTGAGAGCCACATGGGTAATATGAACCCGCTCCAACGCTGGGTTGATTCACCTCCAGAGAACGAACCGGCGTCGGTTACTGCCATTGCCACGGCGGTCGCTTCTACGGCGGGAAGCATGTTGGGCCCGAGAGAGTTTAGCTTTACTGACCAGGGCTCTGGCCGCTCTCTGTGCAACGGTTCATCTGCAAGTAGTGTTGGCACATCGAGCGGCGGATCCTTTGCTTCGGCTTACTCCTATGATTCAAGTGGCTCACTGAGGTCTTTCAGCTCCATGGCGCGGATAAATGGCCGTCGCCGTCGGCGAAGAAGGGTTGTACACAGGAGTCAAGAAAAGACTTCGCTCACCACTTCCTTAAAACCATACCAGTGCACCTTTTGCACAGAAACCTTCAAGACTAAACACACCTGGCAGCGACATGAGAAGTCGCTTCACATATCCTTGGAGAGTTGGATCTGTACTCCTGAAGGACCCAGAACCATTGATCCCAAGACAAACCAGATCTGTTGCGTCTTTTGCGCGAAAGTAAACCCAGATGCTGATCATATAGAGAGCCACAACTACTCTATGTGCAACACGAGGCCTCTTCACGAGAAAACGTTTTATCGCAAGGATCACCTGAACCAGCATCTGAGGCTTGTTCACGGCGTCAAGTTCGTCGACTGGTGTATGGATTCTTGGAAAATTACAACGTCTGACATCAAATCTCGCTGTGGCATTTGCGGGATCGTGATGCGCAGCTGGTCGGTCCGTGTCGAGCACCTTGCCAATCACTTCAAGAGTGGAAAGACTATGGCTGATTGGAAAGGTGACTGGGGTTTTGAGACACCCATTCTCAACATGCTTAAGAATGCTATTCCACCATGTAGGTAACTCTCAACACCCGCCGTGCCTCAAGTATTTAGAAAGTCTGGTTGTTAATTTTGCTGTCTAGATCTGGTCGATATGGAACGAAATTCGATATTTCCACTCCTTGCTGGTAGCCCTCCACTCGAGTCTCCTCGCAACGCTTATGAGCTCATTGTCTCGGAGCTCAACTACTTTATAGACAACTATCAGGAGGAAAATGGACGCTTACCGAGCAATTCTGAGATGCAGTTGGAGGCCTGCCGCGTCATTTTCGCCTCAGAGATACTATCACCAGAGGGCATCCCCACAAACCTTTCTTGGTTACGAGATTTGTTGATGGCGTCCGAGGACATCACCAAGCAGGCTCAATTTGCACCTCTTCGACAGGGTACTGAAAACAAGCATTGTGTACTCAAAATAAATGGCAAGGAAAATTTGTTTGAGCAATGTCCGATGGAGCTACAGCTCAGCAAGTTTGCATACACCAAGACTTCAATTGGCCACATAGTTACAGATGATGAACTTCGGGAAGAGTGCTGTGGTATCGTTGGCCATATTGAAGATACCTCGACGACGCCATCTGAATTTGTAGCCAACTGGGTTATCCTACTTGTGATGACTTCAAACGGATGGCTGGCTAAATTCCGCCAACGAGCCCATCTCCCCGACAATAGAGATGCTTCTGGATTTGGGCACGAGAAAACGAATGATGGGTACATAGGCCTTACCATCCATGACTACAGCAGGCTCGAACAATCACTCGGCGAGTACTTTGAGATGCAGCGAGCTAAGGGTGTAGAGCCATCGGACGAAGATTTGAAGCATCAGGCTCGCATTATCACCCATAGAGTTGGGGAGGGCTGGATCCGAACTGCTGCGGACAATCCCAACTGGCTGGCTGCATTCAAGCAACGTCACAGTAAAGGCACCGTGGCTATGAAGGTGACTGCTTCCGACAGTCAACCAGCGACGGCGGTTCCGTGGCCTCAACAACAGCAGCTATTCGACCTCAACTCACATGCGCAAACAGTCAATGCTGGGCATCCAACAAGAGGCACGGGCTTGATGAAGAATACATTCTTCCTATGCGACACCAACTGCTACCGTCGCCTAGCACAGGATTTGACCCGCTTCGTCACGTCCACCATGTCGCCCAGCAACCCAAACCGACATGTCCCAACCGACGCGGAAATTCAACATCAGGCTCGATGGATATTGTTTGAAAAGTATGTGAGACCAGTGAGCTCCCTGTCCTCTTATTCCTTATGATACTAATGTCTTTTTAGTGATGACCCATGGAATCAGACAGCCGCCGATAATGAAGAGTGGCTGGAGCGCTTTAAACGCGATGTGGGCATCCTTCCTCCAGGGCCAGGTTTGGGGTTTATCGGGGACCAGCA
Source organism: Calonectria montana (assembly GCA_022606435.1). Lineage (NCBI taxonomy): Eukaryota > Fungi > Ascomycota > Sordariomycetes > Hypocreales > Nectriaceae > Calonectria > Calonectria montana. The sequence goes on from JAIZZI010000004.1 coordinate 5,095,424, forward strand.
ACACTTGTGCTAGAAGTTCGAGCTGCTTACAACATTATGCAAGGCATAGTATTACGGTACTATTCACCTATTTAATGTTCAGTTCAATCCTTCTGTGTTACGAGTAGACCCACACAGAGAGACTGCCTCCATTGGGACTGGTATGAAAAACTTTGCCCGCCGCTAATACTCCCCACAACAACCATTGATCAACGTCAAAATGGGCATCAACGATGCAAATATTCCACTTGTAGACTCATGGATTGAACATAGAACAAAAAGGTCTCGCGGGGAGGGCTCATGGGAAGTGGCAAAGCCCCAGGGCGCGAGAAACTACGCGATTATATCTGCGCTGTGAAGCCAAAAAGAAAGGTCACGGTGGGGGTCGAACCCACAATCTCCTGATTCGTAGTCAGACGCCTTGCCATTGGGCCACGCGACCGATGGGAATTTCTGGGTTGATGATCATTTTGACCTGCGCCTTGGGTGTTGATGGAGATGACGGAAAGATGCGAAGGGCGTCAGCAGTTGCAACTTCGTACTCCGATGCATTAGGAATGATGATTGAGTGCTTTTATACTGTGATCAACAATTGCGTTAGGCATATTTCGGTTTTTCTCAGATCTCCCGCTGAATCAAGCGTTGGATTGGCATTAGACTAAGATGGCATCTCCGCCTGGGAGTCATAACCGAAGTGACGATGCCCATGAGACTGACGCAACCATATTACACTTAACACTTTATGGCTATTGTACACGGTAATAGTATTGCCCCTAAAGATGACCGGAAGAAGACAATGGCGGCGCTTGGTTCACGTGGGTTAACGTGTGGTGGTAGTCGGGCGCACTGAATCTTGTTTGGCTATTTTATGTATTTAAAACGCACCCATGCGACCTTCAGACCAGACCCGCAGTAATGATCCACTAAATTAGTTTAACATAGGGCGTGCCTTGCGTATTTCTTTTGTCATAGGGTGGTGCTGATGACAGTCGACTCCTTGCGGCAAAACCCGTGCTTTGCTGACTCTTCTCACGAAGATATTCTTCAGTTTGACGCTACTCCGAACACCTGCTCCACTGGTAATCAAAACTGAGGCCCCCGTGTTGCTTTCAGTCATCTTTTTGGGACTTGAACCCTCCAGAAAATAAACAGTCAATTGCCTATTTAATACCGTGGCGCAGTTTGGAAATTCATTTGGTGTGGCTATCATGCAGGTTGCCTCCACCATCATGGCCAAGAATGAGGAAGAAAATAAACAATCAGGAGCACTTCTCGACAGTTATAGGGCCGGCTTCTGGATAACGTTTGGTCTCATGATTATTTGTGCTAACATCTGAGGACTTGGGCTTCGTAAAACTCGGAAAATTGGCCTCAAAAAAGACTGACATGTAATCCTTGAGTTATTGAATATGGATGTGAATCTTAGTCGCAGCCTTAGAGCCAATTAGCGCTTACCACATTGTTTCGGGAGACTTGTCCAACAAACAAGATTCGCCAATTGTCTACATTTTTATGGTAGCGAAAAAGGTGTCAATTATTATGTTGCGCAATCGCTACTAAATGAAAGATTTGTGTTTGTAAAGATGAAATATTTGGACTCAACCTATCAATTTTATTCAGATGACACGGGATCATCGCTGAGTATGTGAACATTGGGCCACTCCGGTCAAGCCATGTGTCAGATTTGTCATCCAAAAGTCCGCCGTTATTTTATTCCGAAGCCACATACGTATTGAGGGGTTGTTTTTCTTTTGATATCATCACTCGATTCATTGCCTTTACAGTTACTCAACGCATCTCTACTCACCATCGGGGAAGATCCGTCATGGCTCAAACTTCGAACATAACATTTCCTAACGACCACATGCTGGTCAAGCTTCTTGCAGCCTCTAAGTCAACAGATCAACATATTATTCATGATGAATACGGTTTTGACAAAACATACGCAAATCTGCTTGCAGACATTGTTAAGACTCGAGATGCACTGAGAGCATGCTTTTCCCCAACTTCACTCAATGTTCAGGGTCTATTAAACGAAGAAAATTTGTACATCACTGTTTTGACCGGTAGTGGGTACGAATTTCTCGTCGCATTCCTCGCTATTAGAGCAGTTGGTGGCGCCTGCATGCCTTTTGGTAGGTGGAATCAATGCCCTGCCATTAGACGAACTCGCTAAACCCTGATCCACTAGCTCCCGAAACTCCCCTCGATGAAGTGAAGATGTTCATGTCTGAGGCTAAGTCAACATGTTTACTATCTAGTAAATTTCTCAGCACGAGAGCAAACGAGATTGCCGAGCACATCAAAGGAGGTGGAGGCACCGCCGTTTCAGTCCTGCCTATCTCTAGCGATGCACCATCACTGACGAACCTCGAGATTGAGATCGACCAATTTATTCAAATGAACCCAAGAAGCCCTGCATTTGTTATATTTACGTCAGGAACCACAGGTCCCCCCAAGGGAGCGGTGCTCCCAAAATGTTGGTTGAATATTCCAAGCAGGATTGAGCCCAATAACGTGACCATTAGTCACCGGCCACCTTACTGGATAGGAGGATCAGCAAGCATCCTCGCACCTCTATTCTCCGGGACTGAAATTTATATGATGAAAGAAACCAATAACGCGAGGGGTATATGGGAACTTTTAAAAGCAAAGAGAATTACTCAAATGGGGTTCAACCCTGGATTGCTTCGTCAGCTCAAGGACATCTATGTCAATGAATTCGCCACGCTTAAAGATGAAGAAAGACAGCTGTACTTGGATGGCTTCAAAAATATTACAAAAATGTCAACCAGTGGATTGATGCTCTCTCCAAAGCTACAGGAATTCTGGACCACACTCAGCGGGAGATCTTTCGAGGTAATGTATGGCTCAACTGAGACTGGCCTTGTCGCGACTAAAATCGATGCTCTGAAACCTAGCAAAATCAAGGTACGTAAATGATGTACTAGCGGCCTGATAAATGATCAATGCTAAAAGCAATTCAAATGAAGCATTCTATCGGTACCCCATGGCCTGGCGTACAAATAAAGCTTTCAGAGGGAGATCACGGCGAAATTCTGGTCAAACATCATATGACATTCATGCAGTAAGTTGTGTAGCTTTTTGTGCCTTTGGATGGTGGGCTTTAGTTCTGATCATTTACCCATAGCTACCTTGGTAATGAAGAGGCCACAAAAGCCGCTTTCGACGCGGATGGCTACGTCAAGACTGGGGATTATGCACGTCTCGTAGAAGGAGAGTACGTCTTTGATGGTCGAGTAACTGATGATCGTAAGACTTTCTCTCGTGCTTCATTGGCCTTGTTGGTGGAATTGGGCTAACAACGAGTGCATCAAGATATTCGAATTGGGGAACATCGAGTTTCCACGATACAGGTGGAAGAAGCTTTGGCTGAGCTCCCTTATATCTCTGAAGCGTATGTAGTTGGCGTTCCCAACAAAGAGACTGGGAAATATTGTGGCGCACTCGTACGGTTGGGAAAGCACACCCTACATAACGATTCTGCGACTTTGGATCGCATCAAAGCTGATATTTCAGACACTCTCCCTGAGCATATGACACCCAAATTACTCAGGATCATGCGCGATGAAGAAGAAGTGCCACTCACGGTGTCATTGAAACCGATAAAGAGAGATATTTTGAAGCTCTTCTTCGAAGTCACAGAAACCTAGCCAGCTGAGGCTATGTGAAATGCGTTGAACTGGACTAGAACGGAGGTTTTGGGTCATATCTGGTGTGAAGCTAGAATTAGAACATAAGAAACGTCACATCCATCATCAGCCATCACAATGTTTCAAAATGAGTCAAATTTCCATTTAGGCAGGATATCTCTTAGAATAAAAAAATATCCTTCGCGTTATCTCTCTCATACCATTGACTCCTAGCTTCAATGTAGTTTCACACGCATGCCGTACTTCAGACCAGCTCAAATCACTTATCCTTTTGTGTCATGCCGTAATCCAAAGTCATTTGAATTCTTCTGCTAACCAAAAATGGTAATTGTAAATTGCCCTTTCGTAGTTGAATTGATAGTGGGAGCCTATCAATTGGCAAAACATAGAACAAGCTAGTGATATGAACATATGACGTAATTGGAGCCAATAGCCATCACGTTGGCTCACCTTTGTGTGGTATGGACTGCCGAATATGCCGGAGGGCGTGGGATGTAGTGGGATTGAAGCTGTGTAACTGGTATGGTAAGGATTATAATTGGATGCACATTTCGGATAAGTGAACAGTGTCTGGTGATTGTAGTGACGTGGCAGGATCAAGTCAAATCGTCCCAACTGCGTTCTGCGGGGTCACTTTGTGGGGCGTTTTGCATTTCAAACACCTTTATCGTTTCCCCCATAGTGAGATATATCGATCTATTTCCAGCAAGATGCTCTTCCAATTTGACACCAGACCGGTGTGAGTAGCCGCATTTAGACGTATGGCGGTATGATGCTCAGGATGTCACTTAATGCATTTATTTGTGCCACTCTGATGTGATCTCTAACGTCAAATCTCTGCTTCAAATGAAACTGTATCAATAATAAGCAGGAGCACCAAATTGACTAGATGTGCATAAGCAAAGTAGGCTGATGCTTACCTGGTGTCAGTGGTGGGTTGCATAGCATGAACTTGGCGGAGGCACAGCATCATGATTCCCATCAGCCCCGCGCTAATAATTTCATTTCAGAGAAGCCTCCAAATTTCAAGGCTGAGAATGAATTTAAAGAAAATATGTGACATCTTAACGACACATATAACGAGGAGATTCTTACGGCAGCTGTTGCATTCTATTTTTTTCCGACTTCGTTTTGGCCTAAACTCACGCTTCACTCAGACATAATTTTGTACCTAGTTGAAAGGGGTGGGAACCTGGCACCACCTTGGAGCTGAGTTGAAAGGGTGGTTCAGCCCCAAGCATGACCCCCACCTTCTTTGCATATTGGGCTTACCACAGATTGCATGTGAAGGTATTGGTAAATTCACTGTTCTCGATACTTCCTGCTACCAGCGCGACCATGGCAAGTTTATGATAGAGAAATACAACTATAATGGGACGGTTTCCACAGCCTAAAGCACTTATCTGATTGTTGAGCAGAGGTAGAGGATGAAGCATAGTGCCGTACCTTCTGGTAGTATGCTAATGCTTTATGGCCCGAAGGGTAACCTGAAAAGTACACAAACGAAATCCTCGTTGTTTCCCTCGTATCCAGCTTTTGCAGCTACTTCATCAGCAGCAGCCGATACAATCCGATATGATCGGAGTGGATGGGCTATGTCAACTTGGGGCTGTTGGTACAAAGCAAGGAGGTCAGCAAAACGACACCTTTAAGAAACATAGAGAAAGGCTTTCAGTCTTGTTCAGCTGCACATTGTGTCTTGTAATTTCAACCTGTGTTTTGTTTCTGAACCATCCCGTTTCCCATATTGATCATGTTTCCTCACATTTTCCGATCTGATAAAAAGTTAGATCATGGAATATCCGCAAGATGGAAGCTCTCAGTGTCGTCGCTACCTTAATTCCTCTATCTGAACTAGTATTCAAATCAGCAAAGCAACTTCAACATGTGCTTTCTACTATCAAGAACAGTGCTCAAATTGTCCAGTCACTCACCTTTGAGATTGAGCAGTTGCGTCAATTCCTTGGACAGCTCTCTATACTTTTGGACGACCAGACGCCGGAAATATGCTTAGTTTCTCAACGGATTCAAAGATTTGTGTCAGACCTCGCCAAATTCGAATCCAAATTGAAACGGTTGCCCCTTTGTGAAACCAACCAGAATACTCGATTTTGGACGAAGGTCAAAGCCTCTATTAAAAAAAGGGAGTTGAATCAAATGCAAGAGGATATTAATAACCACATAAGAATTCTCAGACTTCTCATCAGCGCAATAGAAATCAAGAGAATCACAGAATGCACAACACAGTCATCTCGGGTCAACAACCTTCTCCAGCAGTTAAAGGAGAATACAACCTTGCTAAATCTAGACGAAAGCCCATCAAACAATGAACTAATTGCAGATACAGCAGTGTCTAGCAGGAAGGTGCTTCATATAGCCAAATTCGATGGCCCATGTCCTGGAGCCACTCTTGCCAAATTAATCCAGCTCGTAGGGGAGGACAAACGCGATGTTACCTTGAAGAATGCACCACGGTTACGACAGTATCTTGAAATTCTGTTGGATTATGCACAACAAGAAGAGAATGCTAAACTCTCAAACTCATACACAGGCGTTTCTAGCACAAAAGACAATACTAGCGAAGAATTAGGCCTTGTATCCCATATACTCCTCGCAGCGCCGTTGATTAAAATCAATGACAGGGGTAAGAGCACCTATCTACATACTTGGCCGTATAGAACCACGGCCGTTTCTAATGTATATATAGGGAAAATAGAATTATTCGATATGATAACTCCAGGTGATACTATAGATCGAAAACGAAAACATAACACTGTGAAAGTTGGTGAAGTAAGCTTCGCAATCTCAACAGTGATGCGCCACGTGCGACGGCACAATGTCGACAACGAGGAGGCTACGAGCCCAATACACACCACGAAGTGTATAAACGATGAAAAACATATCATTCAAGAGTTCTCTGCCAAAGTCCAGCTCAGACTAGCCAGTTTCAGTCAAATGGCCGAGATTTTCGTGTACCAGGAGCCGACTTTCGATGGCTTTCATTGTATGACTCCACGGGTCTCTATTATCAACATTGTTCCAGATAATTCTCCCATATTTCAGCTTGCTGCAAGGGGCAAAAAATCTGAATTGATGGCGTTAATATCTCAGGGCAAAGCTAGCATTCGTGACCATGATTCTCGCGGCCAGTCTTTGCTTCACGTAAGTTGCATTGAACACGTAGCCAAAACGGCGACCCAGCTTGTTAAGGTTTTTTTTTACCCACAGCATTCCTTGGGTCATCCTGATCTATGTCAGTTCTTGATTCAACAAGGACTGGACGTGGATGAACTCGCACCTTTTCACAACACGTCCTCGCAAAACAACGCAGCGTTGGTAGCAGATTTCCCTAACAAGGAGAAATTTTCTAAACCCATGCAGAGGCATGACACCGTTACATATGGCATACTTCAACGAACTTTATATAACTGCTGGGGTGCTTTTAGAAGCAGGTGCAGACCCTACGGTCGAATTGCCATACTGGCATAGTGTACTACACCTAGTTCCAGGGCGCCATACCTCGTCTGTAAGCTCTAATCATAATACATTTCCTCTTCTTGGATATTGACCCTAGCGACTAAGGCGGATAAAATTCTGCGTCAAATCTTCACAAACAGCCCCCACTACAATGTTACCAGCATAAGAGACTCGCAAGTTGGGCGCAGCGTATTCCTCAACGCTTGCTCTCTTGTCAACCCTTGCATTGATATGGAATATGAAAAACCACAAAGACATATTGAAAACCTCGCATTTATGCTAGGGAGAGGCTGTAGCGTTCATGAAACATCCAACGACGGGTCTAATTGCCTTCATATTTTCTTCTCTTCAGCCCCCTCTATAGCACGCAAGTACAATTGGAAGAGAGTTCTCGCATTTTTGATAGCCCAAGGAGCAGACCTATACGCAAGAGATCAAGAAGGATGGCCAGCCTATAGCCTTGCCTATGGGGAAGCCTTTGACGAAGAATGTGCGAGAGAAGCTGGATCTTACATGGGCGACCTACTCGATTCCGCTCTTGATCTTTGTAACCGCGACATCCGAGAATTTCGACAGCACCATCCACGGCGAGCAAATTACCGAGACGGATACGGCCGAGTCGATTTTGAACTACTTTGGGAGGGACGACAGCAGCGATGTCCGTACTGGGATGACGCGCCTTGGCCCAAGATCGATCCCAATGCCGCACAGCAAAACGAGAAACGTGACGGCCGGCAAAAGCGATGCCGCTGCCCGTGGATTCCTGAGCATAGAATGGGCGATGTTTATGGCTTGGAATCGCCGGGCAAAAGCACAAGTGTCGATGGTGATTCCAATAGCATTGGAAGCCAGGAATCGTGCGATGTGGGCGATTGAAATAGACCCCAGAATGGGTCAAGATCATGCCCCATCACAAACCATGATTACGGTGCGACGTCACCTGGCCCCAACAAACAAGCCATGTTCTACAAATGCAACTAACTGCATTTCAAAGGACCAGTAGTGCAGCATATGATATAGCAAACCGATTACAATTCATATCGTTGATGCTTCCAACTGCTAAACGAGTAGCATTGGTGGGTCAATGCCATCGATGAATCCATCCTAACACCTAAATCGATTAAATACAGGCATTTTGGCTCTATCTATGGGTTCTCGATTTTCCATAACGACTTCTTTTTGGTCTTTTCTTCTTCCTTTTTTTCTTCTTTTGTTTCATCATGGGCTTCCGTCTCCATGTTTCGCTCGAGCCCCCCAACACTTCTAACTCTTCCCGCACCTCCGCAAACGGCTGTCGAACTTCCATGACTCTGTTCTTTTTTGAAATATCACTCGAATATCTTCTGTGCTTTGCAGTAATGGCAACGTGGAGTACCACACCCTAAACAATCGTGAAGAGTCGATCTCGTCATCGTGGAACAAATACACTATGACACATCAGCGCATAGATCTACAAATTTATGCAAAGTCATATTTAGTAACGCACACATGTCCAGACTGGAACCAGTCGTTGTTGAGGCAACTCCTGGAGACGCGGCAAGCCAGTGCCATGATCAACTACCCAATGGTCAGCAGCCATGCAAACCAAGGCAGCTTAGCAAAGGAGAGGGAGAAAGTATACAGGCCATACGGTATTGACCAGCATTATTGCAGATGTTTACATCGTCGTCAATCAGGATTTGGGTTCCGTGATTCCCGGTACTCGGTCGCGGCAGCATGGTAGGAAAAGTGTTGGGCAAGATGAAGCACACCCAATATGACACGTAAGCAAAGGATCTTTAAACCGCCCAGTCGGTGTGGAGATAGCGACTCGCAGCAGGTTGGTGCTCCGCTTCGGGCAATGGGTAGACGAACAGTATTTTTCAGGCCTCCCGAAGAAGTGTTCTGGGGTCGAGGTGAGTGTGTTTGGTGGAAAGCCGAGTTCAATATTCTGAGCGGCAAAAAAAAGGCCTTTTAAATCTGAACCTCGAGCTCGAAAAGCAGGACCATCTCCCCCCCCGTTCCTAAAAAGCGGACTTTGATCCACTCTGCGGGTGACTTCCGGAGGGAATGTTACCTTTTCTACGCCACACGGAACAAAACATCACGGCCATTGTCAGCCAAACCTCAGCAATGTGTGCCCTTTGGCTCCAGCTAATCCCCTCATCCACCACTTGAGCTTTCGCCTCCGGTCGGAGACAGTGAGGGGCTACACAGCCTTCAATGCTCCAGGTCCGTTTTCCGCCTCTGCGCGGGAAACGGCAGCGCGCGATTGGATCTTGTTCGGATTCTTGTACCGACAACAAGGCTTTTACGTCGCTTGTCCAATCAGGTGGGCACCAATAAACTGTAGGAACGAGATGGACTTTGGGGCGGAGTATGAGAAGCGAGTCAGAACAACAACCCCTTGCACGATGCGGTACCCTTCCAACTCTGCACCAGGCCCAATACGTCATGCTTCAAATAAGCTATCAACCACCCTAAACTTTTACCAAAGATGAGTTTGGATAGTACCCAAAGAAAACCAACAGTTAGATTATAGGATATCATGCGTCCGCTTGTGGCTTGGCCTCACAATTCCCAATAATATTAAATGAGAAATCCAAACCTAAGAGGTGGCTGTCAGATAACTGACCACACTGATAGCGGGTAAGCCTGATAACCTTTATTTCATTTCCGACGCGGCTAGTACGACTGTAAGTAGCCGCTCGCTGACGTGTCTTGTCAGACTCATGATTTCGGCCAGGCGCCCATGCACATGCCATTTTGTCCCGTTTTTCAGCAAACATTCTGGTTTTGGTTTACCGCTAGTCCGGTTGGCCGTGTCCATCGGTATCCAGGCCAAGAATACGCAACACATGTCGAACAAACAAAAGCTGACTGTATGCGGCTAACCGCTAGGTTGGATCTAATGCGAAGACACACCCTTGCAAGAATGGAACGTCAGGCCTATAGGACCCAGTGGAACCCAGTAGCAACAAAAGGCAACAATACAACGCCACATAAGGGAGGGCAGCGGGAATACATTTCGGAAGAAAACTGGTTAGAGTTTAGGGCGAGCTCGGAACCTGCAATTGCGCCGCAAGCATCTTAAGTTAACGTTGGAAGTGGTAGCTATGATATATCAGATGCTTGGGCGTAAGGGAGTTCAAGTTGCATGATTATGTGGCCCGTTTTCAAGCTGGCGCATCTGGGGCGCTGGCAGCTTGGCAGGATTTGGTATCACCACGTCTGCTACGCCTTTAGGAGTATCATCCGTAGTGGAGTTTTGAGATGAAGCACGTCAAAGTGTAAAAAGGTTGCTAGGGTGCGCGAGTGTTGGTTGGAGAGGCGGAGTGCAAGTTTAGCCGCGTGGCGCCATGCTAGCAACACTGTCTCGATTAGGCCTTTTATGTCTACAGCGTCTTGAGCTGTTAAAAATGGAATAAATCTGTCGTGGATCATGTGCTTTATAGAATACTGTGTCAAGCAAATACTCTGAAAATGCCAGCATGGTCTGACACTTTAGATATCTAGGTTAGGCAACTAGTCATCTCATCACTGCGAGTGTTGAACAGTCGCTTTATTAGTTAGCAAACTCAAGGGAAGCATTTAACAAGATTCGAGAGAACTTCGATGTCCAAAAACCAGGCGCCCAACAATATCATCACTAGATTCCCCAACAAATGGCGCATGGACTCAGCCTTGGCACACACCACTGATAGATGTGCATCAGCCGCCTGGAGGCCGCCCGGAGGAGCAGAGGGGTTCTAGGCCCAATGCCCAAGCCCATATACCGTTCAAGAGATTAGTTTAAATGTAAATAGGGTGGTAAGCCACGGGGCGACGGTTTGTCCCCCGAATCCAACCTGGTTAGACATTCATGCCGATCTGGGCCTCTCCAGACCCCCATCATTTAAGCCCACGCCCCTTGGCTAGCCCATGATTGGGAGCTCTCGGTCACGCGAATCGACGTGGCACCATGCATAGCTAACCTACTTCCCGACTCATCCGGCACGGCTGACGCATGCACAACTCGATGACAGCAAGAAACAAATGATTGCAGCCCAACGAGAGATTCAAACAACCTTGTTACATCCTCTGAAATAATCATAAGATGAAATCGCTCCCACGATACGATATCCATGCCGAAAGCGGCCCAACGGTGAGTAAAATGAAGCGCGCCACGGGTCAGTTTTACCTTCAAGTTTAGTTGTTTTTTCGGGATCTTCTCTCAGCGAGAACGAGCAGTCCGCTCCAGCGGTAGAGAGAACATTAAATTTGCGGGTTCATATAGATGTCAGCCCCTCTAAAATGTGCGGGGCTTCACACCCGCCATGTTTATCCCACGTACATGACATGTTTCAAGGATTTAAGGAGCTCAATGCAAAATAATACGGAGATTGGATGAATTTGTCCCACTTGGCACTTTCTCGAATCAAACCAGCGACTATCAGGTTATAAATGGTCATCTCTAAATTAAGTAGCGCAGCCTCGTTGATAGAAATGAAATAAAGTTGTTCCTGTCAGCGCCAGGAGTAGCCTGGAACTGTGGGGGTTGATGGGTTGCGTGAACGTTATAATCGGATGATATATGACTAATGAATCGATTTACTGCTCTCATAGCCTTGCTAAGAGTCTCGAAATTACCTTGCAATCCCGGCCAACCGTTGCGATGTTGTATTTGTTTGTCACCTACCACAGTACAGATCTGAGATGCCAAGGTATATTTGACATGCTACTGCTTGCGTTCACTGGAGTCCTATTCAGCATTACCACACTCTTATATCCGGTGGCTAGAGTTTTGACAGAAATGCTGGGGAGATCGGTATTGATCATAAGCTGAAAATCGCTGACAGCACGTGCTAATAAAGGCTTCTGAAGGTGGTTGTTGAAGGTAGTATTTTTACCGGATATCACGTGTATAATCACGTGAAAGTGGCCCTCTTAAATCGTTATCTTGCGCTCCCTTCCTTCCGTTTTAAACCTTCATCATTCCACCACTCGGATTAGTCTCCTGCTACAGCAGCGTTTCAGGCCTCTATGCTTCTTCCCTATACTTACCCATTTTTTTAATGTTTGTTCCTTCGCACGAGGTTTCGAAGGCTTAAGCTTGATTTGATAAGGGAGTCATAAACGGTGGAACAGCCACAAATTTGAACTTTTAATCAACTTTTTGATGTGGGATGCAAGAAGAGACTATTGATTTCGCAAATATAATATTTAGCTTTTTGTTTCCCCTTTCTGATTTTGTCCACAGATCTTAAAATGAACACGTTTTGTGACGTGGGTTGTGGCTTGCGATCAAAGTCCATCAATATTTCCATAGCTCCATGGCCAAAGAAGCAGGCACATGAATTGTCTTTCTAGCCCCTAAGTACAGGTATAATACAGGGATATCCTATAAGAGCATCAAAACATGAGACAAGAACAGCGGTTCCCGTCATCAATCCCCCAAGCCAATGCTATCCGTAGAAGCCGCGAGACAAGGGTTCCACTCTTGTCCCTGGGTGTGTATACAAACTTCAGAGGCGTGCGTATTGGAAATAAAGAAGTATCACTGGCACATCAAATAGGCATGAAATTTACGCTACCTTTGCATGATCCCCAGATGCAGGTAGACTCTAATGCAACAACCAGCAAACCTGAACAACTGAGCCTGGCCCACGGGCCACACGACTACCTGGGACCACAATTTTAAAAACCCCTAACTAACTGTTCGAGAATCTACAAGTGATATGGGATTCATCCTATGTATCTAAATTCTTGCAATATGAAACAATTGAAAGTAAATAGTCTCGGGTTGTTTTTCTGTTATGCTCTTATGCATTTTTCTTTTCAAGTATTTTCTTTAATAAAATAGAGAAACCCACCCGAATGAATAAAATATGGAACACAAGCACGGGTACATGGCAATGTCATAAACGAACCAATTTAACCGTGTAATTGGCGTATGTCCCAGAATTTTTAAACAGAACGCACAATCTCATTCAGAAACATAGAACAATGCCTTCAACCAATAATAAACACACCATCAATTCTGCATGTGGGGCCTATTCAGCCACCAATCTCCGCAAAGTTCAGCTCTGCCAGCAGCGAGACAAATTTCCCTCTCCTCTCCATCAACATCATCATCTCCAAAATGGCCCCCGATCGTCGCCTCACTCTCTCCACGTTTCCTGTCGAGATTCTGCAGCAAATAGTCTGCGAGCTATGTTCGCACTGCGTGGGCATAGATCGCCCAGACGCGGAGCTACGCCAGTGTGGACTTGAGTCGCTGTGTCTGAGCTCCCAGCTACTGCGATCTGTTGCACAGCCAATCCTGTTTCATCATATTGCAGGAAATCGGTTATTCAACGTCATTCAAATTTTGGATGAGCGACCCGACCTTGCTGCCAGCGTTAAGCAATACACACAGGCCGAACATTTTCGATTCTTTGTTGAGAGCGATGATGAGCCTGAGTTCTCCTTCATCAGGAATCTCGCGCGCAAGCTTTTTCCAGGTGGCGATGATGAAGCTCTGAATAAAACACCATGGGATGAAGTACTTTTAATCCAGATCTTAATCGCTCTGGTACCAAACATCGACACATTACAGCTGCACATCGATAACGCGTTCAATGAAGTTACCTACTTTGACGACTTGTCCAGGAGGTTCCAGTCCTTGACTAGCCCTGGGCTTTCAAATCTCCGCTATCTACAGTTGGGGTCGGATTGGCGATGGGGCTATCACATGTCCAGCCCTGCAGCTGCTGTGATCCTTCAAGGGTGTCCAAACCTGGAGCAATTAATCTTCAGGCGTTGCAAAGTACAGGTGGAAAACGCAAGTCAGCTGGCCGCAATGATAGACCAATATCCGGAGCTGCCGCGTCTTCGTGCCTTGGAATTTCAGAACTGTGCCATAGGGGATGCTGACGAGTGTTACTTCTTTCTGAGCGAGCTGCTTAAAAAGTGTCACCGATTGGAACATTTCCGTCTGCGCAGCCAAAAGATGTATGTCAGCGTTGATATACCTGAACATCTCCCAGCTCCTCGGCTGCTTGAAGCTTTGAAGCCGCATTGGAAATCACTTAAAAGCTTGGACATCAACTTGCTTGAAGGCTTGGCAAACGATAACATGCACCCTGATGTACTCGTGGATCCACAAATTCTCAGTCAATTTACAAGTCTCGAGACTCTGAAACTCGGCGATGAGTCTTTCTGTCTGCACAATCGATATCCTTACCCCCCACACCCGGATCTGACCTCTCCGTCTTGCCTGACCAGACTCATTCCCCAGTCCGTCAAGACTCTTGTATTAAGACTATTCATTCTCTGCAACACATGGGGAGATCTGGCTGAGTTGGCAGCCCAGGCTCAGGCAGGCCGGTTTCCAAACCTGCAACACGTCAAGGTGTACGGGACACCGGAAATTGGAGAGGAAAAGAAGAAGTATCTGAACCATCTGAATGAACTGTACGGAAAGACTGACGTGTGTTTTCACGTTCAAGAGCAAAGAGATACTTCAAATGAAGAGGAGGATGAGATATTAGGCATATTATAGTGATATCGCGTAATCAGAAATATCTAATGTTCAAGTTTGGCATTTTCAGCGGCACGCCCTTGTTGGTAACCATGAAAGTCTTCTCATTCCCAACACGGTCCAACTTGATGCCCGTATCAGTACTCCTTTTCGCAAAGAAAACACAGTCCCTGATGTTTGCATTCATTCCACGGTCCTGCAGTATATGGAGAAGCTTGATGGTTTATGCAAAGTTCTGGCTACGAGTGGCCGAGAAGATGAGAATGACGTGGTTGACTGACAGGGTGAAGGTCTTGTCGATACCTGGGGTAGTTTTGAATACTGCTTTGAGCGCCGACTGTGAGTGTCGAGTTCCCACCCGAGTAAACCAAATTGCCTTGCTTGCATTGTCGAAAGCCGTCGGAAGGGTAGGTGAACACACGGCACATTTGTTTCGGCAACTCGAGACCGACAGTCCCGTCCTGGGCGGTGGAAACTTGGTGTTGATTCGAGGCAATCTTGTGTGCTTTAGAGACGTTTACTTAGAGATGTGTGCTTCTGAGAGATTTCGCAACTGAGAAGAAATAAGAGGTAGAGTGCGCAGGCGCAATTGGGAGAGTGTATGTTGGCCTTATCGATAAGTCCTCATATCCCTAAGTTTATTGGTGAAGTGTCTCGGAGAAGCTCCGTGTGCAGTTGAGCCAATTGGCGTACGGCCTGGGATGTCCTTGCGGCGAGAAAAATACCACCGAATTCGGATGAAGGAAGGTGAGGCGTTATGGCTAGACTACGAAATGGACGATGAAAATACATTTCGTTTGTGGGAAGGAAGACCTGTTTGCTGATCGGGGGGGTTCCAAAGTTGCGTAGTCACCTGGAGCGGTCGGCATCTTTTTTTATTGACGTGATAATTATGTCAAAGAGGGCTTCAAGAAATAGTTTATTGTCGCTTAACCTGTCAGCAAAGCACTCGAGTTGGTGGCATGCAGTTGGATATAGGCACAGGACTTATCTTAAGCATAGATGCGTCGGGGACGGGGCGGCTTCAAACAACTCATAAAATCCCCGTATTACCGGCCGAACTCGCTGCATTACCTAATTGTCAATTACGTGACTCGGGCCTTTAGACATTGGCGACTGGTACAGGAGTCTCTGGACTTTGGGCTTCAGTGCATTTTCCGAGGCAGTAGAGAGATTTTCCAATAACGGCGGTCACTCTTCATACCCTTACTCTTATTCTTATCTAAAACAGGGAGACTTTCTTCCAACTAGGTATGTGGATAAAGCCATAACCCCTTTTTAACTTGTTGAGGGAATCAAAACATTGAAGGACCAGCAAAAAGTTCTGAGTCTTTTGAACCGCTTAGCAAAATAGTTAGGACAGACTTTATCATGTCTAGTTAGCTTTGGGTTTACAATATACGATATGCCTCAATGGAAGCCAAGATCATTCAAGCCAAAAACTCCTCCTCCGATAGACTCTGTGTTTGTCAGGTTCGTAACATCCTTTCCAAGGTCTACCCATTCTTGTCCGCTCACCAAATCCAGCAATGACCGCTCTGGCATAGCAACAGGTACGGGCACAAACTCTTCCTTGTTTATTGCCATCATCGAGTATAATTTAGCTTCGCTCAGTGCTTCAGATGCCACCTTCGGTTTCTTCTCTTCCTTCTTTTTCTTTTCTTCCACCGGAGTAGGTGGCGTAGGTTCGATGCTTTGGCTCCATTGGAAGACATTGTCGGGATCATGTTGCTTATGTATTTCCCTCAACCTTTCGATGTTCTTACCAAAGTATGATTCTCCAGGAGGCGGAAGTACCTTCCCGGAATCATTCAACCGTGCATCCGCAAAATTGATGTACTTGGCGATGCCTTCCATGGATAATGGTCTCAGCTCTTTCTCGAACCCCTCCAAGAAAGACATCATCTTTTTACCCAAAAACTTTTCCTCCCACTCAACCTTGATGTACACGTGATACCGAGCACCGCGCCAATAAAAGGATGTGTCGATGTTGGGCTTTTCTCCTTTTCCGCCGGCGTGAATCCACGTAACTTGCAACATGCCCTTTTCACCCTTGAAAAGGGATCTGAAAGAAAACATGCGACGTTGGATAATCTTGGTTATTTCCTGAATTTGTGCAGCCTTATCGAAGCAAAAGGATGTATAAAAGTCAAAAGTCTTGTTTGTGGGGAATGACTTTTGGATTTCTTCTGACCACTGTGCGACAAGTGTCTCGTGGAGGAAAAGGGTAGATCGCTCCTGGAATGACCTCCTGATTAATTCTTTGTAGGGAAAGGCCCCACGGGAGTTTTTCTTGATCTCCTTTCGAAATCCGGGTTTCTCGCCATTATAGTAGGTCAGGAACCGAACTCCAATGGGGGTTTCAGGATCCCCTTTGTCAAGCTCGCATAGCCAGGTACTGTCAATAGTCATTTCATTCGACCAATCGGCACGGTAGAAGTCATTCATTGCGTTTACGAACTCTTTAACCGTGATAGGTTTCGTAATATCTGGCTTCTCCTTCTTCTTAGGACATGATTCGGTCGATTCCGACTTTTCAGCAGCAGGTTCGTCAGCGGCGGGCTTCTCAGCAGATGCTTTCTCAGCAGCGGCGTTTTCAGCAGCAGACACCTCATAATCGGAATCTTCAGAATCCAGGTCTGCCGGGGCAGGCTCAGTGGCCTCTCGGATCAGTTTGGGATACCAAGTGAATCGCCCAGCAACCACATTGGGTCCATGAAGCTTCTCAACTTTCATTCTCATTTTCACAAGAACACCAAAATTACCACCGCCAGCTCCTCGAAGGGCCCAAAATAGCTCTTCATTCTTGGTTGGGGTTGCCGTAATGAGATCTCCCTTCGCATCGACAATGGTCATTGATTCAACTGTGTCGCATCCCAATCCGAAGCTTCGGGTGAATGGCCCAAGACCACCTCCAAGTGTGAAGCCACTGACTCCGACAGTGGGACACCGACCACCATTAACGACGAATTGATTGTGCTGGCCGTTGACCAGCTTCTTGTAAACGTGGCCCCATTGCGCACCACCCTGCATGGTGACGGTTTCTTGTCCCTCCTTCATCACAAGATGAACATCATTCATCTTGACGAGGTCGAGGAGAATTCCATCTTTCGCAGTGGAAAAGCCAGCGTAGGAGTGCCCACCGCCCTTGATGGTGAGAGGCAAGTTCTCGGTTTGTGCTTCTTGGACGATGACCTGTACCTGGGAGGTATGGGTAGGTTGGACGACATAGCTGGGCCTGGAAAAACGATACATGAGGTTCGAGTTTGCGACGGAGCGCTCGTATTCTACCTCTCCAGGTCGATATACGGTGATTTTCTGATGCACCAGAGAATCATAGATGGACGCCATGGCTGAGGAAGATGGTTAAATGATGGGGTATCTTGTTGCTGTTGGCGGTTGATCTCATTCACTACCACCCTTTAAAGACAAGGAGCTGAGCAACTGTTTCATCACCACGAATGCAGACTGAGGAATTGACCTTCTTATCCTTGGGAGAAACGCTGCGGGGAACACTTCCACGTAGACAGTTTGATATCTGACCTTTCAGCTCATCTTGAATCACTGGTGGTGGCCCTGGTGTGGATACAACGGCCCACGCCGGGCAATAGTTCGATGCAGGGGTCGGTTCTAGGCCACGAATGGACAAACTGACTTAAAATACATGGGCCTATTGGCTGGCTGCGTGCCTCATTCTTACTTTTTGGCTAGCAGATAGAAACTATTGATATTGTGGGAGCTAATCCTGCAGTATTGGCTCTGGACTTGTGAACTGTGCCACACAGGTGCCCTTGGCAGTCCATTCCAATCCGGTTTGCGCTCTATATCTCCAGCCCCTCATGGGGAGCTAACCGCCTTAGCTTCGTCATAAGTGGAAAAAAAAAATACATTTCTATCGTGCCTCACAACTTTTTTCTGGTTTAATTACGCATCGGCCTCCCAAATGAATTTCCGACACCATTGACAAGGGACGATGGAATACGGTGCACAAAAAAAAATATGACGAGGGAAATTCCGTCTAGATGACCGCCGATAGATCCCGTGTCACTCATTTTGAGACAGTACGTGTCGCCAACCTCTCACGTACCAAATGCGGGGGTTTTCAGCTGCGGTTTACGGCGGTGGCTTACATGCACAAAGCTGAAAATCGCAAAAATTAGCAAGGGTCAGACAATCAGGCCAAGTTTCTATTTCTAGGCAACATGGTCTTTGAGAAGAATGCTGATACCCCGTAGCGGTCGAACTGGTCATCTGCGACCGAACACCACCACACACTGCCAGGTCCAAAACCCAACATTATCGTGACCTGCAAAGTGTGACAACCCAATTGAGTCTCCAAATGTGACATGCTGGAGTGCGTCTCAAGACGTGACAAGCCAAATCAAGTCTTGAAATGTGACAAGGTCAATTATACTCACAATCACATCATTATCACTCAAATGCCAAAATTTGATGGTACTAGAATAAAAACAACCAATTTATTTAAGTTGCATGTTGCCCAAAGCCCGCACTCCTTACTTGCTCGCTCATACTTTTCCCCCTTTGATTCTCATTTTCCATCCTATCCCTAACACAGCTATTAAAACGCGCCATTAACACATTTCCACCATGAAAGTCATTCCTTACATTGTCGCTCTGTTCATCACTGAGTCAATGGCCAGTCCTTGGAGGAGACCACAATTCCAGGTATTTTACATCGAATCGCTATCAGTTTCAATGCGAAAATCACTGCAACTAACCTGTTTATTTTCCTTTGCGTAGAAAAATCAGGAATGGACTAATTGTGGGTCAGCTTGCCCACCTACCTGTGATTTGCCATACATTCGACCCTGCACAAGACAGTGTGTGGTTGGTTATCAATGCAGAAGAGGCTACCTCCTCAATAGTGTATGTCATTCCACCATCGCCGCCAAACTCGATCTTTAAGACGCATGGACTGATCAAATCCAAACTAGGATCGAGAATGCGTGTTCCCTTCGGAATGTTAGGAACGACGGCCAGTATTCATGACACGGCAGTTTCAAATAACCAGACTCTTTTTATCTTTTCAACGCCGTTTAATGTTGATTTATGCCATGCTAGGTTGCAGGAATGTTTGGTGACTTGGAACATGGTTCCTCAGATTGTGTGCTAAAGGAAGACGATACAAATAATGACTAATTTTACGCTGTTCAAAGCCGTAGGCCCAGAGCGAGATTCTCACGTTCTTGGGGTTGCTTATCATAAGGATGGAGTCTTTGCGGTGTGACCGAGCTGAGGGTTGTTAGCATGATCTGGTGCACTTTTGAAGAGAGCCAGATCATAATATGCATCTACCGGTTTGTAGCTCATCCATAAAGCATTTAGTTATTCCGTGTATACTCTATCAGTAGTAATAACTTAATAGTCATACTCGAAGAAGCTTAGCACATGGCTTTAGAGATGAAATATGAGCTTGTAATTATAGTTGTGTAGTCCAGTTCACCTATTCCCCATAGAGTACATTTACAATATGGAAAGTCAAAAGAATAAAAACAACTGGGGTGGCAAAAGGCCTTGTTTTCAAGCAAGTAATGACCCTACCCTATGCTAAATATCTAGGTTTTGAATGACAAAACACTTCCAACCAATGTTGTAGGGGATAGAAGACAAAGCGCAGGCTCTCTACTGTGGGGAAATATGAGTAAAGGAATAGGCTCATGGATATTATGGCAAGACACAATCAAGAGAGACTTAACCATTTTTCACTGGCGACAATTTAGTTCGACTCAATGTGTCACAAACCTAGGCGTATGTATTAAAAATTACTTCTATAATCAAACTGTATTTGTTTGTACATTATGTGTCATTAAACCATCCAGTATTTACCAATTACCAGTTGCAGAACATAAAATAATGTGACTTGTACAAGTTATATGCAGTCATTAGTAACAGTGGCAGAGGATCGTACCAGACGAGTCCTCCGCCTGGCAACAACCTCCACGTCGCAAGTCCGATCATGGAACCAGTAACGCTGATATTCCACATCCAACAAATGATGCGCATGTCACGATATTTGTTGGATTTGTGAGCCTTGGCATCGCCGGAAACGGCCCACGGCGCAGAAATGTTGAATATGCGGTCCTTGATGGCTGTGAGATACGCATAAGACTGGAGCGTCATGACATGCTGGACATTGTAGCCGTAATTGCATCTTGCCCAAAGTGGGATAATGATTAGACCGTAGACGAAAGACGGCACTGCAAAGGCAAGGTTCCAAGCCTTGACCCACTGCGGCCGGAGTGCGAGGAGGAGAACACCAGGAATTGGGTTGGTGAAGATGCTGAGAGATAGAGTGAGGTAGAAGAGAAAGCCTATTATAGGATTTAGTGGTTGGTCAACGTTCCTTGGTCATGAAACATACCCGAGAAGTAGCAGATCTTTTGCATTACGCTTAATTTGGACTTCCAGAAATGCGAAGTGCATAATAGCGACGTGCTGCCCGCGGCCCATCTCATCTGCTGCGAGAAAAATGATCGAGGGGTGTTTGGGCAGATTCCAGTGGCCAAGCAGAGCGGGATGTACTTGACCTTCCAACCACGGTCAATGGCGCCAAAACTAAAGCATTCATTAGCATTAGTTGGCTAAAGTGTATAAAATACCATACCCGGTGTGTACGTCTTCAGAATGTCCAATATCAGCTGTGCCTCCCACTTCAACCAATGCAGCACGTCGATACATTGCATTACTTCCTACGCAAATGGCCCCACCCCATCTGTCTCGATTGACCTGGATAACACGATAAAACAGTTCTTGTGTTGAGCCCGCACCCTGCTCGACCCATGTTTGGTTGGATGAAGTGCGAAACCATTGCGGTGACTGGACAATGGCAGTTTTGTCGTCGCTGAGGTGTTCAACCACGAGCTCCTTGATGAAATCCGGGCGGGGGCAGAAGTCTGCGTCAAAAATGACGAAATAGTCGCCATAGGTGCGGGTAAAGTTCCATCTGAGATTGCCCGCCTTGCGCAGGCGCGGGCGATCATCCCGTACGTGGTAAATGAATCCGTACTTTTCAGCCAGCTGACGCACTGAATCCAAGTTGCCGTCGTCCATGACATAAACCTTTAACTTGGAGGTGGGCCAATCAAGCTTGGCAATATGCTTGTACGTGTTTTCGAGAATTTCCAGTGGCTCAAAACAGCACGGAAGGAAGATGTCAACTGTTGGAGCTGTATCTTCCGTCATGGGGTAAGCGGCCACACGTTCCAAGTGCTCTTTGTAGTTGTAATCTTTTCCAATAAGCCCAACAGCATATGACATGAATAGATATATAGTAATAATTCCCGCGAAGACGCCGTACCAATAAAAATACGGGGCAGTAATGGAGAAGAGCCACATGCCAGCCCCGAGTGACATAAACGACAGGATTCCAAAGGAGAAGAAGGCATATCGTCCCATGTGAATGTAATATAGCTTTTCATCGTCGTTGGGGCAAACAGGTAGCACAAGCGGTGGCTCTTCAATGGGGCTATAAATGTCACGGAAGGCGTTGTAACGCCGTCTAAAGAATCCTGGTTTCGTCTCACTCTCGGTTTCTGGGGAGATTTCGGTTTTCTCGTTGATGACTACGCCCAGTGGCCTTGTTCCGGCTTCCAGGTCGGTTGAGGACTAATATTCCACATTAGACATTTTTCTCTGATGTCACACTTATGACCATATTCTTTCAACAAAGTTATCCGATGCGTTGTGGGTAAAGCTTACAATGTCATCTTCTCGCTCTGGAGGGTGCTTCTCTGAAAACTCTTGATTTGGAATTGGTCTTTCGGGGGCCGGTCGATGAGCCCCAACGCGGATGACACGATCAGTTTCGTTGGACTCTCTGGGTGTCTTCATCAAATAACGGGAAACGTTAGCCACCGTAAAAACAACATGTCATCGTTGATCTCACCTCAAAACACTGAGAATTTGCCGGGCTCACAATCTCGCCAACATCAGAGTCAAAGGGATTTCCAGATACACTCGAGCCGCTTTCACTATGGTTGATAGTGTCACCTCTTGCGCTGTTACGCTCGGGTATCGCTGGAGCGGCCATCTTTCCGCCCGATGGGTCTGGGAAGGAACTTCAACAGGTTGAAGAGACACGCGGCAGGATCGAAGCTTCGGATGAGGCCCAACGAACGGCCAAACGCAATGCTTAAATGAAAAGATAAAATAAACAAACTGATAAGCCGGCATTGTCGATCATTCGCAACAGGGGTGCCATGCTGCATGCGCGAGACTCCAATTAGACTAGCCGTGAGATCCTCAATCAAGCTTGCAATGATAATCGCCCTTAGATTGGCGGTGACACAGGAGGTGAGACCTGGTAAACAATAGATTGTATGTAGGTGTACTAAAAAAGATTCAAAGGATGTCATTTTCTCCAGGGATGAGTAAGTAAAGACAAGAGAAACAAGTAGGTCAGAGCACACAGATCACAGCACTGCACTCTACCTAACTCAAAAACCGATGCTCCAAATTGAACATACTCTTTAAGGTACATATTAAACTTGATGATGATTCAATTCTTAATTAAGGTAAAGACAGTCCCGCTCTGAGCAAGGTGTAGTGACGTGGTTTCTGGAAAGGGCAATGTTTGCACAACACCACAACATGCAGATCACCAAGCCTCTGCAGGGGAGTGTGGGTTAGCTTCCTTGGCTCGGTAATTAGGCTGAGACAATCCCTGACTAGCGAAACTGAGACTTGGCCTGGACCCAGCTCTTGCATAAGCCACACAATGCCATGTCAGTGATCGCCTTCAGCTCGAGGATGATGCCTTGAAACCTGGCAGGGGATTCAATTCGTGCAATCCATGGCCATATTCAACCTCGGCCCTTCTCCTGCAGTTGCTTTTCGTCAGGTGATGCCTCCCGACGCCCTGGATATGCATATTTTAGGACTCGACATCTCATCATCTTCATTACCAATATGCCGCAATGATGGTGTCGGCCTTGTCGAGACTGCCACGCGCCATAATCCCAGCTCTTTGCCAAGACTTGTTTCTTTGCAAAAGGGCAAAGTTTGCACCCACATCTTGTACTGTAGGGCACTTGAACTAAATTTTATTATTGTCCAAGGGCAATTGTGTGCTCGCATTAATTAAAAATGTGCTTCGAACTAGTTTGCATCCCCCTGGTGTTGAGATGGCAAGGAGAAGCACCTTTTCTTTTCTTTTTTTCTCACGGTCACATGACATATCAGCTGACGAGCCAGTCAATTGTGAGATTCGATTTCACCACTATCATCAACCTCATCACTCCCCTCGCTGACCAACACCATGCCCACTCTACTTGAGTTGCCAGTTGAGATCACATCTGAAATAGCAAACTTTATCGCTACCTCTGATATACCTTCTTTTCGACAAACATGCCGCTTACTAAATGAAATAAGTTGGCCCACCTTTCGAGCCCAATTTGAGTACCGCAACGTCATGTTCCAGTGCGTGAGCTTGGAGAATCTGAAAGACATCTCGCAACACCCGAAATTAAGATTTGCAATCAAGGAACTACGGGTATGTACTCATTATATCCCAGTTCATAGCAAGGAAGAACTCGATCGCAGATGTCAACGGCATCATGTTGCCGAGGGTCTTGGACCGTTCGTCGAGGGCGTGAGTGAAGGCATGTGTGTAAGCTGCCGGCTTCGGCAGCGCCTTCAAGAACAGGAAGCATCTTTGAATCTTGATGAATACCGTTTGCGTCTAGCGCAGGCCCTGAAAGGTCTTCCCAACTGCACATCTCTTGTGCTCAGCGACGCTCATAAGCCTTGGGGAGCAGCTCAGTTGAAAGCAGAAATCGGTTGTGAGCTTGAAAAGGATGTTTGCCCCGATGGCCTCCCTCTCCTGCCATTTTGGAGGTACGTTCTAGATACAATGCTTGTCGCATCTGCGGAAAGCAAAATACGACTGGAGAAATTGGATTTCTATCTCGGCCATCGGGATGAGTTTGACTGTTTTGCACCCACCATTCTCTCGGTGCTAGACGAGTCGGTGGGACGGGGCACAATAGACCCTGTTCCGTTGAAGTTCCCTTACCTGAAATCTTTACAGATGGTCATCTCTCCGGATTATGTGGACGAACAGAATCCTGACTGGAGGCTGGGTGCTGTCCGATTCTTTGCCATGTTCCCTCATCTATCTCATCTATCGCTGGCTTTTGATGGCGAAGGCCAGTACGACGAGGGTAACCTCTTTCCCCATCTTTCAAAACTCCTGGACATACCGAAACTGCGGGTCATAGAACTTGCTGGCTTGGACACTACTGAATCTGAGTTGATGGCAATGCTTTTGCGACACGAGGGGTCACTTGAGGAGATCACCCTCCGGGAGGTTCAGATGTGCAAATCGGAAAGCTGGCCCTCCTTGCTAGACAAGCTCTGGCACATGACTGAAGTTCGCCGGGTTACTTTGGATGACTGCCGTATGGAGTTTGATTACATGGCAATGGTCCTGAAGAGCTTTCCCAGGTTGGTATCAATTGTGGATGATTCATCACTTGCCAAGGTAGCCATGTGGACAAAGGAAGCATGCGAGATCATTTTGGAGAGTTAAAGGTATTCAGAATTGATATTTCCGCTGGTAGCCCCGCAATTTCCCTGGCCTCTACCATATGTTTCTGCTTTCTCTATGTGCAAAATGCAAATAATGACCCTTCATTCAACCAATATTACGACAAACAGTAATCACAGGCAGCAACATCCTGCCCAGCACGCACACTTCAAACAGTTAAATATAACGTGACTCGAAAAAACATCGCTATTTATTTTATTTTTTTTAAACTCTAGAAAAAGTTGGTGTCAACCACGTGAGATTCCTGACGGGAATCGTTCTGCCAAGTAGCCTGTACAGGCGCTGGCGGGAGCGGTGCTCTTTGTTTCATAGCATTTTGAGCTATCCTTCGATCAACCACTACTGGAATGCGATTGCGGCGGCCTGGTTGTGGCTGCTCAAACATCCTGCTACTTCTATCATGTGTTCTCGTCCTCGATTCGTTCATCCCATTTTGTCTTCTGCTACTAGCGCTCGCCTCGCGAGGCCGGTTACCGGAGCTCGTCTGCCTGGGTGCGGGTGGATAGCAGCGTCCCTCTGTGACACTGTCTCTATACGCGGATTGTCTGCTTCTGTTTTGAGTGCTGCTTGTTGAGGCAAAAGAATCGGCAGCATGGTGGGTTTTTACGGGCAGCCGAGTTGACATTCTCCGCTCGTTTTTGGGTGGTATAGGTGGCAGGCCCTGTTCGGGTCGAGCTACCATTCTCCGCTCATTCTTGTGTGGCCGTGGCGGCGGTGGTGGGCTCTCTGTGTACATTATGACCATCTTTCTTTCACCAGTGCCCAGCGGATTTGACTGGCCGGCCGTTTTCAGGGGACCATAGATGTGGTTTCGCGACTCCAGTGTTTGCGCATCAAAGCGAGGCTCGGATATCTTCAACTTTGGCTTTGGCAACTTCTTCTGGCTGTCACGGTTACCCGCAGATAGAAAGGAGCGGTAGCTGTGCTCTGGCTTCTTAATTGTCTGGGGCTGGGGAATCTCCCTGTAAGTAATCATGTCATGCTTGCTCGGCTTGTGTTGCACCACATGGATTGGATTAGGGTTGGGAGTGTAATCGGGACGACGAGCATGATCTGGTCTCAAGGCCGGATGTATGTCAAGGTACCGGTCATCAACGGGTTTAGACACGCTCTGGCTGCTTTCAAAGTTGCCAGCGGATAAATAGGAAGCAGGTATGTAGCTTGGTTGCTGAATCGTGTCCAAGCGAGCACTCTGCCTGCATGTGCCTATCTCATGCCTGCTTGCCCGGTGTTGCTGAGCGTAACTTGGAGAGGGATTTGAAGCGTAATCAGGACGACGAGTATAATTTACCCTCGAGTGTGCGTCAAAGTAGTCCTCCTTGGATCCTCTTCCGAATTCTTTCACCTTGTGGGATTCGCATTTTCCAAAGAAGGGCAAAATATGCCTTTGAGTGTCACAATGGCTGTTCTTGGGGTTGATAATGGATGAGACTTCCTTGCCAAGTAGGCGGGGAGCAAAATGAGAACAAAATTGTCGAATGGTGGGAAGGGTGGCGCAGATTACGATAAGATGAGATTCAGCCAGCCTATTATCCCAAATTAGCCAAACCTCTATCAATTTTAGCTTGGTCATAGGACACCAACATAGTCACCAGTACACTGGATATTTTCCAAGTAACATCATCAGTGCTGAAGGCAGATCCGAGAAGGTACAATCGAAGAATGGCAGTGACAAAAGTCCTAACAAGTATCAACGTTAGTAAAAAGCCTGCCCAGTCCAGGAGCACATTACCCACAGTGAACTCATGCCAAGGG
Source organism: Calonectria montana (assembly GCA_022606435.1). Taxonomy (NCBI): domain Eukaryota; kingdom Fungi; phylum Ascomycota; class Sordariomycetes; order Hypocreales; family Nectriaceae; genus Calonectria; species Calonectria montana. The sequence goes on from JAIZZI010000004.1 coordinate 5,122,356, forward strand.
ACAAAATGAGGACAAGCTTCTGAAAGTTGGATATTTTCAGCCCCATAATTATTGGAATAGGCATGACCAGAAGCATGAGGTCGGAAAGAAACTCCAAGGCAGCTTTGGAGATGTAGAGAGCTGGGCGATTAATGCACATTCCGGCCAAATCTGAATCCCAGTTTTTCTCAAAAGGATGGCAACCAAGGATGATGGCAAAGAAGATTGCAATGTTGTACCCGGTCACGAAAATCAGGGTGCCCCAGCTGATCCACTTCCACCAAACTTGTGGAAATAAATGGCAGTAAAATAGTCCAAGCGATATCTTGCAAAAGCCGGTCACAAGAACGTTCAGAATCATTATGCTGACAATGTACTAGATGGCATATTAGTATGACCCATGTTATTACTTGGCTGCGTACTCACATAAAGGGCCTTTTGAGCATTATCGGTGGTCATCTCCCATTCGTGCACGCCCACCAGTTTCATCTTAAACGTCTCTAGCCACTGTTAGTATACCAAGGGGTCAATGTGTGGCAAGAGGAAACCCCGCACCAATCTCCACCACCTGCATGGCTATTGAGAATATCCATCCCGTCGTGAGGAATACTGCAAGCAGGTCAGCATTGGAAGCACACGCTACGAGGGGCCGCCATACATAGCTGAGCGTCAACCTTTCGTCGCAGGCGCAACTTGACGTATGCATACTGCATAAAACATAATGTAGAGAAAAGAAATCCAACTCCGAAGACAACATTGGCGGTGGTATCGTGTTGTTGGGTCGGCGAGGCCAAGTCGACCTTGGTGTCCGGGGGTGGTGCGAGCGAGACAAGAATTCCATCCACAATCGTCGAGCGGGGCCGCATTCCGTCCACCGTATCGAGAGCTTGCAGGCGGATGTTAAGTCTGGGGCGCAACGAAACTCGCGGACTGGTCGGGAACAGAAACGAGATTCAAGGAAATAAGCGTGCCAGGCGTGGAATAATTAGTTAGAATAGGCCGCCAGCGGATCCCAAAGAAGCGAAACGAAATTAAAAATTGAAATAGAAAGGGAAAAAAAAAAGAAGCGAAATCTGGAATAGCAATACGACGACTACAAGGAAATTCAATCACACGGCAAATGAAGGACAGGGGCGGGCAAAGATATATATCTCACCGGGAGACCTGAGCCAGCTACGCGAGGCGTCGCCATCAAGCCCCAGCCGATGAGGAAACAGTTTGAGATATACTGACGGTGTGAGGCACAGACCGACAGCTCCCATCCCAATCATGTGATATCAGCAGAAGAAAGGTCATTTTCACAGCCTCGGCCTTGAAACATCTCCCTCATAAAACGAGTCCATGTAGCAGTCTCAGCACAGGGCCAACGATCGGCCACCAGTCATAGCGCTTCCCCGCAAGCTCCCAGGGAGCAACAGGAGGGAGCCTCTCTCTCTCTGATAGGATAAACAATGACGGGTGACTTATGCAAAGTCCAGTCTCTACCGCACAAAATCCTGACCGCTTTCTAACAAGTCGTACGATTACATCTCGTGCAATGGCCTTGAGGATGAGTAGCCCCGATATCACTCAGCAGCCCTTCACAGAGGCTGCGGGTAGCTGGCCCTGACGCTTCACCAGGTCGGCGCCAAAGTCTTATGCAGAGTCAAAGCGCTATCCGCACCGGAATTTGTACCACTAGCTTCTGGTCTAACCCGTTGTGTCGAACTAGCTGTTTAGCGCCGCCACCTTGCATCATGGTCGCCTACCCTATAGACACGATACTTGACACAAAAAAGAAAGCAATGGAATATCAAATGGCTTCCCATCTCAAATACAAATTCATTATTATTAAAACTCATACGATATACTTTGTTTTTTTTTAAACTCTTATGCAGTTTTTATGATTGGTCATGTTTCATTGCTTTACCAATGAGAGCTTAGATGTTTGTTCTGAATGACTCTCGGTCAGCGTAACAAATCATAACGGTCTCAAATACGCTCCAGTTAGAACCGACTCCTCATCAAGACAAGCAGTCAAAGCCATTCATCCCCCCACTACAGCTTCTTAACGACAAGCTATTTTTAGCGCGTCTTCTTAGGCCATATTTTTTGTTTCATCAACGCGACTAGGCGCGTAGGAGCAACTGCTGCAACAACAATAAAGATCCCCCAATCGCAGGCCAAGCCGACCGATGACTTGCAGAGTCCTCACACGCGTTTCAGTCCAGTCAAACCCTAGCCGCCTTGCGACTAATCCATACAATTTGAACAGTGATAAAATCAGATCACCCCCTCACCAGGCCAACACGGAATGGCTGACACCTCATCAATTGAACGCCAGATTGATCGTTGAAACTGTTTTTTTTCTTCATCGACAGTAAATGGCTATGTGATTCCCAGTAGGTTGAGTGCTCAAAACCTGGTTGAGGTCAGCGACCATGTCCACGAATCTTGCAAGCCACAATTGTCCTTGGATTCGGCCCTGCAAAATTGAATGCGTACCATAATTTTTGCTCATGCACATGCTTATTTTGCCCGGTTTCCAGTGCAAAAAGTCAAACGGCAGAGCTGTGCGTTGATCAGCATCTAGGATCTCAGATTTACAAGGACTAGGTGGGGTACTTAATATAATTTGCTTCAGATCTGGGTTTTGTTCCAGCCTTACCTGAAAACGCTCACGGATCTTCCATGGTCGAAAACGAGCTGGAACAACTTTGGTCCGGATCTGGCCATGTTATAGCGCGATTGAGCGGGTGCTAGCTCTATGCTGGTTACACCAAGAGAGGCCGCTAAAAGGGGGGAGTCTATTGATGGCTGACGTGTGTGCCTCCTTCCACACAGACACATTTGTGACCGCGAGTGACACGACGCGCTAAGGGCAAGATTTAACCCTTTTAGAAGAATAGGATAAACTGTACTGAGCTACTAAATGCATGAAGGGAATTTTGATTCGATATTTTTATTACTTGGTAGAGACAAATAAACATTGCGGGAAAGGAGTGCGGAAATAAACCGAGCAGTCAAGGCTACGTCGATCAAGCCGCAAGCCACAGTAGCACGCTTGTTTGGCTAGCCGAAGCTAAGATTGCCCATGTTCGAATGCGGAATTACCACTTCTTTATACAGTAGCTCAAGAGCACACCGGGGTCCTGAAGCATTGTCAGACCAGTGAAATAGTTTCCGCTGAACCCAGTAAAATCGGCTAGTGAGCTGACCGGTCAACCCCCCTCTGACGATCGATTGCCGAACCGGCAATAATTAGTCCGATAGGGGTCCTGAGACTCCGGAGCATCCTGAAGTGACTGAGTTGGTACGTTAGCCCGATTCACTTCTGGTCATCATACGTACCATCTCTGCTTGGCGAGCAAGTTTTTCATCAGCGAAGTCATCTCGATTTTGCCAGTAAAGCGTGTAGGGATGCAGAACGCACAGCATGGTGTTTAAGAATACTTGCCTTGGTGTAAATTATAGAGAAGTCATTCGTCGGAAATTTTAAAAATCTTTAGGGCTTTATTGAGTGTTTTATGGAACAAATACCTGAGAAATGCTCCGTCCCACGTGTCACGGCAAAGCAACTGCCACCTCAAATCATCTTTGATCCTAGTTGAATTCCCCAACATTTTTCTCTCCACTAGTGTTCAACTGCGATGGTCTATTGCAAGGGAATGGCGGTTGGGAGGCATTTCCTGATTGTAACAAACACAGTCGGCATTAAACCGTGATTTCACCTCCGCAACCATCAAATGGCACTTGGAATTAGGTGTATTTAAAAATAGTCTTGATCTTCCGAGTCGCATTTGTTTGAGTGCTGTTTATGGATGACCCTTCCTCGTATTCTACTAACTTAACTTGGGGTCCCAGCCGATCCACTTCCAGTTGTTCAAAAATATATGGTTTGATCGGAAAAGGAAGTTGTTGTGATGATTGCTGCTGCGCCTTTCCTCAAACTTGGACTTTTTAACCGCGCCCTAAAGTGAACGGCATATGATGGGAGCTTTAGGAAAGCGGAAGGCCATGCACCCGAACACGACCAAGATAGACAATTTACTGTAATAAGTCAAGAGTCCAGATATAAACTGTGAGCGCTATGAATTGCGGATAACGTTTCCGGGGTTTCTGTTCGCTTGCAAGCCAGTCGATGTGATCTTCAAAATAATGCAATCGATTCTGACTTTATTCTGTGTTGATTTGACATTATACTGTCTAAAGCTTCATTCATATATACAAATGAACTGAAATAATTATCCAAATTCCATATTCCCATCATAAGGCATCATCATAACTCGCTTAAAGACCACAGAACGACTTGTCAACGCGGACAACGCTGGTATCAATGCGGCCTAGCTGAGCAGCCTGGCCGTTGGTAAGAGCATCCATCGCAGTCTTACCGACGTTAAGACCAGTGGCAGCATGGTCGATGGCAAGGACATAGATGGTGTTGCTGCCATATGTGGCCTTGTAGCAAAGACCGCAGTTGGGGGAGTTCCAGCCAGCAATAGATTCGGCACCACCAATATAAGGAAAGCGGGGGATATCGCTTTGCTTCTTCCAGTTGGGGTATCTGGTCATGAGACCATTGGTACCATCGGAGCAGGACACGACGGTAAGCGAGCGGCTGCCGTCGTCGTAGCCAGTGTCGTAAGAGACTTTGATCTATGTGTTAGTATGCTTATCTGGATAAATCGCTTTGCAGACTTGGTTCTTACCAGAGATAGCCGAGGCGGCAGTAGCAAGGGTGAAGATGGAAAGGATGTTGGACAGCTGCATGTTTGCGGTGTTGGTAGGAGATTGAGGGTTGGAATTAGAGAGGAAATGAGGGTTCAGGGTTGTAAAGCGACTGTTTGAATGTGTTGATGAGGTGAGATGATGAGAACAATACTGAAGGAAACCTGGTAGTCTTTATATACACAAAATGAGGAGGGGTTAGATGTGAGTGAGGCTCATGGTTTCTCGTATAATGCAAGCATAGCTATTTCGAGGCCAGCGTAGACTCCACTGAAGTCTCGACAACACTCCACTTGTGTGGTTGGGATGTTGCCAAGGATGAGATGTGACGCCGACCTTCCCGATGGTTAGCTCCTTCGGCTCTTAACCGGGAGTTGAGTTTGGTGCGCATATCCTAGAACAAAGATCTTAGGTCGTCCCATCTCGCCGTGTACGGGCCATCTCTAGGCTTCCCGATTGGCCAAAACTCCCAGGTCCCGCCCAACAAGTCCACTCACCCCGTATTCGACGGGCTGTGGAGTATTTCTCGTGTTGCTAGGCGGGAAGAGGCCCGTAAATAGCATGGTCCGGTGCGCCCGCTCAATTGCAGGAGAGGCATGCTTGGAGAGATTTTCCAAGGCATCGGATTGTTCTCGAATATCCATCCGGCTCGGTTTTTAAATTTGCCCTTTAATATCTATGATGGACTTAAGAAACGAAATGACATCATTACTACCACTCCAATAGTCTTGACTGCATGGTGCAAATCTCGTCTAGGCTTGCTTGTTTGTTGCTGATCATCGGCAACAAAAAGGCGCGTTGCTCGTAAACGCGGGGTCATTCGGTCAACGAGGACAAAAAATGCCCCGGCTATGATGCTAACCTTGCATTAGGAATCACTCGCAAACTGGGGCAAAATGAGGCACCTGATCTAAGAATGCATCTCGTAAAGAGCCTCAGGTTTGGATGGAAAGGGAATTATCGAGAATCATTGCCAAATTGGGAAAGTGGACCAAATGTAACGTTGAATAGAACAGAGTTGTCACATAGCGACCGTGGGCAATGAAGATGGCCCGCGACCATCCATACCCATGTTTGTTAAGGAACGTGACAGATCAACAGTCAAGTCAGACACTGGATGAAGGGAATATGAAACCTGCGGTTTGCACCTTTTCAGCTCGAGTAGCCAACCGAAGCTATTTTTCGCGGTTATTTTCCTCTCATAGCTCTGTTAGGGAGCACAGCACGTCCGGAGTAAAGAAAGGCATTTATGTGCGAGGTAGGTCTTTTGCATAATCTGGAGTGATGACTTGAATCATAGAATATTATACAACTGATGTGCATCTTTGGAACCAGTCATCTTCGTTGCATGCACCAAGTTTGACGTTAAAGAAGCGAGGTTTCTGGTCACATTGAGTCTCAGTGATTGTAGTGAAACACTTGCAAAGCACAGTGCCTGCGTCTCATAGTGTCACAAAAGGGATTTTATGAACCTGGATAAAAATACATGCTCGCCAAATGTGTCCTGGCGCGAGGAAAGCTCTCCAGCTGCTGGCTAAAATCCTGAGACTTTTTTGTTGCTCTCGTTTGTATTCTTTGATTAATTCTGCAAGTTGCGGGATGAGAGTGAATCAACAAGGGCAAAATCGGAAGTCTAGGTTTGGTTGAAGAATTAATGGTTTATTGAAAGTATAAACTCAAGTTTTCTTTTTCTTTTTCTTTTTTGTCATTTTTTTTTTAGCGAGGAGCAACCGCCACGGTTGGATGTTTTTCTTTTTCTTTTTCTCTTTTGGGCTCTTTGGATATGCAAAAAAATAGGAGAAGCTCATTGTGAACTGGTTGCACCAGGTTACAGGTTCATCAAACCAACAGTGGTCGTGTTGTACTTGTCCACGAGAGGAATAAAAGATGTACAAATTATGCTAATATATGAGATTCTAAATTACAGGATTATCGATAAACTTTCACAATTTTTAAATGAAAACTTCAAAAAAGGAATCCCTGGAAGGATTATAAACCCACATTGACTGCTCTGTAGTTGAGGGATCAAACTGTTCAAGAGTATGTATATGGCCCTCTTCGTATATGGTCATCCCAAACTTGTCCAACCTTTTTCGAAGCCCATGACTGCCCCATGTTTTGGAAGTATTTTCACTATTTGTATTGCTCCCTGAAGAATCTCCTTCGCCAATGAATTGAGGGGCAATGTGCACAAAGAATTGCTTGAGTGTCGGGATAGCCGCACAGATAACAAGTAGGTGTGATTCAGCGAGGCTGTGCGTAAAATTAGCTTGGGAATTTATGATTTTTAACAGGGTACTAACATTACAACGGCTGCATCGGATATCACCCAAGTAGTGTCTTTAGAGTGCATAGTATGCACAAGCAACCCTAGACGAAGCAGCGAGGTAATAAGAGTTCTAATCACAAATAAGTAAATGTGCAGCCTTGTGGAAAGTGGTGACGTACATTGAGCCAATAGAAAACAGCCCGAAGAGCCCAATCTTTTGGCGGACTGGCATCTGTAACCCTATAATAAGTGGAATGGGCATGATGAGGAGGACTAGATCGGAAAATGCTCCGAGAGCAGCCCTGGCTACGTAAAGAGCCGGTCGGTTGATGCAGGTTCCTGGAATATCTGGGTTCCAGCTCTTTTGAAGAGGTTGGCAGCTAAGAACAGTTGCAAAAAATACCGCGATACTCTGGCCGGCTGTGAAAATAAAAGCTGCCCAATTGGCTCGCTTCCACCATGGCTGCGGTGATAGATAATAGTAAAACAGCCCTAGTGACATTTTGCAAAAGCCGGTCAGGATGGCATTTAAAACAGTCGTTACCACTATAAACTGGATGAATTGTTACTAAATGTGACATGGAGACAGTGGGTAGGACTTACGTATGCTTCTCTATGGACACTCTCGATTGGCATCTCCCACACATGAACACCAATGATCTTATCTGCAAAGTTTTCTGTACTTGGTCAGGAGGAATTAAAAAGAAAAACCATAGGAAGGATGCTTACGAAGTTGTATTATTTGCATAGCGATAGAGAACATCCATCCTATCGTGAGACATACTAGTATCGGTTGTAAGTTGAGCTCAAAAGAATCTTGACAAGCCTGACGTACCTAATTGTGCATCGGGCACTCGTGATGACTTTAACTTGACATACATGCATTGTAGGTAGAAGAATGTAGAAAGTGGGAATCCGATAGCAAACACGACATATGCGGCAGTGTTGTCCCTTTGCGTTGGGTGTTCAAAGTCAACCTCATAACCCGCCGGTGGTGGAATCAAAACATGGACCCCATTGATAATGGTGGCCGAATGGTTCATGTCGAAGAAGGGAAATGAAATCCTGTGTTAAAATTGCGTGGGCCCCGCAGTCTTCCTATCGACGTGCAATCCAAGTACTTCCTGAGCTTGGTGTCCCTTTGCCCAATTAATTAATGTGCCAGCACGAAAGGGGGCCACCAGGGCATGTAAGAAACGAAAATAATACAAAAGAAAATAAAGAGAAGATGGTGCAGAGGCCACTCTCGTCTGAACTTGTGGTAGACTTCCTAACTATATGCCATAGCAATAGTAGGCCATTTGCCGAGGAATAAGGTGGTTTCCGCGGAACCCAGTAGCTAGTTTAATTGATCTCATGGCGTGAGTGAACTATCCGCCGTCATGAAACAATGGCACGCTTCTCAAACTTTCAAATATCTGCCTGTGAGAGGTCTTTCGTAAAAGTCCAGCTAGCAGTCACGCCACTTAACAAGCACAGCGACAAGCTTTGATCTCCACGGGAGGTCAGTGCCTAAGAGACCGAGGAGGTCCCGGCTAGCTACTTGATGGCAATAGGGCGGGCGTCTCTTGTAAGTGTTGGTTGGGAGTTGAACGCTGCAACATGTTCGCGAGCTGATCAATTCACATCTAGACATGCGATGGATCTGACGCCTGTAATCTTAAAAAATTAAGCACAGGTTACAACGGCAAGTGGGTATGAGGACGTGGGCTCGGATGTTAAGAAGGGTGCCTGACCATTAGATCTTAGCGTGTGACTAGCCCGTCAGTGGTGCCTGTCGACGAATCATTCGCTGGCCTTTTCTCCCCCCGCACTGACAGAACTCAGATTCACGCTCTTTTTATCTCTGCCAAGCCATACCTTTCGCTGCGTTTTGTAGGCTCAAGCATTATCATTCGGGAAGCAGACGGGGTACCCTAGGCCAAGCGGAGCACACAGACCGCTTGGTCTTCAGCGTCGAGAACGTGGCTGCTGACGCTAGTGCCGCACGTGAATTCTTTTTCTTCAACTTCTGGAGCATGATCCTGGGAGCTCAGCTGTCTCATGTAGAGCATCGGCCAACCATTGAGCATGGCGACGCAAAACAGCGGCCAGAAGGGACGAGATTGCCGAGCAAATGATGGAGGGGACCGTCCGATTGCCCCGCCCTTGAAAAGAGATGCCTTTCTGTTCTTGACGTAGCAGCGCGATGGAACAAGGTCTTAGGCTGTTTGTGCAAGTTTCATCTTCTCTTTTAGTTTGCGTCATTTGTTTACACTGCGATCAATTTACGTATATCAATGAAGATGGCCAACTTGACTTTATTAGAATTGCCTTTGCGTCGTTCAATTTCATATGAGCACTTGATGCAGTTGTAAAATATTGGCCCGATCAAATTCCCTTTTTTCTTTCTTTCTTTCTTTCTTTCTTCTTTCTCGCAGGGTCTTCTTGTCTGCATTGGTTGGGAGCAATGGCCTTGGCGCGGGCTTGACGTCACGCTGAGACGCTGAAAGGATCGCGTTAATGGAAATGTTTTGGAAAGCACAGTCACCGCGCGTTCAGCTCAGGGCACGAAATCGAGGTCCCGAGTGAGCAGAGCTGGAGGACAGGCGCTAAGAAGGGCTGGTGTCATTCAAAGCACCTCGCCTGGACGAATCGCTGGCAGGATCGAAGTGGCCCGTGATGCACCCTAAAACACATGAATGTGGCCCGCTCCACGTTTTATGTTGTGACGGCTGTTCGTCTCAAATGCAGGTATTTTGTCATGTAATTGTCAATGCAAAGGCGCATTTCCCGCAGGCTTGACGGGTTATATATGTATGCTAAATACTTGGGCTCACCACTGGCGTGCTCTCCGGTTGCTTTGCCTTGGATCGCATCGCATCGTAGTCTTCTTCTTCCACCCCATTTCTCCCCACTTACCCCTGCCGCTGGCGGCTAGGTTAACCCAGGATGGCACCAACAGAGATTCGTGGATCGAAAGCTTCGTGGGTCGCCTGGCTTCAATTCCAATGTCTTCCTTTGCCATTTATTGGCAGCAGGAGAAGCCATATGCGCTCGACTCATTCCTTCTCAACAGGTCAAGGTGATTGGGATAAGTTGAGCGATGAGCCATATAGTGTCGAGGCACCTTCTCGAAAATATGTCATCTATAATGAGCCACCGCAATATTCACGTCCGACAACTGCACCAGAAATGGCATCTTATCTGTCAGATCTGACAGGTTCGGCCGCTGGAGGTCGCTCAAAGCCTAAAGGAAACCGAACCGTGTCTGCGTCATTCACCCCAAGAACAAGCACATCAACTATTTCGCGTCCTGAAAATTCTCAACAGAACACAATTGACATTTCCGAACTTTTGATCCCAAGTTCCACTTTGGAATCACCTCCTCGTGCTCTTGGAACAACTATCTCGGGTAGCACCAGATCTCGCCACTTCAGCACTGGAGCTTTATGCCCTACAACCTCGTCCGCAGAAATCGATGACATCCCTTCTGTCGCACCCCGATGTCAATATTCTTTGGGAAGATCTGGAACGGAATTGGAACGACCAAAGACAGCCACGGCGACGATGGGACCTCGGAATCTTGATGGTCGGAAAAGCTATTCCCTCGTGCCTTTTCCGTTTCTACGAAAGCCTATGGCTAGAATTACGAATGGTCTCCCTTCTACCTCTGACACACACGATATTTCGCTTGAGGTCGTTGCAAATTTATCAGGTGAATATTTCACAATCCATCAAGTTCCTTGAACGCCTTACTGACAAAAAATGCAATAATAGAACCGAAATCACGCGCGAACGAACTGTCGCCCGCGGAACGAGCACATGAAAAAAAGTTTACTGGCGGAATCAGAACTTCGAGGAGATTATCAAATACTCGAAAACATCAGATGGTAATAGATACAAACGCCACGGAACCACCACCTTCATTTGAACCAATGAAAATATCAGTCGTGTCGCCAATGCCACCACCGCCACTCCCTCTGGTGCTGTTGCCGCAAACGGAGGGAAGACCATCTCTCTCTAGAGTACCGAGCTGGCTCGTCTCTGTGAGAAACAGATGCGTCTCTCCCGTGGATTCCATCACCAATACTCCTCGGCAGATTACAGCCAAGGAAGGTTTTTACCGGCCCTTTTCACCTAATATATTCCAACCACTACAAAGCAGTGAATCGATTAACTCGTTTGCTACATGGAATACGGATGACATACACGCCATGCAAACAAACCTGGCACTTACGGATAAGCCGGTGATGCGGAAGGTCAAACATAGTGTTCCAAAAATTATTTCCGTTGAAGGGATCACCGGGCTATCTCCCCCGGTGAAAGCTCAACGTGCAGCTTAAGAGTATCTGACAAGCGTTGGATAAATGGCTTTACGCATATCTACTTTGTATACCCAGCGATTAGATGTCGATATTTTAAATATGATAATTCTACAATAGTTGATAATATGATGTCAATGGAGTTGCCAAATTAGCCGTCATATCCTATCAAACAGATCCGGATGATAAGTCAGTCAATAGAAACACTTTTCCAACATACATGATTGTATTTATATTTAGCATTTTGGTCAGGCTTGAATCACGCAAAAACGAGGTCTCTTGATGTAACGGTGGCTTTTTGGTTTCAACCACTGTTGAACGCACTATGTGTAGAGCTAAAACCAGCACTTGCCATGTAGACTTGCTCATGTGATTGTTATCTGAGGATAAAGGGCCGCAGAAGAACCGAAAAGCCTAGAAGCTCGAAACGAGTCAAAGTGGCAAAATTAGCACCCGGTCAAACGGAATGATGAAACAAGATGAGTAAGCGGCGGGAAGATGAAATTGGATTTGAAGTTTCGATCTCGTAAATCATGTGGATTTTGTATTTGAAACAAGGGCCTGGCTGTGCGCAGATTGAAGTCATCGCGTCATGGCGTTGTGCTTCAGTGTCTGCGCCAAGACTTTTCCCGCTAGTAAGGAATTTTTCGCAGTGTATACTTTGACTTTTATTTAAAATTTCTTCAATAAATAAATATGGGTAGCCCACGATTGATCGACTAATGTAATGAACTAACATAAGACTCGAGAGATGACAAAGGAGTTAAAAAATAGAACTTACTCGAAGGAAAGATTTCTTGGCTCAAAACAACCTCGTTACATTAGAGAATATCTATCAATTGACCCGAAACCATTTGAAAGTAGAAATTTAGGCACTGTGGCAATTTCTCGAAGTGCGAGGTGCAGGGTCTGGAACTCATACTTCTTCCTCAGTCACTAGGCTGGACCACCTCACTTCTGGTGAGCCACCTCTTTTTTTCAACACAGCCAACAACCCAAAGCCCACACAGATACTGACAGCGATAATCTCCTCCAACACATTCATGCACAGGTATATGGTTGCATTCCCAGTCAGAATGGCAAAACGAGCATCATCAGTGAAATCGCCAATTGCCGAGTAGACCATCCGGATTAGCAGAAACGGGCAAGAGATGGCAACGGCGAGAAAATAATTCTTCTGCAACGGCCCTATCTTGTATTGAAGCTGGAGCGCTAGCCAAATGGCTATTAGGAGGACGACTGCGAAGACGACGAGAAAGATTGCCATGGCTGCCTTGACCATGCCATTGGCATGGAAAGTGCCTGTGCTGTCTGTGATGCTGATTCCAGCGATACCAAGGATGAGGCCGATGAAACAGGTGAGAGCTACTGCAGAGAGAAACTTGGGATGCAGCCTTTGTTCCGTATCGCTGGAGTAAAGTCTGTTAGTCCAACTCGCATAAAGGTTTCATTCTGACCGGCTCACATTTGCCTCAGCAGTCCGATATAGATCAGTATAAGAGGTGCAATGCCAATCAACTCGCACACTGCAGCAGCAATATAAATATTCTCTGCGTGGTTGCTGATGGTCAACAAGGTACAGATCCCGCCAATGATACGTAGGAGTGAGAGTGAGATGACGAATCGCCAAGTTTTACCAGCAGCCTTCCAGCCTGTTCTCTTCCATATAAAAATGGCGCTGACAAGAAGTATTGGAAAGACGATGAGCTGCAGGATGGCAATGCCATGGCGGTAGGTTACGGTAGCCATTGTAAACGAAATGTAGGTATAGTTCTGAAGGGGGAGTGAGTATTGTCTGGTACCATCTCAAAATGAGGCTACTTGTGTCTTTTATCCCCTTAAGACGGCTAAAATTAGTCATGATAGTAGAAGCACTGCCTTGATTACAACTAGGCTAAATTGTTGTCGTGGTTCGTGATGGATCAAACGCATTCACCGTTGATTGGCAGAACATCTCACATACCCAGATAGGACTAGTGCACAGAAGGAAGCGGCGGATCTTGAGCGGGGCTGGTATACGTCACTGTCAGCACTATTGGCTCCCAGCTCGAAGCGAGTTGATGGATTGCCATCAGACTCATTGACAATCTAGTCTAGTGTTCGTTGGATGGTGGGACCCTGGAATACTCATTGAGGGGAGAGCAACTTTTTCAGGTCTAACACAACGCAACTCTTTTCAGCCCCAGTCAGTCAGCTCTCTCACACGACTTTGTAAACAATAGGCCTGCATGCTCATTTTACCTGACAGAGAGAATGCCGTCACCCAATGCGTTTCGTGGCAGACCCTCTAGGAACTGCGGCAACTGCCGAGCGGTTAAGCGACGTGTGCGTGTGGCCCTCTCCCTTTCACGTCTTGATTTTAACAAGTCAGCGCTAATTCTATCCTGCTCCTCTGCAGTGTGACCAGCAGCTCCCCCATTGTGGGCAGTGTGTTCGGTTGCGCGAGAAATGCCCTGGGTACCGCAATGAATGGGACCTAGTATTTCGGGACCAGACTGGCCATACCATTAAGCGCTCTAAGGAGAAAAGGGCGAAGAGCGGAGCCGTGATGAAAACCAATATCTTGCCGCTACACCACCAGTTGAGCGTCAATCTCGATGACATGGGCGTTAGCTACTTCCTCCGCCAATTCGTGATTGGGGACCAGCCCAATTCTCGCGGATATTTGAATTACGTCCCAAATGTCTATCATGAAAATGGCGAGAACCCGGCACTGGTGACCAGCATGGCAGCTGTGGGCCTTATGGCGTTGGCTAATTCAACCCGCCAGACTGGCCTGGAGCTCCACGCGCGTACTAAATACTCCGAGGCAGTACGCAGTGTAAATGCTGCTCTAGAATCACCTGCAAAGTGCATCATGGACAGTACATTAATGTCGGTAATATCGCTGGGCGTATTTGAACACGTCATTGACTTTAAGTCTTGGGTTCGCCACGTCCAAGGCGCCGCAGCGCTTGTGGTAGCCCGGGGCAAAAACCAATTCTCCAGCCCCATTGCAATCCGCATGTTTAATCAAGTGCGCGCAGACCTCATCATTGCTTGTCTCCACGGTACACAGCCGTTTCCAGAGGACATGATCGAATTGCAAGCAGAGGCAGCAAAGCACACAGATGATTCCCATTCATTATGGCTCGTGGGCGTGTTGGGAGCTCGGTGCACAAACCTCCTGTTGAAAGTCAGAACCAAGCCCGAGATAGCTTCTTGGTCCAGCCTTTTAGAAGAAGCGGCTGAGATGGAGCGTGACTTGCGATGCGCGCTTGAGCTTCTCTCCGTGCAAGAACCGTATACAACTGTCTGTGCATCTGATGGAGACCCAAATATCGTTTACAATGGTCGACTTGACCTCTACAAAGATACCTGGGCAATTAGGGTCTGGAACAATGCACGAAGCCTTCAAATGGTTGCTTGTGAGATCCTAGGTTTTCTGTTAAACAAGACTCTCGCCACTGATCTCGATACGAAAGTTGCGGATCATCTGAGAGTTAAGCTTCAAGATACAATGCAAACACTAGCGGAGACAGGACAAAATATCCTAGCTACTGTTCCACAAGCCTTGAAATTTATATCCCCCTCAAATGGGAACTCCACCCCCGACAACGCCTCGTTCCATGCTAGCGTGTCCGGTGGCTACATGTTAACCTGGTGTCTTTACATGGTAGGGAAATGCGTAGTCACGAATAGGGCAGCACGAAAATGGATTATAAAACGTCTACAAGAGATTGGGCGGAACATGGGCGTCTCCATAGCGCTGCAATTGGTTGAAGATATAATAACGATTGATGAATGGGATGCTGAATGAAATCTTCAATTACCTATGCTCACGAGTATAGCAGAACCAACTCAGTTCAGGTGGCATCGAATGATCTGCCAACTGTCAACGAAGCAGGAGGCCTGCCGTGAGTGACGACCATGATTTGAGCCAATCAACATGCACAGCTGTACCCCTCACCCACTTTTCCCCACTCAAGTTTTCATAATGAGCATAACCCAAACTCTCGCTTCTTTGCTCTCTCGCTTTCTTCGCTGCAAGGACATTGAGAGCGCATCAGACAACAAAATGTCGCAAATAAAACCAAAAGCAGCTCATCGTTCACATGCATCCAAGGCCCCGTCAGCTCCAAAACAGCCACAGGTGGGTAGATTCAAAGACCATTTCACACGGCCGCGAGCATGTTAATTAACTAAGCGTTGAGCAGAACCCGGATTCATCAAAGCCGCAAAACCGCCCCCGTCCAAAAAGGAAGTCTTTTTGGCTCAAGAAGGGTACTGGCGACGTGCTTGCCAATATCGAAAGCTCACAGATCACGCCTTCTGCTGCCGCAGTCACCAGCAGCAGTGGATACGATGTTGTGTGCAGTTACAGTTGGGTCCAAGAAAGCATCCCTACCATTTACGCTCCAGGTAACACGCCTCTTTTCCTGCGAGCTTGCTCTCAACTAAACATCATAGGCAATCCTCCTCAATACGTCCCTGCTGAGGTTCCTCTCCACATCTCAAGAGACTCCGGTTGGCACTTTGTCGACCAAAACAAGTTTCGGCTCCCAGAATATCCATTCGAGGTTGTGTTCCGCGCAATGGAGGCCACGAACCCAGATTACAAGTTCGACCAGGTAGATGTGCTCATTAATCGAAACACTCTGCGAAAGTTGCTAGACTTCTCTCGCGGACGGTGCAAAGAAGCCTTCCGAATCAACCTGTTTTTGGTCGCCAACACATTGATTGTCGAAAGATGCGAGCAGTCGACTAGAGAACTTGTGAAGGGACCGCACAGCAATGCTGGATGGGGACACAATTTTGAAGACTCCATCACTCGGCCCGTTGTGGGCATGAACGACATTGCTGGGCACCATCGTGTACTTCGATACGACTTGGGAGGTGTGAGCTGTGCTGTCAGGTTTGAAGTTGATGCATCATATGATCCTGAGAGACTCGAACAGGACGGTTTGGTCAATCAGACGACAGAGGCCACCGACCTCGTTGAAAGACTTGGGGCATTACAGATCCAGGCCCGTTCAGCCAACAGCCAAGCCAAGCCCAGCAACAAAATCAGGGTCATTGCCCGTGGATCTGGCATCTCCCAGACGACAGCAGCCGAGATCAAATCGATGGCGAATTGGAAGTTGGGAGTTCTGCTGCCACAGCTCTGGTTTGGCCGTACCCAAAATCTGATTCGAGGTCACCACACGAATGGCGTCTTTGACGAAATTCGAGTCAACGACATAAAAGAGGATCTCCAAAAATGGGAAGCCGAGGAACGAAATCAGACGTCTTTACGCAAGATGGCAACACTGCTGTCTCAGCTACGAGACGTCGTTAATAACTCGAAGGATAAAGCGTGTGTGGCGGTTTGCCAGAAGGCACCAGCTCAGACATCGCCAATACTGACAGTGTATGCCTCCACACAGAGAAAGGTACCATTGCCAGCGGATGTGCGCAAGAGATTTTGGGAGAAGGAATGCACTGGTTGATCAGCTAACAGGGAGAGGGTGTATAAATTTGTTGATTTTCGAAATCAAAATTGCTTCACTTTTCATCAAAACCCAATTATAGGACTCAAGCAAGACGAGAAGAGTATTATGTGATGATGTTGTAGATTTCCTGCCCATCTCTGCATAACTAATACGTCCTGCCTGCAGCAAAATACTGTGTGTGGAATGCCAAAACCCCACACGCTGTGGATAATTTATTCCCCATGCACAAGGCGCAGCTAGATTATTGGTCATCTGCAGGCCTTATGCAACCTATGCAGTCGATTATTTCTCCACAACATGTTCACATATCTTTATGTTCATAAGGCATGCTGCCAACAGCCTCCTCATCATGTCGTGGGTTGGCACGGTACGTATGTGGGCAGAGGACTACAAGAAGCAAAAATACCAAAAAAAAACGTCCCCTCTTTATCACAGAGGAGGAGTTTCGACAGAGACAAGATTCGAACTTGCGAACGCGAACGTATTGCATCTCTAAGAGTATTCAAGTGCAACGCCTTAACCACTCGGCCACTCTGCCTGTTGCAAGATCGACGAACCAATACAGTTAAATAGCGAACTCCAATGGGCGATTGCGAAAATGGGTCTGCCCTCGATCAAGATCCATCAAGCGACTACATGATGCCAACATACCCCGGGTGACTGATTCAAGACTTTCCCTTGCGAGGCATTCGTCAATTCATATCAGACCTGACAGTAGCTAGCTCTAGTATTTTCATAAACCTCGCGGGCAAGTAACGTACAATGCACATTTCATCATGAATCACAATGTGATAGGGATAACTTTTATAATACATATAAAAAGCTTTCAGCTACATCGTGCTTCGCTAGTATCCAAACTAATAAAGCTATTTATGAGTTTACAGGGTGTATTGTATCATCATGACATGGTAAAGTTACAGCTGGTGCTTGTGACCGTGGTGAGAGTGTGTCGAACGTCGAGACTTTGAACCAGAGCAACCCTTCTTGCCCTTCTTGGGAGCTTGGGTGTTCACACCGCTAGACTCACCGCCAGAAACACCGCTGGACTTACCAGCACCACCACCGTAAGAACCGTATGACTTGAAAGAGTTCTGCATAGCCTTCAGGTGGCTCCAGTCATAGGTGTCCTCACCCAAGCTCCAGGCCATGATACCACCAATTCCAAAGTCCTTGAGCTTGGTAATCTTCTTCTCAATAATGGCGGGGGTATCCCAGGTCCAGAAGAGACTGGTGTCGGCATCCCAGTACCACTGGCCACCAACAGACTCGTCATAAACGCCATTCTTCATGGCCTTCTTGAAGGAGCCCTTGGTGTCAACGCCCTCGCATCGACCGTATCCAGCCTGGCAACCGGTATCGCAATGAGCAGTGGTGTTTCCGCTGTGGAGCCAGAATTAGCCTTCATCGTCGTACTTGAACACAATGTTGAAACTTACCAGTATCCGTACTGGCTGCAGCACTGGACCTCGCCACACTCGTACAGCGATCCCACACCGCAAGAGTTATCGGGAGAGGTAGTAAGGGTGGTGGGGACAGCCTCGTAGTTGGCCTTCTCAAAGGTGAAAGCTCCAGACTTGCCAGTATCGCTGCCATCGGCGGCCTCCAAGAGCTCAACGGGGCAGCCATCAGGCTTGGTGCATTCGTAACCCTTCTTGGTCGTGAAGAACTTGGCGTAGAATGGAATACCAATGTTCAGCTTGCTGGCAGTGAAACCGCGGTCAATGTAGGTCTCGACAACCTTGGTAGCGCCGGCAATCGAAGCATGATGGGTGGTTTGGGTATCACGTCTGTTCATCAGATCGTAGGCCATCAGGTTGACAAAATCAACACACTCGTTGATCTTGGGCGCCTGTTCAGCGGTATATGCAATCATGTCACGCTCCAGACCAGGAACGGCAATAGAGAGCTCTTTGTCGCCAATGGCAGCCTTGATCTCCTTCAATAGTAGAGGGAAGGCCTCGATTTCAGGCTTCTTCTTCTCATTGGGGATCTGCTTGTAATCGGCGCCGTTACCACCGGGGTACTCCCAGTCAATATCTATAAACAATGCCACGTTAGCGAAAGTTTTCGCAATAAACAAAAATATTCACGTACCAACACAATCATATCCAAGCTTATCGAGCGTGGCTGCGACATTCTTGGCATAGCTCTTGCGGCTCTTTTCAGTGGCGCAACCCTTGCTGAAGCCATCTGTATCACCCCAGCCACCAATGGCCATGCAGACCTTGGCCCCGTCCTGAAACATGGCGCGCACCTCGCTAAGAGGCTTGAAGGGCTTGTATTCCCCAGCTGGCTCAGCAGCAAAAAGCGACGAGTTGGCAAAGGCAGTGATAACGTAGTTGATGCCCTGGGTCTGGGACTTATCCGGGAGGGCGGTAACGTGGTACTGATCGAAGTACATCACGAATCGAGGTTCCGAGGCGGTTGCGGTGGCACCGCTAGCCAGGGCGGCAGCGCCCAGCGCGTGAGAAAAACGCATGGTGAAGTAGAAGGAGTGACTTGAAGTAGATGGAATCAATCCAAGGAACGAATAGAATCAATACAAGAGTATAAGAATTGAAAGAAAGACTGAAGGAATGTTTGATGATGAGATCGATTACAGAGCCTGCGCCAGGCTGGTTAAATATGTCATCCCGTCTGAGGCGTGATGAGCCTTCCAGAAACGACTTTAAATTGCAGATGGCCCGCTCGTCGAACCTCTAACAGCCGAACAGTTTGGTGGCCGAGCGGCGAGGATCGCTAGTCATTAATGAGGTTTAGTGTCACCAGAATAAGGTTTCGCTCGGTCCTCGTGCTCAATCAACAAGAGAATAAAATCATGTCACATTTCATGCCTTCTAGAAGTCACGGGTTAACGTATTACGACCCTGCTTTCTCAAACGACAAGCTTTGCTTTGCTCATTTATCTGATGAAAGTGCAAAAAAAAAAAAAAAAAAAAAGCGCGTCGCAGCATAAGGCGATGATTCTCCCGCACGCCCTCCAAGGCTGAGCGCCAGGGGTCCAGCACTGATCGCCGCTAAGGCCCCATTTCGACGCCATGACACAGGCCAAACAGGTACAGCCGAGCACTTTCTGTTTCCAATTGACTAGAAGAATTCTAAAACGGCGTTGCCTGAAGGCTCACCTGAACCAGCCATGCTAGTAAACCAATATCGTTAGTCTGTTTGGAATGACGTCGGCACAATCCCACCATTCTATCCGAGCAGCATCTTCTTTTCCTAAATAATGAGAGGGGGAATGACATGAAGGACATTATGTCACCACAAACGCCAGTGTATTTTACATCTTTTAGTGCAGGCCATGTGTTTATTGCATTCATCGCAACGAACGACAACCGACGCGTCTCTCTACTGATGCTCAGAAGACAAAAGCGCTAATGCGAAAGGTCTGAGACTCCAGCTAGCCTATGAACTCAGGCCGTTTAGTGAGCTCAATTCTAAATTTTTAGTCTAAGCTCAAAAATACCACAGATGGCGCCCAAATGGCGCCAACCATTCGCGGAGACCTCTAGAACAGCAAAAAGGCCCCGGTCATATCCGAGCTTTCATTGGTCTGCTAAGCTTGGCAAACTCGCTCAGACATTCAGGGTTAATAATAGAGTCTTTCATCCTAACATCTTCCCCTGCAACAACACTCCTGACGGCCTTTTCAACCTTCTTCCCATTTAGTGTATATGGGATGTCCTTCACTTGGTATATTTCCTTCGGCACGTGCCTTGGGCTGAGCTGCTTCTGAATCTCGCTGGCAATGCTAGATCGTAGCACATCGTTCAAATAAGCATCGCCCTTCATCTTAATGAACAATAGAACTTGCTCTTCGTCTCTCTCACTCCCACCGCCAAATCGAGTAATGCGCCTGCCGACCGCAATGGAGTCGTCTACTTCCGAAAATCGGCCTACCACGTCGTATAATTCTGCTGTTCCGAATCGGATTCCTGCAGGATTTCTCATTGATTAGCCACTACTTTTAAGATTCTGGTGCAAGCTTGCATAACGTATTGAGCTACGCTTACCGCCTGGATTCAGAACCCCGTCACTGCGGCCGTGAATCAAATATCCCTGTGTTTTGGGGTTCTTTGAAATGAAATCTCCCTGCGTCCAAACACCGGGGAATTCCGCAAAATATGTGTCGTAGTATCTCTGCCCTTTTTCATCGCCCCAGAATTTGACGGGCATGCTTACAAAGGGCTTTGAGATAACGAGCTCTCCCTTTTCCTCGGTATGCTCCACATTACGACCCTCTGGATTCCATATCTCAACTTTCAACCCCAAAACGGGTGCAGCCAGTTCGTTCCCGTAAACCGTGACAAGGTTGTTACCTCCCACAACTACATTAATCGTTAGCATCCATCTCAATTTGGATATTGGAATTAACCATACTTCCGCCGATTAGATCTGTTCCTCCAGACACATTATGAAGGCCGGTATGCTTCGGGAAGACATCATCGTAAAACCAAGAGGCGAGATCAGCGCTCAGCGTTGAGCCTGTCGTCAGAACTGTCTTCAAAGTTTGAAGGCGCCTAGCGATGTTACGACTTTGAGCGTCGTGCTTGAGGGCTGCCATGAATTTGGGGCTTGTGCCCCAATGGGTTACACTAGGTTGATAGAGTCAGCATTTTATCAACAATGAAACAATTTTCATTAGTAGAAATCCGAGTAGGCCACATACCGTTGACTTTCCAGTAGCTCCAGTTGAGATGACGGAGATGGATAAAGAGGATTCCCATCGTAGAGCACTACTCTGGCGCCAAGACTGAGGGCACTGACGAGCATATTCCACATCATCCAACCGATCTTGGGGAAACAGACATTAGTTTAGTCTTGATCTCCAATGAAAGTTAGAAAAGCAATTACCGTTGTGTACTGGTAATAGGTGGAGTCCGTGCCCATATCCATGTTAAGTCCCATACCGAGTTTATGGTTAAGCAGTACTGCACCCCCTGAATGACATATACCTAAATATTCTTGTCAGTTTCTATCATATTACCTCGGTCACATATTTAATTGGTACAAGAGCCTGTGAATGACTTACATTTTGGGGTTCCTGTGGTTCCTGAGCTGTAGGTGATTGTTAACTGGGAGCCTACCCTGGAGACGGTTGGCATGCACGTACGTATAAAGTATGTATATCGGATGGTCAAATGGAAGCTGTATAAAATTGAGCGGCTGGATGGGAATGTCCAAGAACTTCTCTAGCGTCGTTCTAATCCTCGATAGTCAGCGAAACGTGCGCCGACTATGCTGATGGACTGGCAGTGGTGGGTTCAATTGAGCACCACTAGTTGACTTACATTTCCTCATGGATCCATTGGGGATCATTGATAGCCACAACCGTCTGCAGCTCTTTACATTTGCTCTTCAATTCTCGTACAGGTGATGCCAATCTGTCTCGGAAGCTCCGTTTCTTGCCCGCATATAGCACCTGCGGCTCGATAAATAGTATCTTGGGCTTGATCTGTGAGAACCTGTCCACAATGCCTTTGGGGCCCATGTCAGGAGAAGTTGATGAGAAAATAGCGCCGACGGCCCCAGCAGCCAGCGCAATGACCAAAGGCTCAATAGTGTTTGTGGCAACGACTAATAAAGGAGTGGATAATGGCGATCAGCTCGGGTGTGGACAAACGGAGAGGCACGGGCACCTCTGTGATTATGCTCGGCGTGCTTTGAACTCATACTAACCTGCAATGCGATCGCCTTTCCCGACGCTAGCTCGAGTGAATGCACTAGCGTACCTGGCCACCTCGTCGCGTAGTTGGGTCCAGGTCAAGTGTTTCCATTCCGTCGCACCCTCGCGACATGCCGACACGGCAATGGCATCTGGGTGCGCCGCGAGACCCGTAGCAAGCATGTTTTCCGTAAAGTTCAGTTCGGCGCCGGGGAACCATTTCGGTGGCGGCCATATCTTCGTGAGCGAGTCCGCGACGCCCGAGGGAGGTTTTGACACCACAAGGTCAGCAAAGGCCCAGACCTCGACGTAAAAAAGCTCAAGATTGTCTACGGTCCATCGGTGAAGCTCAAAATAATTTTTGAGGGCGACATGATATTTCTTATTAATGTGCTGTCTGAATGCATCAAGACGCGTGAGCTCCGGCTTGGGATGCGACCACAGGGCTGCCATAATGATTGACATAGGAAACTCGATTTCTCAAAAGTGTTATCGTTTTGGTGAAAAAAGTGAAGATTACATGGAAGTAAGCAAAAGGTCGGGGACACATGGCGATGCTCTAAATAAGCGCTAGTCAAGACGGTAATACCCCCCTCATATTGGAACTTGACATTTTCACGTGCCGGGAAGTGAATGTAATCAACTATTTTCGGAACATTTTTAAGCAATTTAGTAAGTACGTAAGATTCAATCTGCACCGAGTGCTTTGGATACGTTGAATGCAGTGCAGCGGAGGAACCGGCGGGTGTCCGGAACAATCGTATTTGGTTGTTCCGCGGCTAAGAGTGGGAATCCTCCGAGCAAAAAGTCCGTCGGAGATATCCATCCAACTCTTTCCGTTCGGGCATGTAGATCCTGCTATATCATTTGTGTGATCTATATTCGGTTGGTATCAAAAGCAAAACGAATAATGATGGTGAGCAAAGTATAAGTAGATTCCTTCCTTGAAGGGGATAGCCAAATTAACTGCACAGCAGACGAAAAGACGGGCCTGACTACATTGTTCAAATCTATCGCATCCTATCAACCCGCTCTGTTTAAAATGGGACACACGGAATTTACTGATGTCATCATTGTCGGTGCTGGTCCATCAGGACTGGCTCTCGCCGTGGCCTTGAGCCACTTCCAGATCAAGGTGGGTTGAGAACGCCCCGTCGCACGATAGATCCTCCACGAGATTTTATTTCTGATTGAAAATTAACAATTGAATAGTCTGTGCTTCTCGAGAAGCAGCATGAAATCTGTGAAGATCCTCGTGCCATTGCCCTTGCAGGCGATGCTCTGCGAATTCTCTCAGTTCTCGGGGTCACTGACGAGGAAATGAGTCAAATAAGCCAACGTGAGTGATAGTGAGCGCCGGAATATTTGAAGAAATATGAAATTTGATATCTTAAGAACTATGTTAATGAGCTTTCATAGCCTTAACTGAGATTCAATTTCACAATGGTCCTTTCAACTCCAAGCCTTTCCTCACTATGGGCCACAACCAAGATTGGTCTGACCAAGCATCCCCAAACTCGGCGCTTATTCTGCAACCAGGACTTGGTAAGTATTTATTATCACCACATCACCTAGAGCCATTGCTATTAGAATTGGAACTTTTGGACTTGACTTACATGCTGGGTGTTGCAGAGAAGATACTTCGAGGCATGGCGGACTCGTCGCCTTACATTTCTATGAATCTTGACTGTGAAGTAGTAGCAATCGAACAGAGTCCAGATGTGATCGAAGCTGTATATGTAAAGAAAGAAGGGAATGATAAATACCAGGTTCAAGGAAAGTATTTGGTCGGCGCAGATGGCAAGCGCGGATTTGTCCGGAAGCAGTACCTTGAAGAAAAAGGAATTATACAAGAGACAGGGCTGTACGTTAAAATTCCCTATCTCTGTTTGACCTAAAGGTCTGTTTCAGTTCAAAGGCTAACGATCAATTGACGATACTAGATATAAATACGAGGCAACATGGGTCGCTGCCAATTTGCATGTTATCATGCCTACTCCAAAATCCCACCCAGACTTCCCACTTTGGGATCTCGGATACACACCCGAGGAGCTATGGGAATTATTTTGGCCCTCTGGCTTTCAGTATGTCAAAGTTTTACCAGCCTGTCTACAGCCCAAAAAAGGGGCAATGGGAACCAATAAACTAACGAAACGTTCTTCATAGCTTCTGCACTCATCCCACAATGCCCGTTGCTACAGGACGGTTTGGTCCCATCAACGAAAGGTTTTGGAGGTATGTGCCCCTAAAATAGACAGCTATACCCGCAGATGGCTCGCGAAACAACACTGGTGAATGGAGCTAAACATAAATGCAGATTCGAGTATGAGTTGCCACCCAACTTCCAACTATCCGACGACCTAAATGGACATTTAGAAGAGCAGATGAGAGAACATTTGACCCTTCCACCATGTAAATTACGGTTAGAACTCTTTCCTGTAGCATAGTGACTAGTTGATTGCTCACCTGTCATAGGCGCGGTGGTCAGCAACCACAGGCTCCAGTGCGATTCCCATGGGATTGTGTTGAAATCAAAAGATGTGCTCCCGCGCAGTAAGTGCTTTTTTCACTAGTGTATATATGATATAATTGGCTGATCTCAATGTTCTAGCTTCGCCCAGAAAGTTGTGAATCGTTGGTACGATGGGCGCGCAATTCTGATCGGTGATGCTGCACATGTTTTCCCTCCATTTGGCGCTCAAGGAATTGCCAATGGACTCCGAGACGCTTTCGGCCTATCGTGGAGACTTGCACTTCTCTGTGATACCCAACCTGCACAGGGAGCTCGATATAATAGGAATTCCCTTTTGGATGCATGGAGCCGCGAGCGTCGTTTAGGTGTGGATGAATCAACCAAGCTGACGGCGGAAAACGGATCCTTGATGGGCACCAAGTCGAACCTGCTTCCATTGGCTTTGTGGTGTGTGGGAGGTGTCATGGACGCTTTGCCATATCTCCGAGACACCTTTATGCGCGAACGTTTCTCCGATGCCAAAGGTTTCCAGGGCGCCGAAGGTGGTTTTTTTCTGGAAAAGGCCGGTGGTGGAGCGAGAAACGCGCAGGTCCACACCAAGAATATCCATGGATCTTTTGACCTTTCGGATAAGCTGTTCTGGAGCTCTGGGGCAGTTTTGACGCTCTTGCTTGTGAGTCCACCCACAGATCAAGAGTTTGACAACATCTCCAGACTTCTAGAGCGTGTGGACCTGCCAACTCGCTTTCTCGCCAGACGTATTGTCAGCTTAGAAACGAGTCCATCAAATGGTGTCATGCCAACTCAACAAGCCACATCCACGCTGTCAGTGCTGTCGCCTGCGTCAGTTGATGAATTGCGACTTGCGGGTCGCACGCCACTCCAACCGTATGACCCCTCTGTTATTAAGAGAAGGACCAACGGATCAAAATATGTATTGCTACGAGCAGATTTCATCATCTTTGCTCAAGCTAAAACCTTGGAGCAACTTGAGGGCCAGGTTGTGCAAGCTTGGGGCAAGGTAGTTGAGTAACTAAAACCCCAGATTAATTCCGTAATTTTAATTCATTCAATTTCTCAAATAACGCAATTGCTAATTTTGCTGCGTTTTAATGAGAAAAATTGAAATGACATAGTGTCCATTTAATTACTTAAATATCTGTCAAGACATAGTCATATCCAGCGAACATCGCGTCCCAATTGACTGCCAAGTCAATTTCCCCAATATTCAAGTCCGGAAAGTCGCCCAGAGTATGAATGCTGCCAGCAGGTACTAAATCAATGCTATGATTCTCAGGCTGCTCCGCTTCAACAGGCGGCCCAGAAGGCTCCTCATTACTGGCCAGCTCAGGAAGAACGAAGTCGGTATTTTCACTTATGAGTGAATATAGTCCTTTTCCCTCGACGAGTAGATCAAAAAGAAACCCGAACGCGCTTTTATGGGATAGATGTAGTATATCTCTATCACATAATCTCCTCAGTCCATCTGAATCGCGTTAGTAGGCCTCTTGGTTTACTTGACGAAGGGGTAATGGAAGTGATAGCCGAGACCAAATTTCTGAGTAAACGCACCTGCCAGGCCATTTGCTGAAGCATCATCAGCATAAATCCTCAGTCTTCATAGGAGGAACTTACCAAGGGGCCAATAACGGCCAATTTGACAAAGAAATAGAAACAATAAATCAATATGCGTAGATGGCCGAGAATTCTCATCTGCTGCGTTTCGTCGTATTTTATGATCCAACGCGAATACAGCGCCGGTTATAAAAATGATATAGGAACTTATAGGATCAATGGAGTGGAAGTAATCGGGTTTCCAGTTTCGCACTACACCGAGCACCTCGGTTGCTTTCGATATGACTGGTTGCCATGTCTCCTGCAGAGGGTGTTCTGATCTAGTCAAGCCAGTGTTGTCCAGCCGCACAGCCAATATAGCATGGATTAAACTCGCACTATATGGAAAGGTTAGAAAATGTTGTCAAATATGATCTGCAGCTGGAGAGAAATCCGGCTTCTTACCCTTGCCAGACGAACAAGGCTTCCAATCGATCTCGATGCTCAATGTCGGGCTCTTGGATTGTCGTGTTTCGAGTAGGATTAAAGACCCAGCTTGGTAAAAGCATCATGGTTGCAGCACGGTCGCTATCAATTTCTCGGAAGCGCGCTTGCCAGAACGGCTCATGGCTTTGTTTGGCAGTGGCTCTGAGTTCAGTGACGGACCTCATGAACGTGCAGACGCCAAGGTAAAGATTCCTAGCCCGACATTGAGATCTGGAGAAGACAGTATTCATGTTCTCCCACAGCTTGGATGAGGGAGAAAGTTTGAGCTGAGTGTCCACGTCGTTGTCATTCCACGCAGCCTCTAAACAGCGGTGGTTGGTTAATTCCGGAACAGACCTGATGGGAAGCGCCATTTCCCCTTGTGTTTGGCCCGCGATAGCGTGAGACACAGCTCTGGCCAAGTTGTTAGAGAATTTGAAGTGAAGGGTATTAATGGGTTAAAGTCTACTCACGCTATAGCGCTTAAGCGAGTATCGAGCCCATAGATACACCACCACACGGTGCGCCATTCCTCAGCATCGCATTTGGAGATCCTTCCCGCTGTGGATCCACCACCGTGAATTTTATTAGACTTGGGGTTGTTTACAATTTGGCGATGGTAAAGATCCGCCATGCGAGAAATCCGTGCAATCTCGGCGATGTTCTCCCAGCTCACACGGGATGATATGTTGTGTAGAAAGAGCAGTATGGAAGCCTTTAGTTCCTCCATACTCAATTCAGCACTATTGGCATGCTGAGCGGCACACTTTGCGAAGTATTCCGGAGAAAGGTTCGAGGAGTTTGAGGAAGCAAATCGTGACGCGACAGAGCAAACTGCCATTTTGAGGCGAGGGGACATTTCGGACAGCCCATAGTCGCTAGTCTGAGAGGTTGAGCATCGCAATAAAGGATACACAGGTTGCACGTGATGCATGTATAGCCCAAGTCTGTAGATATGAGCTTTTGTCGGCGTTTGAAGGAGAGTTGGAGAGTAATCGACTCACAGAAATTCCTCAACATCCGAACTCAAATCGGAGACAGGTCTTGGCACCGCGAGAGCGATATCGATGCTATCGTATAGAAAAGTCCCATGGGCCGACAAGTTGAGACTGGAGACTTCTGTTGGGTCAGCAATGCTGCCGAGCGAGGTGGAGACAGATCCAGGGGGAGCCGAGGTAACAACAGATGGCGCAAAACCAGAACGTCTTTTTGGAGGTCCTAGCAGTTGTAATACTAGTCAGACAAACTAAACTGAGAGAGGAAGCAAGTTCTTGGTAGAAATACCAGGCTTCTTTCTACGTTGGCTGTATGTGCACTCGCCGCCTCGTAAGCGACAAGCTGAGCATGTCGGTGTACCCATATCACCTGGGACGGTCGGGTCAGCGCCAAAAACAGCGGGGTATCCTTTTCTGCCTTGTCGTACATTTGATCTTCTTGCTGTAGAGTGTGGTGATGGTGGTTATGAATATAGCCCTTGACATTTTGGATTAACTAAGACACGTACATTCTGCAATTGTCGCACACGCGGAGCTTCAAGCGACTCGCCTGGTCTCTGTGCTGGGGACTGCGCGCCGTCGAGCGTGTAGGGCTTGCTTGGTGACCAAGCGACTCCATTTTTCTTGGCGACGGAGAACGGATTAGAAAGGATAGTTTTGGTAAAATTGAGATGCGAAAACTAAAACTGGAGAAAAAGAAGACGGCAACTTGACTACGGCAATTCAGTCCGGGGCCGCCGGATGAGCTACATTTGAATGCGGGGCTGCGCTGCGCCTGACTGCGCAGTTAGGGGGGCGGCTTACGGCACTGCAGCGAATACCCTAGTGATCTGTCTAAATGGTGACAATTGCTGGTGCTCCTTGGGCGACCAAGTCAAAGCTGCCTCTCAAAGGGGATACACAACAATATACGCATGGTGACAATTGCTATTGATTCAAGCTGCAGCAGAATGTCGCTCTTTGAGTCGCACAAGAAGTCCCGTCTGTTTCGCGAACCAATATGTCCTGACCGTCCACTCCGGCTTGTCGGATGCCCACTCGACGTCAAACTGGCGAAGAAGCTGCGGCACGACCTTGCCCATTTCCATGATGGAAATGTTCTTCCCGATGCACGTTCTAGCACCAGCTCCAAACTATCAAAATCGAATTAGCACCAGGGCCAGGCCTGACGGGGCCGGGACTTACTTACAGTGAGGAGGTGCCGGTCCATTTCCTTGACCCGCTCCGTGTCACCAAGCCAGCGTTCGGGCCTGAATTCATCCGCGTCGTCGCCGAATACTTGTCGGTCGCGATGCAGTACGGCTGGGTTAACCCCAACAATGGTGCCCGCGGGGAGAAATTGCCCACACAAATGCACACCTTGACTTGGCACGACTCTCTCAAGCGGGTATGACACGCCGGGGTGCATTCTCATCGCTTCTTTAATACAGACTTGCCTGCTCAGAGAAGATGGTCGCGTCAGCAAATGCTCTCAAGGACTCGGCACAGACGGGTAACGACGCGTGGGCGGATTCACAGGTATTCCATCTGAAGACTCTCTGCATAGCTGATGACTGGCGACAGCTTGTCTGCACTCTGAAACGCATCAATCTCTTCCTGAAGCTTCTTGTAGACCCGCTGGTCTCGAATGACGTAGTAGAAGACGGCTCGTAAAGAAATGGCTGTCGTGTCGCTTCCCGCTAGCCTGCGTATCGCTAATTAGCAGTTTGCAATCGATCACAAGCTTATCAGAAGTCTTACAAGTTGTTCATCAAATGATTCATCAATTCCTTTGCTGGCATTAGCTCTCCTGTAGACTCTGACTGCTGTCTGAGGTAGGCAAGGAAGTCAGCTCGTTCAACATCATCTTCTCTCGAATCGTATAATTCCACCGCGTCCAACACCATCTTAATTTATCGTTAGCATAACCCGCTTGAGTTAAAATGCAAAACTCCGGCGACAATTACCTGGTTGACTATGTGCATAGGGTTATTATGTCCCAGACGACTCAACACCCATTGAACAGCTGGGCTCCCGAGGAGGAACGGATGGATCCATGGGATCTGTCCCACGACACCTGCATACCCAAGACCGCCTTCAATTCCAG
Source organism: Calonectria montana (assembly GCA_022606435.1). Taxonomy (NCBI): domain Eukaryota; kingdom Fungi; phylum Ascomycota; class Sordariomycetes; order Hypocreales; family Nectriaceae; genus Calonectria; species Calonectria montana. The sequence continues at coordinate 5,152,345 of JAIZZI010000004.1, forward strand.
ATATGACATTTTCGACGTCTGTTTCATGTTCCATAAACCCAAATCGCCGCGCAAACGTGATGGCGCCAATGACATCAAATGCATACCACTGCACCCAGACTCCAAGATCCACAACGTCGCCTTGCTTCTGCTTCATAGCCTCTGTGAAGATTTGAGTGCACGGGTCCACTAAATATTCTAGAGTTCGCAAAGACGTCATACTAAACTTTTGTGCCACAGGTCGCTTCAAAGCCCTATGTTCTTCTGGTGAGATGGTTGTGAACAAGCTTGGCAAGATGGTCCATTCATAAATCATGTCCAACGTGTGGTAAAAGGGCGACTGGAAAATGTGCAACCAAGTGGCTATTATCAGTCGCTGGAGTTGGATTGAGGGTCGAATCGCCTACCTTGATAAATTTGCTGTTTATCCCATAGATGATTGGAATGGCGGCAGGGTCCGATATGTCCACCACATTGGGAGCGGTCCGAACCACAGCGCCATGTTTCTTGTGAAGCTCCTGATACTTTTCATGGGCCATCCCGGTCCATACAAAACCCACGCGCCATAACGAAGAGAATTTCGCTAGCCATGGTCCAGGTAAGTCTCGGAGGCCAGGGCGAAAAGCAACATAAATCAGTCTGGCCGTCCATACCAGGGTTATGAATAGAATAGCAGAAGGCAAATTGTAATCCATGGCGAATAAAAGATGGGTAAAAGTATGGGAAACAGAATCCCCCAACCGTGTTTTACGCCACCTATATTTAATTTTCACAATGCTCTATCCATTACTCGGCGCAATTTTCCCAATCTAGAATAAATCTGCAATGTCATTCAAAAGGGAACTGATGGGATTTGGAATGCCGGTTCAATCGATGGTCGCTAGGCCGAGATCTGGGATCGGAGCCCGACCGGCATAATCCACCGGAGGAACCTTTCGCTCGATATCCTACACACTTAGGAAGATATTCCGACCAGCCATCATAGGCGCATACTGCAGAAAGTTGTGGATATAGAACAGGGACATGATGTACTTCTTTTTTTTTTTGACACAAATACATCTTTCAGACCCATACACTCGATTCATATTTGGCCTATAAAGGCAGCTTTTTGACAAATCCATATCCACCAACCCTTGCCAAGAACCATGACTTCAACCAGACTCCCAGAAATCCACAACGATGCCTCAAAAGTCCAATTAGAGCGCATCTCGCACGTTTACTTTGAGCATCCGGATCTAGAGAATTTTGATCAGTTCGCCCACGATTTTGGTCTGGTCAAGGTTGAAAGCAAGCACCCCGACACAGTACTGTACCGTGGCTACGGAAAGGACCAGTACTGCTATGTCGCCCAGAAATCGACAACCGGGAAACCCACATTTGGAGGCGGCGCCTGGGTCGCCCAGACCAAGGCCGACTTTGACAAGGTCACGGCCATGAACGGGGCGGAGATTACGGACCTGTCCGAATTCCCTGGTGGCGGTCTAAGAGCCACCGTAAAATCTCCTGCGGGGTTTCCATTCCACGTCGTGTATGGGATACAGGAACGACAGGTGGGCGATTCGGTCCCCTCGGCTCAGATAGAGAACACAGGGCCCTTTAACGGCAGCTTAGATAAACAGAGATATGGTAATTTGACATCCTCATGACTCTTTTTACGTCACATTTTATATCGTAACCTAACCATAGTGTTCCATTCTAGGGAAATTCCAGCGGTTTCATCCGGGCCCAGCACTCGTGCACAAGCTGGGTCACTACGGCTTTCTGGTCTCGGACTGGGACGAGGAGGTCCGATGGGCCACGGAAAACTTTAATTTTGTACCCTCAGATGTTCAGTACGAACCGTCCAACGAAGATCTGGACGTTATAACTTTCCTGCATCTCGATCTTGGAGAACGCTATTCCGACCACCATTCGCTCTTCCTATCCCGTGCGCCGCCGGGCGAGACTCAACGGATGCATCACACATCTTTCGAAGTTGAGGATTTTGACACGCAGCAACTTGGTCATTATTGGCTGGCCGGCAAGGGCTACAAGAGCGTTTGGGGCGTTGGCAGACACATCCTAGGGTCACAGATATTCGACTATTGGCGGGATACAAGCGGATTCACCATTGAGCATTACGCTGATGGGGATCTGGTAAATGTACACACGGGAGCCAAGAGGAGCAAGGCTGGGCCGTTGTCGGTTTGGGGGCCCGAAATGTCCCCGGAAATGATGGCTGATGGGACCAAGCCTACGGGAGCTTAAACTGCGATATACAAGCCGCGTTTCATATTCACTGATCAACAAAATATAGAAATGAAGCTCACAATAAATACATCCAGCTTACTTAACACAATATTCTTGATCAACTTGTCATGTACATGTCTGTGTTTATGAGTAAGAAAAGTATGTTAAGTCAATGGCGTGGTTCTCATCCACATATTTTTGGGTTAAAATAATTACATCAAGTATTTCAATTTAGACAAATTTTCCATTTCGTCTCTTTGCGTGAATTGAGGCTTGTCCATGTCATTGATAAAAGTTCTGTATCCCACTGAACGAAAAATATACTTTGCCTACCCTGCAGCAACCATGTAGCAAAGTCTCGTGATTGAGCTGACCTTGTGGTCTTGTGGCAGTATGTCGACCGAATATGACATAGTATGCTCCGGGGACTTGTGAGAGTGATTACGGCCAAGGCAGCATGTCCCGGGCGTGCCGCGGACTTCGGATGATTCTGTCTCAGTTCCTCCGGCAGTTCCTCCGGTGCGGGACCCACTAGCGCCTAGTGTTGCGCATTGGAGTAGAACTAACACGGAGCTGTACCGAGGAGAACGAAAAGAGTCACTATATCCAACTTGATTGTCGCAAGGAAAAATAATTTCTGATTACATTTATTTCACCCTGAAGTGTCCGTTGCGCCCAAATCGGATCACATCAACCAGCACTCGCATTCAACCCAACCAATTTGTCAACCAACACCATCTTCAGCCATGCCTTCTTGGAACTATCTTGTCCATTTCGAGGCTGAAAACGGCCAGACGTTCTTTGCAACATTTCAATCTGTGCCTCAAGAATCACAGCTGGTTGGCTCGTCCATCAACGGTTTTGCTTCATATGATGATCTCCTAGAAAATCAAGACCAATCTTTGGTGACTGTCAAAAAGGTAAGTCAACGGCCACAACGCAAGCTTTTTGCTTGCTTCCTATTGGAAAAGATTGTCGTTAAATAAAATTTGAAATAGATTTTGCCTCCGATTCCCTTGTTGGGTGACATCATTTGCATTGGTCTCAACTACCGGGAACACGCAGAGGAAGCAAGCGTGAGTTGCTAATATTGCATCGTCAGAAATTGTCAAAAGCTAACCCATATCCCAGTTGACCGTACCTCTTGACCCAGTGATGTGGTACAAGCACTCGCGTGCCCTTGCTGGACCCGGACCTATCGCTATCCCGAAAATCGCGGCAGATAATTACCCGGATTTTGAGGCAAGTATTCATTCTTCATTGTTTTGACTTGCCGATAATGCTTGAGCTTTGGCAGGCTAACTTAAATAGGGTGAGCTCACCATTGTTACATCGAAAGATGCTCTAAATGTCAGTGTCGAGGATGCTCCTGGCTATATCCTGGGGTACACAGCTGGCAATGACCTTACGGCGCGCGGACTGCAGGATCCAAAGCGTGGAGGACACCAATTCACCCGCTGCAAGGCATTTGACAACTTTGCCCCACTGGGCCCAGTATTAGCAAGCCCACAGGCATTTGGTGATGTGGCACAAAATAGGATCATCACCAAGGTCAATGGGCAGGTCTTCCAAGATAGCGCCTGCGATTTGATACATGGCCCAGCTAAACTGATCAGTTTCCTCTCGCAAGGTGTGTCTCTATTCCCATCTCATGTAAACCGTATGAATGGAAGTTAACTTGGGATTCTAGGAACCACTTTACCAGCGGGCACTGTGATTATGACGGGCTCGCCCCCAGGAATTGGGTATTTCTCCAAGCCGCAGTACAAATTGAAGGACAAAGATGTTGTTTCAGTTGAACTAACTGGTGTCGGAATTCTTACAAATACCATGGTTTTCGAGTAAGATAGTTATCTAGACTCTTTTGATCGACTTGGGCGAGCTCTGCAGCATCATCACGGGATGGGCCAAATAGCCAGGTGACACGCTTAGATCGGGTTAGACGGATGCTTCATTCATTGGCTCTCGAATGGTTCACGTGCATTTGGATTCCTGCAATTGGTTGGGTATGCTCGGCTGAAGTGGTCACACCCGACTAACAACGAGGCGCAGTGCTGACTCATCACCAATAGAGGGACTCAGCTAAAGCAGGCATCACTCCACTCCTTACCTCTTTCACCATTCATTATGCTTAATTTTATGGCCTTGAATAGAACTGGATCATTGATTTGTTTCCTATTTGAGATCAAAAGCTTGAATCTATACTGTATTCACGATGCATGACGGTGGACATTTTGACAGTGGCCACCACGACAGCGGGCATCACGACAGCGGGCATCACGACAGCGGGCATCACGACAACGGGCATCACGACAACGGGCATCACGATAGCGGACATCAACATCATGACCATCACCACCACCATCATCAAAACGACCATTCCCATAGCCACCATCAAGATACCACCCCTTATCCCTATTATTATTCTGGATACCAAACCTTCCCCGACAACCAGGGCTACCATGGTCGAAGCAGATCATCCTGGGAATATCAAGAGTCTAGCTGCTTTTGGCTACTACTTATTTTGGCAGTTATTGCCTTGGAGATATACCTGATCGCAGTGCTGTAAAATATTTGCGACAGGATGACACAACATGACTTGAAACAATCAGAAATCTCCACTGCAGTCGCAGTATTGATACCAGAGCGGGATAACAGAACCGACGACCGTTTTCAGAGGGGCAAGGCTTTCTCATGTAACATTTATTCAACGTGGGCAATGGGTACTTCGGTTGGTGTGCGACCTGACATTATGAAGCGGATTTCAAGAGGCTTGTCAGATTCCAGTTCATGATAACAGTCGAACAGGGTGGATATCATTGTGGGAAATCGGATAAAGCTGATTCAGAATCTCTTAAAATATAGTGAGAATGGACTGTAGCCGAAGAGAACCTGTCTATTTTATTATTGGGTGTTCGGGATAGGTCAAGAGTCGTGGTGTTCTGTGGATAGAATAGGTCGTTGAGATTCATCTCGGAAACTCCTAGACGAACTTGGACAGCCTATAGGGTCTTATCTGTATCACGAGAATTATTCTATAGTTAGTAGATTTAGATTTAGAGTGATTTTAACAGTAATGTTCCTTAACTTGCAGCACATAGTATCGATTTGGTGACCCAATTTATTACTGATTTTGATACATCACAGGTCGGAGTGCTTGTAATGATTATATGCCATTGCATGCATAAACACGAAAACATATTTTGCATATTACCAAAGGATAATGAGCACCCTAGTATGCCCTAATGGCCTGTTTCATGCACGGATGAATGTCGCCTCTTACAAAGCCCATTTTGGTCCGTTAGTAAGACCACGATCAATTTGGCGGTTACGATACGTATAAAGCGCCACCAAGGCGCCAGTGAGAACAGAACCAAGCAGGAGAAGACTACCGTTCACCCAGTGACCAGTAGGGTACCCCTCTGCAGCCTCTGAACTTTTGTAAATCCACACTCCAGCAATCTGACCAGGTGCGCCAAAGGAAATGTTGAGCGCAATGGCTAGACCTTGAGCAGAAGTCGATCTGAGATTTGCCGAAAGCCAACCTAGCAAGATGGGAATTGTTGCGAATGTGCCGCAAGTGGCAATTATGAGACCAGCATATCTGCCGTGGTACTCTGTAGCAGGAAGGCAGGCTGACAAGATAAAACCAAGCGCACCAACAAGCATGAGGCCAACAGTGGTGAGGGCTCTTTTCTCATACTTGTCGCAATAGAATGACAATGCAATTGTTACGACAAAGGCAGCAGCATCTGAAAAACAGGCATTAGCATCAAATCACAAATTTGTGGTGAATGAAATCACCTACATGGCGGGACTGTCATGAGCTGAGCCTGAAGTGAGTCATAACCAAGACCCTTGGTGATCGAAGGGGTGAATAGAGACAAGCTTGAGAATGGGCAAGACTTGGAGAAATAGACAATGTAATGAAGATAGAGTCTCCAGTCAAAGAGGACCTCCTTCGCATCCTCCCACTTCATGTTGCTGGCTGAGCCCTTTGAGCCATTGAACTCCATGCGTAGTATGGCTAGATCTTTCTCCTCTGTGCTAAGAAACTTAGCATTCTCTGGATAGTCAGGTAAGATAAAGAAAATAAAAATTCCAAAAAGGACAGATGGGGCGCCTTCGAGAATGAATACTGTTGGAAGCAATCAGAAATTCTATAGGTTCCACGAGAGATGCCAAAAGTCACTTACGCCATCTCCAGGCCCAAAGTCCTGCGGTTTTCTCCATATGAGAGATACCATAGGCGATCAAGCCGCCAAAAGCCCCAGCTAGTGTGGCAGTGGAATAGATAAACGCCAGGCGAAGGGATCGTTCGTTGGCGCGGTACCAGAAGGAGATATAATACGCCAGGCCCGGGGCCAAACCTGCTTCGAAAATACCGAGAATGAATCTTGCAGCCGTTAAGCCTCCAAAGTTTTGGACAGACCCAAGGCACATGGAAATCGTTCCCCAGCTACAGAGGAGGAATGAAAACCATTTGGATGGGCCAGCCTTCTTCATGAAAAAGTTGGAGGGTGCTTCGAAAATTGTGTAGGCTATAAGGAAAACCATGAGAGCGATCGAGTATTGCTTACTGCTCATGCCTGTTTCAGAAAGCATGTCATGCCCTGCTTCAGAGTTCATTACTTTTGCGTTTCCAATATTCGATCGATCGAGATAGGCGAGCAGGTACATCATGGCGCAAGCAGGTATAATTCGCAAGTCCTGCTTCCAAAGCAGATTTTTGTTTTCTTTGGTATCTTCTTGGCCAACAAAGGCATCAACATGGGCCATGTCCCCACCCTTGATACCCCCAGTTGCACCCTTGTTGTTTTTTTAGTCGAGGATAATATCATTCTGAAACGAGATGCCATACCTTCTCGATAATAGATGGGCTTGGAGACATAGCCTCCTTGTGAGAAGCTGAAGCATCCTTTTCAGCCATTAGGTCTGTCGGGATGATGATTGGCTTGTAATATAATATTGCTGGCTTTTGCTCCTCCTTGTTTTCCCTGCTTGGTACATGAAGGGAGAAATGGTGAGAAACCAGAGAGACACAGGTGATTTCTGGCACCTTTATATCCCACTCCTCAACGGACTACTCTTCCATCAATAAGAAGATAGTCTCTCAATCAGATTGGCCCATTTTAGATGCGGAGAAACATGTGGGGAGAACTTGTCGAACCCAAGACGTTGGAACCACCCAATCCCCCATGGGGACTTGGAATGCCCCGGACATTCTCCGCACTAGAATGGTGGTGTGGTGGGTCTGACTTAGGGGCAACGCCACTTCGGACGCAGTGCGAGATATCTTGATGACCTCTCGCGCTCTCTCCGTCTGGATGAGTAGACGAATCTCTGTCTGCATGTCTCTGTGTTCTCGCGACAACCCCACATTCAGATGACGCCCGAGCCCGAGCTGCCGCACAAGCCGACGCATCGCGTTTTCGCTTGCCAAAGATGCTCCCAAAGAAAACAGAAATGTGATCGCACATTACCTGTCTGTTCTGCTTGCCGCTCCTCCAGCTCTCCATGCATTACTTCAGATAGAGAGAAGGATGTTGTGCAACTCAATGATAAGGAAGTCGCACGAAAAGGTTACGTCACCAACCTGCTGGAGCGCATTGCTTCGCTCGAAAGTCAGTTGGCGCAGTCAAGCCTCACCGCTGTCCCTGCAATCAATCATGCCACGGCAACCACCGTCACGTCCCCGTCTGTTTCGGACCATGAGCGAACAACCCCCCTAACCCACCCTCGGTGGCCGCTAGACGGAACCGGTATGAACATGGACTCCCTGTCGCGAAGCGCAATGGCCGAGCCTCGAGGTCGTGCAGGGGAGTTCCTCAAGCAACTTTCAATGCCGCGCATAATTGCCGGAGTCACGGAGACATACGGTGGAAATCCAGAGGCAGCTACCAGAGTAGATTCGCTGTGGGATGGCATCTCAAAGTACATCCGCCATCCGGCTGGTCCGACACACCGTCTCTTTATCCAATCGGCGGATGCCGACAAAGCATTGGAGACTTACCTTGAGGTGGTTGATTTCCGCTTTCCGCGGCTCCCTGTCGAGAAGGTGAAGGCAGGATTCAGCGCAATCACAGCATCAGAAGAAGGCGCATATGCAGAGACCATGTCAAAAGACCCCGCTTATATCTTCATGGCATACATGGTTATAGCAATTGTGCCACTTGTCAGCGATAATTATCCAATCTCCCAAGGGTCGTTTGTGTCCATTCAACTCCTGGGGAAGTGTTTAAAAGTACTAGACCGCGTTTTTCAGAAAGAAGATGGGGTAGATATTATACAGTGTCTTCACTTGTTGGTCATTTTCTCCATCCATTGCTCAGCCGCAGGTTCCGCATGGCATCTCATTGGCTTTACTATGAACAAGTGCATCGCTTTGGGATACCACCATGATCCGGCACCGGCAAGTCTGGAGATATCTGTCGAAGAGCTTGAGCAACGCCGCTGGGCGTTCTGGGGTTGCTACCACTTGGATAGACTTATCTGTGCTGCCTTGGGACGCCCTTGCTCCATTGATGATCGATATATTACCGTGGCGCTTCCCAGAAAGCCTCAAACTTTACAATCCAGGGGCAGTTTACAAGACGCATTCAACATGCACTTATTTCGTTACGCCCAGCTAATTTCATCCATGATCGACGAGGCCATCCAAGAAGACTTCAATGTTTCATTAGGACGAATGTTCCAGTGGCGCAGCATGATGCCACCACACTCAGAGCCTTATGCGCGACACCCATACTTATATCAAACGTCTTTATACAACACCTGTATGCTCCGCGTTGGGATACGCGAAGTTTTGACGCCATACAACTTTGTGGAGGAAGTTACACTGGCCACCAAGATTACACACACAGCGATTGGCCAAAGTGATTACTTCACGATAGATGATGTCGAAAGATTGGAATGTCCCAGAGTCGAAAGGGTCAAACTATTTGAAATATGCTGTTCTGTGGCGCGAAGTTTAGATCGCAATCGAATGGTCGAGCGCCATTTTCTTTCCTTCTTGACTGGATACAGCGCCTTTTCCATGGCTTTAGCCACCCTGTACCACCGTGCTCTTTTCAAAAGGTCGACAGATTCGATTGAGTCCCAGTTCAATACTCCGCAGAGTGTTTTTGAGGAGAGCTATCAGCGTCTTTTACCCTCGAACCGATTCCCTACACATATATTTGGTCCAAGTGCCTCCTGTGATACCGACAACAGGTCTAGCTGGGATGCTGTGCTAGCGATCGCCTGCCAAAAATTAGATATTGTTGGACGACAGTTCCCGAGGATGCACGACTACAAGCAAATAATCGAACGTATGAGACGCAAGCAAGACGGAATTGACCAAAATCGAGAGAATGAATATCCAGAAAATGTAGAAACTTTGGTGTCTAGAATACGACCATTACACCTCAACCGTCTCGCATTGGTCATTTGCTTTCTCATGAAATGAGCAAATGCATACGCTGAGACTGAGAATGTTTTCCGAGAGGATTCTAGAGCGCGTAATTCAAACTTATTGAAAGGACTTTATCGGCATCTATACTGTATCATTTATGACGCTTTAGTCAGTTGAGACTGATAGCAATGCTTCAGCACACTTCTTGCCTCCACTTGCAATGATTCCGGAATCTTGCTGAGCTAAAATGAACCTGGCGCCCAGGGTTTTAATAGCCCAACTTTGAATGAGTGGTGCATCGTAAATTCCCGCCAATCCAAATATTTTGCCATGTTTTTTACAAGCCGAACTAACACGTTCCAGAGCGTCTCTAAATTCGTTGCTCTCGAATTGGCTTGGCACCCCTAGTTCAATTGACAAATCGTTTGATCCTATCAAGAGGACATCAACACCACCGACAGCCGCAATCTCGTCCACCTTGTCGATGCTCTCCTTTGTCTCAATCATCAGAATAACAGATGACCCGCGAGCATTGGTCTCTTGGATAATGGTTTTGGCGGGAGTTGCCTTCAATGCGAAAATAGGCAGTTGGCCGGTCATGGAACGGCATCCCTGAGGGGGGTATTTCGATATTTTGACGGCGGATATCGCATCATCTAAGAAGGCCGATTAATACATATTTAGACTGATATATTCATCAAATTTCGCCAAAGCACCTTTATTGTGAATATGGGGAAACACTACACCCATCGCGCCCCCGTCGAGAACTCGTTGCACAAAGCCATTGCCGCACTGATATGGAACTCTTACAAATGGCGTAATGCCAATCTGCAAAGCCGCGGTACAGTGCTGACTGGCATCATCGATGGACAGAGTAGAATGCTCCAAGTCAATGAACAAGGCATCAAAGTTTGCGTTGTGGGCTAGTTGTACAACAGCAGGATTGCTGACTAGCCTGATTCCAAACGCCTGATTGCCCAGTCACATCAGTCAATTCCGCAATTTTTTATCATGGGGGACCGAGACTCACCTTACAAAGGCTGTTAGCTTCAACCAGACTCAGGAGATTATTTTGCAACAATTTGACTGTCATGGTGCCAAATGGATAATCTTGGTTACGACAAAGAGGTTCTTTTTTTTTAATAAATGAAATGTATGCAAGCGACTTGATCTTTTATTCTTTTTTTCAATAATGATCTAGATTTTATTCTGATAGTCTCACCCGCTTTTTTGAGACTAGTTCCTTTCGATGGATGACTTATTGCCGGCCTCTCGCAGCCATTCCGATGAAGTTTTGTGCCAAACTTCAGACCGGAACACTGTTGCCGATGCGGAGAACTCTGGCCTTTCGCGAGCGTCCCGACGAATCTCGCGGTGGGCCCGACGCGACAGTCTGTCGAGTCAGGACCCAGGCACACGCCATGCCGTTTTAGTCAAGGTGGGTAATTGTTGTGTGTTGACCCGGCTTGTCTCCGGCTCATTGACCCAAGTAGGTGATGATATCAGCCTTCGGTAGAGAGTCTGTGGCTCGTCTCCTTCTCCTTCCCTTCAATCAACGATAGCAAACTGGCGGGGTTTTTCATCAGTTAAAAGACCCACCCATTTCCTTGCTTCATTTAAACGGATTGATTGCGAAGTTATACTCCCACAACTTTTTTTATTTGCATTTACATTGAAAACGTCATATCCTTCAAGAAAAATGGTGCCTTATCTCTCCAACTCGCCAGATGGATCGCCTGCTTCTCAGGTCAAGAAGCCGCAGCTGTACATTCTGAGTGATTTCCATCCAGAAGCAGTCAAACATGCACAGTCACTTTTTGATTGCGTCTTGTATGGCGACCCAAAAGGCGAGGCGTGGCGATCGAACGCGACAGCCATTTTGATCAAAGATTACTATATTACGGCGAAGGATCTCGATTCTGCGCCTCAACTCCGAGTCATCGGTAAGCAAGGTGTTGGCCTCGACAAGGTTGATGTTGAGGCTTGCAAAAAAAGAGGTGTCCGGGTCTGCAACACGCCTGGGGTCAATGCCAGCGCCGTAGCTGAAATGACGTTGTGTTTAGCCCTAACCGTTGCAAGAGAAGTGCCACAGATGGTGTTGAGGCAGCGGATTGATGGCGAGGCAATCCGAAAAGAGACGATAAACGGAATGCTGATCTCCCGCAAGACAATTGGCATTATTGGGATGGGCAATATTGGACAGGCCGTCGCTAGGATGTTCTCGGGTGGATTGCAAGCTTCTATTATTGCATACGATCCATTTTTCCCCAAGGATAAGGGGCCTTGGGAATCGATTCCCCACCAACGTGTTCATAAACTCAACGACCTGTTGCAGGGTTCCGATCTTGTAACTGTTCACGTTCCCTTAACTCCAGCCACCGAGGGAATGATATCGTATTCTCAGTTTCAAATCATGAAGCCCTCGGCTATATTACTCAATACTGCCAGAGGCGGAATCGTGAACGAGGATGATTTAGTTCGGGCACTCGAAGAGGGCCTGATCTGGGGCGCTGGATTTGATTGTCATGTACAGGAGCCTCCTACAAGGGAAAGGTATGAGCGCTTGTGGAACTGTAGAAGATTTGTAGGGACACCACATATTGCAGCAGCTACCGACGAAACACAAATTGCGACAATCAATGCTGCCATTGATGGTGTTTATCAATTCCTTAAGGATAATGTAGAATAGGCTCTCAATTTACTGCTGTATCCATTTCAGACGTTCACACATAGCAAGTAATCCTTACGTCTGATGTTCCATGCTCGTCGAAGGTGAGTCCTGCCACAGAGGTATCATGTCCCAAATATACTCAGAAATGCTTGAATCAATTCCTTCCGCCCCAGTAACCAAAGAGAATGGCCAAGAAGATGATTGCCATGCCTGGTTGAGATTTCCTTCTATATGCTGAGTATCATCTTGGAATAGATTCGGAAAAAGCGTGTTCATGCTCATCCCTGGCACTGTCGAGTCCCATTCGTGGTTGTTGAATTGAGATTCCTCATTGGGTCCATCCACTGCCAGGTTGGTGAAATCTTGAAGAGGCACCCGTTCCAAATTGTTTGATTTGCTTGTTTGTATACTAGGGTTTGTAGAATTGTGGAGGATACTCGCTGAGATCTCACAATTCGTCCCCGTGGCTGATGACCTTTGAGGTCCATGTGTATCGGCCCTTATCCGCTCCAGCTCTTGTTTGAGGGTTTCGAAGAACTGGGTATAATATTTGACGTCGGGCATTTGCTCAGAGAACCATTGAAGCGTCTCACTAGCAGTGTACATTGAGTCTAGCGCTTCGTCCATAGTTGGGTGTGAACCATCCTCAAGGTCCGCCAGCCACCGTTCCACATCCACGCCAGAAAAGCATTCCTCCGACGTGACATGGTGTTGAAGCTGGACATTGATGACCAAAACAAGCACAATACCAGCAACTAAGATCAAGTGCATATAGGTGCGCGTAAAAGTTACCAAGTCCTTCTCGCGCAGCTTATGAAATGTATTGATAACGCTACACGATGCTTGCAGACATGGTCGCAATAGGCTATGCGGTGGCAAAGACCCGGTGGGTTGTAATTTATCTATAATCGCTCGAAACAACCATAGTCGAGTTTCCTGATAGGAAATCTCGTTGTATTCCTTGGTCTCGAACAAGCATGATGGCGTGTTGAAGACGGGTGTATCATCGCGCCACATTCGTAATTCTCTTGCAAAGTCACAAAGCTGCGGGAATATTAAAGCCACATTTGAGGCTCGATTCGCAGATTGCAGAAAGGTTGAGGTCTGACCCTGCGAGACATCTCTTTGATGTATAGCATTGTGGATTGTCGATGTGAGTTGACGAAGTCGGACACGATGATTGAAGTTCTTGAAGATTGAGATTTCTCGTTGTGACATGGAAGAATCTAGCGATGGGAGTGGGACGCCAATAGCCGAATCATTCAGTGCAAAGGGTCGTCCAAGAGTTGAAGACGAAAACCTATCAAGGAGATAACATTCCCAAAATACAATTCGATGTCGCTGCAAATCCTCTGAGGAAGGATTTCGTAATGGGCGTGGTTGATGAAGTTCCAGTTCTATAGCTATGCGCGTACACAAGCGGCTGAGTTCCCAAAGTGAGCACCCTAGTCAAAGTTAGAATAGCTGCAGCATTTATTGGAATGATCTGGGGATGAACCAATGTTGTAATATATTCCAAATCTTGCAATCAACAAAAATGTTTCAATATCTTCAATCGAATCGAATGAAGATTCTAATGGTGGATTTGCCTCTAATGCGGCTGTGAAAAAGCCAAAGGGATGTAGGTCAATAAAGCCACTGCGAAATAGACGAATACTTCCTATAGCTAGAACCATGTTGAGATTAAAAATGTCTTGCTTTCGTAGACTGGATACGGTTGAGCCATTGCCAAGTAGAGAATTTAGAGTTAATGTGATTTCGTGTTCATCAAGTAGCGGATGTGCAACATAAAACTCGCGGAAGCTTGAAAATGTCAGTAGTTGTGCTCTTTAAATCCATTCCTACACTCACTACTCTTTGACAATAATTGATGAAATTGCACGAGAGGGGAGTAAATGCGGAGAGTGATAAATGATTGATGTGGCGTGGGAGGCAGACGCTCGCGTTTGGTTTCGCGAGTCATTTTGAGCTCGGTGAATAGGTCTAAGAATCGTCGGGATTAGAAATTAATGGAAGTTAAACCTCGTATACTAACAATATTGGGAATTCCATGCTGCCACCGCCGCGGTGTGCATTATCAGTTGAGGTTGGTGGTGACCGCGAAGCAACTAGACTCTCAAGTAACTCTAGCTTTTTCTCCAGTTCAGATACCTCTCTATTTTCATGAATCAGAAGTTGAAAATCACATTTTCGGATACTAATAATTGACCTCCTAGTATAATCTCGCGCGGTTGACCAGTCTGCAACGACACATGGAATATCTGCCTTTGCACATCCGGTACATGACGGATAAGCCCCATCGCACTAACATCATGTTAGTAGGCTTCCCCTAACCCCGCACCTCGGTCATGTATTCTTACCTTGACTTTTCTTTGACGACATCTCTTACAAGAAATGCTTTCAAGTGTTGCTCCTACTTTTGGCTCTTGTTGGGTAGCTCTGGGCCGCTTCTGAGAGGTAGACATGGATTTCGGCTGACCTTGATGTGGGTGCTACTATCGACACGTCGGTTTACTGTAGCGCATGGGGGGCACAGCTCTGTCTTATGACCAGTATGAAGGTGCGTCTAGTCCGAGTTTAGTTAGCTTCGCTCCATTTGGAGGATTAGTCAGTAACATTAAAACCCCCGTTTTTTCTGCAGCCCGTTGATCCCAAATTTCCTACGAATTCATCTTGATTTATTTTCCTTTACAAGCTCACTTCTAGCATCAATCAGAACACGGTGCACCGGTACTCTAACTCAAACGCTACATCTCACCAACCCGCTAAAAGCACTGAGTCTAATATCGCCTTTTTTTTCATCCCATTAATGACAACGTAAGAATTTTCTAAGTTGAGATATTTGAATGCCACGCCGTTACAGAAAATTAAAATAAAATAAAAAATAAAAAGAACCCGACATGCATCTCCCGCGAGAACTCAAGGATGAGATTGCAACTCATTTGTTAGACTTTATGTTTAATCCTCTTTACGAGTGGTTTTTTCACAACTACTATCATGATGAGGATAATGGTCACGAACAGAGTACCCAAATCCGATGGAATCCATTTTTCAAAGTATCAATTTTTATTGCCGACTTTCTAAACCTAAGATTAGTCTCTCGCGAATGGAATGCCGCCGCTACAGCTATTCTACGCCAATATTGCTGGTGGTCTTTCAAGTTTGACAAGTTTTCCACAGAGCAGTCTACCGCTTTTTGCACTCCAGGAAATTCCCACTGCATCAGAAAATTGAGACTAACCGACATGAATCATACGCTGGCGTTTAAAAGAGTTTACGGAGAGGATTATGGCCGGCGTTGGGGGTCCGCTGAATATAGACACTTCATAGCAAGACACACTTTTGTTGAAGTTCCAATGCGACCAGGAAACAGAGAAGCCGTTCTTGGCTTTGATAGGTCCCAACATTACAGTTTGATGCGCAAGGTTGTTGGATCCTTGGAAAATGTCGAAGCCCTGGAAATTTGTTTCCCGAGGGCAACAAACCCACACCGAACAGAGGCTGAATGCTATGATACTGAGGCTCTTGACAAAATCTTCGCCACGATCCAGTTTTCTTTGAAATCGGATGCGTTCCGAAGCCTCGTGGATCTTCGGCTGCATATTCCCTGTACCCGAGATATGCAGTACCTCGCAGATGCTATGACAGAGGATGCACGCCATCTATTGAAGCACTTGGGCATCGAGATAATGGACAGCACTGGAAAGGATGGTGATTCTAGTATCGCCAATACTGAATATCATTTTGAGCCAGGAGTACAAGATGGGAATTCACGGTTGGATCGAACTGCGCCAAGCAATTTGCAAGTCGACTTTCCGAACAGAACCTACCAAGAAATTTTGGGAGACTTTGTGGGATCATGCTCAAATCTGGAGTCACTCAAAATCACATGCACTCACTTTATTACGTTAGATCACCTTCACTGGAAAAAATCAAGCACTTCCAAGGGTCTCCGCGCTTTACATCTCGAGAGAGTTTATGTGCGAATTCCATCCATCATCAAGCTGTTGAGCCCGTCACTGGCCCAGCATTCACCTGCAATTCAATGTATTCACTTCAAAGATGTCAAGGTTCACACAACCGGTGGAAATTGGGCTAAATTATTCACTTTCTTACGAGAGAGCTGTCCAAATCTCATGGCAATTCTAGCTGACCAGCTCACGTATTGTGAAAGCCATGAGGATTTCCTACACAACCACAAGCCGTGGGAGCTTTGGGATGTGCTTTGGACCAAGAATATGGATGACTGGAATCGATTACGTGATTTAACTATAGACCTCATTGACAGAGCCGGAGGGGAAGAGTACTACCCAGAGCCTTGCAGCGCATTCATCCTGGAGGACCAAGACATGGTTTACTCATGAGCGAATAGAAAAAATTGGCGTCCAAAGCTTGATATCTTGTAGTTTATGCCACGAAATCTCTTTTGCCGACAGCTCTCTAGTACATAAGTATTTTTATCCTCCAGTTACGTGACAATCAATCATTGTTAGGAACGGAAAAGCATCCCAGTGGGTCCAGTTGCGTCTGTCCAAAATCCAACAATTGCAATAGCAAAAAGCGGGACAAGCCTTGGCAACGCAATCATCGGATGCTCTTCTAGTTAATGCGGGTCCTTGATAAGGATATCCGCTGGTAATACCAGGATTGAGTGCCGGATGAGGAAGGTCATGAAACTTGATTATCCACATTTCTTCAACGTGAAGTTGTTTCTTCTTCTCCATCAGGCGCATCATGAAACATGGCGAAAGAGGAGCGATATGAACTTGAGCCTTTGTTCGTCTTTATTATACACAAAACATTAATAAAAGCACCAGTTTCCAAATGCCTATTGGCACTATAGCTCGAGATTTTTAAACACAAGTTTGACTCGAGATGGCATCTCGAATAAGCCCTCTTCCAAACTAGTTAGAACTTGCTTAGCTAGTTTCCACTCTCTCTCCCCAACACTTGGACGATCATCTACCAGGGTGCTTGATTAAGTAGCTGTGCAATTACGCAACGATGTTACTTACCCCGCTCGGAATATAACCTTAACCGATGAGGTTAACCTTCTTGCTTTACAGAACGGAGGGGGAGTTGGATACATTAATTCACTCGTTACCCTCTTTCAGATAGTCGTAGACTTCCTCCTGCCCCGTCTTGTAGACTTTAACTTTGACAAGAAAAATGGTAGGAACACTGCATTACAAAGCAGCTCTATTTCTGTTGGCATCAAGTGTCATTGCACAGTCAGGTGGCCTGCAAAGGGATCTCCAGTATGGCGAGAATTCACTGCCCGTTGAGAAGGATAGTGAGATTGTCAGCCAGAACTTCCCAGACGTGAACGTTACGCTTTTGTCGCCTGCCTTTGCCAGCCCAGACACGGTCCCTTCTGCTTTCGCCAGTGGAACGGATGGACCAACTGATGATATAGAACTGGGTAAGAGTGGCTCAATGGCCTACGGCTAGATGAGAATTTCATGTCTGACATGATTTAGATTTCTTTATCCGGTCGCTCGCCCGTCGAAATGACTGGATGTCATACGAATCTGCAGACTTTTTGTCTGAAGAGGGACGCGCTATCCCATATGTGTTCTTGTCGCTACCAGACTCTCGCGGTACCAAAAAGATTCGTGTGTACCTTCAGGGAGCCATTCACGGCAATGAGCCAGCAGCAGACCAGTCCATCCTAGCTTTTTTAGGAAAAATGGATGCTGATCAAGCTTGGGCAGAGTCTATCCTCGAGAAGATGGATATCAAGATTCTGCCTCGCTACAATGTCGATGGAGTGTCCTACTTTCAGCGACAACTGGCCTGCAACCTTGACCCCAACCGAGATCACATTAAGCTCATGCGAGAGCAAACCAGAGAAATCAAACGGGTAGTCAGCGCTTGGAATCCTCATATTTCAATTGATATGCGTGAGTATTAAAAGTTAGTATGATTTTTGCTTGCCAGCGTACTAACTTGGACTTCCAGACGAGTTCACCGCGTCCACGGTATACGGTGGTGGTTATCAGCATGGCTCTGACGCCCTGATTTCAGGGGGTATAAATCCAAACATCCATCACAAAATCCGTGAGCAGGTCCTAGACGTCTTCATCCCTGCCATGGGTAAGCGCTTGGAAGCTCATGGTCTTCGTTGGGAGCCATATGTGACAGGATCGTCCAACAAGACGGCTGGCTCCCCAATTATATTCGAAGAGGCCGTCACCGAGGCCCGTACTGGTCGCAATGCCATCGGCCTTATGCAAACGATCTCTTTTCTGTGTGAGATGCGCGGTATTCGTCTCGCAAACCAGCACTTCCAGAGGCGCGTCGCGACGGCCTTGATCAAGATTGAAACAATTCTTGAAACGGCTCGTGATGACGCTGAAAATATTTTATCCACAGTGGAGAATGCTCGGGAAGAATTCATCAACAGCGACGATAATATTGTAGTGACAGACTACTTTGTCAGTGAAAACAGAACATTCACAATGATTGACATGAAGAACGGCAGTGTAGTGCAGGCGCCCATTGAATTCTTTCGCACGACTCCCTCTGTCGCGAACCTAACCCGTCCTAGACCCGAAGCCTACATAATTCCTAGGACGTGGTCAGACATTGCTGAAAGACTAGAGATTTTAGGCCTTGAGGTCGAGAGACTCAACTATGAGTTCAATGGGACTGTCGAAGCTCTGGCCATTACAGCAGCCTCAGTCGACACTGATTTATACGAGGGTCACTTTCTTAATACGGTCACCACCGAATCCTATAGCCGACAGATTAAGCTTCCCGTGGGGAGCTTTTATGTAAGCACGAAGCAGAAAAATGCTGCGTTGGCATTTATTGCCCTTGAGCCTGAAAATATCGATAGTTATGTCACGTTTAACATTATTCCGGTTACCACGGGTGAAGAATATCCTGTCTTTAGAATTCCGCGGTCTTAGTCAAAGATAATCAGTAGAAGTAAATTTTATAATTTATTGATCATTTGTGCAATGCTGTGTCTATATAACATACTCACCGATAGTTCTTTTAGTTTAGACGCTTAGATATAATCATGGTGAAAAGCTGATGTTCTTCAAGGCAAAACCACATAAAACATGTTCAAATCAACCAGTGACGGATGCAATTATTACTCCCATTGATTTCTATTTCCGACACCTTAGACACAGGGAATAATCGCATATTTCTTACTCTCTTATAAGCATTTCGTGTCTTGTATTTTTGTTTTGTAGTTGTAAGATGACTAATTGATATAAACTAAACGCTAAATGCACATCATAATTTCTAGCATTGTCGTCCTTGCATGCGCTTAAAACATCACTGCAGGAGCCGCTTAGCAAGATGAAGCAACCTGGCCAAGGCAAGTAAGGTATCCGTCACTGTTGACAGAAATTTGCTCGGCTGCTCATTTATTAGCACATTATTAAGGACTCCCCAATCTGGACACACTTACCCAGATCGATGCTTGTGTCGACCAAGGAGGAGCTGTCAGCGTTGAAGCAATCACACTCCAAGGTTGTGGAACCTCTGACATTGGAGAGGTATGTGCAGAGCTCCTGAGCGTCAACGCACTCAGAGATGCCATCGCTCAGCGAAGCATCGGATGGTGAGAAGTTTCCGCTGTAAATCAACAGGTTAGAACACAGTAGGGTGATAAGAAGCACAGGAAGTAGTGAAATTGAAAAGGCTTAGGTGGAAAGGGAACACATACTTGACCTCCCAGAGGAGCTCGCTGCCGTTGAAGGCCAGGCAAGCATTCAGATCAAGCTTGGAGCAGACCGAGGCGCCAGAGTCGGAAGAGCAGGTAGCGGTGAGCGAGCGTCTACCTCCGGTGCTGGACCAAGTAGTGCATTCCGAAGTCCAATCTGCCACCGCAAGAGTGGCAAAAAGGGCAAGAGCAGCAGTAAACTTCATTTTGAATAGGTGGCGAAATAAGGCTTTAGATTTTGAATCTTGTAATTGTGGTGAGTTCCAAGATTTGAAAAATAACAGGCTACAGCAGTTTCTTATATACCAGTGGTCCACTACCCATTGATTGAAGCGGCCCATAACCCCTTGTAACATAGTAATAAGCTAAAGCTACGGGGTTGAAATCCTGCGGTTGGGAGCCGGGGATTGCCACAAATGTCAGTGGTGCACGGGGTCTCCACGGCGTCGATGGACCGCTCCGATGGGCCACCTCGGGCCTTTTTCGCGGGAATGAGGACGCGCGTCGGGTCGAATTGGCACGAACTAAATCACAATACTGTAGGGTTGTAATGCCTTACCAATTAATTAGCTTACGCCGAAAGCCAGGTTCGCCTAAATATTGAGTTATTTGGTTATTCAGAACTTTATTTTATGCCGTCCTGCATGCGGTTTCTCGTTTTCTTTCAACGTAGGCGCCCTAACTCTGAGTTGGAGTTGCCATCGTTGTAGTCATAGTTGGCAATCTGATAAGAGCCCACATACTAACACAAACAAATCTTTGTTGAACTGGATTAGAGGTAATTACGGTCGGCTGAATCTCGGACCCTGAGATAGCGGCGGCCGCCTTGGGCTCAAATTTTGTCGAATAAGTTAGTCTGATCCTGAAATGAAATCCCTGCCCTAGTCATCATCCCAGGGACTAGACCGTTTTTTCGTGACTATTGAAAGCTGATGGAACAGCCCTGCGGCGCCAATGTAACCCACAAGATGTGGCACTTGGATCATTGGGCCCAATTTGTCTTCGTTTTGTTCACATGCAGCATGCCCGATTGCTCCCCAGTTGAAGCCGGCGATCATGTGGCTGAACCCCGCGCGGCAAAATCCGCTATGATGAGTTGTTGACCCTTGCTGTTGATGTGTGATGCAGACCTCAAATAGTATAGTCAATCAACTACCATGCTTTACAGTATGGTAGGTCACAAGAAGCGGGAATAAAGCCATCGGCTCTTGGGCCACATTGCTTCCGAGGTTGTAGATGAGAATCCTACATTACCCCAAAGAGTCGATTCTCTGTAGGTTGAAGCAACCCGTTCTGTCCTTGATGTCGCTCGGGTCGTGTCAAAGTGGCGGCGGCAGTACCATCGGCAATTGAGTCTGTGCACGGCCTCCAACGCCCCCGGAGCTTAATCAGCTAGACAGTCGTTGCTGATTAAAATTGGAGCCTCATATTGGGGCCGGGATTTTCGTCGCACGATCTGAATCCTGGACCCCAACAGGAATAATCGGTGTAGGGGTAGAAAGGTGCATTTTTTTTTTCGGAGAATAATGTGAATGGGTTAGCATGAAACTGTCAGAATATTCAACTAAATACAATCTCGCCATAGGTTAACTTTTTTCGCCGGAGGGTTTTTTTTTTTTTGGTGCAGTGTCAATGACGATGCATTAAAGCTGGGAAATTGTGTGTGACTACAACTGAGGTCTCAGCTCAACTGACGAATGGTGTGTTTTGAAAATACTTATTTTTCTTTTTAAATAGTAGTCATTAAGTTCATAATTGATCGAATTTTTTATCAGCTACTAGCAGTCATGTGGTTATTCAACCAAGACTGGGTCCTAGAGTATAGGTTAGGTACGTGAGTAGTGGAGACCGCTTTGAAAAACAATACTAGCCGTAAATGGCACACGAAGACATTGCTGATGATTTCTAGTTTTGGAAGGATACATATCCCTACGTTTATCGCGTCGGAAATTGGTTCATTGGCTCCTCCACTTTCATTGCGTACATGTGCTATTCACTGTCACCTTTCCGGTGTGCTGGGATGCTCGACTGGAATGATGCATTCGGCTTAACCTCTCAATCAGCTAGCCAACCAAATGCAGAGAATTCGCCCCAACGCCATGCTGACCCACACCTCAATTTATTGAAAAGATAGCGTTGAAGGGAATTCAAGTAGAAAGACGGGATAGTTGTAGATATGAATTCCACCAAAGTTTGGAAATCGTATCAAACGATGGATAGTATTTGAATATTGCAAGGGCGCCAATAATGCCCTGCAAGCAAAATTCCCGCAACCAGCTAGCCTTGTGGCTGAGGAAATTAAGCCAAGAAGCCACGTTAGGTGTATACGGCAAACTGCCAATCAACTAGTCTAGTGCACGATTGATAATTTCGAGATCAGCACAATTGATATTTTAGTTCTTGTATTCTTATGTCTTAAATCTCACCATCGAAGCATTTTGTTAGAAGTTTGCTCGCAGTGTCATAATAATGGCTAGGTGGTATACAACATCATACGCCTCCCCTCGCGTTTTGGCTGACGAGGACTCTTTACCGTTGGGCAGAGCGTGCGGTGATTATGGGCATAAATGACTGCGAGAGCTGAAGGAACATTTTTTAAACTCTATCCGACCGCTGCTAATAGACGAGATGCCTGTGAAACTCAATTTCAGTTGGCCGTCAAGGGATTTGTATACTCCTACGCCTGAGGTCGAAAAATTACTCATTAGCAAAATTTATATAAATTTACGGACGGAGATCATGTAGAATCTGAGATTATAGATCAGTTCATAGACTCCACGCATGGGGGAACTTGGCTTGAATCTGTCAGCAAAGCATTAGAAGAGCTAATTGAGCGGACGTGTGGATTCAACTTATTTTAGAGGCTGGTCGAATGCGCAGATATGCGAGGGATAACGAAGAGGATCATTATAAGGTAGGCTGTCATTATGAATACAACAGAAAGTAGAGAAGAAACGCACGGAACATAAGCAGTAATGAGTATTATATGATACAGAAGGCAATAGATGTTTCCTCCAGAAGCCCTGTTAGTCCGGGGGCTAAAATATGGTCACCAGTACTACTCAGATAATCTACGAGCCTGATCACGCCTTGACACATTCAATGATCGCCACCCCAGATCCCGTGGATCGATGCGCTTCCACAATCTTCAGTCCTGCAGCTGCTGTGATGGCTTCAAAGTTTTCTCTTGTTCTCTCTTTTCCTCCAATAGTAGCCATGAATATGTCCATAGCAGCCGCCAATGGAGACGGTGGGTTTTCTAAAAGCTCTTCAACAATCAGGATCTTGCTGTCAGTGGACATGGCGGCTTGAATTTGCTTCAGGATCTTGACCGAGTCATCGTCACCATAGTCATGCAGGCATCGTCTGATATAGTAAACTAGAGCACCTGGAATTAGGGAGCCAATGTCAGCAATAATGTTCGAGTCGCTCGCTTCAGTATTTGGGAAGTGGATCTTTGGGAACTTGAACTTGCCTTTCACGGGTTGCTCAGAGTGAAAGTCCATTGCAACAAATTGAGCGTTGGCCAGCTCTCCCTGGGCCGATGATTTCGCTTCCGCTGCTACGTTGGCGAGGTCTTCAACGACACAACGGCTTGCGGGGAGGCCTGGGGTGGCTTTCAAAATAGCCTCAAGGGCATGGCCCTGACCACCTCCAACATCAACAAGAAGCGTCCTATTTTCCGATTCCTTTGCCTTCTCCAGAATCCAGGAGAAGTCATATGAACCAACCATGGGCATGTTTCTTGAAGCCGCGACCATGGCTGTCATAAAACTGGTCATCCTGGGCTGATCTCGAAGCATGTGTTCCCAGACTGTCATCTCAGGATTGCCAGCAGCGAATGCCTGAATTGTGTGATATCTCCCAACGGGTTCTTTGAGGGAATATTTGTCGAAATAATCAGGCATAAAGGATATGGCCCGTAAATGATTGTCAAAGCTTCAAAAGTCAGAGACTGTGTATCTAATGTTTTCTCGTCGCCAGAGATGGTGGTACGTACCCATTTTCCAGCAAAGAGGGCATTGGACTAGATGATACAAACATCTGTGATGGCTCGGTGAGGGAAACTTGGTCCTTTCCGATCTGTTTGAGAAGTCCAGTGGCAACGAGAATCCACGCCAGACGAGCTTCGCGTTCAATATTAGCTTTCATTTGCGACCGCCAAAGTTCACTGAGCTTACTGATGAGAGATGTGTCGGCGTCGAGCTTAGTAGCAATATCACGATAAGAAATGGTACCAGCCTCTTGGATTATGTCGAAAACCTTCCACTTGATGAATAGTCGGATCGCGGCTAGCGCGGCGAGCGTTGTCGTGGACTCCATGAGCATCTCTTGGGGGTGTGTAAAGGTTTTTAGCATTTCTTTGGCAGTTTCAGTGAGTTTTGCACGCTGACTGTGGATAACCCGAGGCAATTCAGAATTGTTCCTGATATCTGCAGCAAGCTCTGCAAGTTGCTTGGACCAGGATTCAACCATGTCTGCCATTTGGGCGGCGCTAGGTGCAGCGATGCTTGCCATGATGGAGAAGGATTTGGTGGAAGTGCTTGTAGTATTTTTTGAAGAGAAGATCAATTGTGATTTGGACTGGAATGAATAATAACGAATTGTTTAAGACGTTGGTTCTACTGAGTTTATATCATTCAGAAAATCCACCTCCGAGGCCGAACTTCAAGGCCGAATTCCGGGATTGACAAGACCGGGCTTAGTGTGACGACTCTCATTCGTAAATTTTGCCCCACAAATTCGGGGATAACTACTTGAGGACCGGTAATTTCGCCCAATCCGGCATTTCCCCACTAACCTGCAAGAATCATGCTCAGAAGCGTGTTTGGCGGATGGCGTTGATCCTTCGCTTACTTCTAATACGTCATATTCTACCATGAACATTTAGGTAAAAGGCTCACGAGATGTCAGCTGCAGTAGCCTTAACAAGTTGCACGGTTATTATTTCTTCATGTCACACCATATTTGAGGCTACATACAGATGTCCCTGTTGCCAAGAATACTCAGAAAACATGGGATTATTTCCCGGCTTAATTAACAGAGTCGTACGAGTAGTTGTGCCTCGTAAACAAGGACCGTGCTCCATCAAAGAAGATCGGAGAAAGGTTTCGGAAATGAGTGAGAACCAATACGATGAACCAGATAATGCCAATTGTGGGCAGCAACATGGGGCTCTGTTGGTATTTGTCGGCGTACACCGAGTTTAATGAAAGCAAACATAGAAGAGCCATAGCTATTCCCAAAGCAACAAAAATGCCCATTCAGAAAATGCTCCATTTTGTCCACTGTTTGGTACGGGCAATAATGGCGAGGAGGCACATGGTCAACAGCGTGACGCCGCCAGCAATGTGACCATAATTAAACTGCAGCTCAAATCAGAAAGTCATTGAATCCGTGCAGAGAGGTCAACGCACCATCAACTCAAAATTATGCCAAGCCTCCTCAATAACGTCAAATTCGAAATCAATTTCGGAAGCAGGTGAGTTTTCGTATTAAATATGCTCTGTAATGTCAATACCATAAGCTTGCATAAAGGTATTTTGCATGGTTGCGATCAAAATGTAGGTATAGCCAAAAAAACTCGTCAAAGTGTGGGATGTCTGGTTTCCTGTTACGTTCCTGGAAGCCTTTGGAATTCCTCGCAACTTCAGGCCATATGTCATCCGGGAGCATGTTTATTTTTCCCAGAGCCCAATTTGCAGTATTCCAAGTTGTAAGGTTTTTAGGTGGATATTCCTGGTAAAAGTTGAAGACTACACCAGTTAAGTTTTTGGTAATTGCTCCAGAATTGAATCTCGCCATTTCTGCAGGGTCATTTAAAATGGAATGTATATGCCATCTGTCCATAAGGTCAAGTATCATAGACCAGAGGAGGAATTGAGTGACTCCCAGAATGGAAAAGACGAGGGATAGGTGGAAAACGAAGTGTAAAATAATCCAAGCCTGTTGACGGTATTTTGGAAGCTTGGTGGTCTTCATCCAATCAAAATACGCAAGGAAAATGGAATAAATTATCGCTGCGGTTGAAGTAACAGTCCCAACTGTTAAAGAATCTGTTCGAACCTTGATTAGTACTGAGAAGGTCCCTCGACATAGAAAGTATATCACCCTAAGAGCTAGGTTCTTTTATAATGGTCACAACATTCTGAGCCTTGAGAACGACTCCTTCTCCTAAGAAGAAGATGGTCATGGTGGTCATGCGCTCCATTAAATGCGTTCCCTGGAGGCTAAGGACCGAAAAATTGGCCGCGAAAACAAAAGTGAGAATGAGTTCAATGAATCCGATAATATACCATGCGGTATATACGAGACTGTTTCTGTTGCAAAATCTGAAGGCAATACCAAAGTATAGGAGGGCAGTAATCAGGTTCATTCCAGTTTGCATTATCATTGCTAGTCGGTACTTCCTATAATGTCGAATATGCCATAGAATGCTAGAGTATTCAATGGCTAGAATGAATCGGGATACGCTAAGGATATGACCTGGGATCGTTGGCAGCTTGTGTTTCAAAGAGGCGGAAAATGCATACTCATAGTTCTCATAACCTGCATATCTTGATCATGTGGCTTGAATTCATGAGCCACAACGGCAAACCCAATCATGATGGCAAAATGAATAGCTCGACATAGACGTTTTTGTATTGGTTAGGGAGTAGAAACCATAAGCATACCGCATACGTACTAAGAATACTATCTGTGACGAAACGAACATCGTACACAATGACCACGAGCCATTGTTAACCACAAAATCCTATAAACAGACAACATTAGTACGGAAATATTATGGATGCGGATTTTAACATTACCCGAAATATCCGACATATGCTTTGACACGATTTGAGGAATTGAGACCTTGGCTTTCGGAAAATATTGAAAAGTTGGCAGTAAAGAGAAGATCATAAAATAGTTCCAGCAGATTCTCGCTCTTGGGGTTCGATTTGTTGGTGCTCGATGGCTGGGCATTTGTCAAAGTCGGCTTTATTAATTGAACTCCCGTCAGAGGACATTGTGATCTTTTCCGCGTTGACCAAGTAGACTGATTACATGGCTGTATTCAAAACTAAATGATGTGAATTGCTACAGCAACTAAGCGGGAGTGTTTGATGCTTAGCAACAGCTCATTACGGGGAATTAATATCATGTGGCAGCGCTTGTGGTGTATAAATTTTCTAGCTAAGAAAGTAATGATTATAAGAATTTCTTTGCCAACACATAATCTTGAGGTTGTTTTTGTATGGCTGTGACATGATCAGCTGCAGGATTCAGGTGTGGCGTTCAGCTCCATAAAATCTGTCTAGATAGGTCAAGATGCACTTGTAAGGGCTTAGCTATCTCCAACAATTAAACTACAAACTGTGCGACGCAAATGTTACCTAAGAGCATGCAGCTTGTGACTTGAAAGAGAGGCGTTGCTACAAATTTGAGATCACATCCTAGGATTCTGAGTATCATCTTGGGCGAGGAGGACGTCCGTGGTACAGATAAGCCTGATACATGCACTTAATGGGTATATCCGTGTTTGCAGTCCACTTAAGTTTAAGCCACCAAAACTCTAGGTTTTTCTTTACGTTCTCGATCTATTACCAAGCCCCTTAGAACCAGTGGCTCTACTGAAATGGCAAAGTATCCATATTAGCCTGTATTGTTCGCTACCCGTAGCTATCAGCCCTAATGTTTACTGTAGAATTAGGAATAACCTGTGAAACGTTATTGTAAGAATTTAGCGGGATTAAGATACTGATGCATTGGATCAATTGATCCCCGCACTAGTAGTTGGGTGAATATTCACCATCAAATATCCAGTGAGACAAAATGATGTTGGCGCGAACTTTGAGCTTCTTGAGCCGTCTGGATTTTAATCGTTTTGTGTAGGATCAATGTACAAGTTTCTTCCACTAGCTAATTAGCGGTGGTGTGAATCCTATATTAGTCAACACTGTGGGCTGGCATGGAAGACCTGTTTTGTCTGCGACTTGCACATGTCAGTTGAGATTATCGAATGACCCGTGGTTTTCTATAAGCCCCATAGAGAAGCAAGATGAACACACGCCGTCTCTCAAGTGGGTGGTGAAGCCTGTGATCCGCCAGGCGTTCAAAGTGGTTGAGAAACCCGTCATTCCACGCCGCACTCCGGTGCACGCATTTGGACATGTCGGTTGGACGCTCCGCGTATCCTCGTATTCTCCCGCGAATCGGACATCGATAGGCCCCTGTAGAGGCTAAAACAGGGACGGCCGATCGGCATGCTCTCATTGGTAGTTGCGACGCGACCTGTCCCAAAATATCAACCACACCGGACTTTGGTCGTGCGACAAACCTTTTTATCATACCTTGAGCACCTTTTCTATGTCACCGCTCTAACTGAAGTTGGCATGAAGGAAGCGAAAGGCTACTGCATTAGCTGTGCGCTCTAATGCTCATTTTGTGCGATAAGCTGATTGAGCAACCTGCAGGTCTGGCCCTGCACTCCTAGATTTGCGGCCTTTTACGCGACCAATTGATTACCGGACAAGTTTTGTCATTTCAATAGCCTACAACTAAAATCCAGGGATATAGCTGTACAGATTTAAATCCTTAGACTAGCATAAGCACTAAGATGGATATTGCTCACCAAAGACAGTACCACGCCGACCTTTTGCGTAGTCTCAGTGGCCTCAATACCATGGCAGACATAGGCTGACATTAACTCACACGTGCACGTGATAATCAATGCGACAGGATGCCATAGGTGCCAAGACGCCAACGATGTCTGCCGGGCATAAAAACGACCAATCTTATTGGCTGGGTTTAATTCTCATTTACCACCTCCCCTTTTCGTTTCTGTTCCCGGATCTATGTTATCTAGCCGATAACGGGATGTCTACCGTAAGGAGAAGGAGATATATGCTGTGAGTTTAATGGACGGAGGATTGTATTTTCCACTGGAATACATAAAGTGATTTCCTAGACTCGGGATAAGTATAATTACTGGTACCATCTCTCCTGTTTGATCCAAGTTTCCTCAATTTCTCACACAGTAAATCATGTATATCTTTAACTCTCTTTTGGCACTTGCGGCCATTGTGCCAACCGTCCTTGGCGCCCCCACCGAGGCTGCTGGTCTTTCCAAGCGCGCTGATGCACAATGGTTAATATTCATATACTAGTCTTATTCGTAAATTTTTAACTAATATTTGAACAGCGGCTCGGTCTATTACACGGCTGCTCAAGTTAATGCAGCCAGTGTTCGTGCCTGTTCTCACTACAACGCTGGAACGACAGTTGGTGGATACCCTCACACTTACAACAATTATGAGGGTTTCACCTTCGCTGTGGCTGGGCCATACCAAGAATTTCCTATTTTGAGCAGCGGGTCTCTATACACTAGTGGTAAGTCAAGAAATATTTTTGCTACAAATATTAGCTTGCACTCCTTTACCTCTTTGTTTGAGGTTGATAACCATGGAAACAAAATATTTCCAAACAGGTTTTGGGGATTATCCCATGCAAGATTTTGAGCTGAAACAAATAATAGGTTCACCCGGCGCGGACCGAGTAGTTATCAACACCTCCTGCAAACAAGCAGGAACCATTACGCATACTGGGGCAAGTGGAAATGCGTTTGTTGCCTGCACTTGATCACACACTTGTTGAAGTCAACCTTCTCATGCCTTAGTAAATGTGACGGCTTGAATTTTAAGGGCCTTGGAGATTGGAATGCGTTCATTTTCTTTTATATATTAGCCAAATCAATCCAAGATTGAAGAGTTGCAATACAAGCAGTTGTTGGATAGCATCAACTCTATGCAGATTGAATATTTAAGCCCAAACGTGCAGTATCCATCCAACTTGAAATAGCGCTATCAAAGTGGCCAGTGGCATGTCAGTCATGGCCTCTGGCTCACTAGTCAACCTAGCTCCGTCGAAGCCTACGATGGCCTATGTCTTTCTATGGCGAGTGGTCTGGAACGCGGTAATCGCCTTGGTAATCCTCCAAGGCTCAGGGCCCTGTTCGTCGCGGCTCCAGCCATGCAAGATCTGGCCGTCAGCGTGCTCGTGTCTACTTCTATGAGCATTCTAGGGCGAGTATACAACCCGGGCATTCGCAACATGCACGTGTTTCTCTCATGAGGAGGGGCACCATTTGGCTACTGGATTGGCTGCGCCCAGGCACGTACCCTCATTGCTCATTCGCCGTGGATATTTGGTAGTAGATCTGTTTTTTTGCATTGTGTGCTCTCACTACTCACCTTACAATTCCGAAATTACACCCAGCTAGGGGTAGCACTGCCAAGGACGCATCTTCTATGCAACAGTTTGACTATCTCGGTGCGTTGCTTGCCTTGCTAGGCTGTGGGATGATTCTTTTTGGGCTTACTTAGGGCTCATCTGCTCATTGGAATTCGTACACGTACGCGATGATTATTCTCGGATTTCTATGTCTGCTCGGGTTCCGTTGTGTGGAACGCCATGTCGCTCGATCTTTTGTTCCTAATGGGCTTTGGCGAACGCCTAGATTTACTGCTATATCAGCACTGTACCTTTTTCGGCCTTGGCGCTCATAGTGAGCTTTATTTTTTTTATTATAATTTGAGTACCTAGGCTAAAACATAAATCCCTCACGTAGATGCGTGGCAATTTTACGCCATCCAGTTTTGGGAGAATCATCAAGGGTCACCCCACTCACAACAGCCTTATATCTTCTTCCCAATGGCATCGATGGGGTTCTAGCGTCCTGGGTTGTTTCCAAGACGTCACATAAGGTTCCAGGTCACTAGATTCTGGCAATAAACATGGTCTGTTTTTGTCTTGGGCCCGTGTGCTTTCTCCCTCAGAGCGTCAATATCTCGAACTGGGAATTTCCCATGCCTGGCGTAGCTTTGGCAATATTTGGCCCGACATTAGCTTTGCAGCAGCAGCAATCTTCATCCTTACCAGGGTTCCGCAGGCAGTTTGTTAGTCACTGTGCAAAACCTAGCTCTGGCAATCATGACATCTGTGTCCGACTCCATTGGTAGCAAGGTCCAGGAGGATCCCTCTGGAGAAATCGGGCTTAATGCTATCTGCGCCATTTGGTGGTTCGGCCTCGGGTCTGCCGTGACTGGAGCCTTCTTCACAATTACCGTGGTTCGGATTCCTTAGGCAGAGGAAAAGGAGCATACGCAGTGACGATCATCTCTAGTCTTTTGTCGCCATTGACGTCAATTGCATCCATTCCTAGATTACGGCATGGCGCAGACTGGGCCAACAGCGATGCAGGGTAGGCGGGCAACCAGAGCAATATTCCACTCCAGCCAACGGAAAAGAGGCCTCTGAATGGTGAGTCATTCACTGTTGGTTGGTTCAGGCATTCTTAATTCAGTTTGGGGGGATCTAGTACAAATTAGGATGTTAAAAACGCCAAGTTTCGAAAACCACAAGGGTGTCGGAGATATTTGATTGCAATCTTTTAAATTTAGATGAATTTGGTTAGTTGGCACGGGAGTGCGCGCTGAGCAAATAATAGTCCAAATAATAGCGTCTTGAGTCATGTACATCACGAGACTCCTTGTTTTAGGAGGCAAAGATAGCGTCATTAGCAAATCATGTTCAAGGAGTGGGGAGGCTGCAATTGGCCCGAGCTCAAAGCCTCAAACCAATGCAACTCGGTCAGCCGACCGATCCAACACGGTCAAGAAATCGAAGACAACCAACAACCTATCATCCTGTGGTCATCTGGTAAGCGTGATCAACGAGACTAAATATTGTACGACAAGGGTTATGTGAATCACATACAGGGGCAGGCAGGACGAGGCCCACTCCAACTCCACCCCCACGAGTTGGTAAATGACGATTCCTGAATAACCTCGTGTCCAGTTGAGAAGAGCATCGGCCTTTTATGAAACACGCGAGGTGCCATTTCATCCGAGTTGACACCGGGTAGAAGCACTTGATTGACGGCATTGTATTGCTTGCTTGGTCAATGTTGTTTCACCATGAACTCTCTGCGAGTACAATTCACCAACATCACCATCCTTCTGCTTTGCATCGTGGCCCTAGATAGGCTAGCACATTGTCTCATGCTGGGCTCTGATATCGCTTGTGCCATATTTGTCTCGTTCCAGAAATCTATTGTGTGCGCAATTGTGGTTGCGTCAGCAATTTTGCACATTTAGCGCCGATCTTGTCCTATCATCCTGTGTTTGGCCACCTGCTTGCCGAGACGGCACCAACTTGAGCAGAAATAGGCGGGCTGCAGGGTATGGCCAACACCGATCCACCGGGCAAGCCGGGCTGTCTTGAGCCACTTGCAGTTGAAACCTGCTTCTCCCGTGTGAACTAGTAGCGCTAGCACCTTCGCCCGGCTCTTCTGCCCCCAAATTGCGTATCATTGTGGGCCCTGGTGTATCGGACTAGCCTTCTTTTCTCTTGCCTGGGGTTTCCATGCAGGCATCTGTGCTGCTGCGTCTTTGACTTGTATTTTCAAGGCCACTTCTTTCCAGAACTATGTATAAAGCCTGTTCCTCCAATTTTCAACAGAATTTTATGCCATGCCGACTTAATTCAGCAACTCATGTTACATAATTGTTATCTCATCTCTCCATTCGAATGTTGTGATGGCCCAAGATGAACACACCCACATCTGAGACAGACAGTAACGGCCTTGGCCACAGTAAATATGTCAGAAAAAAAAATTCCATTCTACCAATCCCTAGTACTTACGACCATTAGGATAATACAAAGGATGTTGCTGTGGTGGGTATGGCTTGCCGAGTTCCCGGTGGCAACAACAACCCTGAACAACTATGGCAATCACTACTAGAGAGAAAGGATGCATGCGGGGAGGTCCCGGAAATGCGATGGGAGACGTACTACCGTCGAGATCCGCGAAACTCAAAGACAATGAACCAGCTCGCTTCCCGTGGCTACTTCCTAGACAATGTGGAGAATTTTGATGCACAGTTTTTTGGCATATCACCCAAAGAGGCTGAGCAGATGGACCCGCAGCAAAGAATCTCTCTGGAAGTCACTTGGGAAGCTCTGGAAAACGCTGGGATCCCTACAAAGAGTCTGTCCGGAAGCGATACGGCTGTATTCTGGGGTGTCAGTTCTGATGATTACGCCAAGCTCGTTCTTGAGGACCTTCCCAACATCGAACCCTGGATGGGCATTGGCACAGCATTTTGTGGCACCCCCAATCGCATCTCATATCATTTAAATCTTATGGGACCAAGCTCAGCCATCGATGCAGCATGCGCTTCATCCCTAGTTGCCATTCACCATGGTGTTCAATCCATTGTCAGTGGAGAATCTAAGCTAGCTATTGTTGGCGGTGGCAATGTTCTTGGCGGGCCAGCACTGTTTTGTGTCTTGGAGCGAGCAGGTGCATTATCCACCGAAGGTCGCTGTCGCTCTTTTGACAACGAAGCTCGAGGATTTGGCCGCGGTGAGGGAGCTGCTGCTATAGTCTTGAAAAACATCTCAGAGGCTATCCAAGATGGAGACCAGATATTAGCTGTCATTAAAGGAACAGCGGTGGCTCAAGATGGCAAAACCAATGGCATCATGGCGCCAAACGCAACGGCACAACAGCTAGTCGCCCGCAAAGCCTTGGGAGTGGCCAAAGTTGATCCCTCCACTATCCGATACATTGAGGCTCATGCCACTTCTACACCACTAGGCGATTTCACGGAAATATCCGCGCTTGCGGGCGTCTATGGAATCGGCCGCCGCGATGATCCTTGCTTTGTCGGGTCTATCAAACCAAATATTGGTCACTTAGAGGCAGCAGCTGGAGCCATCGGGTTTATCAAGACTGTCATGGCATTGCGAAATAGAGTCATGCCTCCGCAGGCCAATCTTCAAACACTCAACAAGCGCATCGACTGGAAAAACTCAGGACTCAAGGTGGTTCAAGAACAGACGGAGTGGCCGAAAACCGATGAGGTTCGTCGTGCTGCCGTCTGCTCCTACGGCTATGGGGGAACAGTGTCACATGCCGTTCTTGAACAATATGTCCCTTCAGGAGTGCTAGATGTGCGTATGAATGGAAACACTCACCTCCAGGAGAAGCGACTCTCAGTTCTCTTAATATCTGGGCCAGAGAAGAAGCGTATCCCAGCTCAAGCACGAGCTTTAGCCGAATGGCTGAATTCGCATGGCCGCGACAAGGACTTGCATCTTGTTGAATCAACGCTAGCACTGAGACGAGACCACCATAATCATCGTGCGGCCATTGTTGTGGATGACCATGATGATGCGGTTCGCCTTTTAGGGGAGCTCACGGATGGTTCAAACAAAACTTGGACAACACAGAGCCAGGTGTTATCCGAGGGCAACCAAGGGTTGGTATGGGTCTTTTCCGGCCATGGAGCCCACTGGGCTGACATGGGCAAAGAAATGCTGAGTAACAAGGCTTTCTACAATGCAATTCAGCCTTTAGATCAGATAGTTTACTCAGAGATTGGGCTCTCGCCAATGGACCTATTGGAAAGCGGCCAGTTTGAATCATCGGATCAGCTCCAAATCCTGACATACATTGTGCAGATCGGTCTCAGCGCCGTCTTACAAAGCTATGGGCTATTCCCACAGGCAGTAATTGGACACTCAACAGGCGAAATTGCCGCCAGCGTCGTCGCAGGGGCCCTCACTCCAGAAGAAGGTACCATAGTGGTCACGCGGCGTTCGGTCTTGTATCGACGACTTAGCGGCCAAGGCAGCATGATATTGGTCAACATGCCCTTCGCAGAAGTTTTGAAAGAGCTCCCTGACTCGAATAATCTCACTGCGGCAATTGATTGTTCCCCCTCATCATGCGTCGTTGCAGGGCCTGGGGACGCAATTGATGGAGCATCAGACGCACTCAAGCAACGCGGCATCAAAGTCTTTAATGTGAAAACGGATATTGCATTCCATAGCCCCATTATGAACCAATTGAAGGATCCCCTAATCGCTTCTCTATCGGATGCTATAAAGCCTACCATCCCTACACGAGCGCGTCTTTATTCGACCTCACTAAAGGACCCACGTGGGCAGGACCTGCGAGATCCTTTGTACTGGGCCAACAATATGATGAATCCAGTGCACTTCACCTCTGCTATTCAAGCTGCTTCGGAAGACGCATATAAAATCTTCATGGAAGTTTCATCTCATCCTCTCGTATGTCAGTCCATTGATGAGACACTGGCGGAGCAAGGCATTGGAGAATATTGCGTGGTGCCGACTCTAGTACGAAACAAACCAACGGAAAAGAGTCTACTGCACGCTATTTGTCAACTTCACTGCCATGGAGTACCGGTAGATTGGGGTCTTCAAATGTCCAAGTCATGGGCTACGGGCTTGCCAACCACCAGCTGGCGTCATAAGCCAATCTGGCGCAAGGTAGAAACCAGCCCTTTCGATTCCATTCAAACCCACAATGTGGAGCAACATACACTCGTTGGACAGCGGGTCGAGGTCGCTACTACGGATACAGTCATGTATAGTACTCGCTTGGACAGCAGCAACAAGCCTTACCCTCAAAGCCATCCTGTACATGGAACGGAAATTATCCCCGCGGCTGTCTACATCATGACACTCCTCAAAGCCACGGGATCCAACCAGCTCAAGAATGTGAGTCTTATTGTCCCTATTGCTGTGGACACGCCACGATCTATTCAAGTCGTCACGAAGCGTGAGGGTGTAAAGGTTTTGTCCAAATTGATTCAGGATGACCAAACTGCTGGGGATGATTCCTCCTGGATTACGCATACCACTTCACAATGGGGCGAGCAGTCGATACTCTGTGAATCATCTGTGGATATTCCGGCAACTGTACGCCAAATTAGCAACAAACTGGACAAGAAATTTTCAGTCGACTACCTTGGCAAGGTCGGTGTCTCGGCCATGGGCTTCCCTTGGGCGATAACAGAACACCACGGAACTACTGAAGAAATGTTAGCACGAGTTGATACCAATCCCAATGCTGCTCTGAACGAACCGTTGCCCTGGGATCCATCTTCGTGGGCACCCATTTTCGATGCTGCCACTTCAGTCGGATCAACAATCTTTTTCAACGATCCAAAGCCTCGCATGGTTGCGCAAATCAACCAAGTTGACATTTTTACTCGAAGCCATCCGCCAAGAATTGGCTGGCTGCATGTAAGACCCGCACCAGGCACAACTCCAACGAGCGATGTCACTGTCTTGGACCAAGATGGGATAATATTGGCCAAGTTGACAGGCATGCGCTTTTCCGAGATTGAAAGCACTCAGAACGATAAGGGAAACATGGATAGCCTTGTTCACCAGGTGACGTGGCAGCCAGCGATGCCAGCCGAGGAACCACTACCTATTAACCAGATCATCCTGGTCTCGGAAGACATATCTCTGAGAGGAAAATGGGCAGAAAAAATTCCGACAAAGGCGAAAACAATATTGGCGTCCTCTGTTGATCAACTCGCATCCATTAATGCAAACTGCCCATTGGGGAAAGAAACGGCAATTGTGTATCTCCCAAGTGGCATCCAATCACTGCAAGATGTCACTCAAACCGCCGAAGAAGCAACCTGGCAGCTATTAGAACTACTAAAATTTGTCATCCATAATGACATCTCCGCAAAGGTCTTTGTTTTGACGGAGAACATTGGAGAGGGCGAAGACCCAACTGCTCTGGCGCACGCTCCACTCGTTGGACTTTCCCGGGTTCTGGCCAGTGAACATCCAGAGCAATTTGGCTGCTTAATTGACACAGAAGTCCTAGACTTTCCATTAACTACCATTCGTTATATCCAAGGTGCCGATGTTATTCGCATTCGGGACGGGGTCGCCCGGGTTGCACGCCTACGAGGCCTGCCTCGTCACAAGCTCCTATCCGCTGCTCAAGGTCCCAAGTTTTTCACTCGTGCCGATGGTACATATTTGATCACGGGAGGTCTCGGTGGACTAGGTCTCGAGGTGGCAGAATTCCTCGTAGACCAGGGAGCACGGCGCATCGTACTCGTCTCGCGACGTGCACTCCCACCGAGGAAGATGTGGGACCAAGAAATTACACTGAGCACGGCCATTAGCAAAATCAGGGCACTAGAGTCCCGAGGTGCCACTGTCTACGCGTTAGCATTGGATATCAGTGTCCCAAGTGCTGCAGAAAAATTGTCGACAGCATTGGACCAACTATCCCTACCTCCAGTGCGAGGCGTGATCCATGCTGCTGGCATTTTAGAAAGCCAGTTGGCATTAGACACCACCAAAGATGCCTTTGCTCGTGTCCTAGCGCCAAAAGTGATAGGAGGTCTAGTATTGCACGAAGTCTTCCCGCCGCGTTCAGTTGATTTTTTTATTCTCTTCTCATCTTGCGGGCAGCTTGTGGGTTCGACAGGACAGAGTTCATATGCCAGTTCCAATGCATTCCTCGACACTATGGCGACACATCGTCGTGCTCAAGGAGACTATGCAGTGGCATTTCAATGGACAGCGTGGCGTGAAGTAGGCATGGTTGCTGATTCCGAATTTGTCCAAGCCGAGTTTCAAAGCAAGGGAGTCACAGACGTTGGGCGAGACGAAGCCTTTGAGGCTTGGATGCATGCAGCAAAGTACGATATCGATCACTGTGTCGTGTTGCGTAGCTTGCCAGTCGAGGAGGGCAAGGATATTCCCTCGCCAATTCTGAAGGACATTGCGCCTCGCTTTGTCAAAAGCTCATCTTCAAAACAGACCGAATCACCCTCTGTACAGCATCAGGTTATTCCACGGTCCGGGAACGAGCTAAAGATGTATCTAGAGAACCAGATACGGGACTGTGTAGCCCAGGTTCTCCATATGATCCCCGATGACATTGACAACAATGCTGTGTTATCTGATTTGGGGTTAGACTCTGTCATGACCGTTCATTTACGGCGTCAGTTGCAGTCGGTATTGAATATCCAAGTGCCACCGACCCTGACCTGGAGCCATCCCACCATCGGCCATCTGGCAGCCTGGGCTGCAAAGAAGATGGAGAAGGATTAGACTGTAATCATATCAGAATGATTTTATTTCTTTACTTATGACAACCAATTTCATCATTTGAAGTGATAATGAGGCGATGCATGTTCACCAGAACCCAGTAACCATGGTGGCTCGATCCGTAGTCTAGATATAAGGAGGCCAAGGTTGACATCAAATATGCTGCGGACAACATTAGAATGCCGTATATAGCTGGTAAATATCTTTTTGTAATGGTATAGCCTAAAAGTCTAGCAAGGTGAACGGTCTTTTATTACTCTGCAAAGCGACACCTCATGGTTAGTTTTGGTTCAATACCCATGCAGCCAACTGGGTAGGGCTCTTGAAAATGCTAACTATTTTATCGATAATATTAGGTTGTTGTTTCAGCTACGACTCTAGTAATTACGTGTGGCTAGATTTTGTGAATAGATAGACATATTCACTACAACAGGAACTATCTACAATATCCGTCGATGCGTTTGTTGTTTACCTAAGAGGCGGTGCGTCCCGATAATCAAGCTCCCTATAGTAAAGGAGTTTATCCCAAACATTTTCTACGCGGTGCTGCTTAATGGATTGAAGCTCACAAGCGCTCAGTTGAAGGCCATCATGTCAACGATCCCCTTAACGACATCATCTTATTCAGGTGAGATTACGTACACGCTAGGTGATATGCACGTTTCAAACTCGAGGTTTTCAATCTCGCGTGTGGCTGAAATAATAAACGCTGTCCATGTTTTGCATACTTTATGTATGTTATGCAATCATTATGAAGCTTATTGAGGACACACCATCATCTCTCCCAGTTCCACTTCTTCTTCAAGTCAGCCATCAAGTTTAGGTCACGTCTTTACATATTTGCCAAACTCTAATTATTGCGTTCTATACAACAGAGCGACCAACATCATCGCGTTTGTCCACGGCACCCGCTCCATCCGTCACGTTGTTTGGCCAATTTTGACTTGAAACTTAGAGATTGGCGGTGTGCTTGATCACCTTGAAATTGTCAAGCATCCTTTCCCTTTCTGGATAAAGCCCCGTATTGTGGCTGAATCGGAACTGACCGCTCTAGACCGTGGCTGTCAAATTTATGTGAGACTAGTGCCTCACAACGCCACCAACACAGCAAACTCGGGAATATCTTTTTTTTTCTTGTCTTCTTTTTACAAATTTGAGAAAAGAACAACAGGATGAGAAACATAATGAATTTAGTGATGTATGTTTAACTTATGTTTTCCCCAAGCTCTATATTCTGCTGGTATGATGTTGGACTTAGCTCTTGTAATTATGATTTCAATGCAGGTGTATGTGTTTAGCTCCTGACTTTTGTTTTCTTTTCCTGCATGTTCAGCTACTCCATACTTGTCTTGGCGCATGTTTTCGGTAAAGTGCGTAGTTGATTTCCCCGATAGTGCGTCGATAGTTTTGCTGCGGGTGAGCCTCCTTGTGGGTTGGGCGTTGGCTCGCAACAATTGTTTTCAGCGGCGAGTCCAGAAACTCAGGGGACGCGATATTTTTGTGAATATATAAATAATATTGATTCAATCTACCCTAACCGCTATCTTAATTTCATTTCGATTCTTCATATCCGGCTCAAGATGATCGTCCCTACTTTCGCGTTTGCAGTGTTGTCTGCTTTCGTCACCACCTGCTCAGCTGTGCCTAGCTACAACAGCAACAAATGTCTGAAATCTGTAAGCATAAGTTTTTCAGAAGCCCGTTCATATGAAAAACTTACTGATGGTGCTATAGGTATCCCAATGCCCGCAGGGCAATGCAAAGGCAAAGACAGATTGCTCAGTTCGTTCTTCCAATGCTCCCGAAACTGACAAAGCTAACACTTCAACTCCCAGTCATTTTTGAGGACCACTGTGATTCCGTGTACATCGTGAGTATTAAGATATTCAATATGTTGAGTACTGAGCTAAAGAGCTACAGAACAAAGATGAACACTCGCACGACGACTAAAACAGCAAAGCCTGTGACGACGACATCGTATGTAACCATTACGCCGTCGGTCAATGTCAAAGTTACCAAACTTGCCACGGTTGTGAATTCTCGAACCGTGACAGCATTTCCCACCGCCACAAAAACCACCACCTTCGAAATTATCAAGGTTGGCACTACAACGATTACATCAACCAAGTCCATCATTGTATACCTACCGTGTCAACCCCCTCTGACTTAAGGCTTATTGTTGCTAGGAAACTACGTCATCTACAAGCACAGAAACTATTGAAACAACCACCATTACTGCCAGCCCCAATAACCCCCCTTCCAGTAGCTCTAATAGTCCCTCTTCCACCAGCTCTAGTTGTGTCTCTGGCAGCGTCTCTAGCGACATATCTCACGGCATCTCTGGTGGCATTGATTGCATCAATATCCAAAAGCTCCGGAAACGCGCTGATACTGTCGGTAAACGAAAATCAGTAGCCATATGCAAGTCCAAGACAGCCATTCCCAATAACATCCCCCCGTATGCATCCGTGTGTTCGAGCTCCGATTATGCTTCTGCATGCAAGAACCTAGGGGTGCGCCCTATAGTAACCACTTTGCAACCGCCTGCGATTGCCCGGTATGTACTATAGATCAAGCTTCTTGGATATTAACTCACTATCGTTAGGTATACAACCAAGACAATGACTTTCACACCAACTAGTACATCAACGGTTACTAAGATAATTAGTGCTAAGAGCACGCAAACCATCTGGAAAGCAACCACCCTCGAAGCTACCGAAACAACATCCATCACTCAGACGACTTTAGAGTCTACAACAACTACTTTGCATTCTGATACAACTATTACAGAGATGACGACTGTCATTAATACGGTAACCCAACTAACTACCACATCCGTTACCGCAACCGCTACCAAAACTGGTATCTGGTCTGTGGTATAGATGAAAATTACATACTGAGCTGTGGTCAAAACGCCCGAACTTCTGACACGACAGACAGATTTGGCATTTATCAGGGACGACTACTCTGGTATTTTGGAGAAGATAGAAGGTTCTCAAAAATTTATCTCAAGTGCGAAGACCCTTCACAGCAAGCCAACGACGCTTTACCACTCGGCCTTTATTTCTTTTCTCTTTTGACATTAAATTAAGCCTATCCCAATCCCAAGTTATTTTGATTACGAGAGGTTGGGAGTCATGGACTTACCCGTCCTTGGCTAGTTCATCATGTCTCTGCAAATTCATTTCGGTTTACATTTAATTAGCTTCAAATTCAATTGCAATTACTCTAGTGTGACAATATTTAGCTCAAATAATATATTTTCTAAGAAACGGAACTGCTTGCAAATGGTGTCAAGACCATTAGTACAATGACTATCAAATTATACTACTAAAGGTATTTATCAACAAATTTATTGCACAGTCGTTTCTGTGGAAAAACAAAGGAACATAGAAAAGCCGTTTGCCCAACTCTCCCAACACATTGGTGCTCTTATTCGATGAAAACCGCGCTCTCCATCAAAACGCACGATGTTGCATCAGTTGTCAGCAGAGGCCCGGGCGACAGCGCCCCGAACAGGACGGTTTGTTGGGTTCTGAACAGGGAATGCCTCTGGAACAAAGGTCAACTTGACACCCTTCCTGAAAATCATGGCGTAACTAGAGCCTCCGTGGTGAAACATTCCAAGCTCCTCGCCCTTCTTCACGGGGCAAGGTAAGTTAGACAAGGAGAACTTCTCGGCGATATCGCAAGACGAAACGTCAGCCATGCCGATCGGAATGATACACATCAGTCCAATAGGCTGAGGGGCTTCGATGAAAAGAACAGCACGGGTGGCGGCGTGGCTGAGATAAGCTTGAGCGCGGTCCGATGGCCACAGGTCATAATCCTTGGGTCCCTCATAAACATCTGATACCGGTTCGGAAAAGTAGGTTCCGTTAACAACCTGTGAGTGAACAACCTGGCCAGAAACGGGAGACGTCCAGCGGTGGTATGAAAAAGGACTAAGGAACGACTGATACACGGTGCCACCAATAAACTGCGACGTAAATGCATGCCCGTTCATCATGTGAGAAAGCGAGTAGGTCTGGCCCTTGATCCAGAATCGATCAGACTCATTCACGTTGGTCTTTACTGCGTAGGGCCTGGCTTCGCAAGGGTTGGCGATCCACTCCGGGTCGTTGGGATAGGCTACAGGTCGTAGCTTGTTGATATCCTTGAATTCCCTGACGAAGAAGCTGTCCCAGGACTTGAAGCCCCAGTGAACTGGGTCTCCGGCGCGATCACATTTGAAGATCTCCTCAAAAGGAAGCCAAGGTTGATCCTTTTGGTTAGACTCTCGCTCAAGGACCTCCATGGCATCCTTTGACAGCCATCCGTTTTCCTTTGTCGTAAGAACGTTTTGGGACTTGGTGGTCATAAGGATATCATCTCTCCAGGTCTCCATCATGATTCGAAACTTTTCATTGACATCCGATCGCAGGAAAAAGGAGAATCCGCTGACGGTTCCCATAGCCCACTGCAAGACAGACGCAAATGGGGCTCCAACGAGTCCAGAGGCAAGGCCAGCTGTGCTCCAGGCTGGTGCGATTTCGGTCACAATGACGCTGAGAAGCTGAAGCATGTGCTTGTAATCGCGGACCACCTTTTCAGCAGTAGGGTTCTTCTCTCGCGACTTGGTCATGGGGATTTCATCCCACATGCGGTTGGCGAGGATGTAGACATCGTTGTTGTTCTCGATGAGGTCTTTGAGGTCTTGAACTGTAGGGCAGAGAACCTTCTCAGTTTCCGACTTGTTGTCAACATAGCTGACGAAGTCCTTGAGCCAGATAGACATGATTAGGTGGTTATTTGGGGGGGAAATATATATAAAAAAACAGAGAATTAATTTAGTGGGCGGAAAGCTTGAAGGATTGCTGATGTGGAATGCTGAGGAGCGTGGTGAAGACAGTACAGGTTGTCTTCGACAGCCCTTCTTATAGTGAATGAGGCCTTGCCATCGTCAATTTCCGCCACGCATTTGTAATTGTGATGGAGCTATTATCACCGTTGGGTAGTAACCAACAGCTCTGGTGTATTCAGTTTCAGACATTAGAAAAAGCATCACGCATACTGTGCCGTGCCCACTGTACGCCGTCTACGATGTTAGCTGAATCAATTCCGGCTCTGAGGTGGGTCCTACCACGACCCGTGTTTCGGCCCCCTAGAGTCGGATGTGCCTTGGCCAGTGGGATTTCAATCTAAACACTAATTCATCTTACACTGGCCAAAAGGGAAAAAAAATTGTACTTGATGAAAGCATCGAAGACGACACCAAAGCTG
Organism: Calonectria montana; assembly: GCA_022606435.1. Classification (NCBI taxonomy): domain Eukaryota; kingdom Fungi; phylum Ascomycota; class Sordariomycetes; order Hypocreales; family Nectriaceae; genus Calonectria; species Calonectria montana. Next base: position 5,195,503 of record JAIZZI010000004.1, read on the forward strand.
AATAAATCGATTTCATACAGTAACAATGATGATCTAACGGGAGTATAGCGAAGTCGAGAAAAGTTCCTGGTCAATTCTGTGGCTGGATCGACTCCACCTCCCTAGCCCAAGGACCCGGTCTTTGAACCATGGACGGGACCATCTCAACCTGAAAGTGGATCTGCATGTGGACCACGCCATCGCCGTGATCGCGGAATAAACGGGGGATGTGTGCTGAGACTGTTAGATACATATCGAGGGAATGGTTGGGCTTCTCCCTTGGGGCCGCAGTGGCAAGATGCATTCGGGCACAATCGGACCGACGAACCGTTATCTCTTAAAATACGACAAAGCACAGGTTGTCTCATTGATAGATAACGATAAATTGAGCTAATATATTTCCACGACGGTTGTACAGGATATTTGCTCATTTTTGTTTGGTTAGCCGCCTAGTGGCTATGTCACCGCAAGCCGTCTTCCGGTAAGGGGCCCCTGCCGGCCTACATATGCTTAGGGGCATGAGTAGCGTAGGTTGATGTTCTGAGACACTCGATGTAGCGCGAAAGGCTAGTAAGGGTTATTTGGCCGAATCTCCCCTTCTGCTGCTTCCGTATTCATTCTAGTCGCTCACCTTGGAGCTTCTGCCCTTTCGGTTACATCAGAACAGCTTTGAGGGAACCCCCCAAAAAAATAGGGAGAAAATTACAACAGTTTACGTGAATAAGGTCAACGGGAACAAAAAGGGAATTGAATTAGCTTGATCCTGATGGGGTCTAAATATTTACAAGCCTGTGCGGATTTTACAGTCGAAGAAATGAATTATTTTTCTATCCTTTCAAACGGTGTATGAATAAAGTTGGTTTAGGCGTGAAAGACTTGCGGTTACAGCCGTTTCTACAGGGTAAGGAATAAAGGGCGAGGCCAAAAAGTACTTAAGCGAGTGGATAGCAGTTTGCCGTACTTGGAGTTGGGATGAAAGTCTTCATCTCGAAAAGCAATTGGAATTGTCAGTGGTAGATTTACACAAGGCAGGGTGAGAGAATGCCAAAAGCTACATTTAGGGAGAAGCCAAATGCGCTCGCATGTTATGACAAAAAACATGCCAGCACTTATTGGCCGGATAATCCAAACATGTGCGTATTAAGCATGAATCAGAGTGTTTATCCTGTGTGGATTGCGATGCACGTGAATTGTGTTCTGTGATAAACAATCCAAGCTGGTGCTAGGGAAGAGCTGCTAGCACATAGCTGTGAGGAGAGTGAGCTTGGGTCCTAACGCGAGTTTTAATTGGTGTTACCACCAGAAATAAAATAAATACAATGAATCACAATCCTAAAACAATATAAATAAAAAGGCAAGTAAGAAATAATGTAGCTGAATAAATAAATAAAACATTATACTGATTTTTCCTCCCCAGTAAAGTGGCGGCATGTGTATTGCTTTCTGCACTACGGATTGGTTGCACATATTTATGAATCATAATTATGCCACGGGAACAGCCCAACACAACAACTTCACTAAACCTCCACGACGGTTTACTTGCAGGCTGTGTAGGCCGTAATACAGTAGTGACTCTATACGATGGCTTTTGTCCACTGCTGACGGTGATTCATGCATGGGATACCTGGCTTTCCTCTACCATCTATGTGAATAGTGATGATTCACAAGCGGGAGACTTGGCTCTCTGCCATTTTGACAAGGACAGTGAATCGCAGATGTTGGCTTCTGTCCGCCATATTTACAGTGATTCACAGACTGAAAGGCAGATGGAGCGCCTATATCAAGCCGCCCACCCGCCCATCAACCGGCAACAAGAACCCGCTTGGATCCAAGAGTACACGTGACCACCCACAGCCAGGTACTACTTCTACTCGCAGTCACTTTGTGCACGACTTTTCCACAATGTCAACTTCGACCGCAACCATGCACTCTCAATACCTCACCTACGACGCCTACTACAGCTTCCGCAAGGATCAAGACACCATGCTGGCCAGGGACATTGGACTGATCCGTGAGTCGGTGGACAGTGTCCAGGCCGACATGCGCAACATGCAGACCGAGATGGGCGAAATGCGCACCGAGATGCGCCAGATGCGCCATGAAATGCACAGCCTTCGCACCGACATTCGACGGCTCGATGCGGATATGCAAGGCGTTCGATCTGATATCCAACGCATCGATTCTGAACTACTCGGCATGCGGTCTGAAATGGGCGGCATGAGGTCTGAAATGCTCGACATGCGGGCTGATATTCGACGCATCGACTCCGAAATAGCCGAGATGCGGTCCGAAATTCGACGTATCAAGTCGGAAATGGGAGACATGCGGACTGAGATGAAAGAAATGCGCACCGAGATCCGCGAGCTCCGTCTTCGAGTCGAGAGCCTAGAAGCCCGCTCTCGCAATTCGGGCTTGAAAAATCCCATCCTTCCAATCGCCAAGATCGTCATGAAGCATCCCACCAAGGGAATCATTGAGCCCGAGATCTATCCACGCCATGCTCGGGCCTTTTACGCCTTGAGGAACCCAGAGGACCTCCAGCAACACCAGATGCTTCAATATCTCATCGACTTTTACGACGTCCAACTCAGCACCATTATGGATTCGGACGGCGACGACGAGGAGCGCCAAGGCACCATTCTTGATCGCCCCAGTCTAGCTGTTGATGTGCTCGAAAACATACTCGGTCTTCGGGAGGAGAATTTCATCAGGTTCGCGCAACGCTCCGAGCAGTACAAGCAGTTTTGGACATCTGCCTCCAAGCGCTCCATCCAGAAGTCCGAGCTCCACAACCGGCTCAAGAAGGCACGCACTATTGTTGACAGTGGCCGTGTTGCTGATGGTGCCCGTGGTGCTGATGGTGCCCGTGGTGCTGATGGTGCCCGTGGTGCTGATGGTGCCCGTGGTGCTGATGGTGCCCGTGGTGCTGACGGTGCTCACCGTGCCGATGGTGCCCACCGTGCTAATGGTGATGCTTGTGCTGATGGTGATGCTTGTGTTGTTGATGATGATTCTGACGCTGTAATAGTTATCCCGTCTATGGAAGAGGGTAACCCAGGTGCGCGATAGGACGACGCTCCTACAAACCCCTTTTCCAAGACCCCTGAAGATCGATTTTGAGTTATTGGTGTTGTTAGTCTGTAAAATATGTTCTCTTTTCGGTTTTCTTTTTTGGAGTTGAGGGTCGGCACAAAAAAAACTTCCCTTTTGGCCTTAACTTCGATGAGGCAGAATAAATAAGGAGTTAGGGCTAGCTTAGTCCTAAGACTAAGATTGGTTTAGTATTTGCTTGTACTAATACTAATAGTTGCACTTATACTAATTAATTGCTACACTGCCACTGATCGTTGCACTGATATTGCTATTTTGATAATCCTACTCGACATCCTGTCACCAACCCTAGTATTATTCGCCCAACGATGTCTACTTGGAAAAGAGTTGGTTGATTTCGTCTGTAGACAACTTGTCGAACCGGCGCTGAACACCGCCCAAAACCACCTTGAGAATTCCTCCCAGCGTCAAAGGCAGACCCTTGGTTGTATCCACAATGTCCCGAACCCCTTCTTTGCTCAAATCATCGTCCAGCTCTTCAAGGGCAGCGCTGGCCCCGGGCTCGTTCCCAACCTGGAAAAACTGAATGCCAACTTGGTGGCGCGGTGCCTTGAGTCGATCCAGCTTCGAAGCGGCGTTCTTAATGACCTTCCTCGGGTTGTCGGTGGCAGCTCCATCGGTGAAGACGATGATGTTGATGGGCTTGAGGTTCTCCGAGCCGACCTTTCTCAACTCGTTGAGGTATGGAGCCAGGATGCCATGCAAGCAAGACCCAGTGGGCGTCGGGCCGAGAGGCTGAACTCTCTCAAACAGCCGGTGAACCATCTTTGCGCTGGACACGTTGACGTACCCGCTGCCGTTGTTTTCCAGGCCAACGTCGTCGTTGGGCTCGTGGTTGAAGAAGTAAACGTCGATGCCATCAGCATCATGCGAGACGCAGATCGGAGTAATTGCCGCCAGAATGTCTCGGACCTCCTTCCAGCGATTGCCTCGCATTGAACCTGAGTCGTTGATGACAAAAATGGTGTCGAACAGAGCCAAGTATGCGTACGGATCTTCTTCCGAGGAAATGGCCTGTTTCGAGGAGCCAGCATTTGGGTGGGTTGCAGAACTTGGACCTGGAACCGTGGCATGACCGTACGAGGGAGGCGGGCCGGAAGCTGGTTGTTTTTTTCTGTCAGTACTAATATTGCGATAATAGGGAGAAAGTCTGGGGGCATTAATTACGCGTTGCACCGCTCTTTGAGTGGTAGAACAAAGTCGAGCGCTCAGTCGTGCTGCCGAATGCTGCGTCTGCTATTGAGCTCTGTGTGTCGCTGGCAAAGGATGCAGAATTCCTGGGATCGAGTCGGCCTTTGAGCCTGGACAGAAATCCCATCTTAGGCAAAGAGTGTAGTGTATTCGGCTGAGTGGACAAGCGGTTGCTTGGTTCAATGACCGTTGGACAGTGAGTGTCACTGAATCGAGAGTTGGTAGAGGTTGGGCAAAAGTGGAAATGCAACAACAGGCGAGGTTTTTTATCTCCAAGAGGTTGCGAAATCCGTCGAAGTGTCTCCGAAGAGTTGAAATCAGGTTGGCGCAATCCTTGGTTGTGTAAACTCTCTCGCTGAAACGTGGGGTTGGCTGGGTCTGGTGATGTAGTTGTGTGATGCGCGAGGGAAGCCTGTTGTGTGCCGTTATGCACGGCAGCCACTGGCAGCTGCCCCGTGATTTGGACTTACAGCAGTGTTGAAGAGGGCATCAACTCTGAATGACGATCAAGCGCAGCCGTGTAATCGATGCAAAAATGGGCCCTGAAGATGGAGAAAATAACAACCTGTGCAACAAATAACTATAACCGAGAGCCCTTTTTGAGAAATGCGCTGAAGATGATACCACCCAGATAGACATGCACCCCATGAGGCAGCTTCTCGATAGGATCACACCTTTTGGATTAACCTTTACTACGTACCAGTATCGTGTCCAATTAGGTGCGAACAACCACAGACAAGATCCACAGCATCCAACGCCATCAATGTTCGTCGAGTCTTCGTTTCAACAGGAGCACACCACCAACAACGCAAGATGCTCCGCTATGCTACAATCAGCGGTTCCCTCTCATCCTCCAAGTGAATTTCACTCGGCAATCGTCGCCGTGAGGCCCACCACAGAGCTAGTTGGACACAGGCAAACACGAAGCTGTCGATTGTGGCCCATCCCACCAGGCGATACCATGTAAAGAATCCCACTTCAGGCGAAAGCTGGAGACGTAGAGGCCAACAAATGGCAACAATCAAGAAGATGATGCCTTGACATACCAGTCCAACACGGCTTAACGCGCCCTCGTCTGATCGTGACTGGAGTTCTCGTGCTTGATAAAAGTAAGCGGCGATGGCGAGGAACGTGGTGATCTGGTTCATCAATGTCATGTGCATTCCAGAGAAGAGGACGCTCAGCCAGCTTCGCTGGGAATCTTCGTTTTTTGAAGATAAACTAGCAATTATAATGACTGGAACGATGGAGATTACAAAGAAGGCACTGTAGGTGGCGGTCATGGTGATTTTAATCCCCCCGCGTACCGGAGGGCGGTAGAGATAATTACAAAACCTAGAGCAATCAGATCAGTCAGCCTTCTATTGATAGGGTTTTTTTGAAGATGAAAACGAGCTTGCTTGCCAACGGCTATCGACTCTGGAAAACGTACAGAATCATGTGGCCGAGCCAGACGACAAGAAACTGGGACCAGTTGAACCAGTCGCCAACGTTTGGGGGCGAATGCACGATTTCATCCAGCATCTTGCCATTGTCTGCTAGATAATATGAGAACAAAGCAAACTGCTCCGTGGCGACTATCAAGTTGAAGAGGATGTAGTTGGGGGCGATGCCGTCAGTGGTTCCTCGAGACTTGATGCGCTTGAGCTGGGGGATGAATGAGGCCATGCTCAAGATGCGCAGTATCCTTGATTGTTTTGTTAGTTTTACGCGGTTATGTAAAATAAAATACTGGGCGATTCATTTCAGTGGTTTCATAATGGATAGAGAGACATACACACTGAGTGGAAGCGGGAATCCCATTTTGCTGTCGTGATTCGCACGAGGCGCGTGGTGACAAGGTGAGTACAGTACAGGACGATGAGGGATGGTCACAGAACAAGGCAAGCAGAAGCAGATTATCAGATGTGCTAGTATTTTCTCATTTAGATGTGATACATATTGACTTTAATATGAATCTGAATTCTGCATCAGCTGGAATGACAGTGTTGAACCAAACAAAAGACTTGGTGCAAGAAGCTGAATCTGTCTGGTGGGGCTGAGTACAGGCAGCGCTCGAATCAATCGCCGAATACGGTTAGATGCACCACCTCAGCCAGCTTAGCCGACCGAGCCGAGCTAGCCGACGTATGCGAATTCACAATGTCTCGATACGATGAGTACGAAACCTGTTACAGTCATTCCACAATTTAGGGTTAGTGTTAGGTGGCTTAGTCGTGCGCAAGTTTTTTTCCTTTGTCGTGGGATGACGCGGTCGTCTCGGCCATGGCCCAAAAGCCTTCTGGGTATGTTCGTCGTGTCAGCCTTGGATATCCTTTGCACGGCTTGAGTTGGCGGAGAAGTGAGATTCTCGCTCAATTGTCTCGATTGACTAGTGAGAAAAAAAAACAGTCGTTAAAGACATTATGATTTGTAGCGTCGGTTCACCGTCTTCCATTATGAAGTCATTTTCTCCGTAGCCCTAATCTCCCTATCTCGTGATAAAACAGTCGCCCTCATAACCCGACGTGGATATTCATATAATAATTAACGCACCAGGATCGTTGTCAACGCCAATTCCCAACGCCTTGCACACGGCCCAATCCATTACCATACCGTACATCTAGACAAACACCCGTTCCTGCGCGGGGACGCGCACCATTTTCCCCGCATCCACCAGCCGTGAATAGAAGATATCCGTGCTCTTCCCTCTGTCGCGCGCTTCCAAGCTGATAAATATTATGCGCGAAATCTCCGGGATATCGGAGCTGCAGGTGACAACTCCCAAGCCGCTCTCCTCGATCAGCACGATTCGATGGAGGATCTTGGAGAATATGGGCCCGTGCATGGGTCCCTCCGCGTGAGAGTATTTTGTGAGCAGTAGGACGGCCGATGTCCGTACTTTTGGGTGTCGGCACCGCAAGACGAGCCGGAAAAGAGGGTGGAATAACCCTCCTCCCAGCGAAAACGAGTCTGGTCCAGTGGTATTGGTCTCGATTCCAAGAGCATGGGCTTCCAGGGCATAGAATAGCAGCTGCTCAAAAATCTTCTGGTGGCAGTCCCAGTCCGTTTCTGGTTCCCCGGGTTGGGGTCCAAAGAGGGTCAGCTGGGTGTCCAGTCTCCAAACATGACAAAGATACAGGTTCTTCTTTTCCGACTCTTCAAGCTGGCTGGAGTGAACCGCCGGTAATCTGTGAAATGCTTCATTCCATTTTCGCCATAGGTCGCGGTATTTGTCAAGTTCGGAGAGGGTGACTGAAGCCTGGACTGAAGACGGGTCGGTTGAGGGAGTACTGGTTAAGGGGGAGTTGGTTGAGGAAGATTGTTCCACCTTGAATTCCACCTTGGGTTCCGTCTTCGGCTCTACCTTGGGGAGACGCTGGGACATGTTTATAATGGTACTTAAATAGTAATAGGCCTCCCTGAGGCTGGAAAAATAAAAGGGAATAGAGAGCGTGGGCTGGAGTAGAGGTGGCAGACGATGGTCTGGAAACCGATATCGCTTAAGCTGCGACATTGGTCAGTCATTCATGCGTGGTGTATTGGAAGATAGGCAGTGACAGACTTGGATAAAGAAGGCATCGAGGCGAAGAAACATGGACACAAGGTCGTTCATAGGATGAGTTGGTCGAATAGCCATGGTTTCTGACTTGGCGTCACATAATAGCTTCAGGCCGGCCAGCAGCACTTTATTCGCCGTGGGTATGTTGCCTATTAGACACTAAAGGAAATAGTTAGATGGCTCGTCTATAATTTCACAGGTGGGAAAAAGTCTGCAAACCTCGATATAGACAAATAAGAGGCAAGACGTCAGATGGATATACAGGTTTGAGTCGTTGTTAGTGAGGTGGTTAAGTTGCTTCAGCGCTTTGCCATAATGAACCAGTGCCAGCTGGCTCTTTTTGGACTCGTACACCTTTGGAAAGGGCCCCCAATTGGGCTTCATGGAAGGGACATCATTCAATAACAAACCAAGCGATGTCAGGGAATGGAGGATAGCGGAGTTGGCGTGGGCTGCCTGCAGCACGACGCGGCCCCAGAACTCGCCCCCAAAGCCATTCGCTAGCATGGGAATGCCGTGGGCCATGAAGAAACCAAATGCCCGTGCATCTTGGGAAGTTGCGGTGCGTGTAGGTGATAAGCTAGGGTTGTGAGCCAATTTAACCGTACGCGGTGGTGTTGGGTAATCGGTTTGGTGAGTCTGGCGTTTGCATTTGTGCCTGCCTTGCGAGCCTATACGAGTATAAGATGAGGGACTTAATATAAAGGGACGAAGAAGAAGAAGAAGAAGAAAATAAATAATAATAAAAAATGCAATTCAGCCTCATCTTACAGTTTTTACAGATAGGAATGATTCCGTCGCATTTTATATGTCTTGCTGGATGACGTCAGTCACACATGGTTTTGACACGTCGCGCGGAGTTGGAGATGGGTTACTTCTACGTGTTGTTGTCAGTAAAATAAAATAAAATAATAAATCAAATTAAACAAAAAAAAAACCATGAACATGAGATTCAGTCGGGTAACGCACTTGCACGTGATGCAGCCAATGCTACTGCGCTTTGGTGGCCAGGCTTTGCTGCGGTGGACAAACTTGACGTCGAGCATAATAACGGCACTCGCTCGCGGGACAGCAGCAACAAGTGTCTAACAAATCGGGACGTTTAATGATTAGATGAAAAGTCTGAGCTGGTCTGCTGTTCGGCAAGCCAACCGACATTATCCCGCCCCATCCAGCTCGGTTGTCAAGCTCCGAGAGCGACCCACCCAACCCCTGAATTGTGCGCCTTAGGGAGAACCAGACCAGGATGTGGTGAAGCCTTGCCGCGTCATCAATTCATCTTTCTGTCTGAGCCTTGCTCTCAAACACACTTTAGCCTAAAACTGACTGTCTGAGACGAGTGAATGAATGCCCTCTTCTCTATTCTCTTCACTGGGCGGCTTGCCTCCCTCGGCGGCCGCATCATGACAGGCCCAAGACGTGCATCAAAATGCTCGCTCGCCCAGCAAGCCGATGGCTCCGTCCGCGGCAGCAAGCAGTATGCTTAATTTTAGGTTTCGCCTGTGAGATGCGTAGGAAAGCCTATCCGATAATCATGCATCCAATCCCTCTGCAACGAAGTGGGTAGCACAATTGCGGTACTGGGTTTCAATGAGTCAAGTTGGTGTTGGTAAGCCGTGTGTCGTTGCACGGTCCCAAAAAAAAACGAAAGAAAAATTTTGCAACAAAGACTCAGAACGCCTTATTATTAGATGTGCAATCATACAGCTAGTTATCCGACGGCAGCAAGAGGGATCAGAGAATCTACTTCTCAGCGCGACAGAATAACTAATTAATAATCTAAGAACCACACAATTCAAGGAATGTTCGGCAAGGCGGCAACGGAAGTTTCGGTTATGCATTCCACGCCATTTACCTGCAGCCGCTTTAGCGAATGGGCCCACAAGTACTAACTTTAGTGACATTTAAATAAAAAAAAAAAAAAAAAAAAAAAAAAAAAAAAAGCCGGCCACACGCTGGAATAATGGATATCTAAAAGATCGCAGAAAATTAGGCAGTGTTTTAGTGCCGTATCAGCAGTAGTGGTGGAGTTTATATACTCCGGGGAAGTGACGACGACACCGAACGACTACTAAAAAAAGACACCCTTATTATAGACATCGCGTCCAAAATATGGAGAGACATACGTTTTCCGCTGCAGTGAGTGGAGCAATCGCAACATCTCCACAACCACCAAAAAAAAAAGACAAGGGCTGGAGACAATGATAATGCTGAACTAGGCAGGTCTCCAAGGATAAATTTAGCACATGTCCATTTAAGACGAAAATTTTATTATTATACAGCCCCTCTCAAAGTTATAAGTCAAACGCTTTAAGCTTTGTGGATGATGTGCTGGTGGTCTAGGGTAACTGGTTTGGGAGGATGAAACCAAAATTGGGTACTGGTCATGCATGATATTTAGGAGAGTATCTTCATCAAGTTTGCAGGACCATAATCCCTTCCAAAGGGGGTACTGGAATTCTTTGCATCTAATTCACTTCTTGCTACATTAAAACTACGTTCATTCTCCGATGATTACATTTGTTGGCCAGATCAAAGCGCTCAGGTATGTCCGAATGGGGCTTTTCATTCTGTAAGCATCTATGGAGACCCACACAGGAGAACCCTTTTTCACAATTGTGCTGCTAGAAGCAGTGGTTAGTTAAACTTATAATTTCTGACCTCAAATCTACAACTAGAACACGGGTGGGCATTTCTTTTCTTGCTAAATGTTGAAATTAATCTTCCATCTATCTATGAATTCGAAGGAGCGTATACATGAATACTAATATTGACTGCTTCAAAAAGAACGACTGGTCTGACTGAATTCGAGATATTTAGTACGATGACATCGGAATTAACAGAATAGTTGGTAGAGATTGGCTTGGTAGAAACGTGCAAGCTTTCTCAAACCCAGAATGAAGATGCCTGGCAACGGCGTCTCCAAATCGTGACACCATTTACCGAGAGTCTCAGAGAACACATGCTCAGCCATTCCATCTAGTCCCTATTATCCTTCGAATAGTCGTTTTCCTCTCCCAAGAGCCCACGCTGCTCCTCCGGTGTCTCATTGTTGGCGTAGGGTGGAGGGCCCTCCAGAATCTGGGGTGGTGCAGCTCCCTTGCATTGGCAGTTTCGGTTGCACGGCGCGTTTGCGGCTTTGCGATCGAGATGGGTTTTGACAAGGCAAAAGATGTAGGTAAGCATAACGGTGATGATAATGGACCCGAAAATGATGGCGATGATGGAGACTGCGGGGCTGGTGCTCTCGTTGCGGTAAGTGCGCGCAAGGTGATCAAGCTTGTTCTCAAGCTTCGCCCAGAACTGCTTGTGGTCCTGAGAGGAATGGCGGGAACGGGGGATGCGCATATTGGCTGGTTTAAGGCGACTGAGGCCGATATTCGAGATGAAAGTGGTGTTGTTGATGTAGTTCTTGGTCAAGGGATGATGCGCGAGATGATGTTGGTGTTTCTTTTGTTTTGACGTTTGATTTAGTGTTAACCTGAAGCGCCTATCGGGATACTGATGACGCAAGTCGAGGTGGCTGTGCAATACGTAGTCTGACATGCAGTGCGAATGACCAACCACGTGAGAGAAGGATTTCATTGCTTGTCAAATTAGGCTAACAGCGATAAGCTCTCCCGGAATGTGCTTGATGACGGTGGACCAAATCGAAATACATAAATTGTTTGGACGATCTAACATGGATTGTAATTGGGTAGCTCATGATTTTGGTACAAATGTTGTTGATTCACGATACGATCCTTGGAAATCTCGACATTTGCAGGGCACACGTCAAAATCATAATGCAAACAATAAAAAAAGAGATGAGAAGAAAGAAATAAAAGAGAAACCTTGTTTTTAAGAAAGAATTTAATTTCACTTCCTTTAGGTTCGTGGTTTAAATGATAGCGCTCGAGCAGTTCAGAGCAAGTATAAAAGTTGGAGGTCATTATGGGGTATTCTGGATTGAATATTCAATCAGATATCAACTTGGCAATAACTAACTGGACTGGACTCTTATTATAATGGTTATCGTCTCATACTAGACATGAGGTTCATGTAACCTGGCTTTTCTTTATTTTTCCGCGCTTGTTCCAGACCTCCTTTCTTGAAACCTCCAGGCAGCAGGATCCAAATCAAGATGATAAAGACAAAAAATGCCAAACTAAAAGGATGTAATACCCCTACTCCTTTATTTTCGGCAATGACACCAACAAGAAACGGGAGCACTGCAGCACCACCGCCCCCGAATGCTGCTGCGAATCCAATCGCACTGACGTGCTCTTCGACGGGGAGCAACTTGGTCGCAACAACAATGACTCCTGGGAACAGAGGTCCGAGGAAGAATCCAAGAAGGATGACAAAGACAACGGCTGCAGCGAAATGCGGAACCTGCCAGTAAAGAACCTCGGAGACGACGGCAAGAGCCAAGTATATCGTGATGGCAAGTTTCTCACCCAAGCGACCGGTAACGAACCCCAAGATTATGCGACCGAGGCCAATCCCCAACCAAAAAAGGGTTACGGTAAGCCCCGCGAGGAACTCTTCTGCGTGGCGGACTTTGAGCATGAAGGTTACGATCCAGCCCCCCAGGCTAACTTCCACGCCCACATAGCCAAGTAGGAAGATGGCAAGGAGCCAAGTAATGGGGCCTTTCAGGACAGCTCGTGTTGTTACCCGCTTTTTGTCAGTCTCTGGGCCGTGGAGACGTGACCGGTATGCCGCCCCAGTGGCCTTCCAGAATGCTGACATGCCAATAACGAATTCTGCGAATGACAGTCCAATCATAATGTAGAAGAAAACGTACCAATCGAGATTGGCCCTTGTTATCATGGCCGAGGAGATGAGGGGACTAATGGTAGCACCAACGGCGTATGATGCTTGCAGGATGCCCAAAAGTTCATTTGGATGCTGCATATTTCCAATCCAGGCGTTGTATGCGCTATCTTCAAGAGCATTGCCAAAGGTTGTTACCAAAATGGCGCAAGGGATGACGGGAAATGGAGGGTGGAAAACCAAGGGAATGTACCCAATCAACCGGCAAACTGGTCCCAGAAAGGCAACGCCACGTTGACCCATTGTATAGTGAATTCGATTGTTGGACATGGCAGCAATGAGACATCCGGCGAAGGGGACAATAAAAACAGTGGATATGGTGGTATAGTTGACATTATAATACGTTTCCATCTACATATAGCGTTGTTAGGAATTAGTAGTTTTGCGAGGTGTGAATACTGACGTATGGAATGAGAGCCTAAAGATTGTAAGCTTCACAGCGTAATCCGCAGTCTCATGGTTTCTTACACCTATACATGCGTCATGCATGCCTTGTATAAAAAGTGATAGGTTGGTAGAACAGTAACGATATGCATTGATGCTGGGACTATTCCATTTCTCTAGCGTCTCTGTATAATCGACGTCGCTCCCGGGAGAAGCTGGGGAAACTTGGATATGTGACAATTTTTTTTCATTCTTCGTGCAACTGTCAACCTTTTCTTGGATCTCGTGGTCATCGGTGGGGGCGTGGTTTGAGGGATCCATCAAGAATAGTGAGATTGTGCCAAACAGACGGGTTACTCGGGCTGAAGAATGATATGGATAAGGCAAACGGTGTCAACTATAAAAAGTAAAACAAACCAATGCAAAGATAGGAAGTGAACTGAACCTAGTATGCTAAATTGTCGGCCTAGAAATGAGACAAAGACATTAAACCGGCGCATGCTGGATTTTTCCCGAGAATTTCCCCTTCTGGCGGCAAGTGTTGCGATCCCCTCGAGATCAATGACAATTTTTTGCTTTTGTTTTCGAATAGTAATCGCTGCCCTATATTGAAAATTCATTGGGAAGGCGGTGTCTGTATGAGCAAGGATGGTCGATTGCAACATTGAGAGATCGCCGCATGTTTCCCCAGCTGGCATAGTTCGAGAAGCTAATTCTCCGAGCGATCTCCCATCCAATCGGCGGATATTATTCCCCACTTGCAGTGCTGGCGATGAATTGACGTGAGAGAGATGGGGTGTCTAGAGGAAGCGTAAAGATGGATGGAAATGAATAGAAAGGCGCGTTGCGTCATACGAACTTGGTTAGAGTACAATTTAGGCCTCATTAGGGAGAGATTTTCACCTTCAAATCAAGTCCAGGAAGTGCTAAAAGATGATTTACCCACATTGCGCTAGCTGCCAAGGATCTTCGCATCTTTATCTGCACTTCACCGATCAACCCCGCAAACAGCCCGCGGCTGATCTTCGTCGACGTCGGGTCCGTGGTGGGAATATACTTTGACCTACGTCTCGAATGCGTCGAAGTAAAATTTGACAACTCGATATAAGGTGAGATTCTGCTGATCTTCGGTTTAGATGCTTGCTGAATTTCTCTCGATGAAAAAGTGTAGTAGCTGTGGCATGTATTCACTCCAAGCGTTTCAACGCTGTCCAAGAATACGGCAGGACTAGTTAATCTACGTCATAGCTGAGGATGACTAACCTAAGACACGGAGTTGAATAAAAGATCAGCATCGCATTTGGGCCGAAAGAGAAGATCCGGCTGCCCAATGCGCAAATCAAGGCTGTTGCAGCTGGGACCATTTTCACCACAAGCAGCCGTCATGATGCACGAGACCAGCGCTTCATCTGCATGTGGCTTTTAGCTGACTGACTATTGACCAATAAAATAAAGGATACACGACCATGCATATGTTTCTCCTTGATTGTGCGTCAATGACTTAATGCTCTAGTAATAATAATGAGCAATGAATGCCCAAAATCACACTGCCGACATAAATTGACCTGGCTCTATGGAGTATTTTGTAGTGTTTCAAATTTAAAAATCTCTCTATTTCCCGGATTTGGAATTATGAAAAGCAAAAATTAACCTTATAGCTCTCCTTGCCCAGGTACGGAATTTCTGAGAGACATTCCTCTGCTCAGCTTCTCTCCCACACACCAAAAGCCACCTATGAGTTCAACACAGGCCCTGGGCAGCACTGCTGCCGATCCTCTGGCTTTTGATGCAATTGTCATAGGCGGGGGATTTGGCGGCTGTTACAGTCTACATAGACTCCGAAACGCTGGCTTTTCGACTCACCTCGTCGAAGCCGGCTCCGAACTTGGAGGAGTGTGGCACTGGAACAGCTATCCGGGAGCACGTGTTGACTCTGAGGTGCCCTATTATCAATTTTCCATACCCGAGGTCTATAGGACATGGAACTGGTCGGAGCGATTTCCTTCTCACACAGAGCTCAAGGCCTACTTTCGCCATGTTGATAAGACGCTGAACCTCTCCAAGGATGTCAGTTACAACACAGCAGTGGTGGGTGCTGATTTTGACGAAGAGAATGGCAGATGGACAATCACGACCAGCAGAGGAGAAACGCTTACATGCAAATTTCTCATTCCGGCGACGGGAAGTTCATATAAACGTTATGAACCTTGCTTTCCAAAGATGAAGGATTATAAAGGTAAAATAATCTACGCCGCATCGTGGCCCAAGTCTGGGGTAAATTTGACGGGAAAAAGTGTGGCCATCATTGGGGCCGGTGCAACTGGGGTACAGTGCGTGCAAGAAATTTCCAAGCTTGCAAGCAAGGTCACTGTCTACATCCGTAATCCAAACATTGCCATTCCTATGGGCCAGCGTCGTCTGAGTGACGAGGAAAACAGGGCTCAAAAGGGGATTTACAAAGGGCTTTTCCAACTAGCCCGTCAGTCGTGGGCTGGCATATATTACGATACACAGCCACTAATTGCACGAGATGTTAGCGACGAGGAGCGTGAGGCTTACTTTGAGGAGCTGTGGGCGAGAGGTGGCTTCAGCTACCAGATCTCCAACTACAGCGATCTTCTCACCAATATTGAAACAAACAAGATGATTTACGACTTTTGGGCGAAAAAGGTACGGCAGCGCATTCGCGATCCGGCCAAGGCTGATATTGTCGCGCCCCTTGAACAACCGTATCCACTTGCCACGAAGAGGTGTAGCTTGGAGCAAGATTACTATGAGTGTCTGGACCAAGATCATGTCGAAATCGTGGGGCTCAAAAAGACACCAATTCGTGAATTTGCAGAGGCCGGTATTGTGACAAAGGATGGCAGGAGGAGGACCCATGACTCTATTATCATGGCTACTGGATATGACAGCATGACTGGCAGTCTCACCAGCATGGGACTTCGTGGCAAGGATGGTGTTGACATGAGAGATCGATGGAAGGATGGTGTTTGGACATACCTGGGAGTCATGGCAGCAGGCAACCCAAACATGTTTATGATTTATGGGCCACAAGGTGAGCTCATATTGATTTTCTTCGCTTCATCAAATCTTGCCAATGCTGACAATTTTGGATGTCCATAGCTCCCACTGCTTTCAGCAATGGACCAGTCTTCATTGAAGTTCAGGTGGATTTTGTGGTAGATTTGCTGCTGAGACTTCGCGACGAAAAAATCAAGACAATCGAGCCGAAACATACTGCTGAGAAGCAATGGAAGAAGGAGATGCAGATTATGAATGATGCAACCGTATTCCCGCTAAACAAGGAGTCTTCGTGGTATTTGGGAGCGAATATTCCTGGAAAAAAGCAAGAGCCTCTTAACTACCTTGGCGGTATACACCTTTATGCCCAATCATGCAAAGAGGGCACCAAAACATGGCATCATTTTGAGGTTGTGAAAGAGGATGAAAGTAATGGTAGTTTCCGGGAACCAAAGCCCGTCTATAAGACGACCTGGATGGAAAATGAATGATGACGGCTTCTTTTTCTTTGGAGTGGGATGTAATTTTGGTGTTGCTACGCCATTGTTGCAGTTTATGCTGCCCTCACTAAGACATTCACACCAACTACAACTAACGGTGGAACTGCATAAAATATTATTGCGTATTTTTATAGACTGCTTTTCATTATTCTCTCTTTCACCAGACTGCAAAGCTGTGAATATTGTGGCGTTTTTCTGCTGCGTTGTATTGTACATATACCCCGCATCACTAGGCAACAATGTCCAGGCACCGTTAGTGCACGTCTGCATCATCTGCCCAGCGTAATCAGATCTGCACACAAAACAGTGAATCATGATATTATTTTAATAATGATCCATTGTGTTGTTTTACAAACAGTCAGAATCCGTACAATAAAGCTCTTCTACTGTGATGAAATAATGACTTGGCTGCAAATCTGACGCCGTGTCTCAAGTCCTGAACTTTGTGCTGACAAAGGACCATAGAGGTTTTTCAAACATGACACGTGCAGATTTCAAGGTTAAATAAAAGTTCAAAGACACGCACGGAAGCTCTAGCAGAATCGGAGATGCAATGCACCTTGCTGGTTGCAACAATGATATAAGGCTGAATGAACAGAGGCCAAAGTTGGAACAGGTTCCACTTGTTCCGCAACGCCAATGCACAAAAGTGGCACCATTTTCCCGGCATATCCCACACACGCCCTTTGGTTGTCATTTGATCTGAGCGGCTGGCTGTTAGTTGGTTGTTGGCCGAGGCGCAGCACGCCCTTAAAGTGAGTGCCATCAACCAATTGCAGTGAGTCACTATAAGCTCAAGCATAAAAGCACATCACCTTCAAACGTTGATTCTCTTTCTTCATTCGATTCCATACCAAGCTGCCCAGAATGGATCTAAATCTGCCACCGAAATCGCC
This sequence comes from Calonectria montana, assembly GCA_022606435.1. Lineage (NCBI taxonomy): Eukaryota > Fungi > Ascomycota > Sordariomycetes > Hypocreales > Nectriaceae > Calonectria > Calonectria montana. Next base: position 5,212,947 of record JAIZZI010000004.1, read on the forward strand.
CAAATTGCGGCGCATCGCCAACCATCTTGCCCAGCTTTCGCTGGAGCTCATAGAGCCCGTCATCGCCAATCTGCCACTTCACAAACTGCTGGACCTGCTTTCGATACCTGTTGGAGACTCAACACAGACAAAGACAATTCGCACCGAGCTTAGTCCTCTTGCACACGCAGTCACCGCCAGCCCAGCATGGAAGCATGTCTTTAGGAGCATCGAGCACACGGAAAGGCTAGTACGTGCCTGGCAAGCATTGAATTGTATCTCTTGGATGTGCGTCCGAAAGCCATACATTGAAACTGCTACCTGGGATTATTATCACAATCATCCACTGAAAGTTCTGCACTATTGGGCCGGTCAAATTAGAGACCACCCAGTCGTTGAAAATATGGAGCGTGTCCTGCTTCATTCAGTTCCAGGATTATCTCTGTCTACTAAGAGAGGCAATGCACTGGGATCAGTTTCTCTATACAGTAGCTACTTGAAGGCACTGTACCAATTTCTTCCTCCAAAACTTGACGCATTGCTCGGTGCAGTTTCTGACAACAAACCCTGGGTCGCCGATGACGCTTTGTCGAGCAAGAGATTCGACACATTTGAGCAGAAGGAATGGGATGTCAGAATTGCCCTGCAATTGGTCCCTGCACTTTACAGAGCCAAGAAACGCCTCACTGAAACCTGGGCGGAGGAGCTCCAATCCTTGATAACTCTATACGAGCGCTTCCCGACGTTGTTGAAGGGCCCCCTGGCACCACAGATGTCCTATACGCCCATTAACCTGCAGCATATTCCCACCAACTTGCGAGCTGCTGCAAAGAAATTTCTAAAAAGAGATTTTGGCATACCTTGGGGTTGGGATGCGGAATCGTGCGTGAAAGCTGGCGTCCCGTGCCAGTTTCGATATCGACACCCTTGTTTGATCCCATACAACTGGTGTCTTCGGCTATTCGCGATTGTCATGAACGAGAAAAAACCAAGTTTCCCTCCTGAGATCGCAGAGGAGGCAAGTCGTGCTGCTAAGGGACTGTCGCATCTTTACGGACACGGGGACAGCAGCCAGCGGTATCCTAGATTCAAAGGCCACGAGAAAGGCCCTCGCCACATGGAGTTCATCATCTACAAGGACGACGAAAATATTCTGCCGACCCCAAGGGCTGAGATAGAATGGCTCGCTTCTTTCCTGGCTGTTGTTGACTGGATGAAGGACCACTATCCAGATCTCGCTGAAGAGCTTCAAAAACCTCTTGCGCGTTTGTACCGGACTGGAAAAGGCAAGGGAAAGAAGAGGCTGCTCCTTGAACCAGCGGATTACAAATACTTTGTCGACGCAATACCAGCCGAGGAAATAGCATGCTATCTCAAAAAAGACGCTCGACTGTGCGATGAACGGGGCGATGGTAGCCGGCCGAGTTTGCTCGCATTTCACCTACCAAAGTTCTCATCGCCGCAGGGCCGATCCATTGCAAATCATATAATGCCAAAAGGGGATTTGCCAGTCGAAATCCAGCAACTGATGTATGACAATATTATCGAAAAGATCAAGAGGCATTTTAAGCAGACCCCAGAGTCAAAGCAAACATCAGATGGGCAATCTTTGGCTCATGAGATCCAGGATGAGGCCGAAGGTAGACTGAACTTCACAGACGCTCGCCCTACTACCTCGTGGAATCAAGTCCTCAATCAGTACATTGAAGCCATGCCAAAGGCATCGACTGAACCACCAAAGTCATGCTACATCTGCCGCCGCGACATAATTCTACCTGAAAAGCCCCATGACATCTGCACTGCCATGTGCAAGCCGTGTGGAGACTTCAACCTGGCTGGGTCAAGCTTGTCCCTGCCCAACAGGCTGAACCTCACTGGAAAGATTGCGGTTGTGACCGGTGGGCGAATAAACTTAGGCTTTCACACAGCCTTGAGGCTCCTTCGCTGCGGTGCCAATGTCATCGTCTCATCTCGATATCCCCATGACGCCCTGGTGAGATATAAGAAGGAGACTGACTCTGCAGACTGGTTGGACGCTAGATTGCGCATCGTTGGAGCAGACTTTCGTACTGCTCACGACGCGTTTGAGCTGGCAAATCAGATCAAGGCCATCGCCGCAGAGTGGGCTGTAGTCGAGGGCCCGTCTGAGCCGAGACTTGATATGCTTATCAACAATGCTGCACAGACACTCACAGATAGTGAAGAGAAAGAAAGCAAGGCTGTCAAACGAGAGAGCGAGCTTCTTAAGTCACTGTCCGACAGTCCTGCTTTGCCATTGAGACTGTCGTACCATCCACGTGTCCGGGGTGGTATGCCCGCAACCGCGTTCCTGGAGGATGGCACCGGACAACACCTTGTCTCGACAACGACTTCGTCATCCACTATTACCGAGGCCCCCAAAGGATCTTCGTGGGTCCAAAACATATCCGAAATCCCCTACGTCGACGTCATGACAGCCCAGGCAGTCAACGCATTTGTGCCGCTTATTCTGATCCGTGAGCTCCTCCCTCTCATGTCCCATAGCCCCAACGGACAGCAGAGCTACATCGTCAATGTTTCGTCGCGTGAGGGAATCTTCGAAAGAAGCCCGGACCACGCAGCCAAGAAGGGCAAGCATGTTCACACCAACATGTCTAAGGCGGCGCTGAACATGATTACCGAGACAGAGGCTGGCCCGGCGTGGCACAATCACCGTGTCGCCATGAACACTGTCGACCCGGGATATATGAGTGCGGCACCCGAGATGGAGAACTCGTTTGGAGGCGTGAGACCCTTGGGGTGGGAAGATGGTGCTGGGCGGGTGCTTTGGCCTGTAGCTATGGCCGAGGGCGAGGAAAAGAGTGTGGTCTGGGGCCGGTTTTTGAAGCATTATGGGGCCGTGAGCGCCGTTGCAACTCTGGGCTAAGTAACCGAAACGGACGGCCGCGCGGACCAAAGGCAATGAAGCCTTCTAAGTAAACATTACCGGGAGTCTATAAAAATTGGGGTCATATTGCGTTTTTAGGCTCGTTGAGTCATTTGCCTAGTTCGGTGTCGGTCCAAAAAGTCTCGGGGCTTTTTTTATCATTTCACAAGATCAATACTCAAATTAAACAAATGTGCCTAATTTCCTAAGTTCACCTCATTGACCCAGTAGCCAAATCATTACCAAAATAAGCACTTCGTGTGAGATGAACAGTAATGTCACCGTGATGTGGAATGGCCAATCAAAGAGGTAGTATGGCGATGCGCTAAAAACTCATTTTTTGGACGGAACATGTCGCGCGCTTGGTCAATGTCACACCAAGCGGCACATTTTATGCGAGCATTCGGGACATGCTTTGTGAAATTGGCATCGAACATAATTCGAGAACAAGAGGCAAGAGCCTGGTAAGGACTCTAAAAAGCGGCACAGGTTAGCGTACGCCACTAGGACGTCGATGACACTGGCCAAGAATTTTAGTCGACAATCGGGTCATAGCCGTGTCTATAGCCGCTTCTAGGGGCCGGTGAATTATTATTTTCGTCTCAGATGCCTCTCCAATACTGACTCTAGACGCGACTGGTTGGCACCGGAAATCAGGACCAGGTTGGTTTGTCCAGCGCGTATGAGTGGCAACTTGTTCGAGTCCGTCCGTACGGTTGGTGAATGTGCCAAGAACAAGAGACACAAGCCACAATTGCTTCCGGTCCTTTAGCTTCTGGCCGATGATCCCTGTTGCAGGCTCAGCTTTTGTGCCACCCACGTGATGGCTCTGGATCCAATATATAGACTAGCTCATTGCTACTTGTGAGCGCCATCTTTCTCGCCCCCAGCCCATCTTCTTTTTGAAAGGCTCGTAACGATACCACCAGCGGAAAAAAGGGTTGGTTATGGATTTGAGTTTCTGGCCAGGAATGTCCGCTCTTGGACTAAACCAGAGTTGAAAACCTTGCTGTAAATCCACCTATATCCAATACTTGCGCCACCTCCCTTTGAGCTGGGCTATTCTCAAACCGGCTAATTGACCAAAGACAAGCTTTTGGCACTGCCAAGTTCCGAATCTCGGCCATGTGATTTCTCTTCTTAAAGCTAGCTCTCCGAGCCATACACTTGTTCTCATCATTTCATCACCACAGATTCCAACGAGAATTAGGCTTCATCAATATCAGCAACATCTACACCTTTTTTTTTTTTCGGGCCAAGCAGATGATCAAAGATCAACGCCAGAATAAGCGACAAAACTCTGAATCGCACCTACACGGGCCCCACTTTGCAGAACATTTTACTTGTTTCACTTTTACTTCTCTGCTCAATGGATTTGTTGCTATGGAAATTGTTTCAACAAAGACATAGAGATGGCACTCACATGGCAAAACTATCTGGTACGGAACACATTTGAGCACAGGCCCAACTCTTGTGCACCTCTAATGTGCGTCTTAGATCGTTGAATGGGCTTTAGTTGGACCTTGTGTTGTCATTATCTGCATTCGTCTGGTAGTACGCCCGCGAAAAATTATGTGGGCATTTTGGCTATCTGAAGTCTTTTTAATTCTATCTCTTTTAACCCTGCTTGTGCTGGTTATTGGAGATACATACTCGTTTGTGAAGAACCACGCTGGTTACGACAGCTACGGCACCCCCCAATTCCAAGAAGTCAGTATAAATCTCCTTCAACCAAAGCTCTTAGCTAACCGAGTAGTGGTTGTTTGTTGCTGATATCATATTCGATCTGGGTCTTTATATGCCAAGATTCAGCTTGCTTGCGTTTTATTACGAGCTATTTCCCTTATCCGAGGGCACGTTGAGAAAGTGCTTGTACGGCGTTATTGTGTATACTGTCTGTGCTTTTATTGGTGCCTTCCTTGGAGACCTCCTTTGGTGTGGTCCCGACCTGTCACAAAACTGGTATGTTTGGTGAGCTCTCCATTTCTTTTCTTCTCCATGCTAATTTCACGCGTCAATACATCAGGCTAGGTACCTCAGACTGTTCATTAACCGCCTCGACTACAGGCACAAATCTATATATAGACTGGCCAATCGGCATTGTCGCAGAAATACTTGGTAAGACATGGCTGTATTCCGTAAAACTAGACCCAGATATTAAACAACCACCCAGTCTTTGCATTGCCGTTTGGAATGCTCCGAAGATTGAAATCAACCTCGCGGAGAGAAAAGATTGGCATGATATGCATTTTTAGTCTCAACATAATATCCATTTTAACTAGTATTGGTCGATTTACCAATTCTGCACTCAGATTAGATACAACGAACACCTGTAAGAAACATAAACCTACATTGTGTGTAGATGACAAGAAACTAATCCTCGCCATTTAGATATCATCGGAACAGCTGAAATGGCATCTCAAATAATATCTGTAGCACTCCCAGCGCTACGACCATTATTAAGGGTGTTCAAACCAATTACCGGTTACTTAAACTCACGCAGATACGGAAGTTTACGAAGTGACAAACTACGAGGCGATTCAACCAGCACAGGACCGAGCACTGGGGGATTAAGGGACTTTTCACATAATATGGGGAGCTACAAGCTCCCTGATATAACTACAATGCATTGAGGGAATCGCAAGCAAGCGAGAATGGACAAAAAGGCATCATTTGACAATTTTAATTTCTCTCTTCTTTCTTTGTATTTTTTTTTCTTACGTATATTCATCTGTTCATTTAGCGAGCCGCTTCTGACACTTGATATCCCGAACACTATCATTCTGAATAATATCAACATAAATGGCAGGAAAATGCCTTGTTTTCTAGAGCTTCTTGTTTCGTCGCCCCGTTTAACAACAATGCAATTGACTCAGAGTAGCGACTGAATAATCAAATATATATGATATCTTGAAGGGAACTATAATATATCTGTGGCAATTCCGAATGCCATAGAAGCTCTAGTTATGGGTCCTAGGGAGCATTTATGGCGTTTGAAATTGTGGTTCTAAAGTCCTCTGGTTCACGACCCAACAGCTCCTTCAACAACGGTGACACAAAAGCTCCCTCTCCGAGGCGAAAGGCCTCAAATACTGTAGCCCACTGGGTAGAATAGCAAATAGCTCCATATGTGAAGGTGGAAATGACATCAGGCTGCGCTGCAAACTCAGCATCGGACACCTGTCTAATAGAGACAGGCTTCTTGGCAATATCACTCAAGATACCAATTGTCTCTTGCAACGTCAAAGCCTCCTGACCCGACAAGAGAACTGTCTTCTTGCGCAAGCTGAAGTTGGTTGGGCCTCGAACAAAACGAGCCATAATTTCCGCCGTACCCTCGCCCAGTTCCTCTCGTTTCACCCAAGTGATGCCAGGTCCCGAACCATCATGAGGGATGCATATCTCTTCAGTGGGCTCTTTGGGGTTGTAGCAAGCGGTATACAAGGGGTGCGACTCGGAGTAGAGGCCCTCTCGAATGATAGTATAGTCAAAACCTGAGTGTTCACGAGCACACTTTTCAAGGTACTTTTCCGTGTCAAGGTGTGCTTGCATAACATAGGCGACACTCTCATGGTTGTTTGGGGAGCCAGCGTAACCTAATGACCCATAGAAGATGTACTTGACGCCGCTTTTGATGGCAGAGTTGATTGCAACTCGGTGGCGCTACCAAATCTACATATTAGCGGTGTTTCTCTTATCTAAATGAAAATAATAATGAACGACAAAATACTCACCTCGAACCTGAGCTCATGCGCCACAGAGGCATATGAAATGAGGAATAGCGTATTCACTCCATCAAAGGCGTGCTCGAGTGAAGTCTCATCGTCATAATCCGCGTGGCGTACCGTGGCACCTTCGGCGGCAGCAGATGCCATTTTGCTAGGATACCGTGCGACAAGCACAATATCCTTTGGATCAAGGCGCTTAAGTATGTGCTTGACAGTACTACCACCAATACCACCAGCCGCGGGGAAGATTCCAACCTTGTGAGCAGCCATGGTTTGATCAGATGAAATCACACTTGTGCCTGTAAATATTGTGCTGTTTCGATTTATTGAACAAGAAAAATGAGGTTAGAGAGAATTCGTTTACATTCTTAAGGTGCAACATTGCTGGCTTTTATTAGGCCGCAGCACAAGCAGTCCCAGGATCTGGTCTGATCAGCGCTGCAGTCAATTCAACTCGCCTCAATTCAACTTAACTCAATCTAACTCAAATCGGGGATTTTTTTAATTTAATTAAGTTAAATCGAACTATTTAATTAATTAATTAAATTAAATAATTAATATAATTTTTAGATATTTTTTTTAATTGTCTTTTATTTTAGATTATATATTTTAAGGGAAATTAGATTATTATATTTTTTGCTAAAATAATTATCTTTTCCTTAGCTTAGGGGCTATTATTATTATAATAATAAATTAAAGAATAAATTTATTATATTAATAGTATTATTAATATATGCCCTTTACTACTAAAAACCGATTTTAATATTATTTAACTATTATAAGTAACTTAATATTATTTTTCTCTTCCTTAAATATTAATATATTATATTATTAGAAAGAAATAGCTATTTATAAATAGCTTTAAGAGCTAGGTATTATTAATATCTCCCTTAATATTAAAATACTATTTTATCTCTATATTAATAATCGCCTATTTATACTATAAAGTTAACTTAAGTAAAGGATATTATAATAGTCTTAGATTAATAGCTATAAGTAATTTCTTATTAAAATTATAAATAATAAAAAAGGCAATCCCTTTTAACTCTACTAGCCATATAATAAACTAAAGAAAATAAAAGTAAAATTATTTAGGGTAAAAGTAATATCTTTAATATTAATATACCTTTAAATAATTTATTATATTAATAAAAATACCTTATTAAAATCCTTAATAAATAATTATAAAAGTCTAGCTATTTATATTCTAAGTGCCCTTAATTAGTATAAAAAGCTATTAAAAGAGATTATAATAAAGATAATAATTACTAAATTTAAGAATATCTTTATCTATTAACTTATAAATATAAATATCTCTCTTATTACTATAAATTACAATACCTTTTAAAGCCTTATCTATATATTAAATAAGATAATTAATAATATAATACCTTAATATTACTTTATAATTAAAGACTAGCTAATAATTAATTTTTATACTTTATAGGATTCTATTTAGCTTTAATTTTAAGAGGCTTAATTAATTATTTATTTAATATTTAATACTTAAATTTCCTTTAATTAATAGGCTATTTTATATATTATTAGTTATTTTCTTAATTATAAGGGCTAGGTTATATTATAATTACTTAGCTTAAGGTAAATTTTTAGCTTATATTCTAATAAAAACCTTATACTATTAATATTTTTAATTATTACTATATTTAAATTCTTTAATATTAGCTTTTTTATACTTAATAATATTTAATTTAATAATACTTATATTATCTATTTATTAAAAGATAATCTTATATTAATTATTTAAAATCCTACTTTTAAAAGTATTAAAATTATCTAATTATAATATATTAATTATATTATTAATCTTACTACTAAAGCCTTCCTTAAAGCTAATAATTATAAGAAAAATATATTATAATTAATTAAAGCTTTATTATCTTCTATATTATTAGAAATAAAGGAATTATACTTATAATAAAAGTTAAAGCTAATTATTAAGCTTTATTACTTAATAACTTTTATCTATTATAATCCTTAATATTAAGATTAATTTTCCTTATTATTAAGAACTATTATATTAAACCTTAAGAAAAAGAAGAATTATTTATTTAGAACTTTAATAATTATATTTAATTATAATTAAATAATAATATATAATAAAATTTAATATTAGCTATAATTAAATACACTCTTTACCTTTAAAGCCTAATTTTATAGTAAATTGCTATAAATAGCTCTAAATAGCCCAAAAAGCAGCTACTATAAGAGGTACTACTTATATTAAATAACTAAAGCCTCCTTAAGAAGGTTTAAAATTTACTTTTACCTCTTTAAGAGGAAATAAAGAGATTTAAATCCTATTACCCTAGCTATATTATATAGGTTATAAGAAGCCTAATCTACCTAACCACCTACTTTACTACTAAATATAATTACTATTAGATTAGTATTATTATATCTAAGTAGCCTAAGCTGCCCCTTAAGTATTATTAATCCTAATATATAGTAGTGTAGCTATAGTAATACAATAATTATAAGGTTAATTGGATATTATAGTTGTAGTTAGCTATTTCCCTTAAATATAATAACTTTAATCTTAAGCTTAATATAAAGATAAAGGCCTTAATATAATTATATTATTAATATACCCTTAATTAGCTTAAATACTATAAAAAATTACTAAAGAATATATTAATTTATTAAATAGTAGTAATATTATATCCTAATATTATAATATAGTAAGTAAAGAAAGCCCTATTAACCTAGGCTAGGGCAATTTAATAGAGATTTAAGGAGTTTTTCCTTAAAGATTAAGCTATTAAGGAAATTATAATATAACTATTAATCTTTAAGCTAATTAAAAATAAGAATAGCCTTCTAGACTTATTATTTACTTTATTTTATAAGAAATAGGTAGATAATAATAGTATTAATTGTTATAACCCATGTAAGCACAGGGCGAAGGAGGATAAGGGACCCACTTTAATATATAATAAATCACTAATAAAGATAGACCTACCTTAAAGGGATTACAATAAAAGGGATTACAGTAATCTAGATTATAGTAATCTAGATTATAGTAATTTAAGGTAGAGTAATCCTAAATAAGTATATAGATAGATTGGTTCTAAATTGTAAGAGATAATATTAATTAGCTTTTAATATAATTTAATTATCTTAATTTATAATTAATTATTATTAAATATAATATTATATAAACTTTTATATTATTTTAAAGTACTTAATATACTTAATTTTTCTATTAATATAAATTATATTAATTTTAATTAATTTATTATAATTAGGAATTAATTAGATTATTATATATTAAAAGCTTTTATTTAAAAAGTTACTTATATTACTTTTAAATAATAATTTTTACTATTAATAATATATTTACCCCTTATTAAAACCAAGCAATTTCTTAGGGAGGTAATAATAATAATAGACCTATTTATAGTACCTTATTAAGTATTATTAAAATAATAATTGAAATTTAATAAATATATACTATTATTATAGCTCTTAGAGCCTAGATATAAGAATAGGGCACTTAAATTGCTATAGCTATACCTATACTTACTATAAATAATTAAGACCCTAAAGAAACCCTTAAACTCCTAATATTAGTACTATTTATAGGAAAAGTAGATAATATAATACCTTTCCTTATCTAAATAAAAGAATACTTTTAATATTACCTAATCTATTTAAGTACTAGAGAAGTAAAGGTATATTATATTAGAGCACTTTTATAAGGAGATATAGGAATATAGTTTGAATTGATTATAAGAGATTACCTTAATAATGAGAAGGATAAATGTAATTAATAAACCTAAGATATTTTTAAAGATTGGAATAATTTTAAATAAGTATTTAAGGATAATTTTAAAATTATTAATAAAGAAAGGGAAATTATAATAAAATTTAAATAATTTTAATAAATAAAATTATATATAAAATACTTAATAAAGTTTAAATACCTTATATTTAAACTTAAATAGGGAAGTAAAGCCTTTATAAAAGCCTTTTATTAAGGATTAAAGGATAAAGTTAAATAAGATTTATAAGGTAAATAGACCTAAAGAATTCTATAAGTATTAAATTATAGCTATTAAAATTAATTAATAATAGTTTAAAAGATATAAGGAGAAATAAAAAGAGAAGAGAAGAATAATTAAATATAATTTGTATAACTTCTATAAGTTTAAAGCTAATAAAAAGTTATTTAAGAAACTATAGAATTATAGTACTTTTTATAAGATATACTTAGGACCTATAAAATTAGGAGTTATTTAAAGAGACTTTATAAGCCTTATATACTATAATTATAGAGAATTAAATTATATTATAAGATATTATAATAAATCTAAGAAAAATCAATATATATTAAAAGGTAAGAAGTATATATAAATAATTAACTAATCTAGAACTATAGCTATAATCTAATTAAAATATAATCTTATTAAAGAAGGTATTATCTTATTTAATAACTAATTATACTAAATATTAAAAGATATTAAAAAAGTATATTAAATCTAAGAAACCTTTAATAATTAAGAATAATAATTAGCTAAATATAATATAAAAAGAAGGATTAGCTATAATTATATTATAAGATAAATAATATAGAAATTAATACTTAAACCTAAGGTAATTTAAATAATTGGATGAATTCTTATAATAGTATATAAGGGAAAGTAATATACTCGAGAAACTATATTAAATAAACCCTTAATCTTTAGAAACTATAATAATAATTATATAATATATTTAATCTATAAATATATATAATAAAATAAAGTAAGTTAAGAAGAAGGAATATTATATTTTAATATAAAAGATATATAATAAGCTATTAAATTAGAACTTAAGTTTAAAGAAAAAGATATAATTTTATATCCCTATAAGAATTACTTTAATTATTTAAAATATTAATAAAAATAAGAAGTAATAGCTATTGGAGTAGAAGATTATAATGAACCCTATATATATATTATGGAGGAAGAAGAAGAAGTAATTAACTTTAAAAATAAGCTTTTAGAATAAGTTAAGTAAGAATAAAGAATAGTATATACCTAGATTAATATATATTTTATTTAATAAGCTAAAGTAGAGTAAGATAAATTAGATGACTTTATAAGTAAATTTAAAGAAGAAAGTAAAGCTTATATTTTTATTTTAGCCTTAATAATAAGAAAAGCCCTTAGAGGTAAATATAAAGTATTTAACTTAAGATTAATTAATAATTTAAGAATGCTTATAGGATATTAATATTATTATAAAATATTTTAGATTAATTACTATAAATATTAATATAAGTATTATAAGGAAATTAAGGTAATTAATAATTATTTTCCTATAAGGCTTATTAAGCTAGCTATAGAAAACCTAATAGTATAATAATAATATAAAAACTATTAATATATTATATAGAATAGATATAGATTAAGATTTATACTTTTAGAGGAATATAAGGAAATGATACTTAAAGAATATATTTAAAATCTTAAGTATAGATATAATTATAAATATAAAGAATGTTTAGTGTATTTATAATATAAAGTTAAGATATAGTATAAAGAATAATAATTAAAAAACTAGGATTATTAATTAATATAAAGTATTAGAATGATAAAGTAGAGCTATTAGAAGAATAGCTAAATAAAGCTTTATATATAATAGGAAGCTATAAAAAAAAGAATAAGTTAATAATTAAAATATAAGTTAAGGGATAATAGCTTAATATATTAGTAGATTATAAAGTAAAAGTAAATTATATTTATTTAAAAGTAGTAAATAAGTTGAAGTTATTATGGAAAGAGAAAAGGGACCTTTATATAATAATAAACTTAAAGAATATTTTATTTAAGTATAATAATAAATAAATTATATAAGAAATTAATTACCTTAAAGTATTTATAAAAGGAAAAAATTAAAGAATTAATTTTAATATTTTACTAATAGGAGAATATAATATTACTTTAAAGTATTTATAATTAAGAGTATTAAACCCTTAAATTAATTAGAGGATTAACTAGATAATATTCCTTAATAAGGATAATATTTTAAAAGAAGATAGAAATAACTTATATAATAAAGAAATAAGATCTTAAACTTTTACTAATAAGGATAATAAAATAGAAGTTAAAGAAGGTAGATTTATAGTAAGTATTCTACTAAAAGAAATAAAATATAAATATTAAGGTAATATATAATATATTAAAAAAATAATAGTATATTTAAAGTAATAATTTAAATAGTTTAATAAATACCTTAAAGATAAAAAGAAATAATAAAAAAAGGAAAAATAATTTAAAAATATATTATTATAATATTAAATATATAAAAAGTTATTTATAGAAGAATTAGAAATAGGATTATTAGTATATAAAATATGGGATTATAGAATTAATTTAAAGGATAAAGTAAGTACTTATTTTTTCCTTATTTACTAATTTAATAAAAATAAATTTAATATAATAAGGGAATATATTAAAGATATATTAAAGAAAGGATATATTAGAGTATTAATATTTAAAGTAAGATATTTAGTTATATTTATTTTGAAAAAGAATAGGAAATTATAATTGATTGTAGATTATTAATAATTTAATAAGATAATTATGAAAGATAGGATGCTATTATCTTTTATTAGTAAAATAAAGGATAGATTTTTTAGTAAGAAAATCTTTATAGTACTTAACCTTAAGGGAGCTTATAATTTAATATATATTAAAGAAGAATATAAATAGAAAATTATATTTAAAATAAAGTTTGGATTATTTAAATATTTAGTTATGCTATTTGGATTAATAAATATACTTATATTCTTTTAATAGATAATAAATTATATTTTATAGGAATATTTTGATATATTTATTATTTATTATTTAGATAATATTCTTATTTTCTTAGATAATAAAGAAGAATATATAGAATATATTTATAAGGTTTTTAAAGTACTTAAAGAAGTGAATCTGCTAGTTGAATTAGAGAAAAGTAAGTTTTATATTATTGAAGTTGAATTTTTGGGATATATTATCTCTTATAATAAGATATATATAGACTTTAAGAAAATTGTAGTAATTAAGAATTGGCTTAGACTAAAAAATCTAAAAGATATATAATCTTTTCTAGGATTTATAAACTATTATTAAAAGTTTATTAAAGATTTTAGTAAGATAATAGTACTTTTAATTAAATTAAATAAGAAAAGGAAAATCTTTAAATAGGAAATAAAAGGAAAAATATAATAAGCTTTTAATAAAATCTAAGATATTATATTATTAAAATTAATATTATGTAACCCGGCCCCTCTAAGGGGACATAATCTTAGTCAAGTGAGGGATTTACACGCAACCGCTCTCTATAAGAGTTTGGTATAGTTTTAGCTAGATTGAGAGGGGTAAGCTTTAGTTTTATACCTTGAGTTAATATACTATTCTATCTAGCTAATTGCTATTATCTCTATTATAATTATTTAACTAAATATAGCTATTATAATTTTAAAGCTTTTACTATAGCTTTTTAAATAATATAACTTAAGGTAAGGTTTATAATTTAGTGACTATAAGTATAATTACTAGATTAGCTCCTTGCTTAAGTAGAGAGAGTTTATAGGTAAAATAAATATTTATTAAGAATAATAATTTAGATAACCCTTTATATAAAGAACCCCTTAATTAGGGAAAAGGGAAGGAGAGAGAGATCCTTAATTTTAATCTTGATAAAATTATGGGTAAGTACTTAATCTTAATTTGAATGAAAACCTCCTTAAATTAATAAGGAGTGGGCTAAGATGGAGTTGATATGTAGGCTCCTTGAATATAAATATAGTAGGAAATAGCTAAGCTAAGAGAGTAAAATATTACCCTTATTATAATAATTAGCTAGATATAAAGAAAAGTAGGATAGAAATAAGATTAAAGGTATAGTAATTACTTAAGTAAAGATAGTAGTAATAGTAAATAAGGAAGCTATATAAAAGCTATTAATATAGCTATCTTAAAGGTTCTAACTATTAGCTAAAAATGCTAGAACTGGCTTTTGGACCTTAAGTATATAATTAAAGGTAAACCTTAAAAATATTATATTAATAAAGCTAAGATTCTATTAATAAAAAACTATTTAAATATAAAAGCCTAATCTATATATAATAATTTCCTTTATTAATATTTTAAGGAGGAATAAGTAAATCTTAAGTAAAACTAGAGTGAATTCCTAGAATAGTTAAAAACCCTTATTAAGGATTAAGACAATCTCTAAGCCTTAATATTTAAAGTATATTATAATATAATATAAAAGGAGGGACAATTATTCCTTAATTTTTATAATTATCTCAATTCCCTAGAGAGAGACCTAAAAGACCACTTAAAATTGTAAAGGATAGAGGATTACTTAAATAAGGTAATAAAAGAGCTATAAGACTATATTATCCAAGTCCTCCCTAAACTCCCTACAATCCGACTAAGATTAGTCTTTAAGGCTATAATATATTAAAATATAGGTATAAGTAATAATAAAAAGAGAAAAACTTATTAAGGCTTTAATTAACTGCTTTAAAAGAGATAAAAAGGCAATCTAAATAATATTCTATTAAACTATTAAAGGAATTAAAAGAGATCTAATAGACCCTTTAACTCTTGCCTAAAAGGTACATAAATTAACCCCTAAGATAATAAAAATCCTATAGGAGAAAATAGAAAATAATAATAATATTATAATTATAAAAGTAAAGAATATTTTATAAGCTATTATAATAAGGAGCTAAAAGTCTAGAGAACCTAGATTAATTGATAAGGAAAAGGTAGAAGGTAGAAGTAAATAATCTTATTAATACTTTTATACCTATACTTAAGATTATATAGTATTTATTTACCTTAATTATTATTTTTGCTCTTTAAAAGCCTATTATTATTAAAGTAATCCTAGATATAGGAAGTAAAATTGATATTATTAATTAATAATTAGCTATTAGCCTTACTCTAAGAAAGGCTTTTAATAAAGTCCCTGACCTAATTTTAATAGGGGATTAAAGAGTAAAAGCTTATAATGCTTAGTACTTGCTTATTGAGATGTAGGATTAGTATAAATAGGTTAAGAAGATAATTTAGGTAGTAATTAGTATTAATAGGGATCTAAATCTTAAGAGTAAACTTATACTATTAAAAATACTTACTTTAATTTATCTTAATATCCTAGTAAATATTAAGAACTAAATATAGGTTTATTAAATTATATAAAAAAGCTTTTAAAAAGTTGCCTTTTATAAATTTAAAAAGCTAGTTAAGAATGTTATAAAAGTCTATGGTATAATAGTATATAAGGAACCCTACTAAATACTAAGAGATCTTTTTTTTAAAGGGCCTCTAATTAATTTTACTATTTTTTTCGAGATTTTTAACTTAAAATAGATATTCTTAGAAGAAGAATTGGAAATGCTTTTCTTATATAAAATTACTAATTATAATATTAATTTAATTAAGGGTAAAATCCCTCTATTTAGCCTAATATATTCTTTATTATAAAAAGAGCTTTAAGAATTATATTAATATCTTAGGGAAAACTTAAATAAGGGCTAAATTTAACCTTTAAAAAGCTCTATAAGAGCTTTAATTCTCTTTATATTAAAATCCAATAGATCTCTTAGGTTATATATTAATTATAGGAGATTTAATATAATAATAAAAAAGAATTAATATCCTTTACCTTTAATTTTAGAAATTATAGATTAAATTAAAGGAGCTAAGTATTTCTTTAAAATTAATATTAAGAATATATATTATTATATTTATATAAAGGAAGGAAATAAGTAGAAGATAGTATTTTAGATATATTATAGGCATTTTAAGTACTTAGTAATATTATTTAAATTAACTAATATGCCTATAACCTTTTAAGATTATATTTATAGAGCTCTTAGTGAACTAGTAGATATGGTATATATAGCTTATTTAAATAATATTTTTATCTTTTTAAAAGACTAAAAAACCTATATAAAATACCTTTAAGCTATACTTAAATACTTAAAGGATATTAAACTTTATATAAAACTCTCTAAGTATATATTCTATTAACCTTTAGTTGAATTTCTAGGATTTATTCTCTTTGTAGAAGGGATTACTATAGACCTAAAAAGGATTAAGATAGTTATTTAATAGGAAGAGCTGAAAACCTACTAAAAGATCTAGGTCTTTATAGGGTTCTATAACTTCTATAGGCAATTTATCTTTAATTTCTTAGCATTAATAAAGCTATTAATAAATCTATTAAAAGAAAGCTAAAAGGGTAGGAAGCTTAGTAAAGTGGAATTAAATAATATAGAAAGAGGGGCATTTATATCCCTAAAGTAGGCTTTTTAGAAGGCCCTCTTACTATACTACTTTAACCTTACTAAACCTATTTAGCTTAAAATAAATACCTTATTATTTATAATAGTAAGAATCTTATTATAGCTAGATAATAATAACTATTTCTACCCTATAATCTTCTAGTTATGAAAATATATTAACTATAAGTTTAAGTATAGGACCCTGGACTAAGAACTAATAGCTATTATAGAGTTATTTAAATACTAATAATACTACCTTAAAGGGATAGTAAGCTAAATAAAAGTTTTTAGTAATTATTTTAACCTTTAATTATTTATAAAGATACTAAAGCTAAATAAAAAATAGGCTAGATGGTATATATATCTAATGTTTTATGATTTTGTTATAAAATATTAATTAGGTAAATAAAACCCTGCTAATAGTCTATTAAGGCAATTAGATTATAAGGGGGATACTCTATATAATCTAGACCTATTAGTATTACTTAAAAAGAGATTAACTAAAATACAGGTAATCTAATTCTTATAAGAATTAAAAGATAAGTTAGACCTAGGGTCTTTTAGGAAGGGAAATGCCCCAACTTATAAGCAGGCTAGGGCCCTAGAAAAGGAGGTGTAGGAGAATAAGTCTCCTACCACTTATAATAGCTATAAGTATAATACTAAGGTATTAGGGAGTATAGCTCCTAGTGCAATTAAACCTAAGTTAATAGTAAATCTATAAGCTTTTACCTAAGTATAGGTAAGCTAGATTTAAAAGAAGATAGGCTATAATCCCTCTATTTTAATATTTATAATTAAAAAGACCTTAATTAAAGAGGAGATCTTTAAAGAAAACCCCTTAAAGCCCTTAGAAAAGGTAATATACTCTCTCTAGAAAAAGGACCCTAAGATATAATAAAGGATTAATAAGATAAAGTAAGAAATAATAAATAAAAGCCCTAATAATTAATTTATAAATAAATATAATCTTCTTTACTTTAAATATTAATTATTTATATTTAATAAAGAGGCTATAAAATAATAATTATTATAGCTATATTATAATAATCTATTAGTAGGCTACTTTAGATAAAATAAAATCCTAAAGATAATTTAAAGAAAGTTTTATTAATTTAGTATAAATAAAGATATTTTGGAATAGATTTGGATTTGTATAATGTATTAAGGAGCTAACTATAAGAGATACTGCCCTTATAGTAAACTTAAGTCTTTACTAATATCCTTTTAATTATAAGAAGAAATATTAATAGACTTTATTATAGAATTACTACCTTTATTATAAAAGGGAATAAAGATAGATATAATATTTATAATTATAAATTACCTTATAAAATATATATATATAATCCTAATCTTTATTTAAATTAATACTATAGACCTAATAAAGCTCTTTTATAATAAAATTAAACTTAAATTTAGTTCTTTAAGTAGAATTGTCTTTAATAGGAAATTAATCTTTATAAGTAAGTTTTAGTTAAAGCTATATTATTAAATAAGAATAAAATAAAAGCTTTTAATAGCCTTTTATCTTTAAATTAATAGCTAAATGGAAAAAATAAATTAAATATTTAAATATTATTTAAAATACTTTAGTAATAAGTAGTAAAATAATTAGGCAGCCCTACTAGCAATTACTTAATTTACCTGTAATAATACAAAGAACTTGACTATAGGATATAACGCCTTTTAAACATTATATAACTATTACCTAGAGTTTTATATTTATATTGAGAATAATATTATTTAAGGGAAGGTATTAGAGGTAAATATATAAGTATATTGCCTTACAAAACTAAGAGAATGATTATAAAACCAATACCAAAAGGCACTAGATAAGCAATAAAAATACTATAACTCAAAGCATCAACCCTTAACCTTTAAAAGAGATAATTTAATTATTTTATTTATAAAGAACCTCTCCCTAAAAAGATATAAAAGAAAGCTAGCCCTAAGATAAATAGGGCCCTTTTAAGTATTAGATATTATAAGAATATAAGTATATTAATTAGTACTCCTAGATAAATATAGCTATATTTATAATATATTTTATATAAGCTTATTAGAGCTATAGAAAAAGTATAAAACTAGTAAAAATAAACTATTTCTAATACTTAATTTAAAAGATATTAACCTAGAATAGGAGATAGAATAAATTAAGGATAAAATAAAATATAAAAGAGAGATATACTACTTAGTTAAGTGGACTGGTTAGCTTATAGAATATAATTAGTAGCTATATAAAGATAAATTAATAAATATATAAGAAGTAATCTAAGATTACCTTAAATAATAAGTAAAGGTAATCTAAAAGCAGGAAAGACTATAAAAGGGAGTTAATTTATAAAAATAGTTATATAAGTATAACAACTATTATTAAACTAAGTGCCCTAAAAGGGCTATAATAAAGGCATAACTAAATTATACTTAGAAGAAGCCTTACTTCTTTGGGGTTAAAATAGAGCTTTTATAATTATGAGCTAGAATCCTACTATAACCTAGAGTTCTACTATGGCTAGGGCTATTGCTAGTTTGGGTAGGAGTCTAGGGAGGAGTGGCCTTAGAATTAGACCTAGACTTAGAGGATTTATTTACCTTAAGAGGTTATTAGAAGAAAGTATATTTTGATTTAATAATATAAGGATAGGTATTAAAAAGGATTACCTTATTAGTATTTCTACCTTAATACTAGCTTAAGTTAAAAAGCTTTTAGATCTTATTTATAACCTATTTCTTGGCTACCTTCTAGATACTATAGCTAGTATTATTATATAAGAGGTAAAGGTCTAAAATATAAGTATACTCCTATAATTCCTTCTTTTATAAATAATAAGTTAATAAGTTAAGTATATATATAAAAGAAACAATAAAAACCTACTAAGTAAATAATAATAGCCTAATAAGCTTAAGCTTAATAATAAGTTATTTTAAAGTTAGTAAAGGTAATATAAGTCTTTTAAGGAAGAAATAAATAAATAGTAAGAATATAGTGAAAATATACTTAAGGGATATCTATATAAGTATACTTTTTAGTATTAATTAGACTATAGGCCTAGAATAAATGGTTTTTGATAGCAAGGAATATATCTAATAATTAGAAGCTTATTTAATAGAATAAGTAATAAATCTTCTTAAAAAAGGTATAAAAAGGCTTAGTAACTATAATAAGAGCCTTTATTTATAAGTTAGTAGACTTAACCTTCTTCTAGAAGGTTATATATAGTAGATGAATTAAGTAAGCCTATATATTATGCAAGTTATAAGCATCTCCCTCTATAAGGGAAATAGGCTTAAATAGTTAGTAAATAAATAATAATTATATACTAATAAATAATAAAGATATATAAGTGATAATTAGTATTAGAGGTCTAGTAGTATATATAGTAAATAATATTAAAAGTATAATAGATATACTTAATAAAGATTATTATAATTAAAATATCCTTAGGCTTATTCTTAATATATTTAGCCTCCTCTTATAAAATACTTTAAGTATATCTTATATATTAAATAAAGGTATTATTAATACTTATAAAATAGGTAGAAGGAGTAGGTATATTAATATTTAAAAGATAAGAAAAAAGGTATAAAGTATAATAATATAAGGGGTAAAGGTTAATAGTTTTAATAGTTAAAAAGGAATAAAAAAGGAAAAGAAAGGAAGCTATTATTATAGGAGAATAATTATTTAAATAATAAATAATTAGGCAATTAAAAGGCAAGTAATCTCTTGATTTTCTGCTGCCTTATGCTTAAGGGTAATAGTAATTTATTATTAACCTAATATACTAATATCTAATGTGTTAGAATCGATCTTACTAGAGATAAGTGGGAATTTATAAGTCCTTCTTATAGGGACTTATTAGCTATAAATTATAAGGCCCTATTACTAGAATAAGTAACTATTATTAAGGATAGTAGACTTAAGGGGGAGGATAGTTATAATCTAGCCCCTTTAAGGGGATATAGTCTTAGTTAAGTGAGGGATTTATATATAATTGCTCTTTATAAGAGTTTGATATAGTTTTGGCTAGATTAAGAGGGGTAAGCTTTAGTCTTGTATCTTAAGTTAATATACTGTTTTGCCTAGTTAATTGCTATTATCTCTATTGTGACCGTTTGGCTAGGTATAGCCGTTACATATTAATTATATTTAATTTTATAAAACCTATTAAATTAGAAATTAATTTTTTAGATTTTATACTAGGAGTATAAATTGGATAAAGAGATAATTAAAGAAGATTATACTTAATAGTATTTTACTTATATAAATTATATAAAGTAAAATTAAATTATTTAATTTATAATAAAGAATTCCTTACTATAATTAATATCTTTAAGGAATTTTAATACTATCTCTTAGAAAGCCTTTATAAGATTATAGTCTATATTAATTATAAGAATATCTCTTACTTTATAATTATATAATAATTAAGTAAAAGATAGCTTAAATATATAAAATACCTATTAAAGTTTAATTATAAAATAGTATATAAGAAAGGAATAGAAAATAGTAAAGTTAATATAATAAGTTAAAGAAGTAATTTTAATATAAGAAAAACTAAAATTAATAAATAATTATTTAAAAAAAATAAAAGAAGAATATTTTAAATAAGTATTATTAAAGTTACTTAAATAAATTATAAGAAAGGTTATTATAAGAATATAAAGAGAAAATATGCCTTATAATTAAGAATTATAGGAATTACTAAATCTAAAAGAACTTACCTTTAATAAATAAATATATAATATAAAATTAAAGAAAATTTAAAAGAAATAAATTAATAGGAAATAAGTAATACTTAAGAGAAAAGAAATCTATATAATATAGTACTTTAAAAGAGCTATAGGTATAAGATATGATAATGTAAAAGTACTTATAGTATATATTAGTTAGTATTTAATAGGAAAAGACCTCTTATAATATATAAAAAGGGAATTTCTTATAAATCCCCTTAATAAGAAATTAGTAAATACTATGAGCTATTAAGTAGAATAAGGAAATAATTTATTACTTAAAATCTAATAATACTAAGAATAAATACTTTTAAAAGAAAGAATAGAATGCCTATAAGTGCTAGAATACTTATAAAACAATCTAATTTAAAATATATATAAATATTTATTATATAGATATTAAGAAATTAATAAAATACTTAAAAGAATTAAGTAAGACTACTCTTTTAATTATATAAAAAAGAAAATTATAAAATATATTAAAAAATATATTATATATAAATAAATAAAGTTACTACAATATAAACTATATAGATTATTATAACCCCTACTAATAGCATAATAACTATAAAAATTAATTATTATAAATTTTATTATAAAATTACTATTATTAATTAACCTAGTAATAGGAAAAGATTATAATAATATTCTAGTAGTAGTAAATAGATTTATAAAATTTATATATTATATATTATATTATAAAGTAATTAGTAAAGAATAATTTATATTTCTTATATTTAGATATATAATTAGTATATATAGACTACCTATAGAAATCATTTTAAATAAAGGATAACTATTTGCATTAAGTTTTTAGCAAAGCTTAATAAATCTAATAGGCTTAAATTATAAATTAATAATTACTTTTAGACTATAGGTAAATAAATAAATAGAATAAATTAATTAAATCCTTAAATAGTATTTATAATGCTATATTAATTATAAATAAATTAATTAGGTTAAGAAGCTATTAATTGCTTAATTAGCATATAACATATTATTTTATAGTAATATATAAACTATATCTATTTATATAAACTTTAGATTTATCTTTAATGTATATTAAATTAAGATTAATGGATAGTTAAATGCTAATGTAATCCTTAAAGTGGATAGACTCAAGTAATTATATATAAAAATAAAAATAAAATTAGAATAGGTATAAAATAAAATGAAATAATATTATAATAAGAAAAAGATAAAGGGATTATTTTTCTTAGAGGGAGATATAGTCCTACTTAATATAAAAAATATTAATATAATATAATAAAATAAGAAAATAAACTATAAATTTATTAAATTATATAAAGTAAAAATAAAAATTTTAGAAAATAATTATAAATTTGATTTATTACCCTATATAAAAATATATTTTATATTTTATATCTTATTATTAGAATTAGTAGAGGATATAATTATAATAAAAATAGAATTTTAATATAAACTATAAGTTAAACCTATAGAAGATAAATTTATAGTAGAGAAAATCATAAATATATAAGAAAACCTGGAAATATAGAAAATAAAATTTAAAGTTAAATAGAAAGGATATAATAAAATATAGGATTTATAGGAATTATAAAATAATCTTATATATTGCTTAAAGAAGCTAAAGGAATTTCTTAAGAAATAATATTAAGCTAAGTAATGAAATTAAGATTAAAAGAAGGAATCTTACTCTTAAAATTATCTAATAAATTAATACTAAATACCTTAATACTTAAACCTAATAACTCTAAATTAATATTCTTTATAATACTTAAATACTATATATTATTAATTACTTAATCCTTATATATATTTAAAATAAAAAGAATAGATTTATCTATACTATCCTTTTTATTAACCTTAACTAAATTGCAATAAAGAGTCTTAAATTATTTATATTTAATATTCTTATAGATTTTATGAATTTATAATAAATAAGAAACTATAGTTAATATTACTTACTATATCTTATCTATCTTCTCTTAAAGATACTTAATCTTATTACTAGCCTATTCTTTATTTACTTTTAATCTTTTAGATGATTTTATTAATATATATACTATATAAATAAGAGTTAGTAGGACTAATAGGATATTATAAGGAAATAATTATATATATATAAAAGTTATTAATACCTTATTATAAGAATAACTGATCTTTATATATTTACTATAATGCTTTTTATCTTTAAGGAGCTTATACTTTAAATCCTCCTTAAAATAATAAGTATATAGTATTTTAGCCTTAAAACTATTTAATATAATAGCTTTGGCTAGAGTAATTCTTTTATAAGCCTTCTTACTAGACATTATATTAGCTAAGGAATAAAATGGAATAATTATAAGTTTAAATTATAATATACTAAGAGAAGTTATACTAAGGCTAATAAATATAATCTTAGGATAAGCACTAATAGAAGAGGAGTATTATATTATAACCTATATAAGTATAGGGTGGAGGAGGATAAGGGACCTACTTTAATATATAATAAATTATTAATAGAAATAGACTTACCTTAAAGGGATTATAATAGAAGGGATTACAATAATCTAGATTATAGTAATCTAAATTATAGTAATCTAAGGTAAAGTAATCCTAGATAAGTATATAGATAGATTGGTTTTAGATTATAAGGGATAGTGCTAATTAGCTTTTAATATAACTTAGTTACTTTAATTTATAATTAATTATTACTAAATATAATATTATATGAACTCTTGTATTACTTTAAAGTATTTAATATACTTAACTTCTTTGTTAATATAAACTATATTGACTTTGATTGGTTTACTATAGTTGGGAATTGACTAGACTGTTATATTAATATTAAGGAGATTAAAAATTAATTATCTAAATAATTAAAATAGATTAAAGATCCTATTTAATAATAATAATAATACTAAACTATCTATTCACTATTAATAAAGATAGTATATAATATTTTATCTATCCCTTTAATATTTACTAAATATAAGTATATATTTAATTAGGCTAAATTAACTATTGGAAGCTAATAGTATAGCCTATATAATAAAACCCTTAAAGCTATTAAATGCTTATAGAGTTAAAAGGCAGGGCTCTAGTAGAAGTTATAATATATATAAGGGGTTTTTTAGTGGAAATTGCATTTAAATAAATCAAATCATTTAATTAAATCAAATATGACCTCTTAACTTTAATTTCTAACCTTCTTAACTTAAAGCGTTGAAAAATTCGAGTTGAATTGAATTAACCGCAGCGCTGGGTCTGATCTTTTGAAAGAGACAAATGTGAGAGGTCCACCCCAGCACGACGCTATTCCAATCTATGGAGCATCAATGTGGGTTCCGTTACATCGAACTTTTATAAGATGCCGACAATGTCCGTAGATCCTGCCAACTGTAAACGTCCCTCTCGTATATTATTGAACCAGAATTTTATCAACCAATTAATCAATTTGGAAGCAGAGAGCAATACCTGGCCTGTGAAAGCAAGCTGTAGTGTCGTCTATGACTTTAAAATAGCAAGCTCCCAAAGTACACTTAATTGACACCTGTTAAAGGAGGTTATAAAAGGTTATAAGAATAACACTATTCTTATAGGCGTGGAAGCAAGAAAGTTAATGAATATTTTTAGATATTCACTAAATTCAATAAAAGGGGTTCAAAATGATATATTTTATGCAACTATAGTGCATAAAATAGAGAAGTTATGTAAGAGTGTTCAAGGTGTGTTTTTTTTGACTGATGATTCCTATTTCTAGCTAGGGAAAATCCCTTAGTTATATAGAGAGATATTTCCTAGCTAGTTAAGCTGAAAACGTCTAAGCTTTTTAGCTATTCCTAGTTAGGAAGTCTTAGCTATGTTATATTGCCTATTCCGGCATTTTAGCTTTTAGTTTAACTTGTTTCGGTTCGCCGGATCCGGATAAAAGCGGGTCTATTACTAGATTCAGTAAATCCGGTCCGGGTTATTCCTATTGGTCCGGGTAACAAGGTCTAGCTTATTTAGGAAGGGTAAGGTAATAATTCCTTACAACACCAAATCATTTAGCGATTCTGATTATAGTCAAGTCCACGCCGCATCCTTACGTGGTGAGCGATAAGTGAGCATGGTTGTATATGGTGGATTCTATGCTGTCACGCTAGAAATCATGCTTGAAACATTTCGGATGGATTTCTTTTCCCCCTCTTTTTCACCGCCTTCCATGACAGCCAAAGCCTTCTGTTTCACCTAAACCGGGCTTATCTGGTTGTCTCGTAATTAACTAACATGAGTCCTCCAGGGTATGGGAAGGGAACCTTGTCACGTGAGAAGCCAGCTGCTCTGGACTAGATCAAGAAAGAATTGTGAAATTCAAGGCATTTGCATTCCTTACTTTGTTTATAGCCATCAATTAATAGGTACGGCATTGATGGTCCATCTTTGTTCTTTTGCTGTACTTGCAAGTGCGTTGGTAGATTTGTTTCATAACGGGGTCTAAACGCGATGTTGTGCCGAATGCAAATCGGGTTGTGTTTTCTAAAGTGGGCGCTTCCATTTATTTTTTTAATTTTTTTTTAACATTTGCTAACATATGCTATCTACGAGGGTCTGAAATCCAAGTCCTTGACCTGTTGGCTGACAACTAGCACTCAAATTTATCCTCTTCATTCGTCTAGCTCTGCTCTCTAAGAAAAATCACATTAGCTTGGCTGACTCATCCAGTTCTGGATGTAAGCAGAGTGGAGCGCAATTAGGCTGACAACTACATCTTGCTAGGCAGCATCATTCATTACACAGCGCTCACATCTGATATTTATCATATATTGACGAGGCGGCCGGTCCAGAACACAACTTTCATCAGCCGTCAATCACTACGCCTTCACCCGCTCCTTGCGTCAGAAATGTCTCATAAGGATGGCCGTTCTGGAGAAGCAAGGGACGATGCCTTGGCGTGGGATGATGAAGATGCTGTGCTTGTCGGTCGCGATGATGTGAGTGACTTCAATGAGGAAAACATCCTCCCTGAATCACCGGAGGTCTTGGAAACCATAAGGGATTGGCTCAAGCCAACCTCGTACGATGCACAAAATGGAGAATTCCGAAAGCACTTGGCATCATACCTTCCGGGAACCGGGGAGTGGCTGCTGAATTCGCCCACGTTTCGTGAATGGCACGACAACAATGAGCAAGGAATGCTTTGGATCAAAGGCATCCCCGGGTCTGGCAAATCTGTCATTTCCGCTTCTATCATAGATCATTTGTCAAAAGAGGGAGCCCCGGTGCTCTACTTCTTCTTCCGACAGATCATTGATGCAAACCACACTCCGGACGCCTTGCTCCGCGACTGGCTCGCGCAGGTGCTCGTCTACAGCCCTCCGCTACAAGCCCGATTGAAGGAATACACTGATAACAACCGGTCACTGGACAGTGTATCAATGGCCAACATGTGGCTAGAATTAAAAACGGCAATGATCTACTTGCCAAAAGTCTACTGTGTTGTTGATGCCCTGGACGAGATGGACAATGACAGGCACGCTTTTCTCCAAGCCCTTGCTGAATTTGGCCGGTGGCGCCCTTCTCGTGTCAAGGTCATTATAACCAGTCGCCCCGTCCCTAAAGTGGAGCGACCGTTGCGACAGGAGCCTATGCTGCAAATTCGGCTCGACTCAGACCATGTCGATCAGGACATTGCTAGTTACGTCGCACATCGCCTGCATCAAACACCGAAAGGCTTGAGTACCCAGAACAAAGAAGCCATCAAGTACGCTGTTCCTGGCCGAGCTAATGGCCTGTTTCTGTACGCGAAACTGGCCATGGATGCCTTCTTGGAGCAAAATGCAGACGTAGAAGAGGTCCTAAAGACGCTACCACTAGACTTGAACGTCATGTACACGAACCTCCTGCATGAGCACACAAAGCGATCTGGGGTTCCGCACCATCTGCAGCTTCTTATCCTGTCATTTGTTACGCATGCCTCACGCCCGCTTCGGCTTCTAGAAATTGCCGAGATGATCAAAGTTGTGGACAAGAAAGAGACAGAGGCGACAAGCAGCCTTGAGGTTATCAAGGAACTTGTCAGAGCTGCCTGTGGACCACTATTGGAAATATTACCAGACGAAACTGTTTGCGTTATTCACCATTCGCTGACCGAGTTCCTCAATGGTTTGACGCGAAGCCAAGAGTCGCATGAGGCATCAGTCAACCCTGACGCGTATCCCATCTTGGACAGCAATTCCACCCACACCCGACTGGCGCTATGCTGTCTATCATATCTCTTCAGTGGATGCTTGAATCAGGTCAAGCTACCGGATGATGACGACTACGAAACGGACAGTGAATGGGGTGATCGGTACTATGTGGCGCCTGCCGTGAACAGAGACCTTCGGTTGAACTGTCCATTCCTTGCTTATAGCCTGGACAATTGGCATGTCCACGCACGAAAAGCCGACTGCAGCGGGCCAATATCTGGGGAGCTCTTCAACAGCATCTCTGATCTCCTTTCTGGCAATAATTTTGAAGCGTATTCAGTACTCGCGGAGGGTGGGCGTATCGGAAGAAACCCGCTTCAGAGTGCAGCCAAGTTCGGATTGAGCCAGTATGTGGATAGAGTTATTCAGACGGAACATCCAGATGTAAATACGATCGATGCCACCGATGAAACTCCAATTTTTCACGCTGCTGCAGCTGGTCATGCGCGCGTTGTCAAAATCCTTCTCACCCATGGGGCCAAACCGGACGAGCCGTCCCAGTGCAATGGAAAGAAGCCGCTACACGTAGCCGCAGCGAATAATCACGGAGAGGTTGTCGAGTTGCTCTTGGCAGCTGGCGTCGATCCTTTGACGCAAAAGACAATCCCAGACCCGGGCATCATGTGCGGCGACGTGCAGAAAACCGTGGGACATACTCCGTTGATGTATGCCATGAGTAACGGATGCGAGTCTTCAGCCAAGGCATTCCTTCCATACCTCAAAGATACTGAAACTGTGAACCGCGCACTAGCTTGGGCATCGGGAAGTGGAAAACACGGCGACCCATGCCCGGAAATCATTGACGCCATACTTCAACACCCGCTGGTGGATGTGAATGCCATAGTTCGTGGAGAAACCGCAGTTTATCTCGCAGCTCGATGTCTTGATGTCAGGTCCACAAATTCTTTGCTAAGAGCTGGAGCAGACCCAACTATTCTATCTTCATCACAGGGAAACGAGTTTGGCCGAAAGAGAGCTCTCAAACGGGAGAGACGACATAAGAAGCTAACGCCCTTGCATGCACTGTGTGGTTCAGGACGTTGGCGTCTCAGTCTCGACGACGGCGAAGAGAAACAGCCAGAGTCCTTGCTTGAATGTGTATCGCTATTAATAAAGTCTGGTGTTGATGTCAATGCTAAAGATAAAGACGGCATGACAGCCCTGCATTACGCTATTCACTGGTGGCCTGACCTCGTCCGAGCACTAATTGAGGCCGGTGCAGATGTTAATGTCGTCAAATCCAATGGCGATACACCTCTTCATGACTGTCACAACCCTGAAATAGTCCGGATTCTTGTCGAAGAAGGGAACGCAGATATAAACAAGCGAAGGGACTCGGACGGCAAGACACCCTTGTTGTCTGTGGCTAAGTCGAGCTCCGCAGCTATAATCCGCCAGTATCTCGACTTGGGTGCGGATCCAACACTCACTGGGCACGATGGCAAAGGAATCCTGCATATTATGATATCCGAGATGAAGCAATCAATCAATGGGAATCAGAGAGAAGCTTTGGATGCGCTTCTTGCAACTGGGATCCCCGTTGGTGGTCAGGACGAGGAAGGGAGGACTGCGCTACATTGCTTAGGGGGCCTAGGTTGTGATCTTGACCTTGCCCTACAGCTAGTAGCTGCTGGTATCGACATAAACGCCAGAGACAAGAAAGGGCGCACACCGATTTTCTACTTTCTTGGGCAGACGAACGGGCCTGTAGAATATGACCAAGTGATATTCTCACTTGACCGACTTGTTGCATTAGGGGCGCGACTGGACCTTGTTGACTACAATGGATGCAATGTTCTGTTTGGGATGGTTGGCGAGAATTACGCTTCAAGCATTAGGGCGAAACTCGTAGAAGAGCTAATCAAACGCGGACTCGACCCAAAAGCTCAAGACTACGAGGGAAACACGCTGTTTCATGAGGCTGTGGCGCGAGCTCGCAGCGACCATCGCCGCGGCTTTCATGAATTACCCAAAACGCTGGGCATTGATCCCGACCAACAGAATTACGCTGGTCGATCCGCGTTGCATTTCTTGCTTGGGCCTCGAGAGGGTACTTTAACCAACATTCTTGAACTATTTAAAAATGTTGATGTGGAAGACAATGACGGTATACGGCCAATGCATGTGGCAGCACGGTCCTCTGAGTTGTATGTCCATGAGCTGCTCTCTGCCGGCGCCAGCCCGACGAAGCCTGCCGTGGATGGAGTCACTCCACTTCACGTCGCTGCCCGTTTCCGCAAGCCAGGCATTGTAGGCATGCTTTTAGAGGCCATTGAAGCACAGTGTGGAAAAGAAGGGCTCGTCATTCATCTCAACACATTTCATAAGCCGGGAACGCCTACGGCGCTGCATTTGGCCTGTCGCTCTGGTGTCCCGGAAACAGTCGCACTCCTCCTCGCTGCTGGCGCTGATCCGAACAGGTCAAGTAGCAAAATAAGTTCCCCATTAGAGTGGTGTTCTCAATATGAATCGGAAAGGGCACTTTGGGAAGCTGAAACAGACCGCTGGGAACTCAAGGAAAATCGGGTTGAATTACCGCCGTTTGGACCGTATGCGGAATATTCTGGTGTCAAATCAAAGGAATCCGCGTGCGGTATCAAGTTTCATGACCTGAAAAGGCAATCTCCGAATAAAGAAGCAACGCCGACGCGGTTAGAAGACATTCTGGACATGCTTTGTGACTACGGTGCTGATGCGGTTACCTCAAAAGACGACAGGGGGCTATCAAACCTGGATAGGGTGATTGTCAGTTGCGGCGAAGGTGATGATTATACAATGGAATGCCTTGTCCAACTACGCAAAAGGCTGGAGGAAGAAAATGGAGCCAAGGCGACCACAAGCGACAATCTTGAGGCTGTGGGGCCCGATGTGGAAAAAACAGAGCTTGGCGCATACATTAGCGCATTGATTCAAGATACTCAAGGCCTACCGTTAAAGACTGTCTACAAGATGGCTACCAGCGTGTACAGACGTGCTGGTGCTCGACAAGCTTTCCTTGATACCAAGCCGTGGACTGGGGATTGGTCAGCCGATTCCCCCCTTCAACCCGCCTTCGACGGTTTGCTTGAAAGTCTACAGAATCAGCATGATTGGGACTCCATGAAACAGTTGACCCGGCAGGTACCACTACTTCTGGATGTAAAGAGTGGTTGGACCATCCTCTCCAAATTGGTGGAATCTGGCCTTTACCCGGTTGTGCGCGATGTGGTAACACGAGAGGAGATTCAACAGCTTCAGACAGAACGAGAGGGAGCCCTCCGGCTCGCCAAGTCTGATGGCTACTTGAATGATCGACTGCTGAACATTCATCCGCTTATGGATGCCTGCTCGCGACCATGTGGAAACATGACGATGCTGCGGTGCCTGGTTGAGGAGCTGGGTGTGGATGTTAATGACGGATCCTATAGCTGGCCCAGCCACCGTGACAATCCAACAAACTACCAGCAGGACAACTCGGCGGTGCATGAATGCTGCAGGGGTGAATATTGGTGGCAAGTTGCGGAGGGCTTGCCATATCTCATCAAGCATGGAGCGGATCTCGAGAGACGCGATAGCTTTGGACGCACCACACTCCTCTGGGCACTGGGGATATGCTATTCGCAGTATCGGGTACGAGTTATACGGACACTGATTGAAGCTGGGGCAGACGTCAATGCATGCGATTATGATGGCAAGAGTTGTCTCTCTCAAGCTGGCGATGACATTGAGATAACCCTGCTACTTATCAAGCACGGTGCGACCAGTTCCGTTGAAGCTCTTCCCAGCGCTGTATGCAACTGCAACCTAACAGTTGTCAAGGCTCTTCTGGATGCAGGGGCTGATCCAAATGCCTATCAAATCCCCCCTGAGAATCGACCGGGCATCAAGCTTTTATGGTCAGGAGCAACTACATCAGAACTTCCCCCGGTTTTCATAGCTGCCATGCACGACACCATTGCCTCGTATCGCATATCAGATAAGCGCAACTTGGATGATTACCTATTGATGGTCCGACTGCTCCTGGACCATGGCGCGGATCCATTTGCAACTTTCATCAAGCGATGCGAACACGAGGATGATGATTACATGCAGAACGTTGTTGTACTACATCAGATACTCACTCAGGGTGGCGTGAGCCGGCCCTTTTTCGACCTACCGAATCTCGATTTGGAACACCGAGACCCTAGGGGGCGAACATTGCTGCTGTCAGCATGCAGCAGCAGGCAAGATCCAGACCTTCCCGCTTCTGATGTGCACTACAGCCGGTTGAATAAACACTCGGATCAAGTGGAAGCCAAGGAAGATGAAACGAAACAAGATGCAACTATCCTTGAAATGCTACTTCAGAAGGGCGCCTCGATTATGGCACGAGATGATGAGCAAAGAAATGCATTGCATCAAATTACCGGAATGCCATATTTCATTGGCCACGAGTCTATGAAGTTACTCCTTTCAAAGGCTCCCGAACTATTGCACCAAACGGATGCAGCCGGGGAAACCCCCTTCCACTACGCCCTTCGGCGAGCACCCTTAATGGATCGCGCCGGTCTGGATACCAAAGCCATCAATATTCTCCTCAAAGCCGGTGCTGATCCTCACCAACCCGATGCAAATGGCGATTCGGCACTACACCATTTGGCCAAATGGCTTGTTTTTGAGGGCTCCAGCCACGGGAAGCTTTCCAAGTTGCGAAAAACATTTAGTCGCTTCGTGTCACTCGGCATCCCTGTAAATGGCCGAAATAAAAAGGGCGAAACACCGGCTTTTTCCTGTCTGCTCCACCGTGCGGATTACACGGCCAGCTCCCAATTAGAAGAGAGACAAACAGAAGCGTTTGAGATTCTTGCCGAAGCTGGGGCCGACTTCTTTGCGGTGAACAATGAGGGGGAAACATTGCTTCATGCGGTAGCCGGGATGGAAAGGAGGGAATGGAAAGGGTTTCACCACTGGGTGGAACCGTTGATGGTACACCGATTCCGATGGTTGCTGGATCGAGGCCTTGATCCGATGGCTGAAGATGGAAAGAGTCGAACATGCTTGGATATTGCTGCGGCAAAAGAAAACAACGCCATCCTAGCACTGTTTGAGAGACCTTCGTAGAATGCTTAGACATTTGCCTCATCTACTTATGGTAACAGCAGTCACAATCTAGATTAGCTACGCTATCATCCTAGCATTAATGCTTTTCCAACTCAGTAAAGATCTGACCATATTTCAAACACAAAGATTACCTTTCAATGATGTTGCAAAGTTGCTCAGCTTGTTTTAGGAACTGTTTGGTGAAGACCCACAAACACCGCAAGTAAAAAGTCCAGTATTATTACCTCGACAAGTTATGCAAGAATCAGACATTTTTAGGTAATCACAAGGCTATTGATCAATCATTAAATGAAGGGGAATTTTCTCAAAAGAGAAATTCCACAAATGTTGTTGAGTCACTCTCGGATAAGGAGCGCCACTATATCAAGGTAAACCCAGCATTACCCGATGACAAATGGGCGTAGAGAGTTGACTTCCTTTCACTTAGATCCTTGTGTGACCCATAGATAAATCCCGTGTTTGGCGACATTCGGTCATGCCTTTTTCAAACAAGCGCCAAAAACGCAGACATAAAGCATTCCAGGCCTTTCGTTGTGTTGTTTCAATTACCAAAGGCAGCTTGACGTGGCATGTGCACCCTGCTCAAGGAATATACCCGGCCTGGTATTATGTCCGGCCCCCAATGAACCCAGAAATTATCTCTCAATAAGATTTCGAAGCTAAATTCTAGCTTACCTAGAAGAGAGGACGTGGAAAGCCCAGAGACACCTCCACATATATGTATCTTATACATTGTATTTGTAGGGTCGCACGGCTTGCGCCAATGGCCCTTGCGTAAGCATCACAAAGCATGGGTGTGGTTCAGTTTGACTTTTTAGTTGGCCTTCCCCATTTCGCTATATGTATACCTATATTAGTGCAGATTACGACGACAAGCGCGTGAGGCTGAACCAGACTGAGTAATTTCATCTTCCCATGCCTACTTAGCGTGATATTTCCACTCAATGGGTCATCCAATGATAAGGGCGTTTGGCCGAGCGGTCTAAGGCGCTGTGTTCAGGTTAGGAAATTAACCTATTACAATTCGCAGTCTCGTAAGAGGCGCAGGTTCGAGTCCTGCAGCGCTCATTCTTTTTGCCTTTCGTTTGGCATTTTTGTCCCCAATGCAAGCATAATTTCAGCTTCATTACCGCGAATTTGTTTTTTCTTTCCTTTATGGATGCATTCATTCAAATGATTGCTTGTCACCTAGCACACAGCAACTTTTGAGCTGATGATGTTGGATTCCTTTGTCACAGAATCGATTCATCATGCCTCAAGGGTTACTTACCATTGCAACCATGCCTGCTTGCAACAAACCTTGACATATCATATTTGTGATTCCTAGCAATTCTATGCTAACCATAAATCAATTCAAGGCTCAGTTAATCTTTTTATGACAGTGATTGACTACTCTTCTCTTTTTGATCGGATTGGATACCTTCCAAGAATCAAAGGTGAAGCGTCACTGACCAGTGAGCAAACACCGGGTGTGCTCCTATGTACGGTACTTTTTATAGAATACAGATAATCCTAAAAGAGATCACTGAAACCTCAACTCTGTCTCACTAGGTTGCTGCTTGTAGGGCAAGGTTTCCATGTCTCGGTATTATTGATTTGGTTCGGGGTGAGCAGTAAATGAGGATGGCGTGGGTCGCCTAGAATATTTCATCTTATTGCAACAAGCCTATGTCGAAGTTCAAACTTGGTAAACCAAACCCTGGACATTCACTCCCTTTTATTTACGCACCATAAATTGAGAAGTGGGAATCTGGCCTGTAAAAATCAAAATCCAATCAAACTAGTGTACCTTGTAGCTCACCAGAACCGTGGAATGCTGGACATTCCCTGATGCGGCGCTTGAGTAAGGTTCGGCTATTTAAGATGGCAAGGTAGGCCAAATAGAGTTTATTTTCGGTTTTGCAGCGTAGAACTGTTGAAATTCAGCTAATAATAGGCCGATGAGTATATCGGTCAGCATTGATACCAGTTTCAGCGAAACTGGACAGTAAAAAAAAGTAGTACTTCATCTGTCACGGCTGGTATACATCATCTGTCAAAAGATGCAGCAACAATGCCAAGTTAAAAGACTGAGAATCGAGAGGCCACCAAAGCTAAAACTCTGTGCCAGATCGGCACTATTGAACTTCATTCCATATGCCCCGTTAAGCTTTTCGGGCAAGCGGGATGGTCGACGTAAGCCTCTAAGCACCATGAGGTAAAGTGTACATCTTTTTGCTCGTTTGATTTGGTCAACCATTACTCAGGACCGATGTAGTTCCAAATCTTCCTGAACCAGCTCGTTGGGTGAATGAATCCGTCACATTGAACCAAGACGGATCCGCTTCGGCAATTGATTACACGCGACGCTGCACATTGCCACTGGACCAAAGAGTCTCAGCATCATTGATGCACCGCGCCCAACTTTGTTGAGGTTGCGAAGCTTATCGAAAGCCTGCGATCGTTGGCCTAGACTTTTT
This sequence comes from Calonectria montana, assembly GCA_022606435.1. Lineage (NCBI taxonomy): Eukaryota > Fungi > Ascomycota > Sordariomycetes > Hypocreales > Nectriaceae > Calonectria > Calonectria montana. The sequence goes on from JAIZZI010000004.1 coordinate 5,248,328, forward strand.
CCACCTTTTTTGTAGCCATCATTTCGCTCATTCACCTTATGCCAGACCGAGTATTGAGTATCTGAACGACATGTCTCATCATTGCTGGTGCCTTGCATCCACCCGTTCCTGTTCTTGTCCGTATCGAGAATCAACCTACATCACATCCCCGCTATTCATCATCATGTAGAGTTTTCCACTCAGTTAACCGCGGTCTCTCTTTAGGGCTCCGAACACCATCTCGCTCTTGGATTAGTCGGGAGCCCCGATCGTCTGAATTGAGGCAAAAGCTTCCCCGGAAAGCTCCCCGTCTCCGCCGTTCGCCACCTCCGGTTATTTGTAGGCACCCTCCCGCCTTGACCTACTTGTCCATTTGGTGGTGGAAATTTTTTTGAGTCGCAACCGTTTCCGCTGCTCCAGGTCGTCTCCAAGAGCGTATTTGTTCATCATGGCTGCGTCACCAATCATCATTCATTCGCAGAGAAGCGATGAGTACAATGTCACACATGAGGAATCTGGCGCTGCTGTGCCCATCGCAGGGCATTTCATGAGTTTAGTCATCGCGATGGCTTCCATTTCAGTCCTTGCTATCTGCATGTGTCAGTAGCCTGCCCATCGAAAATCTGGCAGTTCATTTTTGAACCATGGTTACTGACGATTCCCATGCAGCACGGCGAATTACAACTGTCAAAAAATGGTCAAAGGCGCCATTTGTCGTCTGGCGTGAGTAATCTTTTCTATTCATTGTCGCTGAACAACGACTCACTGAATGATTTCTCAATCAGTCACTCTTGCGATATACATCGATTCCATGGCATTTGTGGTCCTCACCACGGTATTACAACAAAGCTTTGGCGTAAATAGCAGTTTTACCGCGTGCACAATCGCCATGTGGTTTTGCCTTGGCGCCTATGTGACTACAAAGGTTAGTTGCTCCTTGTCAAAATTCGAGAGCGAAGATATATTAATAAAAGCTGTAGATTGTAAGTTAAATCCAAAGACAAAAAGTGCGTCCAAATTTTCTTTCATCGCTCATACTTTGGTTTAGTTCATCTACATGTTCCTCGTCGAGAAGGCGGTATGTCAAACCTCTGCACTCTTTTACCTTATATGGTCTAATAAGAAATAGCACATTATCCGAAGCAGCGGTAAGCGAAGACTTCAGTCAAAGCTTTACTGCATCAACTCTTTCGCCATGCTGGGCATCTATGCCGTCATTGCCATCTTTAACTTCATCTTGTTAGTAACCTTCCAGGAGGCATTCACGAGGTATTCAACTGACAAATCATGAAAGCCGTATCATTAAAATCGATGACAATGGTGTTTGCATAATTGGAATGCAAAAGAAAAGCATGATTCCTCTGATTTCATTTGACGCCGCAGTCAATATTTACTTGACCATATTGTTTCTTATACCTCTGAGGAGTAGGTCGGATGATGTGCCCTATACCAACAATCTCTAACCTGTCATAGACTTGCATTCCTTCAAGAATATGCCAAAAACCCCCGCCAACGAGCGACTTCGAAAGGTGGCCTTGAATACATTTATTGGATCCTGCTGCACATTAGTTAGCAGTATTGTGTATGAGCCCCCTCGCAGACGGAAATTCTTCATATCAACTAATATACACGACTAGGAATTTAACGATTCTCATGGCTCTTAACGGGGAACCTGGCTGGATTTGCCTTATTTGTTGCAACTCTGACGGTAATCAAGAACCTTGCATTGTGTATAAATTTCAATTTATAACTAACACCACCAGTCCTCTTCTCTGCGATCGTTATCCACTGGCTTACTTCGAAGGACAAGGTCAATTCAAGCAGCAATTCCAAGCCACCCTCATATCCCAGCGAGAACAGCAATCCTTCCCGCCACAACCACCCAACTTCTCGTCATATTAAGATTGTTACTCCTCCTTCTCCGCATGGCACAGAGGCCGAGATCTCCTTGGCTCGTGCCGCCACCGAGCGATCATCCGACGACGGTCGATCCCTGGAATTAAAACATTGATAGAGCATCAAACAGCCGTCATACGAACTTCTAATTATATCTATAATATACCTTGCAATTCGGCCTAATCCATCGCCATCCTTGAGCTATAATCCCGCTACTGTGGGTCAGATATGCTGTGTTCTAATAATCTAGAGACAAATGCAACACACCCACCACCTGTTATCTACACAGACCGAAGTGCCGATCCTTTTTCAGTGATTATAATCAAGGCTTGTGCTCTTTTTTCTTCATATTGCTTAGTTACAGAGGCTTGCACGGGCTCGAGACCAGCCAATCAATATAAGTAGAAGATTTAGTCCGCGTTATCAAATATGTCGCAACTAAGGCGTCACCAAAACAATACATGTTCAACCTCACAACATTTCGATTTTTCGATGGTTATACGGTGTATGTGCCGAGGTGAGATAAAAGCACCGGCTTTATCACCGCCATACTCACGAACAACTGGATTCTGACACGCCGAATGGGTTTCACAAGCCATTATGGCTATTTGCTCTTGAACAAATTGTGCATTTCTATCTCAACTTTTATTCTCGTAGGCTACCCTACGTGGTAACAAGGGGCCGCGGGATGTGTGCAGGGATAAAAAGACGGCTATTTTGATGACTGCCAAATACATGACAGGGGGGGTCCCGGAACCAGCCGCGACACGGAACTCCAATTGCCCAGCCTGGCAATCTCCGTTGCACCACATGGCACCGCGTCCAGGTTACCCCCACTGGTGAACGGTGGACATGCAACTAACAAAAATACGCGTAATTTCTGAGTTTGGCTGACCCTGGCTCCTTGGCTTCAAATAGCACGACGACCAATCCCCAATGTAAGCCGAAAATGGCGAGGCCAGGAATCTCCCCTGACAACAGGCGACCTGTTGGTGCCGTGGCAGAGGCCGAATGATTTGGCAACCCAGGTCAGTCCTGTGGGCACAAGACCAATATGCTGCCACTTTGGGACTACTCGATCAGGCCACTTGCCACCCGCGGACACTGCAATTTCTTGAGCGGCAAATGGTAAAACAGTTGGTCAGAGGCACAGGCGAGAATAAGTCGCCCCCACGACCCGCCCCCCACTGACGCGAACACCACTATCAGATCGCTTGGAATGCTGCACGGGAAGCATCATGGTTCAGTTCAAGAGCATGTTTAGGGACAATCGTGCATTGCCTGAGTGGTCAGACGGGAGTTGGATGGATCCAGATCCCTGCCGGCTTATTTCGCCTTGGCACCATGTCCCTCAACGCAGCCCAATCACTAGCCGACTTCCGGCTGGGCAGACACAGCTGAAAATATAGAATTAACTAGTACGCGAATCCTGTCCCGGCTCTTTGGTCGGCTATGGCCAGATCTCGGAGGAGGGAACAGCCGAGGCTTTGCGCCACCGACAACTGGCCTTCGACATCACTGCCTTGGACTAAGTGCGGGCTCTAGTCTCCCTGAGAGAGAATCGTTTCTTTTTCTCAACTTCTATATCCACGTTCCGACCATCGGAACATTGTGTGCCGGAAGACCAAAAAAAAAAAAAAAAAGCATGTGGCAATACCAATTTTGCTCCCATACGTGGCGACGTCGCACTTGGGCCTATGAGCAACGCTCCATTGTAGGTGGAGTTGGTTATGGTTACATTTTAACAGTGTGGACCCCAACACCTTGTTATGAATCGTTACCTCCTGAACCCTGGGTGGGACATCTGATAATCCCAACAAGGCCTGAGCTTACGCAATGAAAGAGAGGGCCTCGGCCGAGACGTAATGGGAACTAGCCCAACCCGGTTCACGAAGCGGCCTTAAGTGTGATCAAACTGTGATCTGATAAGATTATACGTCTTTCCTCGTGTATTGACATTGGCCCGCGCCCTGCCTGTGGGTTCCCTCTCAAATAAAGAATAGAAACCAGGCCATCGTGCGGTGGAGATCCACCGCCGATTCCACCAACAGGGCCTCATTCAAGGATCGTTAGTGAGGATTAGTGAGGCAGCCCTATGAGCTGCACTGACCGCCCGTTTCTGCGCCTTTTTTTTTTCTTTCTTTGCATCGCATCGCCTACAGCGTGCGCTCAGCTGTTAGCCAGCGTCTTTTTCACACTGGCCTCCGCTAACGAATGCCAAGTCGGGCGGCCAACTACCGGCATGTCGGGACCGATTTGAGCTTCTTGGCCGTCTGCTAGCCCTCTTTGGTGCCTGTAAAAAAATATTTTCTCTCCGTAAACCGGCCGAGAGAGCTTCCCAAAGGGGAGCGTGGGGAGTGCAATGGTAGTGGCATGGCCTGGTTTCCTACTTTGGAACCAATGCCGTCTGTCACTCCATCGGCAAAGGCCGCGTGTCGCACTGTAATCTGATCCTATAGATAAACACTTGAATCCCGTCTGCAAGCTTCTTGTTGTTTATCAATCTCCCACGACAAACGCCTCTGGTTGCATCAACTCCAGTCAACACCCTATTGCAACCGCCACCATGGGTATCAAATTCAGGTTCCCCAGCAGGTTGAGCCAACCTGTTGTGGAAGAAAACCAGGCACCCCAAGATGTAGAAACCACGCTGGATAACAAGGAGACTGCCAATGAGAAGCATGACTCTGCCTCCGATGGCGAAAACTCCGACACCGAGTACCAGCATGGTGTGGAGGCTATCCGCGCCATGGCTCAGACCTGGACCAAGAGAGATTTGATCATTGCTTACATTCTGTAAGTTGGACGTGTAATCCAGCACATGGCAATGGACTTTTGCTAATACTTGTCTCCCTAGCATCTGGCTTATTGCCTTCATCCAAGCCTTCTCGTCTAGCATTATCGGCACCTTGACCCCGTACATTACCAGCAACTTTGATGCGCACTCCATGACCGCCAGTGTCAGCGTTCCCGGAAGCATCATCTCTGGCGTCATCAAGCTGCCTTATGCTAGGCTGATGAACGTCTGGGGCCGCCCCCAGGCCTTTGGTATCTGCATTGTCATCATGACCATGGGTCTCATCATGATGCCTGCATGCCAGAATGTCTCAACCTATGCCGCTGCCCTGGTCTTCTACAACGTTGGTTACAGTACCATTGACTACACCACTACCATCTTCATCGCCGATACTTCCCAGCTGAAGAGCCGAGCTTTCATGATTGCCTATGCCTCCTCGCCATATCTCTTCACCGTTTGGGCCTACGGTCCTGCCGCTGAGAGTGCTCTGAACAAGATTGGCTTCCGATGGGGACTCGGTGTTTGGGCCATCATCTACCCCCTCGTCACCGTTCCTCTGTTCGGACTCTTTTACTACTACCAGAAGAAGGCAGAGAAGATGGGCCTGATCAAGAAAGTGGATAGCAGCCGCACAGCGTGGCAGTCTGTCAAATATTGGTTCGTCCAGTTTGATGTTGTTGGCATGTTGCTGATCGTCACTGGTCTTGTCCTGTTCCTTCTTGCCTTCTCGCTCTACTCTTATCAAGAGGATACCTGGAAGTCACCCATGATTATTTGCTTCCTCGTAATTGGCGGTCTGCTTATCGCTGCCTTCCCCGTGTGGGAGAAGTACGGCGCGACTGTGCAGTTCTTCAAGTGGGAGTTGGTCAAGAATCCAACCGTCTTTTTCACCTACACCATGGTTGCTAGTATCTACACTGGTTGGTACATGTGGGACAGCTACTTTTACTCCATGCTTGTCGTCGTGTTCCAACAGACTGTTACTCACGCCAACTATATCTCGAACATCTATACGATGGGTTCTTGCTTCATCGCCATTGTCATGGGTTCTATCCTGTATTTCAATGGCCGTATCAAGTGGTGGGGTCTTTTCTTCGGTGCCCCTTTGACACTCCTTGGTGTTGGCCTCTTAATTCACTTCCGTCAACCCTACCAGGACGTTGGCTACCTCGTCATGTGTCAGATCTTCATTGCCTTTGGAGGAGGTATCCTTGTCATTTGCGAACAGATGACTGTTATGGCTGTTTCTTCCCAAAACGATATCCCTGCTCTTCTGGCTATGGAGAGCATGATTGCCTATGTCGGCATGGGTATTGGCGAGGCTATTGCCTCTGCTATGTGGACTGGAATCTTCCCCAAGAAGCTCATGAAATACTTGCCCGAGTCAGCCATTGACAACTTTGCCAATATTTACGGCGACATGACCGTTCAGGCTTCCTATCCTGTCGGATCAGAAACCAGGAATGCAATCTGGCGATCGTATGGTGAAACACAGAAGCTCATGGTCATTTCAGCTTTTTGTGTGTACTCACTGTGCCTCTTCTCCATTATCTTCTGGAAGGATGTTAATGTGAAGAAGATTAAGCAACTGAAGGGTACCGTCTGGTAATGACCTGACTGAATGGATGATGATGCAGTTGCAGGTGGCTGTGTCGAAACTCAATTAGATCAGATCAAAAATACGATTGCCTCTACGGCATAAAAAATAATCAATGGCTAGTAAAACTCTCTGCGTAATAGCTAGTTATTTTAATATATACTTTTGGTTCAATTTGTGTGGAAACCTGGGTGAAAACTGATTCTTGGTGCTCTTATTATTCCGATCCCAGAAGCTGCCAAGGCCAAACCGATCGACAACGATGGTAGTGCCATCGCCAAGCTTGCCAAGCTGCAAGATTTGATCGCCAAGATTAAAAAGTACCATTGCCAACCATGAGCCAATTCTAGCCCGTTTATGTGCCGGACCCAGCTGCGACGTAGGAGAAAATAGAGCGCGAAAGGAAACAAATAAATATATAACCAATAAATAAACGTCTAAATTATTTTATTGATTTGTGTAAAAAAAAAAAAAAAAAATTTAGTACAGAAATATTAGATGCGTTGTCAAATTAGTCTGTAGGTCAGGCATAATTTTTCAAGGGCTGCACTGTACCAAATTTTCTTTAGGCTTGCCTATTCCCGCTTCTCTCTGTCGATGTTGGCACAAAGCCATTCGCGTCTGCAATCATCCTCCAAAATGTGCCACCAGCCTACTCTCGTACAGTACATATCCCCCTCAATGAGCCAACAGTGGCTTCCGACTCCCAAAAGTGGTTACCGATGCTTTATTAGCGTTCAAACCCCTCAAACAGCTGCCGCTCCGGTACGAAGGTTGGCTAGGATATGCCCATGCTGGTCGACACTATTCTGAAGCTTGTTGACCGTGTCTTGGATCGATTTGACAGTTTCTTCCAGCTTGGTGACTCTATCCACAAGCTTGCTGAGAGCAACACCATCGCTGTCGGGTACCTCGCGCTTCGCGGCTTTGGCTTTAGCCTCGAGATTAGTCTTCAGGATTTCGACCACCTTTTTAGATTGGTTGATGGGCGCCGGCGTCTTTTTGGGCATGGCCAGGCCACGTCGACATGCTGTCGCCTCGGGCATCGGTTTGAAATCCGTCCGCGACAGTTGTAACCGACCCCTTACCCTTCGACTTCTCATCCTTGCACTGATGATTGAGGCGAATGTACAACTCAATGGACTGCTACTACTCGAAGGAAGCGTTATTTGGAATATTGACTTGACCTTTCTGGATAGCCAGACTTGTGTATAGGTAAAGAGAAGGCAGTCGTGGTCAGACAAGCTAGGGTTCAATCCTCTCGTGCATACCAGCACCAGAGGCCTTTGCAAAACCATGAACTTCATTCTCAGCAAACTTTGCCAATGGCGTGCTGAATGGTTTGATGTTTCTCGATCGAGTTACCAGTGGGGTCTTCTTTCGGACGAGGATAAACGACTCGAACAACTAATAAAGAAGATCGGATTCCTCTTCGGTGATGGACTTGTATGCCTGGGCGGCCGGGTCGGTTTCCCCTTCCTCCTCCTCTCCCGCAGAGGATGCCTTGGCAATGGAGGAACGACGGCTTCCGGAATCGCCATCGCTACCAAGCGATGCACGGCGTCTGGAGGATTGGTGTCTAAAAGCATGGTTAGAAAGCAGCGATATAGTGGTCAAAGAGGTACCTACTGTATCATGTCAAAAGGCGACCCAGCATCTGAGTATTCTGGCTCATTTGGAGAAAAAGCTGCACCACGTTAATGATCAAGACTAGAGGGAAATTATTCAAAAAAAAAAAAAAAAAAAAAAAAAAAAAAAAAAAAAAAAAAAAAAAAAAAAAAAGAGAAAAAACCAAGTACTTACGACTTCAAGGTTGTGACAAATCGCCTACTTGCAGCTCTAGCTTCTTCGTCTATGGAGCAGCGTTGAGGGCTTGGTCATTCCTCCCAGACGGCCTTGGAATCACCGCTAAATGCGACCAGTTCAACAAGGAGAGAGAGCAAGCAATACTCGGGTTGGGATTCCCAGTGCTACTCACGCAAGGGACCGCAATTACTTGCGCGCGATCAGGCTGGGCTTGTTCCTCGCCGTCTCCGCCCATTCGATAAGCGTCGACGGCATCGCGCAACATAGCTGTTGGCTACCGAATGAAGCCGAAGTTAGCGGTTCCAGACGGCTTCTTCTTCGCCTCTTTGTCTTTCGCGTCCTCCTGGTCGTAGTAATTATGTAGGACCTTTTCGGTCTGGCGAAGAAGAACAATTGTTGTGTCTTCTTCATTTGCGGTACCATTAATTACCCCTCGATGCCCCGCAACCTGCCAATCATGGCACAGAGCGACGATGGCATCATGCCTCGTCCATCGCTTGCCATGCTTGGGATGCTTGAAGTCATCCCGGTAGATGGCATAGTTTTCTGGGACCCGTCGTCGAGATTCCTTTGGTAGAGGGCCACCATGCAGGGTCACTTGCATCAGCCGGTTGTACCTTTATATACAACATCACTGTCACTTGTCAAAGGAAACTCCCACATAAAGTCTTGAAAATTTGGCTGTTGATCGACGCTTAGAGCTGTTGGATGACTTCCTTGGTTGCATAGCCGTAGTAGACGGGCTTGGACTCGGCGGGGATGTTCTTCAGGGGGTATTTCTTGAACTTTGACCTCCTCGACTTGAATGCCGATAGGAGGTAGTAGGCTCTGAGCCAATCTTCGTGAGACTTGCTCCATACAGAATCGTGGCCATCGCTGGAAAATGAATCGGAGAAGAGCAGAGACAGCCGTCTCATGAGCTTATAAGCCCTCATCCTAGGGTCGTTCTCACAGTCGTCCGCATCGGTCTCGTAGTCGATGAGACTGGGAGGGTGCGTGTGCTTCGCCAGAAGTAAGGGCGCAAGAATGGATTTTCGAGTAATGATTGCGAATGACGTGGCTTCTTGGTGAGATACTGCTGTTATGTTGTGCCAGCAGTCTGTACCTCCCTCGATGCGATGAAGGGGAAGGGATTTGCATCCCAGTTGTTGTGAGTGGGTGTATGAACCTCGACCGCAGTCTGCACCCAAAGGCGATACTGTGCGAGATGTCGATCTTGCTGCAGCTGGGTTGATATGGCTGCATGTCGAAATGCAAGAACAAGCCCTTACAGCTGCTCGGCCTGCTCGTAGAGCATTTGGAACTCATTGCGGTCGTCAAGACCAGCTCCCTTGACGTGTGAATCACACCTTCTTTCAACCGATCCTTCAAGCAGGTTCAGAAGCTATGTTGCATCGAGTCCGTTCGAAACAGTTGCGTGTGTTGTGATACTAAAGGAAAAGATCTGGTCAAATAATGCAGCAGATTGGGAGAAATGAGTGAATCACGAACCTGTGGGATGGAAATCAGGCCACCATATGGGTTAGATGCCGGTTGGAGGATCTGAAAAGCAAAGTGCACCTATGATGGCTTCGTCAGAGTTAAGCATTCGCTGTGTGGTCTGGGTCTCACATACCATGTGCATCCAGAGGCGAGATGGAGCCACGTGTCGATGTCGTTGGACTTTGGTAATGTCGATCGCTGATTCCGAGCCCCTCCAACTGACCCCAAGACTTGTCCGAACACTTGAGAGTACTCGCTGTCTTCAGGGTTGGCCCCCTCAGCACGCAGAAGAAAATGAGTAAACTTGGTTCGCACGAGTCGGGTATTTAAACTCAAGGAAAGGAAGAGAAACGATTGCGAAGAGATGGAGGGATGGGAGGGCAGAGGGCTTTGTTTGTACGACAAACAGTGAATCACTTGTGCTCCCACCAGCCGCCAGCCACTTTTCCTCGTCGCGTTGCATTGAATCATTGCCAGTGCGTGTGTTCGCTTAAAATTCCGAATTACAGCTGGGGACAAATATAAAAACGGGACAATACGGTAGCACATACATGAGAAGGGCTTGACGTGCAAGTACACGCGTCAACAAATTACACGTCAATGCTCATGGTTTGACGTTGGGACAGATCAAAAACACTTTGTCACGATTCACTCATTTGTTCCTAACACTCATTTGTCCAAGCAAACTGTCTGAAGGTGGTGACAAACATGACGGCGGCGGGAGCGCGCCACATTCACCAAATCATTGATTCACCAACCATTGATTCATTGACCATGGGCAATTTCACCACCTTCGGCTGGAAGATCAATGGTCCGTTTTGAAAGACCCACTGCAAGCGGACCCAAGGTTTGATTGACGTGGCGCCGCCCCAGCCCAGAAGCGAAACGTGTTGATGCTCAATATTTGCACCCACTTCAACAACAACATCCGATGTGGTGTAACGGTTATCATTCCGCGTTTTCATCCAGGAAACGTGATCCGCGGCGACCGGGGTTCGACTCCCCGCATCGGAGGCACAGGTGTCCTCGGGCATTATTTTTTGCACTTGTTGACCTCTTTTTTGCCCTCGCAAGGTATTCTGATGAGGGCGTTGATGAGAGTTGCAGATGTGGGTCCCGGCATCAAGAAAAAGGATAGCTGTGTTGCGGCACAAGGAAGAAAAGTAAATTCTGACGCTTTTTTGTCGCCTAAATAATCGTTGCGGAAAGAGGAAAAAAGGGAAGAAAAGAAAAACTTTAAGAAGAAAAGGGAATCATTAGCAGGCAGTGTCAAAAACTTGAAGGAAATCTTTTTTTTTTTTTTTAGCAACTCGAAACTTGATGTGATGCGCATACTTGACCTTGGAGGCACAACACAAATCAATGGACATAAGTACGCGCATTCGAAGGACAACTTACCAATACCGCTCGAGGGAATTAAATGCGAAGAAAAAAATCCAATCAATTTCTTCAAATTCTTTTATTGTCTAGCTTCCTTTCCTCCATCACCTCACCGCCTGCGACCAAGGTCCAGGGTAAGCCAGGGCGGGGCTGCAGCTCCAAATTTTGCCAACAGCCTGCCTTCATGTAAGTCAATGCATATTACAGCCGCTTTGCTGGGTGTTTTGTATCAATTAGCATATTTAAAGCTGTGGCAAATTTTCGTTGGAGTGCGCTCTAGCGCCTCGAGCTGCGTTGTTGTTCCATATATTCCCCGTGTGGGTCTAAATTCTGCATTTGGTGGTGCGAGCTGCTCCACGAATTTTCTCCATGCGACCATTCAAACAAATGAAGCACAGGTTCATGGACAGCGCCGTGCTCTGCGACTGCGGCAACGCACTAATATGGCCAAGCCAAAACGCCCAATTACCTAGGACGAAAAACCTTCTTCAGGTCCATTAGTGGTTGTCGCAGGATTTCTTTTGGTTTATCCCAGGTTCGGTTGGAGGAAGTTGATGATGCAGCATGCCGATTTTTGATCAGCAAATTCGCAACTTCCACATGCCCGCTCTCTTGAGCATAAACAAGCGCAGTATTTCCAGCAATGGAGGTTGCTTCTAAATCAGCACCAAACTCCAACAGTAACGTGACAACTTTGTCGTGCCTCTCGTTGGCCGCCCTGATGAGCGGTGTCCAACCCGTGCCATCTTTGGCATTGACGTTGGCACCCATTGCGCAGAGTTGCCTTATACTAGCCTCATGTCCTCGCACAGCAGCAAAGCTCAGCGGCGTCCGCATATTTTCGGCCATATTTGCGTGGATATCCGCGCCTCTGCTAAGAAGGCGAGTCACGATGGCCTCGTCGCTGCGGTTAATCGCTGACACTAGTGGCGTCAAACCCGAGTTCCTTGTGGCGTTGATATCGGCACCACGGTCGAGTAGAAGCTCCACGGCATGTTCATTTCCCGAATAGATTGCATGTTCGAGTGGTGCTTAACCAATGTTGTTCCTCATATTGACATCTGCACCATAGTTGATCAAAAGTTTCGCGATTTCCTCTTGTTTGTGTTCAATTGTGTAAAATTATCCCGACGCAAACCTCAATGCTGCCAACGGTCATTATCACGACGTTGATTATCTCACTCACGGCCTCGATCATACTTCTGCTCATGATTTTAACGATAAAATCAATGGGGCTGGTGTTTTTGGTCATAGATAATTGTCATGGTGCTTAGACTTTGCGGACGATCCGCAGTGATTGTGGCTGCGATCGTTGAGGGGCCAGCAATATCGTCAGGACCTTGTAGCCGACAGATATTTCCCCACATGATCCTACCAATAATTGCTTATCTGAGCTTTATCCAACATTGTTAAAACCAACATCAATCTCTTTCCTCTACTTTCAATCATCCTTATCCACTTTGTACTTTCTGGTTTGATTTTGGTAAGTTGTCTGTATCTCAGTGGAGTGGAATAAGGGTTGCATAAAACTAGCACAATCCATGCTAGGACGTATCCACTACGAACTGGCCAGTTCACCCTATAATCCCAAGAGTCCCCTCATTTCAGAGCTGTGGCTGGCTGACCCCTTGACCAATAGGGTAATGCACAGCATCCCAGCCACTCTCACCTCAGCTTACGCATGCTGCAGTGAAGCCTGTTTTCCTCGGAACAACAACCATCATCATCCTTGGGACAAATATACATCTACGCATCCCTATCCATTATGAAGCTTATCTCAGGGCTAAACTTTACCACTTGCGGCTTCCAATTGCTCATGTTTGGCCGTCGAAAAGAGGGTCTCACCCCAGATCAATACCGCGACCACTACGAGAACGTCCACATCCCCCTCATGAAGAACCTGACAGGAGACACCTTTCCGTTGACCCACGAGCGACATTACGTGAAACGGGATGGACCGCCTGGATTTTCTGCGGCCATCTTAATGGGCAACCAGACAGACTTTGATTATGACGCAGTAGCGGTACTCACGTACAAGGATAAGGCGCATTTTGAAGCCAACTGGGCTTTCTTTGAGGACGAGGAGACTTCAAGGTTGATTAAAGAGGATGAAGAGAAGTTTTCAGCCTGGGTGACGGGCGTTTTCATTGGATCAACTATTACTACTAACACGAGAGCTTGAGAGAGAGCACGCATTTCACCTGCTCAAGTAACTCATAACTATCTAGCTTTAATGATCTATCTATATAATAACTCCGAGGCATCTATTAGGAGGAAAATGTCAATACATTTGGACCATTTTTAGTGCGGATAACAGTTTGATTTCCAATAGCAATAAGAAGCATCTCTCTCACTAAGCCCGTACTGCCACAAAGTGTCGGATACCCAAGAACCCCCAAAGGATTGCAACAAGAGAATTAAACGTTGTCAAACTAGTATCAAGCTCAGAATTTGGACCATGTTGGCTAGGCCAATTGCTTAAATGGTGGCCAACAGCCTTCAGGCGCTGCTGGGAGACATACCCTTCATTTCCCGCCAAATGGCAGAAATTCCAACAATTCCAATCCAATTCCCAGCCTGTAGCCATCTTCATCAGCTGCCTAATCAAGAATTTTTCGATCAACTTATATTCCACTAAGCCTTAGAGATTGATGGCAGATACTATGAGCTGTCTCGAAATGGGTGGCTTGGAAATTCGGTGAGCTTTAGTTCCACTGATATAAAAAGGGCCATTATATTTGAAGACGAAATTGGATATACATTCCTCACCCGTGAAGAGATAGAAGACACCGGTAGGACCATCTATCTGCTACCTTTGAGGCTTTTATTTGCTGACCTGACTGAGTACAGGAAATGAGCTGATTACGATTTCTCCTGGATATGATCTTCTATCCTATAACTGTACCTGGTTCAGATATAACCTATTTCAGCAAATCAAATATGATAGCTCAGCGAACAAAAATTATATCACCAAGTGGATGAATCTTCGCTCCGCACCAGTCCCGTATTACTGGTGGCTATCCAGCATCTTCATCAAGATCCACTTGCTTGACCCATTCAATACTAACAGCCAAGGTCTATCGAGTTTTTCTATTAATGCAAATGCACCACAAGGCCACAGTACCCTAGCCTTAGAAAAGCCAAGGTCTATTCTACCCTTTCTTCAAGTCAATCCGACTATTTATAGAGCTAGTGGTGTTTCTTCATCATGTACGCCCTATTGCTTTCGTGACCTCGACCATGTATGGGCGAGTATACAGGAACAGAATAGTACTGCTATTAATCATTGGGTTCCTTTTGGCAAGGAAAGCTTCTTTCAACCATAAAACTAGCTTGGATAGCCCTGAATGCCTTGTTTACAACACCAAGGATGGCAGCCCTATAACGACTATGATTCACTGCGTGCTCGAGCCGGTCTGTACTTTCTTGCTGTTTCCCTTTGCGTTGACATGCTTTTTCACCGATACGCCTATATGCGATCCATTTTATAATAGATTCGACGTATGAAACGCAGGGCTTTTCCATCAAAACGGCATAAGGAGCGATATTCAAGCTACGGAGCTGATTGCGCCAGCCAATGTGTGTTTTTACTATCAAAACTGGAATCTCCTGGGCGACAAGCTTGGGAACTACCCGGCGCCGGAGCAACTTGAAACTGGATTTCCCAAATTGATCAGCCATATCACAGGTATAGACCTCGGCGTTCTCACCGGCTCCCTAGTCTTGGACGGCTTGAGCGTCGCAAACAAGATGAAGTGGGCAGCCACACGCCAGACCACTCGATCTGAAGATATCGCCTACTGCCTCATGGGAATTTTCAACGTCAACATGCCCCTGCTGTATAGAGAAGGACAAAAGGCCTTCATGTGACTCCAGGAAGAAATACTCAAGGTGACAGATGACCAGTCGATTTTCACCTGGTGCTGCCCTGAGAATGACACGCTTCGCTACCAGCTCTCAGGCCTCTTAGCACCTAGCCCTGTCTATTTTGAGTCCTTTGGCGACATCAAACCCTTGGCACCTGACCCGTCACGACCAAGTGCGCCGTCTAGCATGATGAATGCTGGGCTGCACGTGAAATTGTTCTTGTCAAAAGTCACCAAAATACACGACGACTCGGAACCTGCCTCCGACCAAGAGACAGAGGACTCCGCTTATGAATATTACGCACTATTAGATTGCTACCCACGGATCGTTCCAAAGGCTGGCGGTTGGGAATACCAAAATCCAGCTCTTCGATTAGTTGGCCTGGGTGGTGACCAGGTGGCACGCTTGAATGCACACAAGGTATTTTAGATTCCATCTTCGAAGATGGAACCACGTGGCTCGAAAAGCGAGAGTACATACGTCTACATAAAGCAACACCCACCATATGGACTACCAGATGTAGTCGTATCTCACCAGCAAGGACACCCGGGAACCTTTGGGCTTGTAGATGTGTGCCCTCACGAGAGATGGAACGCGCAGACTCGGACGTTGAAGCCGGAAATTTCAACCTACAATAGCGTTCTGGGAGTCTTCCGATACTTGATTTACCAGTTCAGTTGGAAGACGACTTACGTGGACGTCTATGTCGGCATATTTCCGGAACAACGAGGTTCCTTATACTGGCGCTGCTGGTGTTTTCAACAACTGGTGGAGTGTGAGGCGCAAGCTCCGAAAATCGACGCCGTAGCCCTTGGCAAGTATGACAAGCTTCGAACACTGCGCCTCTCCGAACAGCATGCTCAAGATGGCATCGTTGCGACCGTCAGGACCGTAAGGGTACGAAACGACACATTTATATCTCTCGAATTTGCAGAGATTCACGAACTCGATGCTGCCAACGAAATGGACCCTTTGCCTAGCAAAGACTCTCAGATATATGAATTAGATGCGGAAGAATCGGCCCGATGGCCATCGTTAATAACCCTTGCAGGGGCTCTAACCATCGAGGACAGCTGGCGATCTAGCGTCGTACTTCTGGATGGACCGAGAAGCCAGCTTCTCACCTCCTGTATTCGGGTTTTGCCCCGAGATGCCGATGCTCATCCCAGAGAGCTCATGGAGGAGACTTTTGGCCGATTTGTTCAACTCGCGTCAAAGTCAAGCTAGAAATCGAAAGCGGGGATCAAACCGAAGGGGACATGATCCAAACCTACTTTTCCCTACGACTAGTTCGCGCCTGCATTGACAATGACGTCGCAGCTATAAGAGAGTTGCTCGATAGCTCTTTGAGCAGCGCTTCAATAGAAGCAAGAACCTGTATAGCGGCAGAAAATCTGGAATCATGGCACACAGTTTTCAGAGGATTTAGACCGCTTCACTGGGCAACTGCGCTGGGCCATGTGAACACTGTCAAGCTACTCGTCGAGCGCGGCGCAGATCCTACTTGCGTTGTAAATACTGGCTTATCCAATCCACCTTGCTATATTGTCTGGTAATCTTGAGGTTCTCTACTCCTTTATTGACAAAGTATCTGGTCTAGCACCGCTGCTGTTTAATGCTTATCCGCGCGTAGAGCAGCTCGTTCATCTAGCAGCCTCGTATATCCGATGTGACAAGATCAATGATATTTTTGATACGCTCATGTTTACCGATGGATCGGCTCTAACGGGTGTTAGAAAGCCTTGGGACCCCTCTGGAAACTACGCGGAGAAAAATCCAGCTGATGGCCCAGCACTCGGGGCCTAGACTAAAGCACGGGGCAAATGTTGATGCAAGAGACGATCTAAGGAGGACACCGCTTCACGCTGCATGTCACTTTGCTACACTTGGTGGCCACGCCAACATCCTGCGGACCCTCCTCGAACACGGTGCGAGACCCGACTATTACATGAACTGGCAGGATGATAAGGTAGCGTTAGAGCCCATTCATATTGCTGCATCAAATGGCTTTTTCGAGTGCGCCAAGGTTCTCGTCGAGGCCGGGTGCGACATTGATAGCGTTTGCGAGTACCGAATTGTGGTAAATACTCCCAATCCATCGGGCATCATCATCACCAGGCCCGCGAGAATGACACCAATAAAGCTAGCTGTTTTGGGATCCCACAATGAAGTCTATGGCCTATTGTATTTCTCTTCCAAGGAAGCAGACGATACAGAAGTAGCGGACCCGACATAGGTATTGACCGGCCTAATGGAAGTATGTTGCGCGGCCCGTTCGGTCTGGGTGTTGTGGCAATGAATCTACAACTTCTCAAATAATACTACGCCCAGTTGATGTAGACCGCGATATTGTACTCGGCAATTATTATGGAATTTAGGGTTTTGCGGTTTTTCGCTCAGCCTTTGTACAGGTTACTCAACCTGGGCGAATGGAGCAATTCAATTTAAAAGCTCATCTCTTTAAGAAAGTCCAGCGAAACTAAACTACCACAAACATGCCAAATAATTCTCATCGGTGGATATTCCAGCTGGCTTAGAGACCTGTATTCTCGGCATCTCTTTCAAATCATCAAGAGGAAGGCGTTGGAGCAAAGCACTTGCATATGCAGACGCAGTCATTGATGCATATCCGTGCCAATCATCGTTTTTATGAGAATCTGCATAGTCGCAAATACCCCTAATAACAAGGCAGGGAAAGTGGCTCATCAATCCTGCCGCCTCCGCCTCAAAGCACAAGACATTTCTCTGTGCAGCAAGCCGATCACGTATCTCGCCATCGTTCATGAGCTGGTCGCTTGATGCGATAATACCATAGTGAACAGCTGGGCTGTTTTCTGTCCGCTTTTTGTCGTCGCGTTCTATCAACCATGGTTCGTCGTCCGCATCATTAGGCTGCACCATGTCGCTTGTAAAAAGCTGGTCGCGACTGGAATCCGGTCTTTTGTATCCGTTGTCGGCGATATGTGGAAATTTTCTGAGGACGGAATTTACAGCTTCTTCAATTTCGTTCCCCTCTGATGCATATTTAGCTTTCGATTTAGTGACTGCTGTTCTGAGGAGAGCTGGTGGAATATCCAAATGACCAGTTTCCTTGAACTTGTGGTATTTTATTGCAGTATCGAATTCATACTGTAAAACGCCACCGCTCGTCTCAGTTGCAGTACCCACAACCACGTCCCCTAAGCGGATGTCGTTCTTTTCATTTGGTGCACCACCACCCAGCCCAACCAAGAGCCCGATCTTGACGTTTGGGAAGCTGTGCAACATATCCGTCACTACGGCTTCTGCAGAGGTTGTTCCATACTCCGTGTTTGGCAAATACGCGATGACAACATGATGCTCCCCGATTCGACCGATAGTATAGCTGTTGGTGTCCTCTCGCGAGACATGAGGCATATAGTCATATGTCTCATCAAGAAAGCATTCCGCGGCAATGCGCTCATGCAGGGCACCGCAGATCCAGCCAACGGTAAAAAGGTCAGGAGACGGCATTTTAAAACAAATTGATAGATATTAGAAGCATTTGTTGAAGAAATTGCGTCAAATGGTATTTGGTAGTGGTTTGAAGAAGAGTGGGTAAGTTTAGTGAGAGGGGTTTATTAGTGTGTCGCCCAATGACTAGTTCAATGCCCCTCATGTGACTGAGGTCACTCATTGGGCAGCATTATATTCGAGCTGATATTCTTTCCTTCCCTTGTCTCATATTTTAATTCCATACCCCTTTTTTATTCTAACTTTATCGTAGCTGTGCACTCTAAAAACATTTCAACATGTAATTTGATCCCAATGGATGTTAGATACGAAGTATTGTCAATTAAAAAAAATAGACAACTCTCCTCGAATTATTGACTTGGTTATTTAATGCACGAGATTTGCATACTGAAGATTATTTAGGATCATGTATTTAGAGCAATTCAAGCTATGGCTAAACAAACTTGTATATAAAACGGATAAAGCTGCGTAGGTGTGCACATCTCGGATAGAATCTCCCACTACAATTCATCGCATCTATGCACAGCAAAGACATTGCCACAAAATAATCTCATCTTGCACCTGTTAGGGGTAGTCGCTCGATTATCATATCGGGACGCCCAATTTATGATCAACCGGTTACGCTTCTGGATGCCAGCCAACCAAACAAGAACATTTACGAAATAAGATGGTTTCGGTCGCAGCCTGATCTCCCCAGTCCTGTGACTATTCCGTCTCGTTTCGGTTGGAAATTCGTCCTTTGCACGACTGATGCAACGAAAAGTGGGCGCTTAGTTGGAAACGGTTTGAAAACTGGTTGTAAGCAAGTTCGGTTGCCCTTGGTGGATCTTTGCATTGATGAGTATGGAGTTCGTACGCCATAATCTACCGAGTGATGAACATGTTTAAGATCTCACATGTCGAATTTTAACTAAAAAGGGGTGTTTTTGTAAATAGAGCCCAACACCATCCGTATGAACTGGTGCATGTTGGTGGTAGTAGGTAAACACTGCAAGGTGTTTAGTCGAGGGGGTGGACCTCCCTCCCTAGTTACAGTGGAAAGGACTGGTTTGTAAATGCACTAGATCCTTTGCTCATAGCTTTTGTTTTGAATTCCATTCTTCCTCTATAATTAATGATCTATTTCTGGTCCAGTCTTGATTGACCTCGTGTTGATGCACATGAAATAGCGCAAGTCCTCACATGCTTCATGCTTGTTTGGCAACGCACGGGCTGAAAAGAGCTTCATGGACTTTGCCAAGACCGGGCCACCCTCAAGAACATCCGTATTGGCACTGAATTTTACGAACGTGGTTCTTTTTCCAGCCGGCCCCATTGGCTTGGCCGTAAGTCGTCAACTTCTTCGATTCCAATTGGTTCGCCAAGCAGCGCCCTTGTCATCCGCCGAAGCTGAGCATGCACAGCCTGAATGCCGAGAATTTTGGCTCGTGTAGATGCCTGTAATTACACGATCGCCAAGTTTTAACTTCGCTTTAATCCCGAAGGGAGGCTTGGCATATATAAACGATATATCCGGGTTTCGGTCCGATCCAACATTTCATGACTTTTTTCATGACTTTAATCGCATATTTCTCTCTTGACACTTGATATATCGCACCTTAATTGTCCGATGGCCAAGTTGCTGGTCGATCATCGTGTTCTATCCATCCATCTATTTTAACGCCGCTCGTTATTTCGCTCGTTTTCAAAATGCATCTTCGCACCCTGGGGTTTTTATTATTCACGGGGATCCTCTCTAGAAGCAATATGCCTGTCGTTGAGGCAGTGTATTACAAGATAAGCAATACAGGTATAATCACCTTTACGACCGTCTCGGTTGATCTGGTAAACTTAATCGAATCGCAGAGGAGATTAAACAATCGGCACGTACACTCGCATACGATTTGATGCTCTTGTACCAAGGGAACAAGACTGGCCAGATTCCTGGAATTTTACCTGGGCCTCCATCCTCGAATTTGGGAGACTATTACTGGTGGGAAGGCGGCGCCATGATGGGTACATATGTTGGTCCGTCTTGCTTGTAATATCGGAAGGCTGCAGCGACTAATGACCAACGAACATAGATTACTGGAAGTTGACGGGCGATACAAGTTATAACAACGTTGTCATGGAAGGTATTTTGCATCAAGTGGGTGAAAATCGCGATTTCATGCCTTCAAACCATACAGCCTCTCTGGGTAACGACGATCAGGGCTTCTGGGGCATGACGGCCATGTTGGCAGCCGAGAACAAATTTCCTGACCCGCCCGAAGACAAGCCACAGTGGCTAGCTCTCGCTCAGGCCGTATGGACAACACAGGCCAACCCAGATAGGCACGACGAGCACTGTGGCGGGGGCTTAAGATGGCAGATTCCATTCTCCAATACGGGATACAACTACAAGAATAGTATGTTTCCTAGCATGCCACGCACAATAAGTTTTCGGCTCCGAAACTGACGTGGCTCTGTAGCCATTGCGAATGGGTGCTTTTTCAATATTGGAGCTCGGCTAGCACGTTACACAAAGAACGAAACGTATGCACAACACGCCGAGAAAACCTGGGATTGGTTATGGGGGGTCAACTACATTGATCATGAGAGCTGGAAGATTTGGGATGGCGGTCATGTTCCCCATAACTGCACCGACATCAACAAAACGCCCTTCTCTTATAATGCCGCCATCTTGCTCCAAGGCGCATCATTCATGTACAACTACGTGGGTCGATGAATGCGGAGATGATTCGAGTAAATGGCTACTAACGAGTTACTAGACTGACGGCTCACAAAAGTGGAAAGATCGTGTCGACAAACTTCTCGACTCCATGTTGGCGACTTTCTTCGAAGGTGATGTCGCCTACGAGACCAGCTGCGAAGGTCGCATAGGCGCCTGCACTACCGACATGCTTTCCTTTAAAGGCTATGTTCATCGATGGACAGCGGTGGTGACACAAGTTGCTCCCCATACAAAGGACAAGATCTTGCCAGTTCTTCAAAAGTCAGCCCAAGCTGCTGTAAATCAATGTACCGGCGGCGAGTCAGGTCGAATGTGCGGCTTCTTCTGGAAGGATGGAAAATATGTCGACCCTACCACGGCCGGAAGCGGAACTACTGGCGCTGGTGAACGCATGAATGTGTTAGCTGCTGTATCGAGTTTATTGATTGACCAAGTTGATCCGCCCGTAACAAATAGTACAGGAGGCACTTCAAAGGGAGACCCCAACGCCGGAAGAAAAAGCCATGATCAGCCTGTTAAGAAGCCGGTCAGTATTGGGGACAGAGCTGGTGCGGCCATACTGACTATTTTGGTCATTGGGGGTGGTTTATCAACTTTTATATGGATGTCTGTATTCGATTAACAATAATTTATGGCCCCTCGCTTCTTTATTGCACTAAAAAAGACAGCCCAGGCTGGTAGAGTTGAGAGGGCAAAGTGGTCAAACGAGATGTTGTTGTTTGGTTGTCATGTGTAGTTGATGTTCAACGAGGTAAGCAATCTAAGTATTATCTAGATATTAGAATTGCAAAAATACTTAAACGTCTAAACGGACTGAAACGCTTAACGCAAATTTATGTAAAAGGAGAAAAAAAACGTGTCGCCTTCTCACAACGAGTTTGGATTTTTGTCGTGTAAAATATGTATAGCCTATTGATGATCTGATTTATATCATTGACCTATAGGGGGCATGGTCATAAATCTAGTCAAACGATATGCTTGAGAGCCTTGTCACTCCGATGCTTTAAACATCGACACCCTGACTTGCTAAAACGCATGGTTTCCCAAATCAAATATATAAGCAATGCTCGAGTTAAAATATATTACATTATTCTGAAAACTTGGTTAGTAACGATATGAGCTTATCGTACAATATTTAATGTTCAGGTGGACTTACGGTGCTCGTTCGAAAATAAAAATCTTAATATTGGGCTATTTGACTATTGACCAATGGATATAGTTGTAATCAAGGGTAAAGGGCCTTGGGGTCTACCCGACTTCTAAAGCATACTGAACCGATATCCTCCAAATTCGTGAATACCGAAATACTTTCTTTGTACGATGCTCATTTTGTACTGCCTGGGCTTCACATCGTTCATAAATTCTCCGTGAGTTACAAAGATGCAACGATTCTCGTCGCTGATCTCCCCAAAGTCCCAAATAGCCCCGTGGCCATACTTCAGCTTGATGTGTTCATACTTGTTGATCTCATATTTCAGATGGGACTTATCGTTGAACTCACGCATTTTAATATGATCCATGCCCCATGCAAGAACTGAATCGCATACGTGCGTGGCCAGATTCTTGGAGAAATCCTCACAATCGAAATTAATCTTTAACTGAAAGGCAACTCGCTCCCATTCATCAAGTATGTGCTGAAGCAGAACGGTTTCCAGCTTATTAGATTCAACTGGAGTGGGCACTTGACGCAATTTTCCCTCTTCTTCTCCTGTTTCAACCATGATTGAACTGATTTCAATTATATAACTGGCGAGATCGACGAGGGTAGGGTAACGATCGTAATCCCAAGGAATAAATGGTGGTGCAATTTGCTTAGATGCAGTGCCTTGAGCGTTTTGCTGGAACGGAGACTGTTGTTGGCCTTCATTACCTTTGGAACTAGATCCACATTCAGAATTCTGGCCTTTACCTGCCGCTTTCTCCTTTCTCTCTCGGTTTGTAACGGGCATTATGATAGTTGTTATGATGTTCTTTCTTTCTTGATCTTCTTTAGGGCAGGATAGTGCTGGAGGAAATAATGTTGTTGTTTTGGTCGGATTGTTGTAGACGGTTAGGAGGTTTTTATAATCCACAGGGGGCATGCGTTCTATGGGTTACTCACGTAGATGATCGCAGAATCTGAATCACGCTTCGAATTTCCTCTCATCATCCCAACGTTTACTAAAGCGGCTGGACAAAGAAAGACTAACCATGTACATCAAAGAGAGATCCGAACTATTGTTTTCAGATGACATGTTCTTTCAGTTCTGTGTGAACTATTTAGCTTGAACCTTGTAAACAAAATTGTATGTGTTGAAATTTGGGCACGCTGTTTATTTTCACGCGTGGTGTATCATGGTATTCATTGGGCCGTTTTCATGTTCGATGCATATTATTTCAAAATAAACTAAAAGTACATATCACGACGAAATTTAATTCTTTGTTCCAATAACGACCTGACACAGTGACTTGGAACAGCGAGACAGACAACGGAGGAGGCTAATCCAATTATTCAGCATGTCCCCACTCGCACCTACTTAGCTGTATCTCTGCAAAATAAATTTGAAATGCGCTTACGAGATACAGCCAGATCCAAACGAACGAACAGCAAAACAAAGAGCAGGAAAAAATGAAACCCTCATTTGATATCGCCAACATGTGCAAAAAATTAAACAGGCACTTGTGTACCTGTGGCGGCTCTCTCCCGCCGGGAATTGAACCCGGGTCTCAAGCGTGACAAGCTTGCATACTGACCACTATACTACGGAAGATTACAGGCGCTGAAGCGCCTGTGTAGTTCGGGGTGTTTGTTGGAAGGAGTGGCCGGGAAGTCATATATGAATCTTATTTCAATCTTCTGCCAACGAAACTTCTCCGCTTCAACAAATTCATGACATTATTTCAGTGACACGTGTGCACACAATTCGCCACCTACAGATGAACGAGTTGGCTACCTTGGTTGTCGCTATTTTGAAAATTGCAACATTATTTAGATCTCCCGATCGGTAGTGTGACCCCAGGCAGACAAAGCTGGCAAAGAGGAATATTTCGCCATTAGAACAACCAAATTAATCCATTGGGTCCATGCCCATGACGGTTCCTACTCAGATTTGCAATTAACTGGAACGTTTACGACGGAAAAATTTACACTTAGCGTTATTCATTCCTCTTATTCGGAGGGTAACAGACCCGGATCATTGTGTGAGTGGTTGTTGGCCCCCCACTTGTTCCATCAAGTACGAATCTGTGTCAAGCCGTCACAAAATTGTCATAAATCATATACTACATCATTCTTATCTTCTCTGATTGAGATTATCTATCAAAATTTACTGTTCTTATCGCCGCTTTCATCACAATGGCCATTGCCGCATCTTTGGGACTCTTATTCTGTACCACGGTTGTGTTTTTTGTGGCTCGTGCGTTGAACAACCTTCTACAAACAGGTATTCGAGATGTTCCAGGACCCGTGGCAGCCAAACTGAGCAATCTCTATCGACTGATGAATGTCTATCGCGGTGATAATCATGTTTCATTGCTTCAACTCCATGAAAAATATGGGGATTGTGTACGGCTTGGTCCGAATCTGGTCAGTGTTCGAAATCTGAAAGACGCCAACAAAATATATAGTATAAAGGGTGGCTACCACAAGGTATTTAAACCATGTCCTATAGAGCATGCACAAGTGGCATCAACTAAAAAGAACAAAAGAGTGAATTCTATCTGGTGCAGCAACAATTGGTCAACGGAAAAGCCACAGAGACCATCTTCACTACCCTGAACGAAAATTTCCACGCCAAAATTAAGCGGCCCGTCGCGAATGCTTATTCAATGACAGCTTTGACAGACTATGAGCCCTTGGTAGATCGAACTATTTCCAAGCTGCTTGCGCAACTCGAAAAGCGGTTCGCGCAACCGGGAATAGACTGTCCTATTTTTGAGTGGCTTCAATACTATGCCTTTGATGTGATTGGAGAAATCACGTGCAGTGAAACCTTTGGGTTTCTAGATCAAGGAGACGATATTGGGGGCATTATCAGTGCCCTTAACATCGCCATGGATTACAATGCTGCGGTTGGTCAAATTCCTTGGTTAGACGGCTGGCTGAAGAAGAATCCGGTATGGGCAAGCATGGCACGTCCTACAGGTGCCGTCGCCCAATTTGCTCGTTCTCGGCTGGCCTCGCGTCTCGAAGAGTCCAAAAAGAAGAACCCCAGCGAAGACGTCAGCATTCGACGAGGTGACTTCGTGGACTATTTTCTTCGAGCCAAAGAGACACATCCAGATGTCGTCAATGACCAGCAAGTGTTTTCTTACATGGTAACCAACATGTTTGCAGGATCTGATACAACTGCTATATCCTTACGCGCCATTGTCTATTACACTCTCAAGCACCCAAAGGTTTATGCTAAACTGATGTCTGAACTAACTATCGCCAAAACCTCTGGTCAGCTTAGTGTTCCCACCACATGGCGAGAGAGCCAACAATTGATATATTTCGACTGTATTGTCAAAGAAGCATTGCGACTCCACCCTGCAGTAGGCCTAGTTTTGGAAAGGGTTGTGCCAAACGAAGGTTTGCAGCTGGATTGTGGAACTACTCTACCCCCTGGGACTATAGTTGGCGCTTCTCCCTGGGTCATGCATCGCAATAAGGCCATTTTTGGCCATGATGTGGATCATTTCAGGCCCGAACGGTGGCTGCAGGGCGAAGCTGAAGAGGCAACAAGTTATCAGGTGCGCTTAAAGGCCATGACTGGTGCCACCATGACATTTGGAAAAGGACACCGCACATGCATTGGTAAAAATATCAGTTTGCTTGAGATTTACAAGATGCTGCCAACTCTTTTTATGACCTACGACGTGAGTAATTCCCACTTCTGAAAATGTGGATTCGATCTAACCGTGCTGTATGAAAGGTTACTCTGACTGAGCCAAATAAGTCTTGGAAACTTCAAAACTCTTGGTTTGTCCGCCAGGACGGGGTAGAAGTGAAACTGCACAAGAGGAATAATAGTGGCTGTGAACAATACTAGATTACCGAGGCAAAGAAATATAAATATTATGTCTTAAAAATATCTTGTTTTGTTCGAGCGAAGATTTGCGACCTAAAACCTATCTCACTTTTTGTTATTCTCATACATTTAGTAGGGCTTGACCCGGCAAGGTGGCTGTTTAGTACAATATCGGCCTCTTAATCATGAAACTTCTCCCTGACTTGAAAGCTGACGCAAAATGATGCGTAAATGCGGGTCGAAAATGAACTCATTGCTTATTAGACTTTTCTCTATAATATTACACTAATGTCGAATTCTCCATCATTGGATAAAGAAGCTATGCTCGATTCAATTGATGATGCAAAGTTTTGGAAAAATGGAAATAATCATGATTGGATAGTCACAAGGCATGTGGGTCTTTACGGAAACCCGAAATCCACCATATGGCTTAACCTAACCCTTCCCAATTCTCAACAAAGGTGGAACAAAGCCATGATACAAGTGCAAAATGGCGAATTAATTTTCAAGCCCCATGTTATCAATCACCAAAACGGAATAATGATTGATTGGCCAAGTCTCTCTTGTGTCGGTGGGTCCACTCCACACAAGTTGTATGATATATTCTCCTAAGCACCCAACTGATAAGTCGTTAGCGAAGGTCGACAGGGCTTCAAGGCAAGAATATTTGGGCAGTAATAATGGTTTTCCAATGGCACGATGAGGGAAAATTCCATCGAGTTCCCAAACTTGAACCTGGCCCGCCCAATGTCTGGTTTGGTAAAGACGTCCACAAAGCTCGCTCAAGCAAGGTCTTTGCGCTGATCCAATCAATGATAGGAGATGTTTTTGGCACTGCCTCCAAGAATGATTCCAATCCTTTGACAGGATCACTATTTTATCTTGAACCAATCGAGAATCCTGAGCCTGCACCATTTTATGACTATGACGAAACTGGCGTCGTCCTCAAAGGTAAGAGAATAAAGGCTAAAGACCGTCACAGAATGGAGATTGATGACACCTTGTAGGAGAGCTACATATACTGGATGAAAAAGGGAACTCGGCCAAGTTGCTTCCTGGTGATATATTTTTTATTCACCGAGGAAGTACCATTACCTTCTCCACCCCTCGCTATGCAGTAGCTTATAAGACAGCAGCTCGTCCAAGCAGTGAACTGCACAGCTTAACAAGTCGTCTGTAGAGATGGACTAGAATTATATTTGACTTGGATCGTTCAAATTGACTAGAAATTAATTACGGCTAAATGTCAATTCGCCATTCTTAAGAATTAATTCTGTAGATATGACTCCTACAAGCTCTGTTCGTGACACCAGGGATTAGCTCGCAAATATGAGCAATCTATGCGGTAGATCGTCATCGAGAAAATATATTCAAAGCCCCAACTTTCTTGGATTTTACTATTGTCCAGTATCCGGAATGGTGATGCACGGTCTGTATCGCGTGTGAATTTTTAGATCCTTCATGGTGTTGGATTCCCAAGTTTGAACAACACAACGTTTCACCTCCGAGCTTGATTACGCGATAAGATGGGTTTGCTTGATAAATTGCGCTGATGGGCTCTGGGACCACATATCCCAACCGGACCCAACGACATTGCTCTGCACATCCGACTGCGCAGAGGCGTAATCTCTACCTACTAGTAATTCACGCGTAGTTACGTTTAGTTCATATCCAAAAAGCCCCGATGGAATCTCACTAACAGACCCCAATACCATGAAGTCTGTCATGATCTAGTTACTCCCGAAGAATCTGCAACAGAACGTTTCTGTCAACAGAATTGTATGTGATCCTACAACCTCAAAATTTCAGCTCAGGATAATTAGTTGATTAAGTATCTCGGAGTTACTGGTGATTCACAACAGTAAAAATATCTCAAGTAAACGATAAAGAACTGTGGAATGCAAATAATATTGGTTAAATATTAATACCATACTAACATATCTAGAAGATTGACCAACTTCGTTGTCACAATCCAGTCTACCTTACCCTAGACCTGTTGTGCCAGTCAGCGAACCAGAGCAGACTAGGATGGATTGGGGGCCCACAGCGCCTTTGAGCATCATCACATGACACCGTGGAGGCACTCGCTTGGGAGACTGTCTCATTTACCTCTTGCTCATGGCCGTTGAAAGCACAAAAGAAGTCTTCAAGTGACATGTGCTTAATTATGCAAGGGGGTATTGTTTTTTCCGCCTAATATCCGTCGTCGTTTAGTTGGCAGCCTCGTTACTAAACTTGGCGATGACATCCTGGAAAATGCGAGCCACCAAGCCACACATACAGTTGGCGGCTGCGCACAGCCTGCAGAAGAAGTGCGAGAAGATCGATCCCACCTGACACCGGTTTCGAAACAAAAACCTAGCGGTTACTTCAAATACCTTCATTTTTATCGCCATAATTTTATATCTCTGATGGCATCGTTCTGTCTGATTTTTGGATGTTTCTGGCCATGAGGATTGAGCGCTTTTAGTGTAAGGCAATGTGGCGGTGGCTCTGCTCGTTCGCGGCTCAGTTAGCGCCGCCGTAAACGCCTCGGGCTCCCTCGCCCTGACTAGCACTCCCGCCTATGAAGCCTTGTCATACACTTGGGGGGACTACGAAGACACTGCTCAAATTCTTCTCAATGGACAAAATGTTTCAATTCAACCTCATCTTGTCTATGCATTGGCTGCTTTACGAACATCAGAGCCTCGTGTGCTCTGGATTGATGCCCTCTGTATCAATCAAAAAAATGTCCACGAGCGAAACCATCAAGTCAGGTCAATGGGCAACATTTATCGCCGAGCAGAACGAGTCCTTGTATGGCTCGGTCGGCTGGGGTCGAAATGGGACTCTCTAGTTGCCGGCGCGCTTGGGATGATGGAGACACTGGGCAAATACCCACCGAAGTCGACTCTTTTGCAGCCACCGCCTGATCTCAAAGTCTGTCAAGAATCCAAATTTGATGATTGGCTTAAGCTTATGGAACGAAAGGCAAATGATTTCAAAAATCCGCTCGGACGGGAACAATCCAAATGGAAACGACTCCTAGAGCACGAACTTCAGAGCTGGTTCACTATGAGGTCCAGCCATGAACGAAATGAATGGCAAAGGCAACAGCTCCCCAAAATGTTGGAAGATTTGGAAAAGTTAAAACCATTCCTGGAGCGAGAGCGAGAATACTTACAAGACCTTCAAGTGCAAGAGTTGGGACAACATAATGTGCTGGAGGACCTAAAATCGCGAGAACCACAGAATCAACGCAGGCTAGAGGAGTGTCTAGAGCAATTACTTCAACGGTTTAGGGACGAGCAAAAACAGTCAATCCAAGACGTAATTATAAACAGCAGCAATAAGAGATTAGGAGGTTGGGGATTGCAAGAAGCCCTGGAAATTTAAAAACAACGCCGCAAGAAAGCTGTTGCTAAGCCAAATAGCCTAGAAGAAAGGGAGTTAGTTAAGCGCTATCGTGAGACACTGACGGACCTTGGCGATTTTCAGGGAGTGATTTCTGAACTTCGTGAAAAGCTCGAATGCAAATCAGGAAATATAAAGCCCTCAAGTTGGAGAGGATGGGCGAAAGTGCTTGCTAAATTGCAAGAGATGGACTTGAATCAACGTTGGCGCCTCAAAACCTTGCGATCTGAAATCGACCAATGGCAATTTCTTGAGGATCGGCAACAAGACAGCGCTCTTGATTTGTTAGAATCCCAAGCTAAAGACTTCCAAAGTTAAATAAATGAATGGGGAAGATTGCAAGAGATCGAGATTGGACGATTCGAAGACATACCGAGCTTCCAGCTTGGGCAATATCGGTTGATGCAAGACAAAACATACTGGCAACGAAAAAACCTGAAAATACTGCAACAAAACCACAAAATGCAGTGGGAAGAAGCCCCGTTGTATAATGGTGTAGTGAGCCAGTTTATGACCAAAAAAGAGGTTGAAATCTTGATGTAGGCCAAAAATAGCAGAAGGGCTGTAATTCAGCACCATCTAACTCTCCGAGACGCTGAGTTACAGCGATGGCAAACTGAAGCGATTCTGCAGCAATATGCACAGTGGCAATTGAAGCTGTACGAAATGAGAAGACTGGTTCCGAGCGAGACGATGGTTAGAGAGGAATCCATGGCTGCACAGCAGAAATGTGTGCAACTATGGCTAAAAATCAGGCAGAGTGAAGTAAAAGAATGGGAAGGGCTTCTATTTTCTCAGAATCTGTCATTCAATCCAGTTGAGAGATCAGAGAAATTTCCTAATGTCGACTTACTTAGCTTGGAAAGTATATGCGATTTGCCCTATTGGAGCCGCCTCTGGATACTGCAGGAAGTTCTACTGGCAAAATAATTGCCTTTTTGCTTCGGAGACAACGCCAGAACTACCAAGAATTGGGATGCGTTGACCAAAGCTCGATGCTCCTTGGATGATATCCCCAACTTTTGGGAGTTAAGCCCGGCTGTCAGAGAACCCATAAACAAGATTAAGCAGGCATTCCCACTTCAGCTGGACAGACTACGAGCCTTACGGTCTAGTGGAAATTGCAGATATTGGCCACTACATAGCCTCGTCGACGTCACTAGAGATTTCTTGTGTCGAGATCCGCGAGACAAGATATACGGCCTCCTTGGTCTTGCTAGCGACTTTCAGGCTGAAGAATTCGACATTAGCTATGAAAAATCCGTGGAAGTCGTTTATCAAGACGCAATGAGATGGTACCATTCAAAATACAACGATAAAGAAGACTCTGCAAGTCTAGTTAAGTTCAGCCAGCTTTTGCAATTGTCAATCAAGGGTCATTGTGGCCCACAAAGCTTATGCGGCAGCTTGAAGACCCCCTCCCTCGATGAGACAGCCTTATCCAAATCGATGAACCTATTTTATACGAAAGGAATTCTCTGTGGCTCTATTCTCCCCATTGAGAACTTTTTGAGAAGTCGTGATTTGATGGGCTTGAGACGGCGAGATTGGATCAGCATATTGGTAGAGTACCTGGACGACTTAGGAACTCAAAAATCAAAGCATGCCATTGAAAAGGAACTGGTGTATCTTGATTCCATCAAGACACAATTATCACTACGGAGCTCGTCTTTTGCGTATGCAATAGTGGATGGAGAGTATTGTGACCAGAACAAACCGGATCAATCCACCTGGTCCCTCCGGCTAGAAGGACGACAAGAATCAATACATTTTATCGCTAATGGAGGAAGGTTTGGCACTTCATCAGCGTGTGTTAGAGAAAGTGATTTGTTATGTGAGTTTCAGGATTCGCACGTGGGGATAATTCTCCGCCCGATGGGGGATCACTACAGCTTGGTCAGCAAAGCGATACTCTCACCTATATTTATGGATGGAAACTTAAAAAGCTCTGATTCAGAGAGAAAGTCTAATAGTGAAATGGATTCTCTCACAAAAAGAACCAGAGGGCAAAATGAAAGTAAACAAACAAGCACTCCAATTGTGAGCATTGCGCTAGATATATCATCGCTGCAATGCCTTAAAATACCACTGGAGATCAAAAACAAGCATAAGAACCGAGAGCCCCTAGATATACAGGAGATTTCATTTGGTTGACATGAGTTTGTCACCTCAGGGATTGATATCATCCCTAGCTCTCTACAACCACGTCCAACAAAGACAGAGAGCGCCCAAACAAAAAGCGATGCGCCTGTAAATTAGCTGGATTCAAGACCTACTAATACTTTCAAAGTGACAAGCAGCGTAGGACTCTCTTCAAAGGACCATATCTGGGCTACTGATGAGATGTGGAAACGCATAGAGCATGAGCTAATGATCAATTTGGAGACGGACCAGAGATATTCCAGGCTTAGGACTGTGTCATTTGAATTATTCATGCCTGTTGCAATGGAGAGTTTGAATTCTAAAAAGCCGAAGCGTAGAATTTCGTCTCTGGTTACAACTTACTTCGCGGGAGGTAAAATCAGAAATCCTATCAAGCTGTTAAAGTCGGACAAGGTCAAATAGTCTAAGCATATCAGAATGACCAAATTATGTATTTAACATGGTTAAAATATCTGAGTGCTGGTTAAAGAAAAGTTTGAAAGCACTCGACCTTGTGACTATGTGCGCTAGTCCTGATCGCCATTGTGTAAATATTGGTCGGCGTGCGCAGTCACCAACTACGATCAGCCACTAAGCTCCGCGACCCAAATGAGTAAATAACGCCATTGCGAGAGGATAAAGGCAGCCAAATTTGATGTTGGGTATCTGTCGACTGAAACAGACCTACATCAAATTCTGGCGGTATGGTTGGTCAGCCACCTTGTCTTGTGCAGGCCACACAGCCTCGACACATTTGCATATTGTGCAAAAAGGGGCGTCTGACTAAGGCCAGAATTTGTGCGGGGTTTTCTCTTTCGGCATCTTCATCTTGCAACGTTCAACAGCCCCATCTTTGGCTTTGGCTACCTGGGCAACACTAACCCCCCGTGGGCTCTTCCTTCTGTCCGGCACAGCCTTTGCAAATTTCTGTTGCTCTCCAACATCCGAATTCACCCTACACGCGTGCTGCAGCATGAACTGGCCTTGCTTACCATGATGGATGCCCAAAGGAAAGTGTCTTCTACTGACCTGAGACTCCGACAAGAATCGCTCGATGCCAAAATACAGAAGATAATTTCGGTCGCTCCGCGAGGCAGTCCAAAGAATCATTTTACTTTGGACATTTGGCCACAGTTGGAAGAAGACTATATTGCAATTGCTCAAGCATTGATTGCGTACTGCAATGACTACGTGAGCACGAAGGTCATTCCTGCCAAGGTAGAGGGGAGAGCGAAATCCCGAGATTCGATAAAGCTGAGCCTGGATCGTCGAGAAAAATATCGACTTGACAATCAAAAACACGAATATGAAAACCTAAAAGAAATATTCGACGACCTTCATGACCTTGTGGGTATTCGGATCATAGTCGACTACCCATCTGATCTGGAGCGTGTTGACAAATTTGTCCGAGATGGCTTTCAAAAGAGAAAAGAGCCAAATATGTTTTCCAAAGACCGAAAAGTGGGCGAATTTTGGAAGGTATGGTTTGGTGCCTACGAGAGCTACAACCATCACGTTAGTATTGCATCGACAACAGACATAGCTCAAACATCTGGCAATTTCATGTTTGAAATCCAACTTACTAGCTTACCGGAAAGCTTATACAATAAGCTTGCCCACCCATTCTTGTACAAAAAGACAGCGGGGAGCCTCTCTCGAAAGGATGAGATGATAATCGACCTTTCTCATGGAATTTCACTATGTTATTCCATTTGTCTTTTGTATATGCAAGACAAATCAGGTGATCCGTCAGCGCGTTTAAAAGAACCAGAGCTACGTGATACGATGAGAACAATAGCCTGTACATCTGAAAGCGATCCACCTGAGGAAAGCTTGGATGCACTAGCGAAGAGGACACCTGTAGCAATATCCGGAAATGTACACAATAAGAAATCGTCGAAATTGAAGAGGCGGGCGTCTTTCGGCAAAACGGTTCCCGTCGATTCACTCCTGAAAGTGTTATCGACGCTTCCTGAGGAATGTGGACCAGTGGAAAACCTATGGACAACATTCACCAACAAAATTCAAAAGGATTGGGATCTCGTCGTTGCAGCAATTAGAGATCAAACCAAGGAGATGCAAGAGATTTACTTGGATGAAAAAGATAAGGCCTGCCTCAAGGACTTACATGTCATCAACCCTAAGACGCACAAAGACGCCATTCAAAAGACAAAGGGCGGACTATTGGGGGATGTTTATCGCTGGATCCTTGACAATGAGGACTTTTGCAAATTCATGGATGATCCAGAATGTCGACTGTTATGGATCAAAGGAGACCCTGGAAAAGGAAAGACAATGCTCCTGTGTGGTATACTGGACGAATTAGAACATGTGTCCGCCAATGTGATGTCATATTACTTTTGCCAAGCTACCGAAAATGACAAGTACAGAAGCACAGGTTCAGTACTGAGAAGTCTTATATGGTTTCTATGTGAAAAACAACCACAATTGATATCACATGTTCGAGAAAAGTATGATACCGAGGGAAAAAACCTCTTTGAGGACTTGTGTGCTCTGACAGCATTGGAGGACATTCTTCGAAATATGCTTCGAGAACCATGCTTGGAAGAGGCATTCTTGGTTATCGATGCCCTGGATGAGTGCTCTAATGGTGACGAGCTTATTCGTATTATAGCAAGACTTTCTCAGTCTTTCCCTGCGAAATGGATAGTCTCGAGCCGTAATTGGCCGACGATTGAAGAGCAATTACAAGATGCTGACAAGATCAAGGTATCGCTTGAGCTCAACAAGGATTCCATTTCTAAAGCGGTGGATATTTTCATCGATAATAAAGTCAGACGTTTGGAGCATA
Organism: Calonectria montana; assembly: GCA_022606435.1. Classification (NCBI taxonomy): domain Eukaryota; kingdom Fungi; phylum Ascomycota; class Sordariomycetes; order Hypocreales; family Nectriaceae; genus Calonectria; species Calonectria montana. The sequence continues at coordinate 5,282,678 of JAIZZI010000004.1, forward strand.
TTAAGAGGTATGATGCCAAGACAAAGAAAGACGTCTTTGAAACGCTGCGTCAGAAAGCAAATAATACGTTCCTTTGGGTAGCTTTGGTCTGCTTGGAACTGGAGCGCCCCCAAGTCAAGTCATGGAACATTATGGCCAAGCTAAACGCGATACCTAGGAGTCTCAATAAGCTATACGAACGTATGCTGGGACAAATATTTGCATCCGAAAATGCTGACCTGTATCAACAAATTCTTGCTATAGGCTGCATAGCATTTCGATCCATGAAGCTGCACGAATTGTTTAGTTTCCTAAAAGATTATGAGACTATGAATATTGATGAGCTGAGAGACGCAATTGATGAATGCGGTTCATTCTTGGTTGTGCAGGATGATGTTGTCCACTTTGTGCACCAATCAGCCCAAGAGTTTCTTATAGACCAATCGGACAAAATTTTCGCTTCAGGAATTGTTGGACAGCATAGAATAATGTTTGAGCGTTCATTGAACACCCTCTCAGAGCTGAGGCGCGATATTTACTCGCTTCAATCACCAGGAGTGCTTATGGACGAGGTCATAAAACCTGATCCTGACCCATTGGCACACTTTGAATACTCTTGTGTGTATTGGGTAGACCATTTTAGAGACATGGGTAGTGAATGCAGAACAGCAGACTGTGGTTCTGTGTCTGATTTTATCAAGATAAAGCTTTTATACTGGCTTGAAGCTTTGTGCTTGTTGGAGAAAATGGCAGAAGGTACCTTGGCGGTACGGACGCTTTATGCTGTAGTGGCGAGTATCATGTCTCCAAAATTCGCGAGATTACTAACACTTTGACAGCAACCTAATCTTGGGTCTGACCTGAGTAATCTTTGTAAAGATGTCGAAAGATTTGTGCTTTTGCATCGGCAGGTTTTAGAGATTGCACCGCTCCAAGTATACGCATCAGCGCTTGCGTTCAGTCCCAGCGGCAGCATAGTTAGAAAAGCCTTTGAGAAGGAAATGCCAGATGGATTTAGTGTTGAGGGACATATTCAAGAAAATTGGAGCGCCTGTATCCAAACGCTCGAAGGCCACAAAGGATCAGTCACTTCGATTGCTCTCTCAACCACTAATCAATTACTTGCCTCTGGTTCAGACGATGGAACAGTTAGGATCTGGGATATTTCCTCAAGTCAATGCATTCGACAAATTGATATGGGATCCCCAATCTGGGCTATCGCATTTTCGCCAATTTGTCAATGGCTTGCAATCGGGGATAAACTTTGGGATATGAATTTAGGAGTATTGATACACGAGTTCTCATGCCACGATGTCAGGGGACTCGCCTTCTCGCCAGATGGAAAATCATTGGCATCATGCTCGACATGGTACGAGGTATCATACGAGGGATGGTACGAAGGAATTCATATGTGGGATCCGATTGCAGCCGAGTGCATATGGGCGAGTGAGGGTCAGTCTTCGATTTCGTTCTCTGCAGATGGTCGGCAGTTGGCGTCGGGTAGGTCTGATGGAAAAGTCCAAATATGGGACTTTGCCACTGGCGAGTGCATCCACGTGCTCGAGGGCCACTCTTCGATGGTGCTATCAGTTGCCTTCTCACCGCATGAGTCAAATGTACTAGCCTCAGGCTCAAACGACAGAACCATAAAACTGTGGGATACAGCGACAGGCGCATGCACCAAAACCCTCAATGGCCACACCGACTTGGTCATATCAGTTGTATTCTTGGATGATGGGCGTCTTGCATCGGGCTCGGAAGATGGCATGATCAAACTATGGGATGATGAGGGCACATGTGTTCAAACCCTCAAAGGCCACGGGAAGAGCGTCAATTCATTGGTTTTTGCCCATGAGAAACAATTACTCGTTTCAGCTTCAAATGACAGTACTATCAAGATATGGGATGCGAAATTATTGTCAAATGCCCGGAACATCGAGTATGATCGAGCCAGTATTCAACACATCGTCTTTGCCCATAGTGGCAAGTGGTTTGCATCAGCTTCAATAGGCGGAATGATCAAGATTTGGTCCACGTCTACGCTGGACTGTGTTCAAACTATTCATGATGTCAACATAGATGATACAGGGGAACTCAAAATCTCACCAGATGATCAGTGGCTAATGTTGAATGACAATGACACATCGACCCTCCAATGGTGGGATACTTCAAACTGGCGTTGTGTTGGCATCTTCGACAACGTTATGACCAGTTGCTGCTCTCCAGATCACACCATGATTGCACTCGCATCTGATAAAATAGGTGTTGACGTCTTGGACATGACAACACTAAAAAAGATACAACATTTCAATATCCACATCCAGATCTTCGCTATGGCTTTCACATTTGATAACCAACACCTTGTGCTTGATACAGCAAGGGAAATATGTGTTTATAACCTAATGGAAGGTCACTTTATTCAATCCATTTGTCTACACTATGATCTGGAGCGAGTTGTGACTTCCGAGAATTCACTTTTGCTTGCAACGCTTTTCTCTAAGCCATCATCAGAATATAGTATCGATATATGGAACCTGCAAAATGGTGCTCTGATCCACACTTTGGATGTTGATACATTACCCCGTATTGTGCCGCGTCTTACTTTCAACAATAAGCGGATTGCCATAACTTGGGAGAGTGGTGTGAAGGTATGGGATTTAACGGCAAACGTCATTCATTTAATAGAGTGGCAATATCCAATGTACAATGCCACTCTTCAATTTGATCCGGTTGATAATACCCGATTAATCATTAATTCAGACTTTTATTACATGGACGCTACCCTTACCACTCCTACACGAATAGGCCAGTCCCATCCTATTTATCATATCAACTACTGCGGGTATCAATTCAATAATGATTGTTCATGGATTATGAAGGGTAGTGAAAAGGTCCTGTGGATTCCCTCTGAGTATCGACCTGCCATAATTAATAAGGAATGGGATATGCATGAGGAATGGAATATGCGATCGTTTGCGATTCGCGGTTCAACAATAGTTATTGGCTGCGTGTCAAGGCCCATCTTAAAAGTGGAGTTGATATAGTTTATTGATTCTAGTTCACCTGATATCCGCCTCCTTCGGTTGGTAGAGAGCCTTTTTACTCCGAGTAGTGAGCCAGGTCTAGCCAACGATTGATAAGGTGACATCTCAATACTTCTCAAGTAATATAGGATTTAGAAACTTTGGACATGGAATAAATATTTCATGAAGGCCCTGTCATTCATAATAACGTCTTTTATTGATGGTGTATCAAACTCACAGCCCAGCATGAATGCTACTTCCTGCAAAGTCCCGATCAAATCGTGCGTACAGTCAAAGTCCTTTATTGACCAGGAACAAAATTATGAATGCAACGAATGTAGAAGACTTTAGAAATAAGTCTTTCTTATTGTTATAGAACAGGACTTTTTCCCAATAGCCTTATATAGTTAGTCGATTGATGCGATGGTAGCTTCGATTAATACGTATCCTTCTACCTCAGTAGGATAGTAGTTATCCCACTGACAGCTGTAGTGGTGGCTATCTCTTTAGCCCTCATCGGCCCAGTCCATCGCAATTACAACGGTATGGAGATGTTCGGCATTGGGACTTGTTTGTCATCGTAAACCAGTATGAAACTTGAAGCGTTACCCTAAACGGGAACACTGATTTGTCTAAGCTAACGGTCGTCTGGAATTGTTTTGGTGATGAAAATAGCATTAAAAAGGATTGTGTACCAAATCAGTGCTGTATAGTCGCGCTCCAACATGCCAAATTCGACCGACTATCCAAAGAAAGCCAGATAACGCATCTTAAAAGATGGATTCAAGATTCGGACGCCTATCAATTCTAGCCATGATTTCAGTTCTTAATTTTCATGTATGAAATTCTGTAGAAATAGTGGGATTCGAATCTAAAGTTCATGAGAACCACAATCGTATTAGATATAACTCCGTTGCATATTTAAATGTTTGAGTTTTGGGTTCTATCCATTTGCATCCTAAGTTTAGTCTCACTGGTCTTCCTAAAATTCTTTGAAGTGAAAATTTTTTTTCTATTGGTGGTATTCATATCGATAAGTCAAGCGATGACAACCACCATTGGAAAATCCGTGCACTGATAAGAATCGAAAACGTGCTAGAATGATGATTTTAGTTTTTTCCGCAAGGGATTTGCTGATCAACTGAACCAACAAAGACCACAAGTACACTAGAGAAACTGGCGGGCCAGTCAATAGAGATATGATTAATTCTTCGGGTAATACTGACGCGGCTGCAGCTGCAAATATTTCGACCCTCCTCGCTGTAGTAACCAGAGACATCAAAACGCAGAAGATGAGATTAAAAATACACACCAAAACCAATCTGATAATCATCCTCTGAACAAAGTAGAGGATGATGACGGCAGCCATGGGAGTTATTGATGATACGGCGCAAACTATAATGGTGACCACGAGACAGACTCGTCTTCGCGAGTATTGGTACAGCTCGGTAACTTTGTCATGACTGGCAAGGTTCTCTTCGTCTCTCATCATGGGTCTCTATTTGATAGTTATAAACTGGATACGTTTATTTAAGCTGATAGAGCGACCAACCTTGGCATACTTCCAAATCTGATGAAAAGTCTTCAGTACTGGGCCAAGCAGAAAACTGGATAGGAAGTCCTCTTCTCCCATGGTGCTACCAAGAAAGAGAAGATCATTGTTATTGAGTCCAACATAGACTGATGGATATTGAGAGGAGTTGAAAAGATCACGCCCGCGAAAATCAAGATCACCTCCCAAAGATGGGCTATAGGTATGTGAGTGTACAATCTCCCGCTGCTGATGCGAAGGCTCTGGCATGGATCCTACTGCGCGATACTGTTGCAAAGCTGAGTCTATGAAAATGGTATGTTGTATTAGTCAACGTGGAAGAGGTGGAGGAGGACTTGCATCGTCCATCTCTATGGCGAACTTACAGTATTCCCGAAGCTTGGACCGAATTTTCAACGCCAATTGCCATTGTCTTGCACCTTCGCCGCCGTGTCTGATACTGTCTTGAAGATGTGTCCATTCTCGGTCATATAAACCTCTTTGGTCATTTTCGTTTGCATCAATGATTGCCTGTTGATCAAACTCATATTGCAAGTCGGATAGTTCTGCTTGTAAATATAGCAGATCCCGAGTGGCGAGAGCGCGATATCGTTTCATGAGAACATGATCTGTTTCCACCATGAAATTGGCAAGTTGGATGTAACCTTTAGGCCTTCTCTTTTCCGAGCTCGGATTTGTGGACTCGGAATCATGGGTACTAGACATGGTGACCATGTCGAGTAAAGCCTTTGAAGCTTCATTCTGGGAGCCAGCGTGCTGTATTCTTTTTATACAGGCCAAACCAAGAATTGGGCTTATATACTTTGGGCTCCGATCTGACACCCAAGGCATTATTGCTACTCCCAATATGCATCCAATTACGCCTACAATGAATTTTCAATGTGACGCAACTGACCAGTGGCCGATTAGTTTGGTTCACAACCTGATCACGTGATACCACTCAGCAGAGTCTCACTTATTCTGAATTACTTTGCATTTCTAAAAGCCAGGCTGGCTCCCCAAATACAACGGCGATATGACCCAGAGACTCCACTCCTGGTTAAAGCTGCTATGGGGATCGTCATCTACAAGTAAGGACGACGAAGCTGGTTCCGTGAGTACCTCTTACAACGATACACGAGCAGTAACTGACCTTTCACACTTCGCAGCTCGAGTTCGACGCACAGTGCACCGATTTCCCTGGCTTACCCCCCGCAAACAACAATGACACGTTCAAAAAGAAGCCCATTGGCGCCTTCTTCGACCCTAAAGCAGACGATAACCTCGTATCAGCTCGATGGCTACAACGATACGTCGACATCACTCCTGACTGCAACCAGGTTGTGCTACAATGGCGATTTTTGCATGCCAAGCATGGATTCCAAACCCTTCATCGCGCCACCAAAAAAATGCCCAGGAAAACCAAGGGTGCAGCAATTGTCCTCCACAGAAACAGGGACATACCACACCACGACTCTCCGCTTGAACAAGAAATAAATACAAGGCTTCACAAACTTACTCCATCCTGCCAAAAATCCCACCCGACACATTCAAGTCTCAGGCTGAGGATTCCCACCCTTCTCTCTAAAGCGAGATCAAACGTGGCCAAGAATACATGGGGCCACAACAATGACGATGCCGGTTCCGATACGTCAGATACATACGAACATATCGATTATATAAGTCTTAAGGGCGTTGAAGAGTTTCTTCGATGTTACAACACGCAGCCTGGTAACCGGTACATGAGTGCTTCACACGAGACTTCAATACGACGAAATAAATCCAACGTCGCATCTCCATCACCTCCCCCTTCGCGGTCTGCTTACTCCATCAATAATATCGTTCCATGCACGCCAGTTGATGACCCTCATATCAATACCCTCGATGGCGATAACATCAACGTGGTCGAATCTGGCCTTTCTCTTCAAGGGGTTCAGAGACCACCCCTAACACTTGCCACACTCGCTGCTCATGACGACCAGTTGGGAGAACGTGACACAGAAATGCAGGGTTTTTTTGTGCTTGGGGCAAACTGCCAAGTTCCAAATGAGCCCGTGGACCAGGAGAACTATGGACCGCTTGATCGCCTGACCCAAATTTCTTCTCTATCATTTGGAGAGCAAATTCCTTTCCCTGACGATTACTGGACCTGGGATAAAGCCAAAGGAAACTATTTCCATATTGACACTGCCCCAGACGGGCGTGAAAAAACAGTTTAGTACGCTCAATCCTTTGGCTAAGAATAGATTCTGTTTTTCAACTGCATCCTCATGGTATGGACTGGAACCAGAGACTGGATACCGCATTTCTCTGTAAGACCTTTTAGATAGAGCAGATGAGAAATGAAGCCAATCACTACTAATGCAATTCGTGTTCTCCCACAAATTACAATGAAACGCAGCCAATGATTTAGTCTCACCAAAACAAGTATCCTAACCAAACATAATCTAATAGTTAATTTCTTGCACATGTTTACGCTGTATATCTATATCTAAACAGGTGCGGGACTATGATATACAGTTTATGCCGTTATCCAAACAGGCCTTGGCCGTAACAAAAAAGAAACAGCATAAACCAAAGCGAATCCAAAGCGGAAATAATGGAGGAAACGTAGATCTGAAACTAATCAGAACAGGAGGCATCCAGCAGAAATATAAAATCAAAAAAGGGATAAGAAAAAAAGACCCGCAATTCTACTTCTACCCAGTGTCCAATCGCTTCCGACGTCAACACCCAAAGACCACGGAGTATTCTTATTTATGTACAGTAGAAGTCTCATTACGGTTGTATATCGAAGGTTCGGAATCTGATTTGCCGGGTTTACATGGGTGGGTTCGAGTTGGGCTTAGGTTTCTCTGCTACTTCAGCTAGGCTAACTGACGTCAGAGAGGAAGTTCTGTCTTCGAAGACTGGATCGATCGTGGTCCCAAGACTGGATGATGCAGCCCCGGTCGTGGGATTTATTTGGACCCAGACGGGTTGTCCTCGCTCCACTCGACGCTTATGAGCGGCTAGGTCCGCCTCCTTTGTCGCTAATCGGAAGTTAGACAGAAAAGCGACCCGCGGTTTCTCAAGGGCCTTCTCACCTTTGCTTCGACCATCAATGATGGGAGCCACAAACCGTGGATCGGGTGCCACTTCAGAGAACCTTTTCGGTTGGATTCCCTTGTCAACGATATCGTTTATTCTTTTTGTGATATTAAACTCTTGGATAAGATGGAATCCGAGAAGCAGATGGACGTTGCGTTGTTCCAGAACATAGATGGGACGTTGACTGATGGCAATTCCCAGATCAGGGGACTGGATGATGACATCCGACACAAAGCCGATGGTCTTGAAACGACAACCTGAGACGGCAATAAATTCGATTGATGTGAGCAGCGGGCGAACTTCGAGGCCGGCTCGTCGAGCAAGGTCGAGAGAGATAAAAGAGTACTTGCTTCCGGTATCAACAAGACCCTTCTCCTCGACGCCGATCGGGTTGACAGAAGACGAGACATTCCACAGTAGACGGTAGTGATAGATCTCGGACAATGAAGAAGATGTTAGCATTTGATGGGGGGAATAGTACGACGCAGGTTGAGTTTGAGGAGCTACGGGAGCGGGATCGGCGTCGAACATCATGTCCGTCCCACGTAGCCCAACCAAGTAATGAAGGTCTGTGATGGACGTGATGGGGTCTGTTCTAATGGTGATGTAAGTTCGATGAGTCAGGGCATCAGGAGAGAACGCGATGATCGACTGAGCAGCTTCTATGCGAAAGCAAGCTCAACAACTTGCAGCTTCGGTGCGGTGAAAGCAACATGTCACGTGGCACTTGCCACGTTGACAGCTGCATGTCGCAGACTCAAATCTGTGTCTGAAGCGTCATGGTTAATTTCGAGTAACTTTCTAGACTACCTCGAGGGCCTCAAACGAACACAGACTCGATTTCAAACGACGAAACTGTCTCGCGAACAATACTGATATGTAAATTGATTCAATTCGGCCTGGGTGTTGGGCATGGCCTCTAGCCTTACTAGACACGTCAGCGCCTGTTAGCTTATTTTAGGCTACAGGATCAACATGACGTAGGATATTCGTCGCCGCTCTTTGGCGCGGCTGGGTCAATCCCGCGGCGTAGAATCCGACGGCTGTACGGCTCAAAGTTGGAGAAGAGTGACACAAGCCTAGACAGCCACCTACGCAGGGATGAGAGGGCGGCAAAAAGTCGCATCGTGGCTGAAAGCCGTCAGCCCAACACTGTGCCTGTCTCCAACCTATCAAGTGGGCAAATGTAAAGATTCTGAGAACTGTGCAGTGCAGTCGCCTATCATCACAACGCAACAAGACCAGAACATGCCGTTGATTAGCATTTCTACTAGCGCCAAAGCTGGATGCAAGACCAACTGCATTTGACTGAGCCTTGACGTAAGTATATTAGTTGATCAACATTAGTGTCAAACATAGTCCATAACGAAAACATGAACATATAGAATAATTTATTAAAATTAAATTATGAAAGCATGCTATTCATACATCTCCGGGCTTGTCTTCAGAACAACAAATACCAAATGCTTTTATTATTATAATCATTGAGTCACTTATTGAATCAGTCTCTTATTTTTATCCTTTACTCTAAACATTTATCCATTTTTGTAGAGCAGTGCATTGTCATCATCGATCATAGACTAAAAGTCTAAGACTTGCACCAACTCCCTGAAGTCTCTGCTGTAAATCAATCGCATTTCTTTAATATTTAATTCAGTGGCCTGTACTCCTTAATAAAAAAGACTCGGACTGTGTGTCTACAGCCTTGTGAACTTACGCTGCAGATACGATACAGCATATGATCAATGTAATTTGATCAAGCAGATTGCTGTGTAAGCATCTCTCATTACGCTATATTTTATATTTTCTGACACTGTTATTTTGCTAGAAATGGCTCAAAGGTTAACTTTTGGCAGCCTCATAGATGCAGTCCACTGTTGCAAATCGGTCTGATAAAGTGGTCCAGTAATCATCCAACTAATAGCTAGGCATGTTTGACTAACCATAACGGGCATGATAAACTTTCAGCACCGTGCCAAAATACTCAGACGTGAAGGAGCCTAAGCTCTTAGCTTCTAATTGATGTACGCGCGTCTTCTCCTGTTATCGGGTACGAAGGCAAAAAGAGTGGCCCACTTCGCGCGCAGAACATCCGTGGTTTTTTCAATTGGTAGCCATTAGTGCCATTGCCCCTGACCTAAGCAAGGTTGGGCATGGTAGGAATTATTTTGGTAGCTGACATTGCCTTCAAATACCAAGGTAAAATCTAGCCCTTTTCAGACCATCCCATTCTTTTTTTCGAAACTCAACATCGTCACGGCTACGGTTACGGCTCCTCGGAGGATGGCTTTTTCCAGCAGGGAAAGCTTCCGCAAGCTTGCTACTAGGCCCAAGATTGATGGAATTCTCCTCCGGGTCGGTTCCATGGGGATGATGAAAGTGATCTGTACTGCAGTGCTTACAGGGTGCTTGATGATGTATTTCCTTCTCGCTACGCCCGATTATCTAAATATTTCCCTTTTGTCAAATTTTCGAGGCGCTCTTTTACTATCATATCCCTATGTCGAAATCATTTATCCAGAAAAAGGCTCTCCGGAGGACGGCATTCTTTGGCCATACCGGGTATTTAAGAGCTCCCCTTTTAAACCACCTTCCTTTGATATCACCGGCAATGGAGGGGAATTAGCAGATGGCTACCTTTTTATGACGCCAAAATCGCGCGACGGGAATGGGACAGCGCAAGACTTTCCTGTCATCATGAGACAGGACAACGAATTGATCTACTGCATGGACGAGGCACCCAATGGCAACAACTTCCGCGTGCAAAGTATTAACGGCACAGCACATTTAACTTTGTGGCAAGGCAAGAGCATCAAAGGTCATGGGTATGGCGATTTGATGATCCTTGACTATGAGTATGCTCAATCTTGGGTTACTCTTGATCTGTCCGCCAATCTCAACAAAATCAACCCGGAATTTCCCGGTTTCATGGATTTCCACGACCAAAGGGTGTCAGACGAAGGAATCGTTTTCGTTGCTTTATACAATGCTACACCATATGACTTATCCATTGTCGGCGGTAAAAAAGACGGGTGGCTTTCCGATAGCATGATATACGGAATTGATATCGACTCCAATGAAGTGGTCTTCAGCTGGAGCGCTATTGAGCACTTCAATATAACGGACACGATGTTACCTATGGGTACTACCATGGGCTCAGGAACCGTACCATTGCGTGCATTTGACTTTTTCCATATCAATTCTATCCAGCCAATCGGCAATGACTCTCTGCTTGTAAGCAGCCGACATTTTTGGGCATGCTTTTTAATCTCTCGAAAAACTGGAGAGGTGATTTGGGAACTCAATGGCAGTGGCGAAGGCGGCAGCTTTGGTAGCCTACCGCCAGAAGCTCAGTTCAGATGGCAGCACGATGTACAGATTCACAACATGACTGATACTGGTTTCATTTTAACCCTTTTTGACAACCACAACACAGATGAAGACACCAACTTGACATCGAGTCGCACTCTTGCCTTCGCTGTGCAGCTTCCTCCTGACCCATCCCTGCCACCAGTTCTGCTTCGAGATGTAGAAGAACGCGAAAGGAAATTTGTCCAAAATCAGGGCAGCTACCAAATCGACCTAAGCAACGGGAATCAGTTGGTAGGGTATGGTCCAGTTCCCGTAGTTCGAGAATTCGGTCCATCGGGCTCCCAGGACCTCCGATGGGAAGGCCGGTTCGGATATGACAACATGGCTCAGAGCTATCGTGTGATAAAGTCTGAGTGGCGAGCCACACCGAAAAGATGGCAGCCATCACTTGTTCTGGAAAGGAATAACACAGCTCTCGCGGGATACGTAAGCTGGAATGGGGCAACAGACGTGGAAGCCTGGAATGTCTACAGGATGGAGAAAGGCGAGAAAGTGGATCGTCTCGGTAAAGCCATGCCCCGTGGCTTTGAGACAGTGATAGAACTTCCGAGCAAGTTTAATGATACCAAATGCATACTGGTTGCGGCTGTACAAGAGGGTATCGAAGTGGCAGAGTCCAACAAGGCCTGTATAAATAATGAATAGTATAAAAGAAAGCTGCAAATTCAAATGCCAGCGATCACTAAGCCGTTCATTTCTCATGACCAATCATGTATCCCCCTATTTCATGTTTCGATGTGTTTTGCCTCCTACGCTCAATAGTTTATAGATTACCATTTTACACCGATGAGATTCCATGCGCAAAATGTATCTTTAAAAATACCAGTAGTATCAAGGGGATACTGAGTTCATCCAGGTAGTAGACATATAAATCATCCCTGCAGGTCTCTGGAAATGTGTCCAATGCTAAAAGAGCGTTTATCGAAGCCTGTCTTGGTATCATTGATTATGTTATAATATCCTAGCCAGGTTATTTGAATAATATCAACGCCATTTCTCCCCTATATTAGTGTATAGACGACTATTATTCTATAAGGGCACACAATGTAAAATAATGCAAGATTTTAGAGATTAAGTGTCCGTCATTAATATCAGAAATCCGCCAAGCCTATAGTTTAAGCCATTAAGAGGTCGGCACATATACTGTTGTGCTTGAGATGTAGGTATAGATTGATTCAGAAGTGACAGTTTGAGTTTCCGTTTGAGTAATCACCTGAGTGGTGGTTACAGTATCTGAAACAGTGTGGCCAATTGGAACAGAGGATGTAACAGTTGCGAGTTGAGTGGCAGTATCGTGAACTGTGACAGGAATTGTAACCGTGGTAGACTCTTGCAGCGTCGCCGTGTGAGTATTCGTGTCTGTCTGGGTGCTCGTCAAAGTTTCTGTCTGCTGAACGGTCTGTATTTTCGTCACAGTCTGCGTATGTACCCCTGTCACTCCAACTACAATCGTACGAGTACGGGTAACGGTCAAAGTCTTGGTAGGACTTTTTACGTATATCGTTGGGCGAACCGTCTTGGTGATGGGCTTGGCTGTGTGCGTCTTGGTCTTGGTGATAGTTTTGGGAGAGAAGCCAAGGCACGAGCATGCACTCTTCTTGTCCTTTGCATCATATGATGCCATGACTCTGTGGAAGGTATCACGAGGTTCTAGTGCCGCATATGAGGTAGGCTTTGTGAAAGAGGTTTCGGAAGCTTGGGTCTCATCACGCTTTAACTTTCGGGGAGGGAAGATGTAGACGGTGTATGTTCTCGGAATCGTAATGGACACAACATCATAATCCGTAGAGACACTGGTGGCAGTGGTGTAACTTGTAATAGTCTCCGTATCAATATATGTATTGAACGTGGTGAAGGAAACAAATTCGGTCTGAGTGACAGAGGCGGTAGCATCGGTAGTAATCAAGGTGGAAGACTGAGTTATGGTGCTTGTAACAGTAGCACCAGTAATTGTTGTGTCTAGTGTGACCGTCGCTATCTCACTGGTAGTAGCAATCTGGGTCTTCGTCGACGTTTTAGTTTCCGTAATATCGCGGTTAGATTTGTGCGTGCTCGTAGTTGTCAAAGTGACTGTTCTTGTCTTGGTTGAGGGTCGGTCGGTGTCGGTGCATGGTTTCGTTACAGTGACTGTAGGTGTCTTTGTAACTTCAACAACTCGTGTTTGGATAATGTAGGAGCTGCAGTAGTCCTTAGCCTGGGCTTTGTTGCTGGGACGGTACATGATTTTGAAAGCGTTGTTCTTCGAGCACCGTGAAGGCGAGTTGACTACATATTTGCTTGAGCCGTCAGGGACGGGAGATGCCAAAGTGCCGAGAACTGCGACCAACAGGCTAAGTAACGAGAAGTTGGCCATCTTCACGTGGATTGTAATTAATCTCGCCTGCCCAAGAAGGTCCAAGAAGAAATAGAAAAGGAATGGAGGTTAGAGTCGGAAGGACGAACGGAACGAAAGAATGACTTTGTTTGTACACAATGATGTCCGGGTTTGTGAACTGCTTTTAATAGATCGGGCCGCAAGAAAATTGGCATACGAAAAAAAAATTAAAGACAAGAGCATTCACATAGGATTACGCGTCCAATATAGTCGTATTTGCCCAAAAGATGAGAATTTTGCTGGAATAACTAGACTATTGCTACTAGTCTAGCACTATTGGCACACCATGCTTTAGCGATATGATGTAGTAGCGGGGCATGTGGGGATTTCGGTTAAGTTTGTGCCGTTCAGCTCATGCAGTTTAAAACCACGCGTGTGATGTTGAAATCCTGCCATCAAATGTGAATTTTGATTTTCTTTTCAAACAGAAAAAGCAAATTAATAAAAAAAATGTATGATAGTATGGATGTGAAAATACGCATGTCTTGATTTTGTTACAAAACCAGTAACCATTGATTGCTCCTTTCACAAAGGAAGCTTAATCTGTAACAGCGCTGCGCTCAATTCAATTTTCGGCAATTCAACTTTAATTCAACCAATTTAAGCTAAGAAAAAGAGTATTTAATTTAACTTAATTCTAATAGGAAAATAATTAAATTAATTATATTAAATATAAGGTATTTATTATTAAAATATATTATTTTAGGTGATTTTTATTATTATTAGTTCTTTTACTTTAGATATATTTTTTACTTAGTTATTACCTAAAATAGAATAGTATAGCAGTATATAATATTTAAATTTCCTACTGCTTATTAAATATTATTAACTTTACCTTATATATATTATATATATACTTACCTCTTTTAATACCTTAAAATATAGCCCTTTTTAATTATTTTATTTATTATACTATAATATCTTTAAATATTATATTTATAAGTATTATTTTAATTATTTTCTAGCCTTTTTAATTACTATTAAATCCTTATTATAAAAAAAAAGTTTAGTATATTTATATCTCTTTTACTATAAAGTATAGTAATTAGTTAAGGAATAAAAGGCTAGTAAAATAATTAATATAATAATTAAAATACCTTATAAAGATAATAATAATAATATCTTCCTTTCTAATATACCTTTTTATAAGCTAATACCTTTAATAATAAGTATATATTTAATAATATTTTTATTAGCTTTACCTTAAATATTATAGTAACTTTAAGTTCCCCTTAAGATAAAGTCTATAGCTATATAACTTTAAGAATTTAATATTTAAGATATAAGAAATTTAATAATAAATACTTTCCTTTAAATATATTATATATATAAAAGATATTTATTATATTTTTAGTTATATTAATATTAAAAGCTAAGATCTTTTATCTTTAATTATAGCTTTAATTTAATTAAAGTAAATAAAAATACCTTTAAGAAGACTTTTTAGCTTTATAATTATTATAATAAATAAGAAAGGACCTAAAGTTATTTATTTATATAGTAAGTAATATTAATAGTAATATCCTACCTTTAAAGTTAATATTTTATTATAAAGACTTAAAGCTAAAAGCTAACTTTATTACTAGCCTTATCTACCCTAACTACCTTATATTTAAAGGTAAAGTTACTTATAGGCAAAGAATTTAATACTTTTAAAGTTATTATTAAGCTTAAGGCTACTCTTATTTACTAGGTAATTAAGTTAAATATCTCTTTTAAAGCTATTAAATATAATACCTTTTAATATCTTTTATAAATATTAAAATATATTATTAATAATACCTTATTAATCTACTAATTAATAATTAAATAATAAATAATTAATAACTTTAAATATTACTAAAAGAAAATTTAATAATTACTTTAATAATCTTAATTACTTATTTACTTAATCTTTAATACTTAAACTTCCCCTAATTAATAAGCCCTCTTAAGAGCTATTAGTTATTTTATTAATTATAATAGTATTTTAAGAATAAAGCTATTAGCCTTAAAATATATTTTTAGTATCTATTTAAATAAAAATATTACTCCTTTAATATTAAAGATTATTAAAACCTATAACCTAAAGGGTATTAGTTTTTTTATATTAGATAATACCTTAGTTAATAATACTTACTTAAGTTATTTCTTTTCTAATTACCTTCCTAATTTCCTAGCTAAGCTATTATTTATTAATATATTAATAATTTAATTATACTATTAAGATTATATTATTAACCTTACTATTAAAGCCTTCCTTAAATCTACAAAATAAGCTTAATATACCTTATTAAATAATAAGGCTATTATATAGCTAATTCCTAAAAAATAAGCTAATTTAATTAACTAACTAAAGAGTAATCTAATAATTAAGCTATTAAATATTATAATATTTATCTACTAATCCCTATAATACTAAGAAGCCTTTTCTCTTTAAGTTTAATACTAACTTAATAATTCTATTAATAATAATAATCTTTTAAAGATTAATCTTAATATTTAATTATATAATAATAATAATATATAATAAAATTCAACTTTTTATATAATTAAATAGGCTATTTAACTTAAAAATATAATAATATTATAAATTAAGATTAATTTAATAAAAAAAAAAGATTAAAGGCTATTAAATTATAAAAAATTAATTAAGAAAGATTAGAAAGTTTTAATTAAAATTTATAATCTTCTTTTTCTTTTTTAAGAGGAAATAATAAGATTCTAATCTTATTATCTTAATAATATTAAGTAAATTATATAAAGTCTCTTTTACCTAATAATTTAATTTAAGGAATAATATAATAATTATATTATTAACTTAATTATTATTAATAAGCTTTAATAGTTTATTTAAATAACTTTATTATAATATTCTTATTATTATAATTAATTATTAATAATAATAAAGCTAAGATTATAAGCTAATATAAAGAAATATTTATATTATTATTATTAATTAATTATAAACTAATTAAAATAATATAAGTAATTAATAGACTAAATATTAATTTATTAGGCTATTACTATCCTTTATCCTGCCCTAGGGGCTTATTAAATTATCTATATAAAGCTAATTAAAGTAAATCTTATTATTAAATAATTTTAAAGCTTCTTTTTTAATAATTAAGCTATTAATAAGTTATTCTAATAGCCTAATAATACTAATATCCTTAATAAAATTAATAATAGCCTCCTTAATCTTCTTCTTAAAGATTTTTATAATAATCCTACCTAAAATAATAATCTAGCTATATATAAATTAAACTTTTAACTTAATAGGGCCCTTAAAAAGCTAGATAATCCTATTGGCTTTTAATAATAATAAAAGCAGGCTTTTCTATTATTAAATTAAATAGCAATAGATATCCTTATAATACCTTTAATATTAGCAAAATATAAATATATATTTAATTAAGCTAAGCTTATTGTCATGACCCATGCAGGTACAGGGCGGAGAAGGACAAGGGACCCACTTTAACATGTGATGAATTGCCAATAGAGATAGACCTACCCTAGAGGGATCACGACGAAAGGGATCACGGTGATCCAGATCACGGTGATCCGGATCATGATGATCCAAGGTAGAGTGATCCCAGACAAGTATATAGACGGATCGGTTCCAGACCGTAAGGGACGGTGCCGATCAGCTTTCAATACAATTTGGTTACCTCAATCTACGATTGACCATTACCAGACGTAACACCACGTGAACTCTTGTATTGCTCTAAAGTACCTAACGCGCCTGACTTCTCTGCCAACATAAACTATATCGACTCTGATTGGTTTACCACAGTTGGGAATTGACCAGACCGTTACACGTTGAAAGCTCTTGTTCAGAAAGTTACCCGCGTCACTTTTGAGCAATAACCTCTACTGTCGACAACATGTCCACCCCTCGCCAGAACCAAGCAACTCCTCAGGGAGGCAACAACAACAATGGACCTGCCTATAGCACCCCGCCAAGCACTGCTGAAATGGCAACCGAAATTCAGCAGATGCGTGCTACTATCACGGCTCTTAGAGCCCAGATGCAAGAACAAGGCACTCGAATTGCTACGGTTGCACCTGCAACCGCTGTCAATAACCGAGACCCTGGAGAAACCCTCAAACCCCCGATGCCAGCACCATTCATGGGAAAAGCGGACGATGTGGTACCCTTTCTTACCCGAATGAAAGGACACTTCCAATATTACCCAACCTATCTGAGCACCGGAGAAGCAAAAGTATGCTACACTAGAGCACTCTTGCAAGGAGACGCAGGAACATGGTTCGAACCGATCATGAGAGACTACCTCGAGAACGAGAAGGATGAACGCGACCAACAAACCCAAGACATCTTCAAGGATTGGGACAACTTCGAACAAGCACTCAAGGATAACTTCGGAACTGTCAACGAAGAAAGGGAAGCCGCGACAAAACTCAGGCAACTCCGACAAACGAAATCATGTGCAGAATACTCAACGGAGTTCAAACGCCTCGCATCCAAACTCGAATGGGGAAGTGAAGCCCTCATGGAAGCCTTTTATCAGGGACTGAAGGACGAAGTCAAAGACGAGATCTACAAGGCAGACAGACCTGAAGAACTCCACGAGTACCAGGCTATGGCCATCAAAATCGACCAGCGACAGTTCGAAAGACGCAAGGAGAAACAAAGGGAGAAGGGAAGAGTAACCGAATACAACCCGCACAACCCCTACAAGTTCAAAACCAACAAGAAGCCGTTCAAAAAGCTGCAGAACCACAGCACTTCTTACGGGACGCACTCAGGACCTATGGAACTGGGAGCCGCCCAAAGAGACTCTACGAGCCTTACGTGCTATAACTGCGGAGAACCAGGTCACATTGCAAGACGCTGCAACAAGCCTAAGAAAAATCGACACGTACCAGAAGGTAAGAAGTATGTACGAACAACTAACCAATCTAGGACCGTAGCTATGACCCGATCAGGATACGACCTCACTGGAGAAGGCATCACCCTACTCAGCGACCAACTATACCGAACGTTGGGAGACGCCAAAGAAGCATGCCGAATCCAAGAAACCCCTGACAACCAAGAACAGCAACTGGCCAAGTACAATATGAAAAGAAGGGTTAGCCACAATTACACTACTGGACAAACGACATGGAAACCAGTACCCGAACCCAAGGTAATCCAAACGACCGGACGAACTCTCGCGATGGTACACAAGGGAAAGCAACGCGCCCGAGAAACCTCGCCAGACGAACCCCCAACCTTTGGAAATTGTAACGACGACCACATAGCATACTTGATCCACAAGCATACGCAGTGGAACAAAGCAAGTCAAGAAGGAGGAATGCCGTACCTCAACACAGAAGACGCACGACGAGCCACCGAACTAGGACTCAAGTTCGAAGAAAAAGATGTAATTCCATATCCTCATAAAAATTATCTCGACTACCTGGAACATCAACGAAAACAAGAAGCAATGGCCGCCGGAGCAGAAGATTACAATGAACCCTACACGTATACCACGGAGGAAGAAGAAGAAGCAACCAACTCCGAAAACGAGCTCCCAGAACAAGTTAAGCAGGAAAGAAGAATTGCATATGCCCAAGTCGACGCACACCTCACTCGACGAGCCGAAGTGGAGCAAGACGAATCAGACGACTCTACGAGCGAATCTGAAGAAGAAAGCAGAGCTTGTATCTTCATTCCAGCCTTAACCATGAGAAAAGCCTTAAGAGGCAAACACGAAGTACTCAACCTAAGACCAACCGATGATCCGAGAATGCTCACGGGACATCGACACCATCATGAAATATCCTGGATCAACTGTTACGAACACCAATGCGAGCACCACAAGGAAACCAAAGTGACTAACAATTGTTTTCCCATAAGACCTACGAAGCTAGCCATGGAAAACCTGGTAGCACGACAACAATATGAAAACTACCGACGCACCGCATGGGATGGATACAGATCAGGATTCGCACTCTTAGAGGAATACAAGGAAACGATGCCCAAAGAATGCATCCAAAACCCTGAGTACAGACACGACTGCGAACACGAAGAATGTTTAGTGCATCTACGACACAAAGTCAAGACATGGCACGAAGAACGACAGTCAAAAAACTAGGACCGTCGACTGGCACGGAGCACCAGGACGACGAAGTAGAGCTATCAGAAGAACAGCCGAACAAAGCTCTATGCGCGACAGGAAGCCACGAAGAAAAGAACAAGCTGGTAATTAAAGCACGAGTTAAGGGACGATGGCTCAACGCATTAGTGGACTGCGGAGCAGAAGCAAACTATATTCACCCAAGAATAGTGAACGAGCTGAAGCT
This sequence comes from Calonectria montana, assembly GCA_022606435.1. Taxonomy (NCBI): domain Eukaryota; kingdom Fungi; phylum Ascomycota; class Sordariomycetes; order Hypocreales; family Nectriaceae; genus Calonectria; species Calonectria montana. The sequence continues at coordinate 5,302,335 of JAIZZI010000004.1, forward strand.
ACCATGGAAAGAGAAAAGGGACCCCTACACGGTAATGAACTTGGAGAATACCCCGTTCGAATACGACAATGGACAAGTCACACGAGAAATTGATCACCTCAAAGTGTTCATTGAAGGAAAAAACCAAGGAATCAACCTCGACATTTTACCAATGGGAGAACATGACATCACTTTAGGGTACCCATGGTTACGAGCACTAAACCCTCAAATCAACTGGAGGACTGGCCAGATGACGTTTCTCGACGAGGACGACATCCCAAAAGAAGACGGAAATAACTCATGCAACGAGGAAACGAGATCTCAAACTTCTACCGATGAGGACAGCGGAACAGAAGTTAGGGAGGTAGACTTACGGCGAGCACTCCACCAAAAGGAACGAAACACAAACACCAAGGCGACGCGCGACGCATCAAGAAAACGATAGCACACTTGAAGCGACAATTTGAACAGCTTGACAAACACCTCGAAGACGAAAAGAAACAACAAGAAGAGGAGGAACGACTCAAGAACGTACCACTACAATACCGAATATACGAGAAATTATTCGCAGAAGAACTGGAAACAGGATTACCAGTGCACGGAACATGGGATCACGGAATTGATCTGAAGGATGGAGCGAGTACCCGCTTCTTCCCCATTTACCGACTCAACGAGAACGAACTCGGCGCAATGAAGGAATACATCGAAGACATGCTAAAGAAAGGATACATCAGAGTATCAACATCCGAAGCAGGATACCCAGTCATGTTTGTCCCGAAAAAGAATGGGAAACTACGATTAGTTGTGGATTACCGACAGCTCAATGAGATAACTATGAAGGATAGGACGCCACTACCCCTCATTAGCGAAATGAAGGATAGATTCTTTGGCAAGAAAATCTTCACAGCACTCGACCTCAAGGGAGCCTACAACCTAATCCGTATCAAAGAAGGACACGAATGGAAAACCGCATTTAGAACAAAGTTCGGATTGTTCGAATACTTAGTCATGCCCTTTGGATTGACAAATGCACCTGCATCATTCCAACGGATGATAAATCACGTCTTACGAGAACACCTCGACGTATTCGTCGTTTGCTACCTGGATGACATCCTCATCTTCTCCGACAATGAAGAAGAACACACGGAACACGTCCATAAGGTTCTCAAAGCACTCGAAGAAGCAAACCTACTAGTCGAACCGGAGAAAAGCAAGTTTCACGCCACAGAAGTCGAATTTTTGGGACACATTATCTCCCACAATGAGATACGCATGGACCCCAAGAAAATCGCAGCAGTCAAAGACTGGCCCAGACCAGAAAACCTGAAAGACGTACAATCTTTTCTAGGATTTGCAAACTACTACCGAAAGTTCATCAAAGATTTCGGCAAAATAGCAGCACCCTTAACCAAGCTAAGTAAGAAAGGGAAAATCTTCAAATGGGAAACAAAAGGAAAAACACAACAAGCCTTCGACAAGATTCGAGACATCATACTATCAGAACCAGTATTGGCTATGTTTGATCCCACAAAACCTATTGAACTAGAAACCGATTCCTCAGACTTTGCACTAGGAGCGCAAATTGGACAAAGAGACGATCAAGGAAGATTACACCCAGTAGCGTTCTACTCACACAAGTTACATGGGGCAGAACTAAACTACCCGATCTATGACAAAGAATTCCTCGCTATAGTCAACGCCTTCAAGGAATTTCGACATTATCTCTTAGGAAGCCTCCACAAGGTCACAGTTTACACCGATCACAAGAACATCTCTCATTTTGCAACTACGCAACAATTGAGTGGAAGACAACTCAGATACGCAGAATACCTATCGGAGTTTGACTACAAGATAGTACACAAGAAAGGGACAGAAAACGGCAGAGCCGATGCGATAAGCCGAAGAAGCGATTTCGACACAGGGAAAACCGAAACTAGCGAACAACTGTTCAAGAAAACAGAAGAAGGACATCTCGAACAAGTACCATTGAAATTACTTGGACAAACTACAAGGAAAGTTGTCGCAAGAATACAACGAGAAAACATGCCTTGCAACCAAGAATTATGGGAACTATTAAACCTGGAAGAACCCACCTTCGACGAATGGATGCACAATACGAAACCAAGGAAAATTCGAAAGGAATGGATCGACGGGAAACAAGTAATACCCGAGGGAAAAGAAATCCACGCGATACAGCATTTCAGAAGAGCTACAGGCACGAGACACGATAATGCAGAAGCACTTACAGCGCACATCAGCCAGTACCTGATAGGAAAAGACCTCCTACAACATGCAAAAAGGGAATTTCTTATGAACCCCCCAACAAGAAATTGGCAAACACCATGAGCCACCGAGTAGAACAAGGAAACGACCTACTACTCAAAATCCAACAACACCAGGAACAAATACCCTTGGAAGAAAGAACAGAACGCCTACAAGTGCCGGAACACTTACAAGACGACCTGATCCAAGACATACACGAACATCCGTTGCACGGACACCAAGGAATTAATAAAACACTCGAAAGAATTAAGCGAGATTACTCTTTCGACCACATGAAAAAGAAAATCACGGAACACATTGGGAAATGCATCATATGCAAACAAACGAAGTCACCACGACACAAACCGTACGGACTATTACAGCCCCTACCAGCAGCACAACGACCATGGGAATCGATCACTATGGATTTTATTACAAAACTACCACTATCAACCGACCCGGTAACAGGAAAAAACTATGACAGCATCCTAGTAGTAGTGGACAGATTCACAAAATTTGCATACTACATACCGTATTACGAAGCAACTAGCAAAGAACAATTCGCATTTCTTATGTTCAGACACATAATCAGTATACACGGACTACCTACGGAAATCATTTCGGACAGAGGACAACCATTTGCGTCAAGTTTTTGGCAAAGCCTAATGAACTTAATGGGCCTAAACCACAAACTAACGACTGCTTTCAGACCACAGGTAGATGGACAAACGGAACGAATTAACCAAATCCTTGAACAGTACCTACGATGCTACGTCAACTATGAACAAACTAATTGGGTTGAGAAGTTACCAATCGCTCAACTAGCATACAACACATCGTTCCACAGCAGTATACAAACCACACCTGCCTACGCAAACTTCGGATTCACCCCCGATGCGTACCGAACCAAGATCAATGGACAACTAAACGCCAACGCAATCCTCGAAGCGGACAGACTCAAGCAACTACATGCAGAAATGAAGACAGAATTGGAATGGGTACGAAATAAAATGAAACAATACTACGACAAGAAAAAGATGAAGGGACCATCTTTCTCGGAGGGAGACATGGTCCTACTCAACACAAAAAACATCGACACAACACGACAAAACAAGAAAATGGACTACAAATTCATTGGACCATACAAAGTAAAAACGAAGATTTCAGAAAACAACTACGAACTCGACCTACCACCTCACGTAAAAATACACCCTGTATTCCACATCTCGTTGCTAGAATCAGCAGAAGATACAATCATGGTAAAAACAGGACCCCGACATGAACCACGAGTCGAACCAGTGGAAGGCGAATTCACAGTGGAAAGAATCACCGATATGCGAGAAAACCCGGAAACACAGAAAACAGAATTCAAAGTCAAATGGAAGGGATACGATGAAACATGGGACTCATGGGAACCACGGGAAAACCTCACGCACTGCTCGAAGAAGCTGGAAGAATTCCTTAAGAAACAACGCCAGACTAGGCGGCGAAATTAAGATCAAAAGAAGGAATCTCACCCTCGAAATCACCCAACGAACCTACACCAGACGCCTCGACACCCAGACCCAACGACTCCAAATCAGTGTTCTCCGTAGCACCTAAATACCGCATATCGCTAATCACCCAACCCTCATGCGCATCCAAGACAGGAAGAACAGACTCATCCACGCCATCCTCCTTGTCGACCTCAGCCAAACCACGACGAAGAGTCTCGGACTGTTTGCGTTTAATGTTCTTACGGATTTTACGAATCCGCGACAGACGAGAAACTGCAGCCGACATTGCCCGCTGCATCTCATCCATCTTCTCTTGAAGACGCTCGACCTCGTCACTAGCTTGCTCTTCGTCTACTTCCAATTTCTTAGACGACTTCACCAACGTGCGCACTACACAAGCAAGGGTTAGCAGGACCAACAAAGACATCACGAGAAAATGATCACACACATGTGGAAGCCACCAACACCCCGTCACAAGAACGACCGATCTTCACACACTCGCCACAACGCTTCTTGTCCTCAAGAAGCTTGCACTCCAAATCCTCCTTGAAACAACGAGTACACGGCATCTCGGCCTCGAAACCGTCTAATGCAATGGCTTCGGCTAGAGCAGTTCTTTCGCGAGCCTTCTTGCTAGACATCGCGTTAGCCAAGGAACGGAGCGGAATAATTACAAGTCCAAGTTATGACATACCAGAAGAAGTCACACTAAGGCCAACAAATATGGTCTTGGGACAAGCACCAACAGAGGAGGAGCATCGTGTCATGACCCATGCAGGTACAGGGCGGAGAAGGACAAGGGACCCACTTTAACATGTGATGAATTGCCAATAGAGATAGACCTACCCTAGAGGGATCACGACGAAAGGGATCACGGTGATCCAGATCACGGTGATCCGGATCATGATGATCCAAGGTAGAGTGATCCCAGACAAGTATATAGACGGATCGGTTCCAGACCGTAAGGGACGGTGCCGATCAGCTTTCAATACAATTTGGTTACCTCAATCTACGATTGACCATTACCAGACGTAACACCACGTGAACTCTTGTATTGCTCTAAAGTACCTAACGCGCCTGACTTCTCTGCCAACATAAACTATATCGACTCTGATTGGTTTACCACAGTTGGGAATTGACCAGACCGTTACACTTATAATAGGATTATAATAGCATAACTTAACTAATAAAATATTAAAAGCTATAAAGTATTTAAAATATTAAACTTTTAATATATAAAATATTATATATTTCAAATAATATCAATTTAACCAATTCAATTTAAAAATCACACCCTCAATTTAATCGTAAATGCCCTCAATTCAACCTCAAAAATCCTAATTGAAAATTGAATTGAGCGCAGCGCTGATCTGTAACTTGGAGTGATTAAGGGTATTCTTTTTTTTAAATAAAAGAAGGAAGGAGAACCAGTAATATTTAATTTTTAATCAGCATAGGTACTTCTACATGTTTCTTCGTCGTTGGAGGCTCTCGAACACGTTCCGCAGTATTCCCGAGGCTGTTAGGAGCTCTACTCCAGGCCATGCATCAAGTCCAGTTGAGAGCAGATTGAGGCAGAATATGTACGCGTTCAGTCAGATGCACTCCAGAGACGGACATTACAGCATCATTTCCTCTTCTCTCTGGTATTTCATGCAATGGCATCCAAAACGTTATTACCGCCAAAACCCGGAGGAAAAAATGAAAACTCATGGCGGAGACTGGATAGACTGGGAGTAGCTCACACAAAATGCAAGGTTTACGGGCCACAGAACAAAGGAAAAATTATCCCCGACTTGGACAGGGTTTTTCGAGCTTTTATGGGATCCTCGTGCTATTAATGCGACCAGCCCTTTGCGTTCTGATATGATGTGTGGTGTAAGCAGTTGGGCAGGACCAGTCAACAATTTTTGCTAATAGTAAGCATGCCAATGGTATGGGTAGAGGATGGATTTTATTTAGAACCTCAGTTGTAATATATGAAAACTTAGTCAAGGTATCGAGTGCGAAAAAAAAATCACAATTTTGAACTTGGTGAAAGAGTGTATAGGGTAGCCAATAGTGGGTCCACTTGATTCGTAATGTTAGGCGCGGGAGATTGCATTGAGAAAAGGGGCTGCCCGCGGACGAATGGGTGGGAATGAGAAGCCAGCTCATTGGGCTTCTTTTCCCATGTGATAACCACCATGCTGCAGCACAACGTACTCTTTAAGCGAGTAGCTTTTCTGATCTGACCAATTCGCTTGAATTGTCAAGCTACGGCAGAATCTCGCCAAATGTGGTTGGGACAGGATTGCGGGAGGTGCATAGACGCCTCAGAAACGCTTTGTGCTACATCCACAGGCTGCGTTTGTGATAAATTAAGCTTCTACTTTCTCCACATCGTAAACGGAAGATCGACATCGTACCGTAACTTTTTTTAGCACTTTAACTATCTTCCTGTCGAAGGAGGCCTGGGCTTAGATCGGTGGCTGGTTTTGCATTGCCACAAATGATGAAACAGAAATGCAAAACAAAAACAGGATTTGCATGCTAATTGGCACCTGGGAATCGTCAAGAGCATATTTACCGATCCTTGCACTAGCACGTGAAATGGACTGGGCTGGTTGATGGTGTTGAAAATGATTGCATTTAGAATGGTGTGTGAAGATTGTTTTGACAGCCTTGCTTTGCTTTATGCAAGATATTCCCTAGGTCTCTGATAATCTACGTGGAACCGTATCAATCACGGATTGTAATGCACATTGTCGCACAGGGGCGTCATTTTGTGTCACGAGGAATACTTTTCGCCCTTCTTCGCAGAACTTTTTCAACATTCGCGCTGTTTATAACTGCTTTTGTTGGCAACCACGGCCCGCACCTTGTCCTTTTCTGTTCCATTTCCACTCTGTTGGGGCAAATTGGCAGGGCGTCCGTCATCTTGCGTTGAGCCTAATGAGAACCAACATCAGGACAGAATCGACGCTTGCCCGCACTTGCGATAGTTGGTTTTGAGAACAGGAGCTGGGAAAGATATTATTAGAATCCATGCACCAGTTGCCATGGCCGACTTTGTAGTGTCCCAGCCGGCAGGTTGCTTTAAAACATCCGCCTGCGCACGGACAGATCAGCTGCTGTGCTGCTTGAGCCCTTCAATTACCACCTCCTACTAGATCTGACGCTTGATTGTTTGGAACGCACTAGTGGTGTACGTGGCGGCTGGAATCGATTCAATTACAGTAGCCTGGGGGAAACGTGAAAAACACCTGAAGCTATATAAATCCTTGTGTATTCCGCTTTGTTATTCCGGTGAACCACACAATCATTTTACACCGGCCCTTTTCATTCCTTAGTCATCATATACACTCATTTAACAACATATACACTCCTTTGCCAAAATATACATTCGTTTCCCGGCTTATTCATTCATTCATCCACTTCATCTTCATCTTCGGATTTGCTTTCCATCACTTCAATATTAGCAAATCCATAGCAACTTCATAGCAAACCGATATCCACCCTCATACGATTGTTCACGAACTATCCATACAACTATTACCATGCGTCCCTCATTCGCCATCTATCTCATCGCTCTGGCCAGCACTGCTGTCGCCCAACCCGTTCGTGGGCTCATCAGCTCTCAAGTTGAGGACCATCACCACCCCCACGATAAGTCGTGATCCAACAAGTTCAGAAACACGATGAAAACAATTTGATTCGGAATCCCCCCCTGAAAACTCTGGCGGCCCGGGTGGCACAGACAATTGAAGCAATCAGGGGCACATTTGGGCCCGAGCACCCTCCTAGCGCGCGTCACAAATCACGCTAGGATAGAGCGCGGTGTGACTGCAAGGGGTGAATAGCAACCACTGGATGGAATAGACCTTTCGCAAGAGAGTTTATTTTCTTCTTTTTCACGGACCAAACATTGACGATGTTTGTTTGGATTTTTTCAGCCTTGAGCCCGCTGTTCTTTCCATTGAAAAGATTGCATACGAAAAGCGTTGATATTTCATAGAACGTGCACCGAAGCCACAAATGCATGTAATAATCACATAATTAGGTGATGGGGAGCAGCAGCGAGAAACGTATGAAGATGGTACCTTAATTTTCTATAGAGTAAAAAGAATTACAGAATTGAGCAAAACTCTCTTGCATTTAGCCTTCAAGCTCTGCATTCGTTGATATCAGGCCAAGATCTAGAAGAGGGTCATGCTAAAACTAGAGGTTAGTATTTCTGTCTTTAGATTCTGATCATAATTAAACAAAAGGCACATAAACTTACAACGGTACAAAATAATCCTACTACTTTTGAACCTGATGGCTGTATCCTCTTCCACTGCCCACTATAACCCTCAGGACCTTCCGGAGCTACCATTTCTCTGTTAAAGTTTGTACACAACTACATAGTACAGAATATGTTAGTCAATAGCGCATTGCGCCACCAGGGGATGTTTTACATACCTTTAACTTTGTTATATGACCCATACCTCCTCCTATCTTGATACGCGTTATCGTTTCGCCCCCAGGTCCGTCGATGGACAGAGAGACACGATGGTCTGGAGTATATTCAAATATCCGTGAAAATGAAGGATCATCATCATTATAGGGCCCAACGCGTCCCAAATGCCTGTTATGGGAAGAATCGACATAAATGAATTCTATGCCAGTGATGTATGATCTCTGGCTAAACCAAACGGCGACTTCAACTAGGTTCGATATGCTCTGACTGTGTGATCCATTGAGCAAGACGGTTGTGACTGAAACATGAAACCGATCTTTAAATCGAAGTAAATCTTCGTCGCAAGTCGCTCCATCGAATAGGAATTGATTCGGTGGTAAATTGGGAGATTCAATACAACTGTTCCGCCCTTTATATTGCCTTGAAAACTCGTATGTGCCATGGCGGTTTAGTGAAACCATTTTTAAGCCCTGAAATAAGTCAGCACAGGTTTAAGGCCACCCAGGACATAATCTATTGCAAGATGCAGAGAATAAGGTACTAAATGTGGACTAACATCGAACCCTGCCCTGATAGCCAAAATACCCTCAGAATCATTCAAGAACCAAGCTGGAGAATTGTCTAGTCGACCAACCCAGGGGGAGATGGAACCATCTCCATGAACCAGAGCGAATGCTCCAATACCCCATACATAGATAGCAAGGCCCCAACCTTGAATCTTTTGCCTTGCAACAAGTTGAATAGTAGCACTTTGGTTTTCATGAAGGTATCCGAGGGCATGAAGTTGACCATCTTCATCAACAAATACAAGGCCAGACACAAACTCGTCTTCTCCGATCTGGAGAAAATGTACGCACACCTTTTGGACAATTAGAGGTTGTGGGAATCGAAGAGTTCGGGATTTTAAAACTCGACAGTCAGGAGGGAAATGCTGCTTAGGGCTCGTGATGCAACGTGCGGCTGCACGCCAGGGCATTTCACTAGTTCCATCAATTATGCTGGGCTCATACAATCCATGGCAAAGTGTATCTGCCACCTGATCCATTCTTTTCTTCAGGAGACTCGCGAGCCTCCAGATGCGTTTTCGGTTGAACAGGTTCGGGTGATCGGATGCCCAAACATGAAGAGAGAGGTATAGTGAAGCCCATGATTCTGGATGTTTTTGACGAGCCTCGTATATATGATCGAATTCGTGCCCCTCTTGAAACCGCGAAGCCCAAAAGTTCTCTGACAAGCTCAACACCGCAAAGGCTGGAGTTGCAAGACGTACAGAGCGGACATCTTGAGTTGGAAGGAATGTTGCGATATGTTGAAGAAGCTCTGGTGATAAGCGAGAGAACTTATCGTTTCTAGGATCGAGGTTCCTAGGCTCAATATAGGACTCAAATGGATTATTCTGTAAATAAACCGAATGTTTAATGGCCTTTTCAAGTGCAGGAATATGAATGGGGTCCGCTTTGAAATGCAGGGGCGTGCACGCCCAGTCGTGGAATTCGCCAGTTAGTTCCCGGGGGCCGGTACTTTCAAGTATTGCGGCCCCTCCATAATCATGTCCCCAATCCAAAAGGTCACCGTAGCGAGCCGGCATGGAGAGACAAGCCTCAAATAGGAGGTTCAGATCAGGCTTGTGCTCCGCATTGAAGATATCCTAACAGAATGAATGAAATGGCCAACCCCAAAAGGGACATGCCCGATCGCACGGAAGACTTGAAAAGAAACAATGCATATCATAGGTGTATGGGATAAGCGACACTTCGACATTGTCTTCTTGATTAATATCGTCGTCATAGCGTTTGAACGGATCGATTGGAACAACAACACGGCGTAGGTCGCTGTCTCCATAAGACTGACCGACCCCAGACAGCTTGACGGTGTTCCAGTAGTTTTCTATATAAACTGACGGTAAATGTTAGCTTAGCACCCAACGGTGGAGTGAGGTGGCCACTAACCCATTCGTATTTCTCCTAGCCATGTTTCGGGGGACCGCTGACTGATATGAATTCCGCATAGAACGCAAGAGTGCATGGTGGCAAAAAGATGTTACACTCTGAAGCTGCCACAATCGGACACAAGGTAGAGGCAACCTTTGTTGCGGGGAGGTGAGTTTTGCAGAATCTACCAACGCTCTCAGCAGCAACTGGAAATTAGGCACACACATTAGGCAGCTGAGGATTGATGTCCAATGAATGCGCTATTCACGGTGGGTCTGTTTGTGGCGGTTGGTTGATTCGTGATCCACCGTGAACCGTGATTCTTTTGTCAATTTCACAATACCAACATACCTGAAGTAGAATTTTTCTCCCTTTCTACGCAGGTAGATCCAGATTTTTTGCATCATTTTGTGAGTTTAACTGCATTTTACTTCGTGCCAATATCCGCAGTTGTTTTTCTTAGTAGACATGTCCCAGAAAGCCACGGATGGAGTGAGGATTGATCAAATCAATTAATGCAACGTTAATGTCTCGAGTTAGAGCGTCAACTAATCTCTATAACTTCGTCTAGGTATCAATAATAATGAAAAAGGAAACCCTAATTTCCTGGCAGGATCTTGAAAACCCATCTAAACGCCTCTCCTTATCTCATCCGATACTCGAGTTGTGGGGCTAATCGACCCAGAGGGCCGGTGTGATGAAGGGCGGATACTGGCAGATACCATGGTTTGCCCATCAAAATCGCTACCCCTATGTAATGGTGTGGATGAAACCCTTGATGCCTTTCTTGAAGGGTATGAACCGCTTGTTCGAGCAGTTGTTGAGGACCTTCTGCTCAGGTATGGCCCCAAAGAGGGCAAGCAGGCAATTATCAGTGTTATATTTAATTCGAGAGCACTCCAGAGAACTGTCATAATTATGATTAATTCCACTTCATCGAGTAAGCTGATTGTAGCCTTACTTGGGTATGTAATCGGAGTCTTGTAATATCGTACTGACTGTTCAAACGTAATGTAGCGAACCACACAAAAAGTTAGACTAATAAGACCAAGGAGGAACGCCCCGTAGAGGCCCATTCTTATTCGCGGTTTCAAATTTAGCCCAGTAATGACAAGCCACGGGAGGAGGAATACTACCAAGATCAATATTTATGCATGCTGTGTCACAAGTGCCAAGCCAACGTACCAAGTATATCTCCAAAGAAGTGAAGTGCCCAGCAAATTCGAAAGACCATAATACCAGATCTCGATATGGAGCAAGAGGTGAGTGGATCAAGATCCCTGTTGCAGAAATGTTAAAAAGGATTCCATCAACAATTCGCAACCAAATACTCGCCAATTTGTTTTGATAGGGCGACAAATTAAGAGTTGCAAGAGAATACTGGCTAAATATGATGCAGCGACGTAGGCGACCGTAACCCAATAAAAGAACCTGCGTTTTTCCATAGTTGGAGGAATTATTTGAGAATAGGCAGCAAGAAGTGCTGATTTACAGAGGTACAAGGCGGTGACGAATGGGAAATTGCTAATCCAAAACATCTAGAAACCTGGTTAGTTACGTTATAATTCATTGTTCGACTCGCGGTCGTCTGGTGCGGACGAAGGCTTGCCTCAAATACGAACGATATCTTTGTAAGATCACCATCAAAGCCCACCAACAAAGTTGTTATATGAGGATCTAATACTCCAAGCCTATAGAATTCAACAAAAATGGCCGCCGATGCAGTGGAAAAAACCCAAGCTAAACACATAAACGCATCGCTGAGTATCAAGCGTCTGTTCTGTATTTTTAAACGCAGATATAATCTGGCTACGATCAAAGACACAGAGATGGCATTTAACAGCCAAGTGCAAACCTGTAAAAATGAGTCATTGGGTCAGAAGCAGTTGATTGCATTGGCATTGGGAGATCGAACCAGAATTGCCTCCGCTCGTGGTCCGGATGTTTTCATTTTGGGGTAGTATATTCCAAAATTAGCATTTGGTCAATCATAGCAAAGAAACCAATAGCCATTCGACTCGTGAATTGGTATGTCGTGTTATGTTGGCGACGTAACGGCGATAATGCAGATTTTCAAGGCGGGATCGGGGAAACGGAGAAGAGGAATTCAACCTGTTTTTTGAAGATGGGTGTCGAAGCTTTAAGCAGAAATTTATTCCGAGTCGGACCTTGTCGAAGTGAAGTTAAATGCAGTCCATTGGGCATTCGTATCAATCCAAATTCGCCTTTGGCGAACTTTATTGCCAACTTTAAATTGAGACATACCGGAAACGGTCAATGTGGGGAAAGTCGTTGATCAACTGGGTAAAAAAATAATTGTTTGAACACAGAACTATCACCAGACGCTGGATAACATTTTGATTGATCTGATTGGTTTGTAATGGATTTGAGGAGACGCCCGACACTCTGAATCGGCTATGCAAGCTAATATTGGTATTGTATGCATAAGAAATTAGGGTGCAGCAAAGCAAATCAATTTGCACGATGCTTTGACAGACCAAACCTTGGAGTGAAATTTCTGGACTACTGAAATGAAATCTTCTTGTAAACTTAATCAATTCCCACGGGTTTGGTTGTATTTTTATGGCTTCTTCACAGTGTAACCTTAATTATTTCCATGCTCAGCCTCATTGGCTCGAAAGCTCATTAGACAAATGCGTTTTTTCCAAAGATGGGTTTGCGGAGAAGCCACTTTTGAGCCTTCACAAATCCGTTTTGGTAGGCGTTAGTCCTTTCCCTATGAGAGTCCAACATATCCTAGGACGATGTTGAGTTGATGGATTACCGTATTTTGATGTTTAACTTTATCAGAAGTTACATTTAGCGATCATTTACCCCCAAGCGTATGAGCCTCTACTATTGAATAATTATTGCATCTTGAGATTTACCGTTAGTGTTGCATAATGATGATGGTCCCAAAATTAATCGGAATTCCGAACACCAATCATTATGTTCAGTGATGCTTTTGGGTTTGAAGTCAATTAATAATCGCAGGTTTCTACACTGTAAATTAAGTTGCACATGTACGCCTTCTTGGCGTTTAGCGGATTTGCTCCTCGCTACACACTAGCACCATAGAATTCCAGTCACAGGACCATTCACAATCGGCGCCCTATTTTTTGGAGGATGCGAATTGCAATCAAGAGACTTGACAACCGAGGCAGAAAGAAGAATAAATCCCAGACAACTTGAGTGATGATTTCTAGGTTATTTCTGTATAAGAATATCTGCTTCTACTCTATTTCCCATCTCATCAAAATTAATCTTACGACCTGTTCGCAAGCTCTCCTGCAGTGATTGAGCGATGATGAGAGACTTCAAAGCAGACGTCAAGGGTATAGGTAGAGGCTTATTATTCAAAACGGCGTCAACCCAAGCATTTGCCTCAGTCACAAATGCCAACTTGTATCGATCATACCATGACGGCGTGGGTTCGATTTTGACCCCCTGGCCATCACATACGTCGACCCTGTTTAATCGAGGTGTTGTATTGATAGATATCTTTCCTGATTTGCCAATTATTTCACTCACGTTATCGTATCCGTGCGCAGCTGTTCGTGAATGATAGAAATAAGCAATCTTTCCACCCCAGAATTCACATATGGCGACGACATTGTCTGCATCTCCAACTTCTGAACGCTCTGAAAAAACGATAGACGTCCCCACAGCTGAAACGGATTTTGGAGTAGCGTCTTCACCGAGGAACATGAGCGATAGGTCGATGTCATGGATTGCGGCGTCGATAAAAATACCGCCCGAGTTTTTCAAGTATTCCTGATAGAATGGACTGGTATCAAGCTTCTCGCAGCCTTGCGAGCGAAAAAGGTACGGCTCACCGATAACACCTGATTGCACTTTGCTGTAAGCATCTTGGTAATTTTCGTCAAAACGACGCATAAATGCGACCATTACAGAACTCCGAGGGTTACTCTCCATTCGGTTGCAGAGTGTGTTTAACTGCGTGCAAGTTTAGCAATCAGCATATTAATCGTTGGTTATAATATCGTACCTCTAAAATGGATGTGCAGATAGGCTTTTCACACAAGACATGGATGCCTCTATCAAGGGCAGCGAGCGTATGCTTCATATGCATGGCGGTTGGAGATGCAATAACCACAGCCTGCAAGCCCGGAGCATCAATCATCTCGTCAAATGTGGAATACGCCGTTACACCAAAGGGAGCCAAATTCTCATCGGCCCACTTTAGTTCTGTCTCTGCTGGTGAGCAGACACACACGAGCTTTGCTGATGGAACCATCCGCAGAAAGTTGAGAGCATGACGCTGGCCCATTCGGCCAATGCCGACCACTCCGACGTTGAGGTATTGAGGCTGCATTGGTGATAGCGTGGACCTTGGGCGTGATGTATGACAAGGGGGAAGAATCTGAGACAACCCGATGGTGAACAGGCAAGGCTTTTGCTAAGCCCTCAAATACACGAGATATATTATATACATAGCCCAAATATTCAGTCATACATAGATTTTTTCAAGCGGAATGAATTCCGAAATGAATTTTCTGGATATATGTAACCGCAGCTTCAGCAAATGGCTGTGCAGTGCACCGCGCGGCACTTCTTTTTTCCGTCGCGACAAGAATTCCGAATGATGCATTGGTACTAAGTTGAGGCTGCCAGAAGCTGTTGCAAAGTGGGAATACATGTGGACTTTTGTTAGACATTGTCAATTGATTCGTGACCACTGTGTTGCTATTCAACCTAAACTAAGATGCTGACTTTCCACACATATCCTCCAACGAAATTGCTTGGACCCCATCCCGCTTCTCTTGACAGCTCATGACCGGCAAAGATGACATGAAGTAGGACTAGAATTATTTCGGTATCTTCATTCCGCTTGAGCTGTTGAGAAGAAGAAAAAATGTTCAAAGTTGCTTCTTTTTTACATATACCATCACTGAAACGTGACAAACAGCGACCCCGCACATCTCCAACAAATTTAATTGCGGAGGCGGAAATCCAGCAACATTCGACCCAGATGTATGATACTGAACAACAAGACCACCATTTTCCGGAAGACCTCTCAGCGGCATGGTTTTATCCAAATCAGCCGAAGGGAGGCGAAAAGAAAAGCAATAAGCCCTGATATGTCGTCAAAATGGTCTGCCGGGCGTGGCTAATTATTTGGCATAGTCTGATGGATTGCTACTTCATTGTTCAAAGTGTCAGATGAAAGGTAAAGAGTGCAGATATGAAGCTCTCAGTGGTGGGATAAATTGAAACCTGCTTCTGTCCGTCAAACTCAAGAAAAAGTAAATGATCTAACACAAGTTTGACACTCTGCTTGACTTGCGATGTAACCTTTGGTCCATCGAGTCGATCGGTTATGCCAGTATACTGATCAGAAAGGCTTCAGCCCGCCCCCATTAGGCGAGGAGTAGAAATCTGCTTTGAACCATGTCTTTGAGCAGCTGAATTATAGAAAATCACCGGCTTGCAAACTCAAGGCTGCAAAGGGGTTCTACACTCCCTCATCTGGCAAGAAACCGAAAAGCCTAGGAAATGAAAGCGAGTCCATACAGTTACCATGACAAAATATATTCAGGATTTTAAAACGGACGATGATATAAAATTGGGTTGATTAGATCGGAGTTAGGATTACAACTAGGCCCATAAATATATACTCTGGCTTATGTTGTTTCCAATTCCATCTCTCATTCTGAGCCGGATGCTTCTCGCAAGAAGGCCGCCTGAATAGCCTCCTTCCTCTCACGCTCCTCGGCAGTGATCTTATCCTGGAAGACGCTGTCCATCTGCTCCAAAGTGCGACCATTGGTCTCGGGCACTAGGAAATAAACCCAAACAAGAGAGATAGCGCAGAATGTGCAGAAGAACACATAAGTTCCGAAGCCAATATTTTGAATCATTGGTGGTGTAATCAGTCCCTGTCGAGGGTCAGTTTCAGGAAGTTCTAAATTTCAGGTAGCAACTTACAATGATGAAATTGTTACCCCAGTTGGACATGGTTCCAAAAGCGCATCCCTTAGCGCGCAAAGATGATGGGAAAATCTCTGCCGGCATTGCCCAGGGAATAGGACCCCAAGTTGCTCCAAATGTCAGCATGAAGAAGAGCAGAAATGCCACGCTGGCCCAGCCGGCAGCAGTGTGGTCCTGCCATTTACCGCTATACTTTCCAACCAAGATAGAGATGATGAAGTGGGAGATGAACATGCAGACAGCACCTCCAAGGAGGAGCTTGCGTCGTCCAAATCGATCCATGCCCCAGAGAGACCAAATGCAAGCAACGACTTGGCACACGTTCAAGACGCCAGACATTGTGAGCTGCATCTCATAGTCAAGACCCATAGTCGCAAATAGAGTTGGCGAGTAGTACTAAAAAGTATCAGCTGTTATGCTCTGCCGCGCACAGGACATTGGTCACAACTTACAATGAGAGCGTTGATTCCGACAAACTGTTGGAAAAACATCAGACCGACTGCCACTTGGGTGCGCTTATAGATGGGCATTTTCCAGCAATCAGCATACAGGGAGATTTGAAGCTTGATTGCATTCAGAGTGCCGCTGTCAGGCTGAGAAAGCTGGGGGTGGTGTTTTTCCGTCACTTCCTTGCGATATGCCACCTCGGCTCGAATTTCGCACCATTCCATCATGACACGTTCGTCCGTAGCCGGGAGCTCTCTAATCTTCGCCAGAGTTTGTAAACTTTCCTCGTCTCGTCCCTGTTGCGAAAGCCATCGAGGAGAGTAAGGCAACAAGAAGACTCCTGCGAGGAGTAGGATTGCGGGTGTCATTTGGATCAAGAATGGCAGCCGCCACGACCAATGACTCTGAATATGACGGGTAGCGTATGTAATGTAAAAGGCAATTACAATTCCGGTGACGATGCTGAGTTCTTGAAGGACAAGCAAGGTTCCTCGAATCTCGGGGGGCGCGATTTCGGAAATGTAGAGGGGTGCAACCATGGCAAGCCTAAGACGAGTAGTTAGCTCTCCGCGTCTGGCGTCTGTTCGAGCAGTATACTCACATTCCAACTCCTATACCACCCACAAAGCGCGCGACAGTTAGCATGGCATAGTCAACAGCTCCGGTTTGGAGTGCCGAGCCCAGCAGGAAGACCCAGCCAGCAATGAAGATACTCCATTTGCGTGAGATCTTGTCAGCAATCCAGCCTTGATTCATGGCTCCTATCCAACTAGTCAGTCATGGTCATAGCATCTAACGTGCCGCCAACTTACCCAGGAACGCGCCGAGCTCAAGTACCGCTGTCATCAAACCTTTCTTGAATCCGGCTCCTGAAGCCTCTGAGGAGACTTCAGGGAATTGCTCAAGAAACTGGGGCATCACCAGCGTGATGGAGACGACGCCCTGGTCATAACCAAACAGGAGACCACCAAGTGTGGCAAATAGGGCGCATAGAAACACATAGCGCGAGGACAGCAAGCCAGCGATACCGCTTTTGGTGTATGTCCTGCGCTGCTCCCAAACAGGAGCTCCATTGTCCAAGACCTCGCTCGTATGGGATGCGCGGCGTGGAGCGCTGGAGTCGATGACAACTGACGATTGCTGCTCAATGTGAGTGACGCTATCGTCAGATGGAGATATCTTTTCCTTCTCCATGTTAGAGATTGGAGTCAATGATGTCGAGTGTGTGAGAGGAGAGGTCGCGTGTGTCCAAAGGATCGCTGCTGAACTGTCATCTCAAAAGAAAATACGAAAGGGGGCTGAGGATGTTAATGCTTATATAGAAGCTGATGTGGGGTACCGTTGTCATGATGCCTCTAGTCATGAACCATGTTGGAAGCGGCCATATTAGACACCCTTGCGTGCTGCACCCCCTAAGCGTGACATCATGGTCGAACCAACCATAGGATGACATTCGTGTGTTTGGCGTCTGGATGGCTAGGGGACACAAGCTGTGTTCCACGGCTGTATTATCTCACGGCCACCATTTCCGATGATTTATCGTCCAACAGGCCTGGCCCCTCACGGCCAGAGCGAAAGCGAAGGAGTCATGGGCGGGGTTGGCCTGCGGAGAGCCCTTGCTCAACTGGGGAAGTTTGCGGGGGCGGGGCGTCCCCGGAGTGAAACCTGGGGTACAGGAATCCCTTTGTTGAAGTGGAAATGAGCATTAGTGCGATATAACCGCGGAGCTGAACCGAGCTAAGGGAGCCCAGACCTGAATCCCTGGCTATGGCTTGGCCCACTGCGTCCAGCACCAGCTTACGTGGCGACAAGGCGACTCCGCGGGTCTTCCCCGACACTCAATCCACACGTCCGAGGGCTACCCTGCCATAGCGCTTTTACCGCCATGCATGTTCTCAATGCGACTAAACCTAGGAAAACCCTTCCCGATACCAAAGCACGTGGCTATCAAGCTAGATTCGAGCCGTCATCCCGGAATAGCCCTTCACCACAGGGAGGGTTCGCATACCTACAAGTTTAATTGCAAACGTGGGTGATAAACACTGAATGGACCCGGCTACGCGGAATTCAAGACGGTGAGCACATGTGCGCCACGGAGGAAAAGCCTACGAGCTGGTAGCATTTTACTGGGGCCCACAATCACAAACTCATGTGAGCGGCCTCCATCTGATCGGCAAATGCCAGGCCGTACGTCATAAAATCCAGTAATTCATTATCTTCATGTCCAGATCCAATCCTCAGTGAGCCTCAATTTCAGCGGCTAGATGGATTAATGTACGGCTTTTGTATTGCACTCATGCATGTATTATTTCTATGTTTGATAAAGTTTGTCAATCCGAATTTAGATACTCCTTACCTTCCTCATCTTCTTGGCTAGATAAACCCTTTTTTTTTCTCTCACGAAATGCCCTCGGAAATATGTGCCCGATACAAAGGCAGACAGATATCTGTCTTTCGCACTGACCCAAACGCCACAGTTGGCTAGCACTGAACATGTGACAGCCCTGTTGCAAACGCCATCGGGTTTGAGACACAGAAACGAAAAATTCTTTCTCCAACCTGGATCATCATTGGGAAATGAACAAGCGCAGCTCCATACAACCTATAGTTCAAGTGGATAAACACTCGACTCCACATCTCCGGGATACGTCAAGCCCCCTGGTCTCCGAGCCTCATCCACGACTGGCATTATCACCAAACTCTCGTCAAGACTTTACTGCGTACTTTCCTGGAAGCCAGAAAATAACGCAGAGGTTGTCTTATCTGCTTGCCAGGCCATTCCCCTTGCCTCACTTTTGGGGAGTCGCTCATTCTCATACCAATTGTGCCATTTACTACCCGCACCAGGCCCTGGCTGCAGCCAATTATTCTCGAAAATCTCACCACCCTCGGTCATAAGTCGATTACGGGCTGGCTTAAAAGATGGATGGTATAATCAAGCTCTCCCTTGTTTCCAAGGATACGGACTGATGGTTCCGAGGTCCGCTTTTCCCTCCATGGTGTTGCTGGGCTGATTGAGCAAGCCGCGAAAGCATGGACCACGCCACCCAACTCAGGGGGGCGTGGGAAGGAAAGAAAAATACTGGCGATTATGTCCATGCCGCTCAAGTACTTCTTAATGGCCACTTGCACGTCGGGAGCTTTCCGAAGTTCCTCGGGTATCACATTGTAGATGGCCTGGAAGCACCAATTCGGCGGGTAGATGCCGAGCTCTAGAAGGGCCCCTTCAGCGGTTTTGGGGTCCTCCATCCTGGATAATGTCTCTGAGGCAGCTACTTCAGGATCGATGGGGACGGACGAAGTGGTAGGGACACTTGATTCACCGGTTAGCTGACTGTTCCAATGAAATCAAACAATTTCAAGTCCTTGCCTACGAAAAAAAAAACGCCAGTCTTTTCCGCCAGTAATTATGTCCTCTGGGTATTTTGACCAAGGAAAGTATCGAGTCCACACTGCCTCCATCAAAAAGATATTATATGTACAATCAGTCATGAATTAAATGATGATAGGAGTGTCGTTTGCTTTTTTGCGTACTTTTGCGATAAGCCTTTCTGTTTGTCCCGAATTGACTGTAAAGGACTTTTCGCACAGCACGTTGTGATCGGCTTCCAAACAAAGCATGACATTTTGAAAGTGAAGCGAACGAGAGGTTGTCACATAGACAGTGTCAATTTCCGGGTCACGTACGAGCTCAGCGTACGTTCCATATGCTTGTGCATCGCTACCAGCTCCGAAATCTTGTAGAAAATGTTGTGCCCGAGACACCAGGCGAACTAACCGCCGCGGTAATGGTGAGCCACGCCCAGAGTTGACGGTTCGACCAAAAGATCCAACGAAAAAATTCTTGGAGATTCCGCCAGTAGCAAGAATGTCCCAGCGACAAATCGATTAAGATGCCATTTTTCTGTGATATCCAAATATGAGAAAAAGAGATGGTTTACGTCAGTGATTCCAGTGTATAAGTAATATGTTCATTGCTATATCATAGTCTTACAGAAACATTGGTGATGGCTAGAACTGTTATAATCCAAGCAGCTGGCCTATTGCAGTTGAATACACATGGCAGTTGAGTAGTAAGCATTGTAGCGGTAATATGATGTCCTGCAGTGGTTATATGGTGCGGGGAATGGGCGACAGGCGAGAGTGGGGCGACGGAAAACGAGATAGCCGGTCTGGAATTAGTAGTTATGTGGCAATATGACAAGCCAGTCGAATCCCGAATAGGTCATGGGACGTGAAGAAGAAGGAGATTCTTGACTCATCCAATTTTTAGTTGCCAAGGACGTTACTTTACTAAACCAGCCAAGTAGGATGGTTCCCTCAGATATTGATTAGGCTGTCAAGTGGATGTAAACCGCAATTGCGGGGTATGGAGTAAATACAACACAGGATTTTTGGGGTCTTCGCCCTCATGTGGACTCGCATGTCTGGGGTAATTATCCAAATTGGAGACGATCTCCTTTTTGGCATTCTATACTAACCACTAGTTCTATGACCCACTCTAATTTGATCTAAAGATGTAATCACAAGAAACAATCACGGTCGCAATGGTATGCATGAGAGGTATTCGTCCCAGCGACCCCGTCTAAGCTTGAATACAGAGCATAATGAAACTAATAACTTATTGGAATAATCATCTCTGACCTTGAACTGGAAGCGTACAAGCAAGCTGTTCAAAAATCGCGCTCAAAACTGAACCATGTTTCCTCATGGATGCGCCGTAAACAAGCACTACACCCCGGTCCCAAGTGGGTCAACCTTTCCCCCAAATCTTCTTCCGCCGCCTTTGATCACGTTTGCTGCCAGAGCCTCTGGATCTGGGTCTGACGTCAATGGGGAAAAAACCGCCCTTGCGATATTCCAACTCGAAGCCTTAGGCCCTAGGCTCTGGCTTTGCGTCAATGAACTCAAATATTTCGAATACCACCCCATACTGTAAAATGTAGGAACGCCTGTAAAACTCTTCAATAAGATATATCAACTCAATTTCAACGGCGGCTGTAGGGATAAAGTCCACTAGTAGGCTCTTGCCATTTCGAGCGCGGCACCTTGTCACTACCTGTGAATGTTGTGGTGGCTGCTCACGGTGTAATTGGGAATCCAAACATGCTAGAGCCCCAATGTCACCACAAGATTGAGAGTGACGTGTGGCGACCAATGATGCAGCCTTGTCTCGCGCGGAAAAAGCAATTCAAATATACACAGCATGTTCGGAGTGTTCAAGTTCTAACGGTCGGTTCAGAGTAGTTGAAGTCCTACCCTAGATTTTGAATACTCAACATGTCGTGCTACTCAACATACTCTTGAACAAAGGGAAAGCGCTTAATAATCACCGCTCAGATACAGAATCAGACGAAAATTTCAACTTTTACGCATACAACATGATAAGATTCAAGTGTGCAGTCTACATATCTTGGTGACAACACTTGGACGTATTTGGAGCGAAATGATTGTAGGCATCTCGGCAGAAATACACAGCAGGATAATGTTTATCATACCTCCACCCAAGAAAAAAATAACCGCACGCCTGTTACTATTAAGAAAAATCACCAACCCTACTCCGTATGCACAGTCAAATGCAACGGTAGTTCATTCGCCTCATGGTCAATTGCACCGGTGAACAGTCTCGACCATGCAGTGGAACCGGGGATTCAGTCCTGATCAAGTAAGACCAGCCACTAAAATTTGGAGCTAACAAGGGACCCAGGAGACGGAATTCATCGCGCACCCCGAGCGTGCGGGGTAGCTGCGGAGCAAATGAAACCGGAATTATGCCCCTAGCGGCTGGGCAGAAACCCTCATTGACACTGTACGGACCAGTCTTTTCCGAACCGCGAATGAGGACGAAGGTCTCCTATTACCAACCGTTTTCATTATTACAATGCATTCAATAGTTGCCCTTGCTATACATCGTTCTCTTCTTTTGGGTTTGTCAACTTGGTAGGCAATACCATGCTGTGTAGACACAAATTGGCTTCAATAAAAAAAGAAAAACGAAAGAAAAAAAAAAGCTACCCAGACTCCGCACAACCCCGCACGCAGGCGCAGTGTTAGTCTCCCTTCTCTATGCACCCGGATTTCATCATTTCTCTTAGCATCAGGCGACTATATGCTCTTGTAGCTCGGACAAGACAATGGGCACCTGCCCAAGTTTGGTAGTGCAGGAGAACAAGTATCCTGTAAAATTGTAGAGAGGAATTTTGTATTATGAAAAGTTTTTTTATGGTCATAGTTGGATCTTTACAAATTGGCCTATTGCACTGATGAGTTGATTGATGTCAGTGCCTTACCTGATGCGTGGTAGCTAAGAATATTTTCCATCCCTAGACTTTCAAATGCAACGTGTGAATCTAACAAAGCTCTGGCAGTACAGCAGGGTTCCAAAATAGAAGAGAGGCGCTTCACAATTTTAATGTCAAGTCAAAATTACCTTTCGACTTTGCATATGAGCGTGACAATATAATCTTGTTACGAACCATAAGTCTGTTGAAATTTTTGCCGAGTAGCTTAAATGATGTATGGGCCTTTTATCACTGGATTGACTTTGGTGTTACCCTGCCTGAAAGCCTGGGCATTCATCGTTCTTTGAGCCATCTCAACATGGAACAGAAAGATCGCAGCCTTTTAAAGAGGTTATGGTGGATTCCAGTAATCCGAGATGATTTTAGAGCTGCTCTGTTCGGCCGACTAGCGCGCATCAATGGCAAAAATTGCGATGCTGAACACGTGCTTGATGAGGACTTTGCTTCCGACTTTGAGCTTTCCTGTGTTCAAAATTCAGGATACTCGCTCCATGCCCCTTACTTGTCCCAGGCTTTAAAGTTGACTGTAATTTTACGCGACATCATATCCAACAGATTGACGTCAGTGACGGAGTCGAAACAAACCACTGAAAGTTGATAAATGGCGCCCGGCAGTTCTTGCAAAGCTCGACTGGGATACGAATTCAGCCTCGCGAAATATCTACACTGCCATATTATCCGTATTATACGACAATAGTCTCATTTTAATGAATTTGCAGAAACCGATATTCGCCTATGGGTCACCAGGTGGTGACATTTCATCAATCGTTGAGGGCGATGATTTTATGACCAACTCTTAGGCTACGCAGGATACTACCGAACGTATCGTCGAATTAGCTTGGGTTTTGATCATCAGGGGTAGTCTCAGCAAAATGCCTCACGAAGTGTTCATTGGAGTGTTCATGGCAGAGGCTGTGTGGTTTAAAAGAGTATTTTCCGTAGACCGAAACATCGGAAAGCTGGGCTGGGCACAAGTAAATTCATGCCAAATGATCCTTAATAGGTCCGGGGGTTCTGGGATCCAGCAGAATGGATGATTTAGCTGTTCAACGGCCTCTTGTCTAACGGCGATGACTCGTATCCTATATCGTATGCTATTGATTGATGACTCCATAGGGTTTGACTTCCTCAACCACATGAACGCCTTTATGGGCAATATTCATACCTTGCTAGTTGTTACGCCAAATTAATCCATGGGAGAATATAAATCACGATAAAAATTCGAATACCTCAACATTAGTTACAATTAAGAAATATTGATCCAAAAGCCTGGTCCCTCTCTCAAGCAAATCGCCCAATCAAGCATCATGAAATCCCATCCAGGGTTTTCCATTCTGTTAATCCGACCACACACCTGATTGAGTGAGAGAAACTCAAATGGAATCAGATTGCCCTATCAGCGACTATTATGCCATGTTTATGTTAGCGTCGCTGTAGCTTTTGGCCTTATTCATCATATTCATTGGAGCGAGTCGAGCCTAGACTATCTTTATTGGTGTCTTTAGCTATCTGGGCTATCATCCAGTCAGAGTTACGAAAGACCAAAGGGTTTTAGTACAAACTGACGCCTCAACTCTCCTCCAGAAGCTGGCGATATTCTCCGATCTGTTCATGATCCATGATCGGGCCATCAAACTCATGACCGCAAAATGGCTCACGGAAGTCGACATTGGCAGTCTCTGCTATAGTTTCGTCAACAAAGACAGAATTCTCAAGGAATTCCCGCCTAACTATGAGGTCTGAATTCGGGGAAATCTCAGATTGGCCGTTTCGTATTATGCGAAACCCCACCATGCCGACTCGTGTGAGGTGTGGGAATTCCTCGTTATTCAGTACCGTAAGCAAGCGGCAGAGAAAGATTGTCGTCAAGTCAAAGCACATGGGACGATAGCATTCGTGAAAGCTCATCAGACATATCCCAGACTCTTCAAGCAGGTCGTTATCTTCGCAGTGGAGGGTGGGATCTTCTCCCAGCGCAATGGAGATGGTCTCCAACGTGGATCGAGTCCTACGGATACGTCAGTCAAAACATTGTGAGTGTTCTTTTATTCTTCTCTTATACGTCTTCTCCTTCCATGAATGAACGATATTATTTACCTTAGAATGAATTCAGTCGTATCGTTAAAGACACTTATGGTATTGCGGACGTCAACAAAAGTGGTTAGAGGACCAAGATTAATTTCAAGATGGACCATCGAGCTCAGATTGAAATGTGCCAGGTAGCGCAAAGGAAACCACATGGGCCCAGGGAAGATGGCTGCTTCGCCTTGCTCTTGGCGCGTCCATAGTACGTCGTCAATACCTGCGTCAGTATACGGATTATCAACGGGGGCAGCACGTAGCATGGCCAACTCTATCCGCATCACGTCACCGTTGGGCAAAGAGCCTTCTTCTTGCAAATGGTCAAGTTGGAGAGAGCAAAGTTTGGTGGGGTCCAGCGAGCTAACTATGGCTCTAACCAGGCCGCGGTGCATCCAACCAACGAGCCGTAGGTGAGTGACTGCAGGAAAGAGCTTGGAGGGCTGCTGGCGGATATATGGTTGGGAACCGATGGCGTGCAGGGACGCGAGGTCCAGTCGGGAGACATTTTGCATGCTTTCAAACACATCCCAGGTCCGCAGATCAATCTTGGTGAGGTTTTCATCATCAAAGCCCTTCCATACGAGGGTCCACGTCAAGGCCTTGATATGCTTTGCCAGCTCGGGGCGGTCCACCATAAATCTGAGAAATGCGCGTTGACGTGTGACAAGATTAGGAGGGCGAAACTCATCAGAAGCGTCACTCATGACGACTGCGCGAGTGAAAGGAAGAGACTGATCCTCATGCTCGGGAAGGCGACCGTTGTTGTGGCTACTGAGGTCGACATGTTTAAGCAATAGTGGGAAAGTCAGGGTGCGCCACGAGCGAGAAACAAGTCCGATGCGTGTCAGAATCGTGAGATCGCCCGCGAAATATTCTAATACCATTCGCACGACTTCGGCTGGCAGGTCGTAATGACCACCGGAGGTATCAAACATGGTTGTCAAGTTGAGCTGGAATTGGTGAATGGAAGGGTTTGTGATTAGCTGCTGCCAGCGTAAGCAAAGCAGCCAGAGGTAGAAGAGGAGTCACGAGTGTAACAACAATATACCGGCCCGACCATTACTCCAGTGCTTCTTAGAAATCGCTCGCGTTTCACAAGCAAACGAGGACTACATGACGCCTCAGATTACACGATGGCGACGAAACCAGCCTGTATTTTGTCGTGTATATGAGAGCGACGCCGTAGCAGACGCTATTATACCATTTATCTACTATTTAAAATAATTTGTGGCTATGCGTTATTGGGATGAAGAATAACAACAATGAAATGTCTTCATCCGAGGGTAGAAAGTATTCGGCTTCATGTCCCCTCAGCAAATAATTTTCTTGGCGCGTTTGGGAAAAAGAAACAAGCATGCCCCACGATTATGACTGGTCATCCCTCGAAGCCATGTTACCCTAGCCTAGCTTGATTAATCAGTACCAAATTCTAATCCATATTTTTTTCTTCATCCCTAGAACTCTTCAAGGCACACATGGAATAATAAGTGCTTAAAGAATGCAAAATTTATTAAGCATATTTCATCATTTGATTTATCTCATTTATTACTGTTTCATAAAATAGAGCCTGTTATATTTAAGAAGTTGGAAGGTGGCCCCCTCTCCTGTTTGTTCCCACTAAAACTCACATCCATGATCTTGGTTGGCTAATTTCTCATGCGGACCAGTGAACTTTTCACTACAATTTTAACATCTCCAAAGTATGGCATGCTCTCGTCTCGCCATAATTACATGGATTGGGAGGACTTTCAAGGTTGTGTTCAAACCAGCGAATCTTGTTCCTTTATAGTCTCGGGAGGAGCGTTGATAAATTGTATTTTTGATACTTGAAGCCTGGGCTTTCATTTACCGTGAACACTACCTGCACCTCTGCATTTCCTTATCTTGTGCTTATTGTATACGATTCTTTATCTAAGTGGAATTGGCTTCTCGTGTCGTCTCATGAGGACGACATAGCACTTCTTTTGGGGGTGAGTGTAAACTTTTGTTACTCATTGGTAGTGACTAAACCACGCCCACGGTATTGGGTCAAAAACTATTTTCCTTCTAGACTAAAATCATTCTCCCTCTCCAGAATAATATAAACAGAATAATAAAAATTAATTTAAATCCTTGGTGCTTCGCTAAAACGACCCCAGATTTACCCAAAACAAACACTTTTGATTATCAAATTCTCAAAACTTGCGGCTTCCATCACCATACACCTTGCTAGGTGGAAAGTACAGATTCATTTAGTATGTAAAACGTGCAACAGTCCCAGTATCTGCTGCTAGTTCAAGATGAAATCGAGCCTCGAAGCAGAATTCTTTTGAACTGCTCGTGCGTGATTGGACGCTCGGTAATCATATCGACCCCCTCTACTTCGCATTTGGGGTGATGAAGCCCAGTTATCAGCTTCTTCGGTCTGAGATCGTAGGGCATCCTCTATCGGATTAAAGGGCTTCGAAATTGGCGCAGCTCGGACAGGGTTGGGTTCTGGCCGGTTATGCGAAGCCAACTCGCTAGTCGCCATTGGATTGGTAGAAGCTGTGTGCTCTAGTGATGGAGAACGTTCTGAATTTGATGGCGGGGCGGAAACTGATTTGAAGTTTTGACACATTCTAGTAAAGGTCCGCTCAATTGATGCGTGGATTGCGTCATGCCGAATTGACATGGGGATGAATCCGCTTTTTTGTAGTTCATCAGTCAACATGGATGAAAGATAAGTTTGTGCATATTCTTGAAAATGTGGTAGATCCATTGGTATAGGTGGTGACTGTTGGCCTGGGATTGGATCTGTTGTTAGATCTGGATCTATACAAGAATTCGATGGTGTATCTGGATCTGGACAATAATCCGCTGGTAGATTCGGATCAGTCCAAGGCGAGTCAGGCTTTGGGTGTTCTGGAAGGACAACATCCCAGATTGCAAACCACTGGTCACTGTCTGATCCTGTAAAGCTGCGCATCAGCCCTGCTCGCCTATTACGTGTTATGCCGTCCAACTTGGCATTTGGAGCACGGCTGCACTGGGCATGATCAGTGTGCCGAGAATGAGATTCTGAATCCGGAAATATGGAAAGGCACTGCGAGCAATAAAATTCGGGCGTGTGCTTTTTCCTAAGGTGTTTTTTGAGCTGCGATATTGTATCAATCCCGGGTTCAACACAATCGCGGTGTCGAACGGGGTCCAACTTCCAAAATGGACAGGCTAATTGCGGCTGAGTCCATTCTTCAGACTGAGATGGCGATGGGATATGTTGCGGGGAATCGTCAAAGGGCTGGTCAAGATTACCAGCAGCATTGTCCACGGTCCTGGACCAGTCATCGGGCGGTGGTGGTGGATATGAGCGGCCATGTGTTGGCGTTATTTCATGCCCGCGAGGTGGGAACACAGTTGTGGCTGGGTAGGCCTGTTGCTGGTCTGCATAGTTCCTCCCGTAGCCTGTATTGTCTCGTAAATCGATCGATGAGGGAGCTGGTCCGTAGGGGAGATGGTGCGAGACACCATAGTTCATGGTGGATGGATGGATGGAAGCGGGGTTGTTTGCGCGAGTACAACTAACGACCAAGAGTGTAGCGGTGGAGGCTTCTGGAGCAGATGCTGGCGTGAATATTGGCACGAGAATGAATACGCGTAGACAGCGAGGTTGAACTGGCTGCTAGCATCATTTCTCTGTAAACAAGTTGTTGTCGTGTGTGGTTGGTTGTGGACATCAGCTCTTGCGGTGTCATCGATGCCTGAGGCCACAAGCTGGGATGAATGAGGAGCTCAACTGAGGATGAATTGGATTGGCGCGAGGCGCAGCAGCAAGAAATCTCGTTCTGTCTTGTGCTTTTTTCATATATACATATATTTTTTTTAACTGTTATTCTTCTTCTTCGTCTTCTCCATTTATATACAATAAATATACTTTTAAGCTATTCCTCTCCCGCAGCTACTCTCATCCATCGCTTGTGGCCGTACCCACAAAACCCACCCAACTAGCATCGTGACTAGCTGGGCCCCAGATTTTCCGTTCTAAATATAATTTACGCTGTCCACTTCAAACAAATTGTAAAAGCTAGGCCTCTAGTGCTTGTGTACAGCAGTTTTGGTGAGATGGACGTCCGTAGCAAGCAACATTCAAACCACCATCATGGTTAAATTTAATTCATCCAAGCACCGCCAGCACTTCTGTCAATAGGCGCTTCTCTATAACCATAGCGATGCCACCAAAAGGAATCAACGCTCGGCTAAAGTGTGCTTATTAATACCATTCTTTTTTTTTTCTTCTGCAAATCTAACCACGGAATTGAACATAAATAGGCTGGCTGATGCATTGATGTGGTCGCTAAAAGATTCTGCAAGGTCTTGATAAACATCAAACCCTGCGGACGCTGATTGGTCATGGTTCCACATGCGGGGCTTTTCTCGGCGCACACTGACACAGCCACGGTGAGGCTGAATTATCTGGGAATCTGCCTTTTTCCTCCATCAGATCAGACGAGAAACAAGTATGGCATGGCTATGAAAAACTGGCATCTGATCAACTCTGCGCTGCTTCCATTGTCTATTCAGCATGGAAACCATGAAATCTGGCTCCAGTGCCCTGGCCTTTGTGCTATTGGCTCTGAAATCAGCAAAGGTTATTCATGAATCCCTCACCACCATCAAGGATGCGCCGAGGATAGTGGGCGAGTTGTCGCAAGACGTCCAGCTACTGCAGTCTGTTCTGCAGCGTTTGAGTTATTGCTCTTTGAGTCAGGTTTCAGGTAGCACAATCATTTCCTTGCAGGAAATGCTTCAGGCCTGTGCAGCCGAGCTCAGCAGTATTGAAACCCGATTGATGCAGTTCTCCGCCAAACCAAACAGTGGTCGGTCAAATCGAGTATACAAAGGGATTCTTGCTGTTATTAAGAAAGAAGATCTCGAAGATGCTCGCAACAGAATCAGAGACAAGACAACGCAAGCCAACCTTTACCTCGGCCTGATTCAAGCACAAGCCATTTCCGATGCATCTGCAAAAATTGACAACCAGGCGTCAGCAACAACCAGCATCCTGGAGCAGATACTCGCCGAGGTTTCAAGCCTTCAAACGCGCTTGGGCGGCAACAATCTTTCCTCAGCCTTGATGGTGGAATCTACACGGGTCGACACAGAAATAAACGAGACATCCGACACAGTGACAGCAGATCTAGAGGCTATGACTATATGCTCCGAACTTGAGGAAAGCATCTCGAGACTATCTAGCCTCGTCTACAATGGTGCATTGACACTTGAAGCAGATGATGCTGAGCAAATAATTGATGATTTACAAAGGATAATTCTAATGGCAAAGGATAAGATATCTGCCAACAAGGACCCCGTGTACCAAAACCTCGGCACGCAGGACGCTATATCCTTGCGGAGGGATCTTAAACTCATTGAAGGACTAATTATCTCTGCGCCAATTGTGGCTATAAATAAACCAGGTAATAAAATTCACCCACTGTCTCATACTCTATCCTCTCACGCTTCTTCATCGCTTAAATTGAAGCTAACAGTTTAGCCCCGAATTCTAAACAACTTTTGAACAACCTGCCTAGAGGGGCTATCATCAAGCAAAAGCGAGCAAGAGAAGAAATTGACTTCAAGCATGGTTGTCTCATAATTTCGACGAACAAACGACAAAGAATTTGTCAAACATCTGTCGTTGATTCATCCGGGAGCATAGCAACTTATCGAGATGTCATTGCCAACGTCATGTTTCGTCCATCTAACTCATCATGGATGTTTTCTGTTTCAGTCTCTCAAGGACAGCTATTCGATCGTAGTATTCAGAGCATCCCGCGAATATCTGCCTGTCCAATAGTTCCAAACGACTCTCTTGTCTTCCGTTTAGTTCGCGAGGGTCACCTCGACGATTTCCAACTACTTTTGAAAGAGGGGAAAGCCAGCCTCAGAGATCATGACGAGGACGGCATGTCTCTGTTACACGTGAGATATTCCCTGTGACATATTTGAAGTACTCTTCACGCTAACCATTTGAAAAGTACGCTGCTACAGGAAGCGTGGAGATGTGCAAGTTCCTGCTTGAATCTGGTGCAGATGTTGACGAAATGGGATTGCACAGCGGGACTGCTTTATCATCAACGACAGGATTGGATCGCCATGACACTGTGCAAGTGTTGTTGGAGAGTATGGCTGACCCAACCCTCTCATATCCTGGATGGGACAATCCATTGGCAACTGCGTGCAATTCCGATATTGTAAGAATTTGATGTCTTGGCCTTATTGCAAACACTAACTTGCCAATTAGCCGTCTGTGGAACTTTTCTTGAAGTACGGAAGTCACTTCGCCATGCAAGATCTTGAGAACCCAGATATGAACGGGAGAACAAGACTGCATCAAGTTTGCATGGCTGACTCCAAGTCAACAAGTAAACGACAAGCGGTAGCTATGCTGATCGCTGCGGGGGCTCAGATAACCGCCCGCATTAGTCGATCATGGTCTCCAGATGATCATGAGACGCTCGGCTTTACATGTTTACACAGCCTTGTCTACACCGCCCATCGAACGGGTGACAGAGATGAGCTCGAAACCTTGGTATTCTTAATTAAGAACAAGGCTGATCCTCTCGCTCTTGATCATCATGAGAACACTGTCTCTATGCGAGCATATCTACCAAACGAAAATGATAACCATTACTCTTCCAAGGGATCATATCGAGGTGATCTATGGGATGCAGCTCTTGTAATGTGTGGGTTTGATCTTAGCCAGTTTCGCGCATCTTACCCCCGAATACCAAGGTATAATAAGATGTATACAAGAAAAGACTTTGAACGATTATGGTTGGGAAATGAATCTCGTTGCCCTTACTGGGATGACAGACGATACCCAGAGACAGGTGGCAGTGATGATTACTGGAAACATTTTTCACAGATCTCTTACCACGCGTCTTGCCCAAAGTGTGAGGAGGATTGTGTGGACCGTGTCAACTTGCGTCCAGAGCCCAATGAAGATGATCTGCCCCCATACGTTCAGGATTTATATCCTCGGATACGCTCGCCAAGTATTCCACCGTCTATCTATGCGGAGGTCCTTGGGGCAGAAATGATGAACGAGGAATATGAACTAGAAGACGATCTCATATATGATTCTGAGAACTTCGATGAAAACTCGTACGTTGATTTCGGTGCTGGGTCGCAGGCTGGTTCTCACAATGCTGTGGACAAGAGCTACGAAGATGAAATATACGATGGATACAATGACAGCATTTACGATGGATATAATGACAGCATTTACGATGGTTACTACAGCGGCTTCGAGGGCTATGATGAAGAGAACATCTCACCTCCGATTAGTGAGGATGGCGAGGACTGTTACCAGAGATTGGTGGGCTCACCATGCCAAGATGATGAATTATTTACCCCTCCTAGGTAAAATAATAAAATGCTTCATATTACATAAGAACTGGTATATATATTATTTATACCTTGGAACTTTAAGAATGAAGAACGTGATGTTCATCTTTATTAATTTACAAGAATATAAAAAATATACTTCTTTGACTTTAGGAAACGTCTCTAGCTGCAATGTATCCGACCACAAGATGAGCTAGGCCCATCCATACAGCAGAAATACTAAAGGCGCTTTGTATGTCGCCCTTGGTAATAGCCCAAGTAATTCTGAACAATAAGCTACCAATAACACAGAACAGAGATATTACCAAGTGAATCGTCCGCCAATGCCATCCTTCCTCAAAATGTAGCCCCCAACCCAATTGGATCTTGCCAGATGATGCCCGTAGTGGACCACATGTTCGCTTTGGTAGTTGGTTGAAGATACTCGTTTGAGGTGATTCAAAGCTGTGAGGCTTCATGAAATAATGTGTCAACTCGTTAGGTCCAAGGACGGGGAAGTATTCTGGTTGGTTCTCCGGTGCTGATCCACATTGATACTCTGACGGAACGATTTCGGTAGAAGGAATGCATACACAATTTGAAATACAATTCTTTTCGTGAGGATGTACAGATGCAAATTCATTAGCATTGACGCTGAACTAGGCCTATGTAAGCTGCTTAGTGAATAACACTACATGGCAATTATCTACTCACCCTCGTCAAATGTAATCTAATGACACTTCGAAATGTGATCCATGACTTCAGTGATCTGTAGCTGTAGTACTGTTTCCTCAGGAACGCAAAAAGCTCATCATCGCCATTTATTTTGGGGAGTCGAATATGGTGAAGTTGGGTCAGGAGCTCTCCTTTATCAACGCAAATTAATAGATAAATCTGGTTGGCTTCAGTCATAGAGTCCCGCGATAAATTTGTATTTGGCGCATGTAACGGCAGATTGGCGTGCCTCTTGTTCACCCCAAAACGAACGTTCTTTACGATATGCAAGATGAGATTTTTCAGCACGGTTTTCCCCCTACCTAGGCTCGCGAAATAACCGCCATTGTTACTCGGGGTGGTATTTCCAGTCCCAGCAGGCACCTCATGCGAATTGAGCTCGACGCGGTCGTCGAAAAGAGCACATCCGCAAGACTTGATTCCATGAATTATAGCAACTTATTTCTCGAATATGGAGACTTACACATGTCCATCTTGAACGATGATGTCCAGCCAGCACAGGTGGTTCTTTGAGAGTCGTAAACAGATCCTCAAAAAGGTTATCGATCAGTTGGGGTAATACAATAGGCATATCTAGGAGATAATAAGGTTAGTAATTTGGAAATCGAAACCAGATAAAAGCGAATATTGCGGCTAATACTTGTGTCTATGTTATCCGAATGCGAACAATCACCTCTCTGGCTGTATATTTGATCGGACTCCCTATCCACCCGAATCGTAGGAAGATTTGTATCACTTGAGTCTCTTGGTTCTGCATTACTAGGTGTTGTTGCTCGACTCCCAGGCGAGAGTTGCAACTCCGACATCAATGGCTCAGGAGTTAGAGAACGTCTTTGACTACTATTCTAAGACCCGGGGAGACAGAAGTTCCATTAAACTTGATAGAATTCTTTAAACAGTGACCTGCTTTCAGAGGTTTGTGCCCAGCATTTTGGAAAGGCTAAGAGTGGCAAATTCTTGTCGCAAACGTTGATTTGAACAAATTCATTGAGGAGTTTCAGCTTCCCTATTGATGCCAAGATTGAGAAGACGCGTATGAAATCTGTCCGAATTGTTGGAATCGAAATTTCACGAGGTATAAGCATATGCCCGTAAAGGATATTTTGCAATCTTTCTGGAGTCCAGAATTACTCAAGAGTATTCTGTGGGAAATATTCGAGCTTCTCGCCACCGACAAGATCAATCTTTTCTATGTTTCTATCGGCAAATCGAGAAAACTCATGTATCAATTGAAATAGATCCTCGAGACTCTTCTGGGGCACAGAAGCTCGAGTATCTTCCATTGAGCTTCTTGAAGGCCGACTAGAATACTGAGCTGGAGAGTGGACCGTATTTCCCAACAGTTTTGGGATCCCCTCTCCTCTTAAGCAATGGATTTCCTTTCTTTGGGCCTGTGAAGGATAGTTACATACACGGCTATTGGAAAGAACTACCAAATACCTTTGTTAGGAATTGATCATTAGCAAGCCGAAAGATGAAGTAGCCGTTTAATAACTGCCACCATCAGTTATTTTGCCCCATATTCCGATTACATGTATCTCCAGACTTTGACTTGAATAATAGATTCGCCAAAGGTTTCACTTAGCCATGACTCCAAAACGTCCTGTCTGAGTTTAAATGCTGAGACCCGCTCCATGACTTCTTTTTATTACTTGATGACATGGGATGAAGTTAAGATCGCTTGCGAATCGGTCTAAATCTGGGTTTGTTTGATGTGATTTTGATTTGACCGGGGTGCAAACCAGAAACAGTCTTTTTTGTTTAGATTATTTGTTCAATATCTTTACAAGGAATTTTATATCCCGCACTTCACAGCGGGCTGGGCAAAGCACGTGCCTTACAAAGAAACACCAATGTGACCGAGGAACCCCACTCAGGACCTAGCCCAATGGAAAGAGATTATTGAGACTTACAAACCAGTAACGAATGGGAAGTGCTCATAGCAGCCACTGCCAACACATACCGCATAACTTGTGACATCATATCTCGCACAAGGGTGATCAGCCTTTCGGAACCCTCAGGTCACGTTGTACCTTATTCAGCTACTGGTTAGCAGCTGAAATAATCTTTTACTCAATCCACGTCCCAAAATTAACTTATAGGGAAAATGAGAAGGGCGATCGGTGCCTCAATATTTTCCTCCCCCACGTTAACAATTTAACATTAACATTTGGTTAGAGCAGCAATAATACGAAGCTCTACTCTCAGTCAGGTGCCTTGTTCATGACTTAATAGTTTAACTAAGCTCACGAATGCGGAATAACAAATTCAAAGCTTAGTTAAACTGAAAAATACGTTTTATGTGTTGTTGAATAATAAATGGTGCGTTCCTCTTCAACACATTCGCTCCAACGGCTGTGCAAAATGTCTTCCAGGCAAATGATCGCCGTATTAAACAAACGGCCTAGTCAAATATGTTCCTTTTATTTCAAAAACTGAGAAAAGCATGCTGACTATCATCGAGGTGATTATTGAGTTAATAGAAGCCTTTGTGCAGAATGGACAAATCTAGCGGTCCATGACAGAATGTTGAAGCTTGTCGGGACCAACAATGCTCGCATTTTCCCCAGAACCAGCGCATCTCTCGATGAGGAATGGTTTGAAAGCTTCCAATGGCTACGTATTGTCCGTTTTTGAAAGTATTTGGAATTTGAAAAAATGGCCACCATGAATGCGGCCTTTCATTTACAGTCTGATACCTGAACCAGTTACATTTAACAAGTAGTGGGACAAGGGGCGACAAAGACCTTTGCGTTCCATGTAGGAGCGGAAAAGGTTGGCAGGCAATATTGACAACCCCCCAAACCATGTTGGATTTCCTAAGCTCTGGGAAGAACTTAAGATTTTTAGAAACAATTGTTGTTGTAGATGACCCTGGTATCAGTCGGCCCTGTCACCACTTTTGCATCAACTGTACAAGCCCTATATGACCATGTTATGCATCAAGAGTATATACTCCGAGAGGAGGTCGATTCAGTACCAGTCGGTGATCAAGGCATGCTCAAAAAGGATGCAATCTCAGTATTTCAGAAATTAGACAGTTTCATCAAAGAGAGCCAACGTCTTAGAGCAGCTGATCAGTGTGAGTGCTGTGTCTTAACCGAAGAAAGATAAAGATTAACATGACTAAAATCAACTATCCAACGCGCTTCATTGGCTAATATGGTCTTCCCCGACGGTATGTTTATACCGAAGGGTACCAAATTAAAGCAAACACATACTTCATTCACCATGATGAAAGTCACCAGTTAGTGGAGCATTTTACACTATTATGATTAAGGTTTGAATAAATGAAGTCACATTATCTCAGAAATTATATAAACGTACTGGACCTCAAAACTCATTATGATTCAGTCTCTACAATCTGACCATACGTTCATGGTATACATAGGACCCTTGCTATGATTCTACAGCCTGACAACACATGCCGAGGCTTTGAATCACGGGATAGGCCGTGGCATAGGCTACATGATTCCTTCTTCTCCATCCTAAGGATATCCATCCTTTATCGGCCCGACAGCCCAATGCTTATTTTCATCTTCACAGAATCGGGGTTTTCCTAATCAGGATTCTCCGCAGCTATGTTGGTTCACGGACCCGAAGAAAAGTGGGCATGTGGGGCGGGGTTTCGTATTCTCCCGACGACCCGAGTGCGAAACCGACAATGAAAGCGGCACTACACGTTATGAATGAGCAGTCCTCAGACTTGTCACCGCCTGTCAAACGCCAATATACTTACAGTTGCATTCTAGTAGCATGTAGAACGAAATAAATGTGAAACTAGCCGAACATAATCCCATAGGAATAATGATACTCCCTATCCCTGGTGTCAAATAGGTTAATCAACTTTTTGCACAAGACCACCAGATGTGTCACGTACTGCTGAACCCATGACCCCTGACCAAATGCATGAATGAATTTTGGATACATCTGGTATCGGTGGTGTTGCCATTTCCATTGCAAAATTACATTCGTTAGACCGCCTGGGGAATTTGTCAGAAAGATTGGTAAGCTCCAGTCGGTTGAATATCACGCCGCACCAAGACACTAGTGTCCCCTTCTTGAATTTCAAGGAATGTATATATAAAATAGGCGCATAACCGGTGGTGTTTCAGCGGTGCAGCATCCAACAACAGTTTAATACTTTCTCGCAGCAACCTTCACAATGTCTCTTACCGAAACTCTTCAAGCTACCGCCAGGGGGTGGATCTCTGACTTGGAGAGCCGCTCATTGGACAACGTCGTATCCCGATGGACTGATGATATCCATTACACGGTTCATCCGGATACCGAGGGAGTGTTCCCAATGGTCAAAGAAGAGTGGGTGACAAAAGCTGTTCTATGACACAAGATCTAGACACATAATGCTGATTTTATGTAATTCAGATTCCGAACCTACGACCGAGCTGCTGGCTTTTTCAAACTTTTGAAGACATTCAAAATTTCTATAAATGAAATGTACACCGACTTGGAAAAGCGGACTGTCACTATGCTTTGCAGTAGCGTAGGGAAATTGGAAACAGGCCCATACGGCACAGACTATGTCTTTGTGCTCACTATGACTGAGGATGGGAAGCAGATCAAGAAGCTTTCCGAATGGCCAGACTTTCACAAGGTCCAGGAAGTGCTCAGCAGGACGGTCTAATAAATCGGTCTATTTGATACAGAAAACCTTGGCCAACAGGAGAATTAGCGAGGAACCTTCAGATCTTGAGGTAGTTCCAAGGCTCTATTGGCTCTACTTTATCATCCCGCAACATTCATCCAGTGGTTTCTCTATCAACACAACCAGAAGATACTTCTAGAGCGAAACAGATTAAACAGATTAAATATATTCGCATTCATTAAATAAAATGAGATATGGATTAACCATATGGATAAAGATTTTACATCATGAGCCGAGACTTGAATCAATCGATTGATAAAAAAATTAAAAATAAAACAGCTGCCACTTTATGTTTTGAGATACTCGACTGCTCAAAGTTCATAATGGTTCTTTGGCTTGAGATCACTGGGAAACCTCCACCCAAATATGACTGTGACGGCAAACATTAACAAAGAATCGAATACATACATGGTCCATTCATGCGTGAGCGAATACCCATTATTTCCCTGCGCGTATTCGACCACCCTAAAGATTGATCGGATCATAATCAGAAGACTGACCCAATAGAGCATATAAAGGCTCCTCTCCCAAGGAACCGTACTATCAAACGATTCAGATGTCGGAGAAAGGCTCAGTCTCCGGTGGAATACCACTGCAATAGCCGCAAACAACCCAAACATGACGACTTGGACCATGAGACCAATAATAACCATCCTTTCTCCCCATACAGCAAGGCCAGGCTTTTGAATTACCATCAGGCCTACTGAACCACCTTGGATAACGAAAGAGAGCCAGTCTCCAGCCACAAACGTCTTTGTGAGCCTCGAGGGCTTTATTATGGAATATTTTTCAGCCCGAATACTGGTGATGATTCTACCCAGAGTCATATAAATTGACGCGGCAAAGAGAGTCGGCGGGATAAGAATGAACATGTTCTGAATCGCATAAGGCATGATTTTTCCGGTCTTATCGTGGGCGGCCGTGCGGGTTCCGTATCCTATTACTTCGACTGAGGAAAGTGGTTAGCGCAGAATCAAATAATTATTGTTTTGGT
The DNA here is from genome assembly GCA_022606435.1 of Calonectria montana. Taxonomy (NCBI): domain Eukaryota; kingdom Fungi; phylum Ascomycota; class Sordariomycetes; order Hypocreales; family Nectriaceae; genus Calonectria; species Calonectria montana. The sequence continues at coordinate 5,340,966 of JAIZZI010000004.1, forward strand.
CCCTTACAGAAACATCCCAGGGCAAAGACGATACAAAAGTAGGCGCGGGTTTTGTAAATCTTCCAAGAAATGTATAAAAATGAAGTCAGGAAGAGAATTAGAAAGAGTACTGCTGCCCCCTTGTTCGGAAGGTATCGCCAAAGGTAGTATCCTCCTTTTGTAGGCTCAACGCCAGGGACAGGGTCTAAAAGAGAGTTTGCCATATTTTCCTTCTAGGGTAGCTCTAAACCGGCTCGATTAGGTGAAGGGAAGAGAAGGAGAACAGAGGCTGGGTTATTCGTTTAGTTGGGTTCTTTGTTTGAGATTTAGTCAGGAGAGGACTGCGAGTGATTCTTATAGAAAGACGCGGGCTTCTTTCTCAGACATCGCTTATTTTGATGATTATTTTCGTATTACTGTAAGTAATACCAATACGCAACCAGCCCTGCCGCACGGAAGAATAATCCACATCACGCTAACACCGGGTTGAAGGAAATGCGATTGGTCAACAGCTTTGCCAGCTCCACTGCTATGAATATACTTCAATTAGCCAATCAAATAAGTCTCTACGCGAGAAGATACGCGACTTGAGTGAGACTACAGGGGAAATACTAGTCCAAAAGAGGACTACGCCATGTATAGTTTGATTGACAGTCTCCACAGTTCACCGGACGATCGTGTCCTCGGCGCAATCACATCAGATTTGGACGACGAAGCACTTGCGCCTCAGCGCACACAGCCCCATTCGTCAACACACTACCCAACTGCCAAAATCTCGTTGGATTGAATCACTCACTCTGCACTCTGCACTTAATCGCATTCAATTGCAAGACTAGCGTCAATACCCAGGATTCCTGATCCCAGCCAAGCGTTTTCGGAGATTGGTACGACAGCCAGCCAAGCAGCACGTTGACCCCCACAGAAAACCTCGGTGCAACACTCTAGCCCACACTCCACACCTCGTCTTTGGCAAGCATGGCGCCTTTGGATTTACAAGATACGGGCGAGACCCTCGGGAATGTTGGGCAAAGCAACGCCCATGGAGCCCGGGATGCAGAGCCACGTCGAATCCACAGAAAGTCTAGGTTTGGCTGCAAGAGTTGCAAGCAACGGCGGATCAAGTGTGATGAGGGCCGTCCTTCATGCAACAATTGCATCAGAACCCGACGTGACTGCTCATACACGACGATGATTGCAGCCTTACCATCACCCACTCCGTCGTCAACACCGTCTTTTGATCATCCAACAACAACATTGTCGCCATCATTATCATCAGCAACACCACAATCGCCATCATCATCGGGCCATCAAGGACCTATTTCGCCTCCGTGTGTCGTCTCACAAAATGACCCGCCATACAAGAGCCTTCCCGAACTAGCCGAGGAGTCCTATAGCCTTTGCCATCTTGAACTCATGCATCACTTTCTCAACCAGATGAGCAGGAAACAAAATGAAGGTGGGGTCATCCCCAAAGAATATTCGGACCTGGCTGTGAAATTGGCTTTTACCAAAACCTATTTGATAAATATTCTCCTTGCCTTGGCAGCAGCACACAAAAGCACAACTCTCGAGGGCGACCAAAAAGAATTTTACCACAGAGAAGCAACTCAGCTTCAAACACGTGCTCTAGCGCACTTCAATGACGCTCAAACCGAGCTGTCCAATGAGGATGCTCTCCCCATATTTTGCTTTTCCTCCCTTCTTAGTCAACATGTCCTTTTTGACACCTTTTCTTCGCAATTCAGCTTGCCCACAATTCTCGATCGATTCGCTGAATCGTTACGTCTGCACCAGGGCATTCGCACAGTGGCTGGCCACTTATTTGGCTCAATCCATATCCAACTAAAGGACTATTGTCATCCAGAATCGTGGATCGTTCGAGATATGATTCCTGTGGAGCATGGTGTTGGCAGAGGTGATGAGTGTGATGACCTTATTGATCTGATTCGTTGGAGGCAGCTTGCAGCTACAGAAATTGATGCATATAAGCAGGCCATCGAAGTTTTACAGCAATTATTTGATAACCAGCGAAATATGAATTTATCACCACATCGGCGGGTGAACGTTGTACAAGAATGGCCAGTTCGCCTGTTAACAAAGTACGCCGACTTCCTGTATGAGCGACGCCCAGAAGCTCTTGTCATATTCGCATACTATGGCATGTTAATGCACTATTCGAGATCTCATTGGGCCGTTGCGGGCGCGGGAAGCTTCCTCATTCGGTCTATTAGTTTGCATCTTGGGTCATATTGGGCGCAATGGCTTGCTCGGCCAAATCAATCACTAACATCACCTTGACACAGAATTTGGAAAGCATATAAGCGTTTAAAATCTGGCTGTATGTCCTATTCTACATTAAATCCGGCATGCAACCTCACAAAACTGAGGGGTAATAGAAAGCTACAAAGTTTCTCTCATCACGTCTAAAAAGTCGAGAATTACCCCCCCCCCCCCCCCCCCAGCCCCTCTTTAGAACTTTGAGAAACCAAATATTGAAGAACAACAGTATTTCCAAATATATAAAGAGAGATACCAAAGTTAATGAGACGAGTTCATAATAAAGCCTACTCATCTAAAAATTGTATTCATGAAACTCAAGTCGAAGTTTCGGTCAGCTTTCGCAAAGACGCAATTTGCCCTAGACAAAAGCCAACTGCCTGTTCCTTGACGGCCATCTCATGTTCTGATGGGAGCTCTCTTGCGCCCGAGACCCATGTGACGGTTGTCTCATTTGGCCCAGATGTATGCAGCTGTGCTGACGCCATTACACCCTTAGCCGGGCCTGAATTTGGCTCAATGACCTCGTACCTCAGTCTGAACTGGACTGAGTCACATTCCACAATTCTTTCATCAAATATAACTTCACCAAAGTAAACCCGTCTAATAGCACCCTCTCCATGGCCGCTGAGAACTGAAGACCGGGTGCATCCTGGGATCAAAATCCTCTCAGCTCCAATGGCGGACAGGAAGGGCCAGATTTCGTTCGCTGGTGCATTGATGGTCTCCTTAACTGAGGCAAGGATAATTCGCCCGTCAAGATCTTGGATAGACATTTCAGGCTTACAGAAAATTGTACATGTTAAAACGAGTGATAGACTTTGGAAACTTTTTACACTTACATATTGTTTCTGTTTTATGGTAGAGTACGGGCTGCGATACAGGTCGATGAGATTGAGAATTGCAGTTGCAGTCTTAGATAATACTTCAATGTGGCGCATATATATAGCATCAGAAATAAAATCTCTCCACCCATGCACTATCTCAAAACTCCGCTCCGCAGCATTAGTAATTGCGGACTTTTTATTTACACATTGGATTGCGACAACGAAACCGATAGCGAATGTCTTGGCATTTTGTTTTTTTTGCAGAGGGTGTATATCCAAATGAATGCTCAAGATCTGCCATGTACTTTGGGTTTGGGAACATCGCCGCCACACCGAATCATTGCGCTGCTGCCGCCTCATGGTCCAAGTAATCTTGTGGGGTTGTTGTAGCTTGTGAATGGCGCACGCCTGGAACTAATCAGAGGCTAGAAATAACTAGAGGCATGTGCAACGTGAATTTGGTCTATTTTAACAACAAGCTGCTGTCGAAAGTCGTTCTTGACCTTGTCAGCGATCTAGACAAGGTTTGCACCAACACAGTGACGATGCACCACTGCTCGTGGCTACCAACATCGCTCTTGCTAAATTGCTGGGTCATTGCTCTCACAGCTTATCGCCATGAAATTTAATTTGCCAATTATTAATGCGTAGGCTTTAAGAAATTATAGCTATTCCCAATAGAGGTATTCCAGGCCTCCATTCGGGTTTTCGGGTTTCCATGGTGCCCGAGTGGGTCAATGTCAGGGCGTGTCATGCCACGGCCTCTAGGTAACCGAATGGAATCCCACAGTCCGAACGACTAAATGCATTGTGCATGGACCAAAATTTGTCTCTGATCATCCTATCCCAGAGAAAATTACATAAAAATGCATAGCAAGGGAAGGAGACGCATCGGGTTTGTTGTAGAACCCAAACAACAAAACGATGATTTGAAAGAGTGGCTGGTTGCAACCCACTTGGAAAAACCAATTGAATTGAATCCACAACAGTGATAACGTGGAGTGAGATGAACTGATCTAGAAACAGATTTTCTGCCTTATCGCTGGTGCAGGAATGTGCGGAATGTCCCTTGGTGATAAAACTCTAGCAACTAGTGCCTTGAAATAGGATGTATTTGTTATTATTGGCGCCGTGTGTACGATTAGTTGTAATTGTCCCACAGATATGCTGTGTCCAACAGATGGTTTGCCTGTCCTTTGTACAGCCCATCCCATAGATTTCGCTCGTTAAAATGATTGAATGTAGGCTTTTTCGGACCATTTCCACTAGTTTTGTCGAGGGCACAAAAAAGGCAATATCTGATACACATTGCGTAATTGATTCCAGGGCTTCTGAATCACTCGTGCTGTCATTGATGTTGTAGAATTCAAGCAAATTTGAACCAATAATACCAAGTTTCTCGTTGACATAGTTGCTGAAGATGTGTCGAATGCCATGTTGACAAAGGTTTAAATTGATAAGATTGGTTTCGACATGTCACAATGGAAGGTTTGCTGATGATCTCGTCACATATTTCACATATTTCACATGTTTCACATTGGGAGTAGTTAAATCGAGCACCACGAATATATTTGCGCTTACAACGACTTTTTACTTCAATTACATTAACCTTGAAGTCTTTTTTGTTCATTCTAATAGTAACCCGGCACACCCAAGAACATAACTGATCTTGCTGCTGCTGGTACATGCTAATCGTGAGACGATATGTCACATGGAGTTTCAAGAAAATTGCCCTCTAGTAATCAGCTGCACTCTTCCAAAACTGCAAATACACAGCTTTGTGATGCAGTGACATTGCATTGGTTGTGGGGCGAAACAGTAATCTGGGTGTAGGGATTGGGTACAAATTCTGTACGTTTGTATACATGATAAATAATCTCAATATTGGTACAAAAAAAGCCATATGCATCGGATATGCTGATCCGATTTCCCCGCACATGGTAGCACATGATCCTGATCTGTCCAGATCCCATCATTACTTGGTCCAGCAATTAAAACAAAAGCTTCTTCATTAATTATCAGCACTATATCACGTTTTGCGATGCCTTTCAGTCAAATTCCGTCTAACATCTCAACTCAGCCTGAACCATTCACTTTCCGAGTTCCAGATGAGGAACTGTCAAACTTGGAATCCGTTCTGAGGCATTCAAGGATCGGCCGAGATACTTGGTGGAATCAGCAGGATGATCTCTCTATGGGCATCTCCAGCAAATGGCTCGCTCATGCCAAAGACACCTGGTTAACCAAGTTTGATTGGCGCCAGCAAGAGATGGTCATTAATGGGTTCCCTAATTTCTATATAACCATTAATGACGCTGAGTATGGCCCCGTCAAGATGCATTTTGCTGCACTCTTCTCCAAAAATTCGGACGCCACCCCAATTATCTTGATGCATGGCTGGCCGGGGTCGTTTTTAGAATTTCTACCCATCTTACGCATTCTAAGCAACCGATATACTCCCGAGTCACTGCCGTACCACGTCATCGTTCCTTCGCTGCCTGGGTACGGCCTCTCGGCAAATGTTCCAATCGCAAAGGAGTTTACTATGGAGGCTGCCGCGCGGATAATTAATCAATTGATGGTAGATTTAAGGTTCGAAAAAGGATATGTGGCTCAAGGCGGAGATGTCGGCGCTCTTTTGTCGGCAATTCTCTTACGAGATTATGAACAGTGCAAAGCAGCGCATTGTACGTAATTCCCCTGTCCTCAACGATCTAAAACAGAACGGAGTCCCCTGCAGCTCTCATAAACTCAAGAAGCTAACGCGAGAATTGGTGCAAATGCGAGCAGTCAATCTTTTATCCTCGGGTATCCAAGAGTTCGACGAGACTATGGAGGGCCTATCCTCTCATGAGCGGGAAAAAGTCAAGACAACGAACTCTTGGCTCCGCACGGGTATGGGATACGCTCTGGAGCACGGAACTCGTCCTGCGACCATTGGACTTGCACTATCATCAAGTCCCTTGGCAATTTTGGCATGGTAGGTGTTTCCTACTGTTAGATTCATGTCTAATCATTGTCTCTGCTGTATAGGATTGGTGAGAAGTTTTTAGATTGGCCCGGAATCCCGATTCCCTTGGACACTATCCTTGCACACGCCAGTTTGTATTGGTTCACATCATCAATATCTTCCAGTTTGTACGTTTATCGATATATACTGGCAAACTCGGAACCATACGAAACCGACAAAAATAAGCCAATCGGCTACTCGTTTTTCAAAGACGAGTTATTATTTGCACCCAAAAACTGGGCCCATGCTAATTTTCCCAATATGACCCAGTATAGGGCACACGACAAGGTAAGAAACTTAGGCCCAAGTGGTCCAGCATTACCTAGTGAGTATCTTTAATACCCTTTCTAACATTTATGCAGGGTGGCCACTTTCCAGCTATGGAGCAGCCAGAAGTATTACTCCAAGATATTGAAGATTTTGTTGCAGGCCTAGGAAATTTGCATGCCAAGATCTAGCATGACCGCATGTAAAACATTCCATGCTAGGTAGATGCAGGTAATCCGATGCATCACAACCGTGAACGGACGCCTCAGTCTTTGCAAGCCACCAGTGAATGAACTCGTCGAATTTTCCCGTCCCAAACGTAGTGTCCAACATGCTTACATTTTTGCTATGTGCTAGATATTACAAGGAATATCTCCAAATTTCGCGGTTCAATTCAAGGCTATCTAAACTCACCCGCCAGCTGAATGGCAAAAGCTGTTATCTCAGCAGATAGTGTCTTTTAATTAATTTACAAAGATCTATTATTTACTTAATATCCTATGGTCAACAGCGGCCACATTTTCAGAGAGTTGAGTCCGCAGGATTATGCCATTTAGATAAGCACATGATCCAATACTCGCAAGGATTTTTCATGAGGTTTGGAGCTACAGCCGTCAGACTAATCGATAAATGAACGGCGGGGAGAGCCTACCAACTCTTGGTTACTCATCAATCACCCAATTTTATCATCCACATGCGTTGGTTAACACAGTCAGATTGCGGGGTTGTCGTCAGATTTATTGAGATAATCTCACTGCGGGGAAGAATTAGAATGGTTGCACCCATATATCCTTTGTCAACATGGCAGCAGCCGGAACAGCGACAGCAACAACAATTGCGCGGTACCTTTTCACGCGCCTCTCTCAAAATAATGTCAACACATTGTTTGGTGTACCTGGGGACTTTACTCTTAAGGCGCTTGATCATGTCAAACCATCACTCTCGGGGATGCGCTGGGTTGGGAACTGCAATGAGCTGAACGCGGGGTACGCTGCTGACGGGTACGCGCGGATCAGGGGGCTCGGGGCTGTACTCACAACATACGGCGTTGGCGAGCTGTCCGCTACGAATGCAATAGCGGGAAGCTACGCTGAACATGTGCCCGTTGTGCATATTGTAGGCACGCCATCGAAGCACCTAATAGAGGCATCGACACTCCGGAAGAACACTTTCGTGCATCATAGCTTAGCCGATCTGGGAAGGTTGAACGTTTTCTCAGAGATGGCCGCCAAGGTCACAGCTGCGCAAGTGAGGCTTGAAGATGCTGAGACAGCACCAGAGATGGTGGACTGGGTGATTCAAGAGGCGAGGAGACTTAGTCGGCCAGTCTACATTGACCTTCCAAGTCATATGGTTAATATTGAAGTGCCTGACGGAGCAAAAAGACTACAGAAAAACAAGATTCAAGAGACGCAACTTCTCGGTGCTCAGGCTGCTGTGAAACAAGCTGAGATTCTCATTGGGCGGTTGTTGACTGCAAAGAGGCCCCTCTTTCTGGTCGACCGTGGAATGGGGGTTGATGAAATGAGACACCACATTGAACATCTGATTCGGGAGTCGAGAGTACCAACTCTCTGTATGCCTTCAGGTGCCGGTATGGTGTCCAATAAGCTCATAAACTACTATGGAGTTCACTCGGGACCCGTCGGACAGATTGATACAATGCCCTATGTGCGTTCAGCCGATCTCATCATCGCCTTTGGCCCCATGTTCTCAGACACGCAGACTGTGGGGTGGAAGACGGTCCCAGATGAGAGTAATTTGGTCATCTTGGGAAAGAACTCCGTTAACGACACACCCATGGACAGCACCAAGGTCCTGGAAAATATGATGACGGAAAAATTGCAACAGGTCCGAGAACAGAATGTGAATACCAAGACTCTGCGGCATCCCAAAAGTCTTTTGCGACCAGATGGACAAAAAGTAACAACGGTGCTAGCCGAATTCATAAATCACGATGACCTGCAAGTATCAATCACTCAAACCAAGCTGTATCGCCGCCTCAACAGATTCCTTCAACCAAATGATGTCGTCATCCTCGGAAACGCCACACCCATTATCGGAGGCCGTGATTTTGTGTTGCCCGATGGAGCTCGGATAGTCGCCTCGGGAATGTGGTTTTCTATTGGGCATATGCTTCCAGCGGCTCTAGGTGTTGCTTGTGCCCATCACAGCGATATTTGTGCGAAAAAGAGACCACGCACTATTCTCATTGAAGGAGATGGCAACATCCAGATGACAGTGCAGGAGATCAGCACCATTGTCCGCGAGCGACTAGACATGACGATATTCATTATTCAGAACCAAGGATACGCATACGAGCGCCTCATCCACGGTTTGCATGAGCCATACAACGACCTCGCCCCGTGGAGATATCTCGAGGCGGCTTCCTTTTTTGGTGCGCCCGATGATTACCCTGTTGCAAAACATCGAATCAAGACGTGGGGTGATCTCGAAAGGCTCCTTAACGATGAGAACTTCAATGAGTCCAGAGGCCTACATCTTGTGGAGCTGGTTCTTGAGAAGCACGATGTGCCAGAGAAGTTCAAATCAATTTTTCAAACTGCTGGCGAGAATCTTTGAAACATATCATGTGAACATGTGTCAACTAGACCGCCACAGATAATGCTATTGGGTTTGAATGGTGAATGAGAAATGTTATAACGCAAAATGGCTTATTCAACTAAGCGCTTTGGAAGATCTATCAAGTAACACAGCTAACTTTTATTATGCAATCTGATCAAAACTTATTTTCTCCCGTTATCGACCTAGCGGGCATCATCTCGACATGAATTTCGTTTCTCGTTGTTGTTCTCTTTTGCCGAAGAACGATTGAATAAAATAAACCATTATTTCTCGCTCTCTTCTCTTCACTTGGGCCGCTAGCTTCCGAAAAGTCCTTGACTCTTATCCGCGTTGTCTCAGGTAACAGGGTTGAATCTTCCCCATCAGTTATCTCTAATTTCGTGGAGATTCCCATCCGTCCAAGAAGGTCTATAAAATTAGAATTCCCAGCTGCAGCATCATCAAAGAGCTGAGGGTCAAATTGGCGATTCAAAACAGAGACCCACGCCTCCTCCTTGCCTCCAATGATGGTGTTGAGGCCGAATATTCGAGCAAATTGGTTGTCGGTATTATCCAATCTGGATCTAAATACATGCATCGCGCAGAATTTCTGGCCCATGTCACGGTAATAGACCTTTCCGTCCTGGTTCCACCGCCGGTAATGCTGCGTGTAAAATGGGAATAAAAATCGAAAGTATTTGTCGCGCATTCTGCTACGAGCGGCCTCTGGATCACTCCCAGGTGGAATATGCTTCAATATATATCGTTCTAAAGCTGCGCCTCCAGTCCGAGAATCAAAGGTTCTTTGTTCCTACAGTAGATTAGCCCGGGTGCGGACGTACACGCCAGGCCCGCAAACATTGAGATAGATACTTATGTGCTGGTTACACGTCAAGCGGTCGTGAGTTGATGGACCAACTCGGCTTATTGTGCAGTGCAAGGGTAGAATGAAATCTGTTTTCTCATATTCATTCTCATATTGGCCAGCCTCTCCTCGGTAATCAATGAAGTTCGTCAGGATCTTGATTCCTTTGTTTGTTATGCTGAACTCGGGGTTTTCTATATTGTCCCGAACATTCAGGATCTGGCCGGCATCCTCAAACTCTGCTGGTGATTTTGCAAAAATGCCTCTTAGCCCTGTGGCATCAGACTTCCAGGCAAAAATGCTGAGATCGTTTGACTGTCTGATAATCTCCTCTTGGAGGCGGAAAAAGGCCTTCTGAACTTCTCCATACATCAAGGGGAGTAACGTCAAAAATACCGAGGAGACAATATGCCGTGTCTTCGACGCGAGTAGTTTGACGGTGAGCTGCCCATGCCATACGGCGTGCTACCGGAAGAGAATAGAGAAGATTTGGATCTGATTTATCTTGAAGGATTTCGACGCCAATGCCTGTGATATGGGCCAGAGACCCGGCCAGTGAATGTTTTGTGCCGAGTAAATTCTGGTGTTGGTCATAAAATAGAACATTGCGCGGCGCGATCAGCTCCTGTAGCGTCCAACCCCGTGTAAACCAGCGACAGTTTTCAAATCTGTGCCTAGAAAATTGTGAAGTTTCTGTTGCGACATCGGAGAAGTATACATAACACACCTGCGCGTTGGCATACCATCTGAACACAGAATTGATCGCTTCAGTGAGCTCACTACTACTGGATTTATCGATGCAATAAGTGTCAATCCAGACGTAGCTCAAGTTATCCTTTAAAGCCAGGTTACATGCAACGACAATCTTTTCTTGTCCTTTCTTCGAACGATAATCGTGCTTGTTAGCAATGTCATTAAAGGTAACCTCCTCCTGCCCCGAGTGTGGGATATGATAGCATATGGAAGAATTTCTGCTCTGATGAAATTCTCGACATCATGTGAGGAAGTATTCAGTAGCTTCATGACTTCTTATCAATCAAAAGAGTACCTCAAAATCCCCGCAACAGGCTGAAGTTGGAGAAAACACGATTAGTGAGAGCTGAACGATTTCAGCTAGGGGTCCAAACTATATGGGGCCAGGCTTACTTTTATCAGATAAGATAGAATTGTAGCTAAATTTTCATTTGACTACGAGAATGATTATTCTCAAATTGGAAGTTGTATGTATTTTTCTTGGCTGATGCTGGATCTAGCTGGAATTACTCAAACATGACTTGATGAGATGAGCCAGGACAAGCAAAAAAAAAAAAAAAAAAAAAAAACATTCCAGTCCTCGCTTTTGCGCTGCTAAGATATTTAAGAGGCTTTAGATTGGTGCAGTCAAGCCGACCTGAACAATGCCATAAAACCAGCAAAGTGAGCAAAATTGAGGCAGTTGCCTGATAAAAGCGCAGTTGGCAAATCTGTCAGCCGTTTATGACTGCATGACCAGCTATTGGCTGGCGTATCTTAAAGCTAGCTAAAGTTGGTTAGCGTGCCTTTGAACCCTTTAACAAGGCCTTGGAGTGGGTGAAGGGAAAAGAAAACGGATCATCAAAAAGTGAACAAAAACAAGCCAACCCAGCCCATAACAACCCATAACTTCTACTAGTTGATACATACAAAATTGGAAATAAAAGTGGACACGGTATTGTTTCTAAAGACAAGCATCATTTTTATATCTGACCAGTATTCTTTTTCTTGTATTAAATATTATCATTATCCACTCAAGCTTGAGCCAAACGTAGGTGATTAGTTTGCATTAACTATTAATTAGCTGATATGTCAATATGTCATAAGATCCATTTCATAATAATTATTCCTCTGTCTCCGGTTCTTCGTCGTCACTCCTGCTATCCTCCGCACCTTCTCTTCGAATAACTCTCAAAGCTATCCGGGCGATCATGGCAAGCCAAATAAAGTTCAAGACTTGGAGTACGAGCAACGGAACAAGGAATAGCCACTTGTGTAGCTTCCCGAAGCATACCAAGCCCTTTGAATCCCAAAAGGGTTCGAGCAGATAGCTGTATCCTTCCGGTCGTGTGACTGGTCCTACGAGATCTTCGTTGGAACCTTTCCAGCAGACATCGCCAATGACTTTCGGTATATCGGCGTAAATGGACCAGCATACCAAGGAATAGGCGATATGTCGAGTAGCTATCCAGGAGACCAAGAAGACACCAAACATAATGTCACAAACCGTCTTGAAGCCCATATATTTCAGACATTTAGCGAGCTATAGATTATTAGTTTTATCACAGCAGTATATGAACATTTTACTCACAGGGAGTACAATGTCGACAAAATCCATAATTATCAGAATCACATTGCCAACTCTGGTTTGGTGATATGCATAACAAGCATATATGAGACCAGAGGTGACAAAGTGGTGGATCATCATTTTCCAAAAATCTTTACCGTGCTCTTCTATCGATATTATGACGGTTTGTTGGAGATAGAAGGCGAGTTGGGCAAGGATGTAGAATTTTACCACGCCATCAAGTTCACGGGTTGGCCAGTTGGTCCAAAGCTGAGTGAGACTAAGCCAGTAAGATGAATGGCTGTATATGTACTGAGCAGACATTAGCTATTGCAGTAAGTATGGAAATTATAGCCAAGATATGTACCATTCCCAGTGTCCAAGACACAGTGTAGTAGCAGAGCAACCAGGATTGGTCGCTGAACCGATTTATCGCCTTAGGCTTCTTAATCCCTAGTCTCTTGGCAAGTGGAACCAATCCATACTTCATGCCGACCGCGCGTGCGCCTGTGAAGCATACCATCATGTTGATGATGAAGAATATGTCGTCGCTTCCATGACTGTACTTGTCAGACAGCGGATTTCGATACGACAAGAAGATAAATTTAGTCGTGTGTGGTTGGATATTCGGTACCAGATGTGCCACAACAAGTAAAGCAAGGAGGCTAAAAGCAAGGTCTAATTTATGATGATGTTAGTACACAAAAACTAACACGCTTCATTTTTAGTCCATGAGGGGCCATGTAATGGTTCGATCAGACTCCCCCGAAGAGAAACTTCAATAAAATTACATACTTATCTGGTTCTGGTTCATCCAGTCAATATATAGTTTGAATGCACTATCCGCTTGCCTTCGCGCACGGCGGACAGACGTGGTGCTGTAAATATACGAAGGCGCGTCGGGTGAGGCATAGTCAGCACCACACTCCGACTTAGCGGTCAGTGAGCCCGGATGGGTGATCTTTTGGACAATGCGTCTTGAGCTATGGGTATTAAACTCTGCCATCGTAGGTGCAAGCGCTATCCCATTAAATGCCGAGGCCTTTGGTGGGTATGAATATCGTGATTTGTTGCCGAGTACTAGTATGGCCTAATATGTAGAGATGAACAAGTCGATAAATACTTGAAATTAACGGAATAGGGGTCTCGTGATGCTATGATCTCATGAATCATACGCATGATAGGGCTAAGCGCAAAAATGGCATGTTGACTTGGGCACATCATGAGAAGCGAAAACGCAAGGACCAGGGACAAGCTTAAATGCGAATACGCGCAGATGAAGGCTCACATGTTATTTCCGATCAACTCCACAAGTTCAATCCATTTCAGGAAATCAAGATCGGCATTGCAGTGTCCCAACGGCCCATTGACATGCAATCCTGGTCACGCACTCCACCAACGGTCAGGCCATTTACCTATCCCAACATTTGCCTCGTCCAGAGGTAGCAATTTGAAGCTCAATCCTGGTTTACCAAGCATATTTTAAATACAATTAGCGGAATAAAGTTGAACAAAATTTACATTATAGATACCTACGTGAAAACCAGATGCCGATGATCGACAGGCACCCTTCAGACTCGGGCAGGCCAATACTCTGGAACATTTAGGCAGTGCAAGGTAGGTCTGAATGAAATTCCACACCAAGTGGTACAGAGCACGGAAATATAACATATTTTTGGTCCGGGGTTTGGAGGCATCAGCAACACTCAAAATGCATTTGCTCATTCCTTGCACTCATATGACACAGATGTATCATCTGAATGCAATCTTTGGAAACGGGATGGCTCATGTTCATCTCCAGGTCTTCTGGCCAGCAAAGGTGCTGCAATGAGACCACTGAAATATTGAAGATAATATCTGGCAATCAGGCTCTCAGCTAAATTACCTACTCTAGAATTTCTAAGCTCTGCTTTCACTCCGCTCCGTCATTTTGTAGCAGATATTATATTTCGGATTTGTGAATCGTGGAGATAGAATCACGGAATCTTTCCACACCCTCTTACTTCTACATATACGCCCTTTTATGATGCAAGTACAGGATTTCAGGATCAGGAACCGGATGTTTGCGCAATGGCGTGACCACGCACTGGGGTGAAGGCGAAGTGCACTCTTTGCGCAATATGACGACGTTGGACCTTACAATGAATTTTTGTTTTTCAACTCAGCGTCACACCCTGAGAGCCCGCAACTGGTAAAGAATTTGGGTGATGTGGGCTATCTTGAGCACAGAATGAAAATAATCCCGTTGACGTGTCGCATCAAGCGCGTAACGATGTGGGCCCGTATCAAGTCTTCCCATTGGACATCATGCCACAGGCTAAGAATAGAATCCATCGTGTCACGAGCCAAAACTACCCTATATTTGAAGCAAAATTCATCCTGTCAGAGCTCAGCAAATTTATGTGTAGCTCTTTCTCTTTGATTCAACTTTATATTAGAAGAAGGCTTGTTTCCAATTTTATTAGTCACATATGCGGCCTAGTTACGCAGTTCTGTTCCTTAGTCGTCGTCATCTCCTCAATTACCATCTTCGATTTGCCTATTTAAGCATCACTGTCACTACATCATATTGTTTCCCTCAGTCCACTCTTTTTAACTACACAAACAACCCTAAAGCTTTGCATACTCATCACAAATTTCAACGAGTCTCTTAAAAGTTCCTGGTTCTGTGGCCGCGTGCCCAGCACCGCTAATAAAATCCAACCTCGACTGTGGTAAAGCTTTGTGCAGCGCCCAGGCAGACCTTGGCGGACAGACCATGTCCAGCCTTCCCTGCACAATACTCATTGGGATGTGCTGGATCTTACTTGCATTTTTGATTAGTTGATCCTCTTCAAGGAAGGAATCGTGCAAAAAGTAGTGCGCTTCAATGAGCGCGTGCGGCAGCGACCATTGCTCGTTGTCGAGCTTCGCGAGCAGTTCTGGTTGCGAGTTCACCTCACTCATGTGAATCTCTTTTGCGTTCCACCGCTTTGCAGCCTCGAAGCGCGTCGTTGCGTCCTCGGATTTCATGCGATTGTAGTATGACCGCTCTGGATCCTTGCGCTCCTCAGGTGTCAGGATCTCTAAGAATGCCTCTTGATCATCTGGAAAGAATTCTGAGGAGACATTGTATCCCCACTGAATCCCTGCCTTGTCACAGAGGAAGATACCGCGTAGGACCAACGAGCCGACCATGTCAGGGTGAGTCTGAGCGTAGGCGAGAGCAAGAGTCGAACCCCACGAACCACCAAACACCATGGCCCACTTGGCGATGTGTAGATGCTGGCGCAAAGCCTCGATATCAGCGACGAGATGGTCCGTGGTATTTTCGCGGATATCAGCCCATGGCGTCGACTTGCCGGCTCCACGCTGGTCGAAGAGCACCACCCTGTAAACTTCAGGATCGAAAAAGGCTGTATTTGCCTTTGAGGTGCTGCCTCCAGGTCCGCCATGTAGGAAAACAACTGTTGGCAATATTAGTCTTGTAGTCAAAAAAAAAAGGAAACTTGATCCTTAGTACCTGGCTTGCCATCTGGGTTTCCGTACTGCTCGTAGTGGAGCACATGAATGTCACCGACTGGGAGTTTACCAATTTCAAAAGCATCGGCATGTTCGTAAGCTTTAGTGGTAGCCATGGTGGTGAATGGGTTGGATTGCGTTGTTTAATAATCTGTAGCTTGAAGCATTTAGTACCTTACTTTGAGAAGAGAAAAATGACGTCACACCAACCTTTCGTTGCCTAGCTTAGCTAGAAGAGGTCTGCAAGATCTATTTAACTAATGATACCAAGACAATTGGGAATGAGGGTGAAAAAATAGCCAAGTTGGAATTGTAAGATGGGCTGATGAGGATCACTCGACCCCGCTTTTGAAAGAGGGGCGATATGCACATTTGCCTCACTTATCGTTGATCTACCACTGGGATGGCCCAAAGTTACTATCAAATAAGCATGAGTCACTTCGTTTTCATTTTTGGTTGAAACTACCACCATCCTATACAAGGTTTATTAAAGGGACTATGAAAAAAAAACTCTCACCTCGTTGTGATTTTGGTTGAAGAGGTCCATTAGCCTAACTAAAAAATTGGACTGGAAGATCCGATATTGTCTAGGTTTGTGTCATTTAGTCTATTTAAGTGTCAAGTACCCATCCTTTGTCTGCTACTCATTCGACGGTTTGCCATCTCCTTCAGCCATTCGTTTTCTCACTTCGTTAGGTGCTGGTTTCCTACGACTCGCCTCCAAAACTGTCATCCGACCATCGCCATCCGTTTGATGCTGATGCGAGTTATTGCCGCCTCCAGTCTCGGCAGGGCTCCGCAGATTGGTGGTAGATATTGACGCAACTCCGTATTTGCTAGCATATCTTTCCCGGGAGAGATGCTGAATTGACTCAGGAGTCAGTGACCCTATCAATTGTGCCGAGTTTCCCTTGGATAACGCCTTTTTGACGTCAAATAGATCTGCTAACGTGTTCACGACAACTTGGTCGCTTTCGCCCTCAGCAACAGCCTCTCCAACCTTGTACACTTTTTGAGTAGAAACTTCCTGGGAAGCTAGCTTGCACACTTCCAGACACTGTCTTGATATTTCTAGGTCCTTCTGTAACCTCGATCTCTGGCGTTCGCTGTCAGGACCATCACTCGAGAGTAAAGACTCTAGCCGTTCCCGAAGACGGTCTATGACTCCTGACAATTTATCTCGATTATCGCCCAAAGCTTGGCGGGTAAGAACCTGGGCGGTGAAATCTCCTGTGGACTCCGGAGAGATGTTTTGTTGGAGGGGATCTTGATCTGTCAAAGAGTTGAGAAATGACTTTGCGTTGTTACATATGCGAATGCATTGCTCAGTGACAGCTATTTCGTCATTAAGATCCACCGTCATGTCCGACACACTTGTAGTTTCCGTGTTTAACGATTCCATCCTCTCATTAATGCGCTGCAAGTGTATTTTGAGATCGTTCATAGTGTCTGCAATCATCTCGCTGTATTCCTCAACGACCTTTTGAGAAATCTCTGACCGTTTGCTGAGCGAGAGATTATTAATGTTAGTAAAAGCGATAAAGCTTATCAAGGACACAATGAGAGACCAACAGAGTGATAATTCCAAGAGCAACAGAAATAGTTGCCTTGTATCCAGCCAGCGTCTCCATAAAATCATTAATATTGCCTTTCATGAACTCCATCTTTGCCCAGTCTAAAAGGTCAATTTTTGATTTTGCATGGAATTCCTCCATCGCATTTTTGAACTCGTCGCATACTTGGCTGCACCGCTCAACAGGTCCCTGGAGGAGTTCCAGTGTTGATGAATCGACTGTAGCAGCTTCTTTAAGCATGTCCAAAGTGGAACCAAGGCTTTCAATCTCATCATGCAGGTTATTTAAGGTCCTGTTACGTCTTTTGAACCGCTGGACAGTGTCACTGAGTGATTTCGTGGATTTGCTAGCGGCCGTGACCACGGATAGCGCCGTGGTTGCCATACTAATAGGGTTCAGCATTCTTGCTGAACCCGCCATTTTGAATGTTAGTGAACGGGTTGACTGGATGAAAATGCCGATTGTCAGATTTGAGAGAAATTGACGCGATTCAAGGAGGGGTTCATAATGAAACCTGAGTGGTTGAGATTGGGTCACCTGAATGTAATTGGCTGTTGATGTCCCGCTTACTAAGCTTTGAATGTGGGCATCGTCGAATTGCAATCTACTGTATGTACGATATGTGAGATACATGCTATATATTTGCATCATGAACACAAAGGTTCTGCCAGATCAATTGAGGGAAAACAGTATATAAGGTATACACAACAATATCCTAGATCGATTGTTTATATGGGATTACTCGCTGATTTCATCTAGTTGGGCTTACAGAACTAGAAGATAGCTGCTACTTAATATATTCCTTTGGATTTTACGTAAAGTGCCCGAAAACTGAAGGAGAATCCGTTGTTACTACGTAGTGATTTGTATCCTACTGACTTATAAACCGTAGGATTCTGGCAGCTACGTGGCCGCAAAAGCGCCAAGCACATTTCCATCCATCTTTTAGGCTCAGTGTTGCCGATTTCCCCGGTTCAGCCTTGGCAGTGGATACATCGCAATACATGGTAATATTTTCAGGATGTATCATGACAAGGATACACGTACCCACCGACCCACTGACATGGACTGTACATACGTCAACCTCTACGTGGGCACACGAAGCAGCCGCCATGATAACGCAGTATAAAAACATCACATGGTATTTCAAATTCTATCTGAGAGTCTGTACACTACTTGCAGACATTTCTCGATACTATTAAGAGCAATTTTGTCAAAATGCCAGAAGTTACACCCCCTCAGCAGCAGCAGGCCATGAAGGCCACTGCTCCTGATGCTCTTGTGGCTCAGCAGCCTGTCAGTATTTTTATTTTGTTGAAGTTACAGTATTGAGGCTAATGGCACATTCGATTATTAGCATGCGGAACCACAGATGGGCGTTGTGAGAATGCGTGGTGGCATGCCTGGCCCTGATGAGTGCGATTGCGATTGCTGTTGCTGTGGTTGTGGCTGTGGTGACGATGGCCCTGAAGGTCCCGGCTTCGGTGGTCCCGGCGGCCCTGGCGGTCCTGGCGGTCCCCCAGGCCATTAAGGCCTTTATGTTTGGGCACAGCGAGTCTAAACACAACCTATGAATGAATGAGGACATAGTTTGTGCTCAAGAACAGCGGTATAAAGTGCGTTCTGCATGCTTAGAAAGCTCTAATCGATAACCACATCAATGGTATATATAACACTCGAAGTATCATACAAATTATATTCATTCAGAACAAATAACATTGTATTACGGCGCTGAAATTTGAAAAAAAAAAAAAAAAAAGAAACGGTACGTGACTTTAAACCACCATCTTCCCAGTATATCCATTGGTTTTTCAAAAAGATGGCTCATTTAGAAGGACTACAGTATGAGAATTATACAATAAAATAGTATAGACGTAGTAAATTGGTTGTGTGTCTTTGATTCAGGAACTCATCTCAACACTAATGCCTATTTTGGGGCCTCCAGTGCACGCATAGCGGATACCTCAAACTGTTCGCAACAGCTATTTCCCTAATAACCACACTATAAATTCGTTATAATATATGCTTTTTGACAGATGTTAATGGTAGATAAGGAAAGAGATATTAGAATTGTCGACTAATGGAGTATAATCTTGTTTGATGACGCGTCAATGCAGGGGTGCTGCCACACATGGTGGCTGGATTAGGAAATGCCCACCCCTTACGTGTGGATCATTCTTACGATTGAAGAATTATATATACAGAAGGAGGCCTCATTTTCGTATGCGTCTAAATGTCGATTCCATCAAGCATTTGATCAGCTAGGCTCTACTTCATACCAAGTAGACCACGGCGTCGACCGCTAACTAGGTCAAATTTTAAGATACGAAGCAGGGACTACGGTCACTAAAATAGATCACAAAATAGAAGATTTTGATGCATTTGATTTCAATGATTTGAATTGATCATAGGACCGCGTGAGGCAGCATGGTTTGGATGTGCTGTCGCATTTTGCTTCGATGCCTGACATTTCTTACTTTGTTGGAGATAGAACACGGCTCCTTGACTCAAAATGCACCCAATGGGGTAAATTGTTGAATAGGTGCAGGGTCCCATCAAATTACAGTACAGAGATAATGCATGTTAACGCGTATTGAGATCAGACTTGTGTTGGTGTTTGATGAGGTTGGCAAGGGTGATCCCGTTAGCATCGAAGGTGGATGTACTGGGCCTCGCTTAAGACTGTGGAACAATGTGTTGTAATTTTTCACATTACCAAGACTGAACGTGGTTAGATAATACGTGAAATACCGCTACAGTTTTTAAACCTAGCGATTTGTTCACAAACTTGACCGCAGCAGATGCTTGACTTCCAACTATCTAGCGAAGAGCCACGGCGCCTCGTTCCATTGGAAGTCTGTTTATGACTAGTTAGTGCATGGATAAGAATGTGGGTGCTAACTGGTCCCTGATGCAGTTCGTCTGGATGGGAAAGAATTAGAAGGCTGGTCTTCTTGGTGAACTCGGTATGCAAGTGGGTGCGCTCAGCCAGCCCTTGAAAATTGACTGTTATTTTTACAATAGACAAACTGTTTTTCTTTTTATGTCGGCGATTCACGAGTGAGCGATGACCTTCAATGACGTCAGGCTCCCGTCTTACATGTTGATGCCAAAGGGTTAGCAGTCATCACGGATGACATCCTTTTCAACCCAATTATTTCAGCAATGCGCCCACGAACCGGCGTGCTACCGCTAAAAGCGACGGCATTTCTATAATATAAAGCGCTCCCAAGCTCTTTTTCGCGGGTCATTTTTGCCGTTGCCAACTGTTTCTTCATTTTCTTTGCCAGACAATTGGGAACACGAGTGATGGCTGGTGTGCACAGTGATCCGAGCCCATCAGCAGGTACTGAGCTGAATGAGGAACGGCCCTCAACGCCTGTCCAGGTTCTTTTGGATCAATATTTGACTCTGGAGGAAATGAGCCAGATCCAGCAGCAATTCCGACAAGTGTGGTCCGAAAACCGACAAGTTTTGTGGAGTGGTATGCTACGTGAACAGGCACAGAAATGGGCAGATGATCACGGAATGCAGACACTCACGACGGCGATGGGTCCATTGATGAATGAAAATGATCCGAATTGTCCCAGGCATAAAAAGTCCTCGAAGGCATGGTCTAAATACATTCACGGCGCTGCCACAGCTTTTTCTTGGTTCATTTCTGGTGGCAAAATCGTCACGGTATTGTCGCAACCGCCTCCAGAAAGATTTAACCCCTCCAATGGAACCTTTTTTCAGACTGTTGAAAGGCCAATCGTGACAGGAAAGATGGGAAGCCGCAGTGTGGTACGAATGAACGTAGTCCACCCAACAGTGATTGAATCCGTCAACATTTACTACCAGTTATGGCCTAATGACATGGCTCAGTTATGGTTGCAGAGTTTCGGAAAGATAAGAATAATTAACCCTCGTTGGAGGCCAACAAAGGGTCAAAAGGTCGATCCGTCCACATAAAATGCTTAGACCATTCAGCTAATGACACATACAGCAAGGCCACAAGGATAGCTTGAAAGAAAGCTCAACTGCGAAAAGTAAGCAAAATGCAGTGGTTTTATCATGCGCATGCAAATCAACAGAGAAGAAACCGGAAAATTCAGTCATTGTCACCACCAAGAAAAAGCTGTCGCAAAACACAGGAGTGCAGGCTAATACAAAGACAGGAGAGTCCAGTTCTGTTGGCATGAGCAAGACACAAAAGAAGAAGAAGAAAAAGAAAAAGAAAAAGAACAAGAACAAGAATGAGGATGAGTAGAAGAATGTAACAAGGATGGTATGTCAGGATAAACCGTCGGGTATTTCGCTATCAATGGGGAACCAGAATGCAGAAAACTAGGTGAAGACGCTGAAAACTGACGGCATATTCCGTTGGTTTATGGGGCTGTTGCGACCGTGTTACATGGTTTTATGCTCATCTGTTATCAAGCTTCCCTTTCGTGGAGCGAGTAAGAATCGCCTGCCGATGTGCGTAAATGATATGTGCGTGATGAAATAACGGTGTCAAGGGATGTGCAGCAAGATGCAAGTCTGGTTGGTAGATTTTAATCTGTCGAAGTGGCTGTATGTATATCACCATCGCTTTTCATAGTGGGAACGAAGAGTGAGTTGTCTTACTGTTGACTGCGTAGGCGCAGCCTTGCAGCCTTGAAGCGCTTTTAGGCAGTACTGGCCCGCAATCAAAACCGACATTTGTCACAACAAGGAGATTATAACGTGTCGTTTCTTCTCAGACCAGCAACCGTTTACGTCCAAAAAGCGGAAAAAGACAGTACAGAGCCTCGTGAATAAGTATCTTCTTGTAGAAATCAGAACCGAAATTGCCTCTTATATATTGTCCAGAGAGACAGACCTGTGGTATACGAGATGTTGACCTATTTATGGGCAAGATGACCAAGGAATCTCGATTTCGACTGAAGCATCTCTACATCAGAATCATGGACGAAACAGCCGATGGTACGGATGACCAGTACGACGACGATATCAAGAACGAATACAGTAATGAGATGTTTGATGGTACCAGAATGCCAGTCTCTGTACCCCCAAGCAATGTGCAAATGGCATACCCGAACAGGGAGTATCAACAAAATATGTGTAAATGCGATTAATGGATATAAATTCTGTCTTGTATCGGAAATGTTCGGGCCACTTCAAAATTACTTCGGATATTACTAGGGTTGTTTATAAATTATGAAAGCTGTGGTAATATTGACTTCCTCCATCAATATCTTGTACAGGCCAAGTTGAACTACTGCAAGCCTTGTCTATATGAGCCAGGTGCGCCCTCAAAGGCGTCTTCCGCTTGTTACAAATAATACCCCGATACGCAAACTACTGGTTTGGAAGGCTGTTTGCTACCGTATCCTAAGGCTTCAGTTAGTAAATGCTGGTCACTTTTACCGTTCCATGGTGTAACATAATTACTAAATTCGCTTTGCTTACCAATATACTACTAACCAGTCGCTAGAATGTAGATTAGTAACGATTATTTGTGTTGGGTATCGAATTCCGAATGATTCATTTATATCATCTTCATGACGCGAACTTCATACACGTACCAGTACTCCTGAGGTAATACCCTAAGAAATTATTTGTAAGTCTTGATGTAGATTGAAATCTTGGATACCACAAGAAGTGGTCGCTTTCAAATACTTACTAATGCGCCTTGGGTGACACTCTAGTCACAATTAGTAATCATTGCAGTAACAGCGGACTTGTGTATTGAATGAAATCATAATTGTTGGGGTATCAAGTTTATCCACCTACCGTTGAGAAATTCGTTGCTTCATTTGCAATAGAATGGGCCGCAGTGAAGGGATTATCATTAGGGGCACGCTTGATATGATTTACTTGCTGCTCCTCTGAAATACGAGCAACATGTTGATGGGTGCCTTTGAATTCAACATGGGTATCTATGGGGAAGGCATGACTGCTTGAAATAAAAGTCAAAACTAAAAGCGAGAGTGATGTGTTGAGATTCATTGCGGTTATGACAATATCGGTCAAGTAATGTTAGTAAGGAATGTTATGCAAGTATTCACTAAGGGAAAACAAATAAAATGGCAAAGAAAAAGAGACGGTCCGAAATCAGAGGTACTACTCTATATACTTTATTCCGTGATGAGTAAATGTGCGGAATTCAAGTCACCGTGGTATTACATGTTAGCGGAGCTCTATGGACCCACTTTCACTTGTCTTATTCCCTGAGTACAGCCTTGATTGCACGAACCTTTCCTTCGCGATTTATGCGTCACATGGCAACCTATTATACTATTCGGGATCCAAAAGCAGCCATCATGGTATTTATCTTGAACACTAAAGCAAATTTGATATATAAGCGTAAATCTTATTGCAGAACACGAAGAATCAATCTATTTCTCAAATTGATCAATACTGCGTGCTGCTAACATCAAAGGCCCCTGTAGCCTGCTGCAATATGTTTTACCAACTGACCAATAACCACGCTCTCGTTAATTCAAGATATTATGTTATCATGATGTAATGTTCAAAAAGAATCAGAATGAGACCAGAATATCGGCATCTCATACCATGTTTTAGTGTAGACTGGAATTACCAAAAGTTCTACTTTACTTGTTGCAGAGCTTTATCACACCCCTTATCAGTGGAACAATCATATATCTCAGTTGAGCTATCCAGATAATATCGAACTATCTTTTCCCTTGTAAACCGAAAATCGACTTCTCCCAAGCATACACACGTATTTTAAATAATTGTGAGTCTACGGTGGCTCTGGTATATGGGGAGGTAAAACAACCTGCTTACAAAGTCGATTTGATTACTGGAACAAGGTGGGGCTCAACAACAGGTCCTCCCTTGAGGCATCGCGTCACAACATGATGCGTCATGTCTTAGAACACCTGGGCTCCGAGCTCAACACATTAACGACCCTTGATTGGCTTCTCTGAAGCTCAAAATCAAGATTGTATGAAACCCGAGACGAGACGGTTTTGTCACGTTCTTTGGAAATCATAGAACGCGACTCATCACAGTCAGCTTTAGACATCCATGTACCAGTACGAATATATCTTTCTTTCTACTCAACGAAAACCAAATGAATTTTACATGCGTGACAAATGACTCGAAGTTATCGATGACGCATTTCCCCCCAATAGTGTGATGTGGCAAGGTTCCCTCCACTACTACTCAGATAGCTCTGAAAGCTCAATGCCCACTCGCGCAATATCACACGAGAGCCAAAGTAACTGCTTGACAGTTTGGATCAATAGTTTTCCCCACTCTTAGGTAACCAGAACAAAGTTGAGTATTACCTCCAAAGTTTTGCGTTGTGCAGGTCAATATTGAAAGAAGATCCGACCATGACCCAGTGCAAATAAACGTATTAATGATGGCGTCTTTGCTATTGCGGAGCCTTATTGGCTGAATTGGATCATCGTCATATCATAACGCGACTATTTTTCGCCTGCCTGCGTGTAAATACTGCCAGATACCAGTTTCAACTATACAGAAGCTTGGCTAAATGTTATCAGGTTGTCACCAAAGCTTACCACCGTATAATAACCAGATTTGTCTTCTGATAACATCATTATCCCGGTTTGTGAGCAGGTAGGCGAGGGTATTGTGTTTGTGTTGGTAACAGAGACCACTGCTGTGCCTGTATACAGGGATAGACTTGATGTAGTAGAAGCCGATTTGGCTGACGTAGCAGAGGCTGAGGTTATTTTGATCTCTGTGGAAATAGAACTAGCCATTTTGGTGACAGTGATTGTCACCGCTGGGGCGTACATCACAGTCTTGGTGGTAGTAGATCGAGGTTTTTTTTATTAATGCAAATGCACCTGAAGGCCAAAGTACCCTAGCCTTCAGAAATGATGTGGTAGTGGATATGGAGGTGACCTGCACAGCTGTGGTCGTCTTTGGCTTTGTAGCAGTGATTGTCTCTGTCGTATCAACAGTTCTTGATTGATCATGAGACAATACCCTATTTTCATAGTCTTAGGGGCCGACATTGGGCACTGTGTGATTGTTACATCTAAGAAAGCCCTACAATATTAACTGACTGAAACTTGATCCATCTATGCTTCAGTTAGGCTTAGATCCATTTAAAAGAAAGCTTTGATCTTACCGATTTAAGACATCTTGGAACCCTGCAATACGTGTGGCGAGACCTCGCGGCTACCGCGCTCGATGACACAACCAGCAAACGTGTTGCTAAACCACAAAGAATCCGGATGAACTGTAAGAAAATAATCAGGTATTGCTAAGTGGGTGGATTGAAACGATAAATCGCCACCAGGTAAAGGCGAATATATAAACTGCGATAAATTAAGTTCACAACCAATATCAAATCATGCCTAGGAGCTCATGGGTTTGTTCCGGCGTCTGCCAGACCCACCCAGTATCTCCACTCCGGACAATGCTTGAGAACATCAAGTGCATGAGGCATGATATAGCTGGATGAATTCTATTTCAAAAGTGAATGTTACGTATACTAAATGTTTAAAAGCGTTAGTCAAACCCAACCATATGCAATCTAGTTGATTCTTGTGTCGAAATAGCACACCTAACTCTGAGGCGACAACAATTGTAGATTTCTCTCGAGGATGGACGAAGCGCTAATTTTATGGGCCTTGTGGACAGGCTTAATGAAATGGTGCAACTTTCACTTGAGAATTTCATCCGTAGACGTGTCATGTTGTCAAGTAACTTTGCTCTATGTGAATGGAGACTTATGAATTTCATTTTCAAGCACGAGAACTGGAGGCGAAATATCTTATACCCGAGAAACGACAGAGTAGCTCACAAACAAGGTCTGAGCAGAACTCTTTATCCAGGAATGATGCCTAAGTAAATTGAAGTCCAAGTTTCAAACTATATCCTTAAAAAGGTTACGTAGGTCATGCAAGCCCTATGAATATTACTTGCAGGAATGGGCTCTTGTCTTCACCCTCACAGGTGCACCATCCTTGTTATGTGAAGTTGCCTTGCCCGTTGTATACATCCTGTTACCTTCGACCATTCGGCGATCTAATTTGATGCCTCGTTGTAATTGAAGTTTGTCCCATTCTTCCCAAGCAATCTCAATATCAAAGTTTCGCACAACAAGCACCAACATCAGTTTGAGCACTACCATGGCCATCTCTTGCCCAATGCACCTTCTGGGCCCTAGTTGAAAGCCCCGCCAGAGATTTTTCCCTGGATACAGTGCATGATCGCTTGGGACTACGTATCGATCTGGAATAAACTCAAGAGGATTAGGGAAGTTTTCTGGGTCGCGATGTATAGTGATAGAGCTGTCAAAAAGATCGAACCCATCTGTTGGCCACGGTGAGTTGTATCCCTGTACCTTAAAAGTAAAGTTCGGCTGTCCTTGTCTGATTGTAATCATCGCCGGGTCCAAGCGGAGCGTTTCTTTGATGACACCTGCTGTGTATTTTAATGAGTCTAAAAGGTGAGGAGCTTCTAGGATTCTATCGCTAGTACTGCTGGGGTCAGCGCCAAAGACCTGATCATGTTCTTTTCTCAGTTTTTCCAGACATTCAGGATTGAGTTGCAATTGCTTGAAAATCCGTGGAATGGTAAGTGTGATGGCATCATCACCACCAGCATTATCACACGCTGGTGTGTCTTAGATAGGTACTAAAGGGGCAGTGACACCGTGTGACTGATGCTCACGTGACATATCTCATCACCAAATCGATTCCGACGCTATGGATAGCTATCACAACTCAATCTCTTTGCTTTAAGCACAAATAGATTTTTTTAGTAAAGTGTCGTGATGTAGCGGTAACTATTATCTGGAGCACAGTCAAGAGTGAGGTTAGTACCCTTCTTCGGTTGGTTCCTATGATAGTGAATAATACGCTAGACAGTATTGACAGTTTCATGGAGACCAAATTGAGTATCAATTGTAGGATTTATCGCAAAATATATCTATGTGTCTAAGTTAGAATGAAATACTGGGATCAAGCTAAGTACAATTGGAGCCGTTTCGTGACTCAGGCCGAACATAATCCTTTTAATCACGGAGAAAACCATTCGTAATAAGGCCGAGATTGAGATTTCTTTGTTGAGCTTGTACGGAATTTTCCGTCGGCATTTATCCATAGCACCAATTTTGGAACATATACATCATCAACTAGACTATCACTGTCCAAATCTCGGGGACTTCCTTGCTTGTGATTACCGCAGAGTAGTATGTCCAGAGATCACGTACATCGAATTGCTTCTACGTCCAACAATGGGCAGTACCAGTACTTCTCAGTTCAACATGCTTGAATGCATCTTGATGTACTCAGAGTACCCAATGACCAAGTATTACTCAAGATATGGATAAGCAGCTTCAACATGCAACGTCCAAAATGCGAAAGGAGGATTTCGATATAAGAAGCCCACGGCCACCCGGCTTCAGTAGACCCGTCATCGACACACATCAATCAGTCCTATCTCCGATTCCTCCTATTATAAAATGCCTTTGTTATCTATCCCTTCGGTTTGTAAACCACCTGAGACCAGCAAGGTTCCAAACTTCTTTTCTCGTTATCCTGCTGCCATCAACATTGGTGCACGACGCGTCGAGAATGCATTGCACAGTGTCGACAGGCAAGCCACAAAGACTGGAAGCAGAGAACGTCGTCGTGCTGAAATCCGAAATACCTACACTTCTGGCGACCCTTTCAGAATATGCCACTGCTCAGCTGATCCTGATAGGCTTGTCTTGTTGGCCAGTATCATTGAAGTCATGTGGATACACGACGGTAAGCTTATAACCATTCTAATGTGAGAGGATGACAAATGAAGGACCCTGAGCTAATATAAGGATCAAATCCAGACGTGACAGAAGAGGTTGACTACGCTACTGTTGGAATTCTAATCTTTAAATCCCAAGAATCTTTCTAACGAGCCTATAGGCGTGTAAAGAGCACGATATACTCGCACAAGCGCTTCGACTGGATCTCGATCTATCCAAATTTGAACCAGAGAACCTACGTCAAAAAGCCCTAGCCCCCCTCATTCGCAAGGCTATCGATGCCGACCCACAGCATGCTCCCATTCTGATGAAGACTCTGAAACACTATCTGAAAACCTTTGACAACCGTGATGATGAATTCTACACAATGGAAGACTATATGTCCCATAGAATTTCCAATTGCGGCTACTGGCAAGTTTTTACCAGCTCCCAAACATTCCCCCTCCAAATGCTGACATGTCTACATGAAATAGGATGTCTTCCATGTTTATTCGATGGGGAATGAATATGACACTCTCCGAAGAAGACTACACCAGCATCAAGAATTATGACCATGCAATGGGGAACATTCTGGGCCTAACAAATGATTACTATAGCTGGAATATCGAAAAAGACCGTCCAGCCGATCGAGTCCTCAATGGAGTAAGGGTTTTGATGAAGGAACACAGTGTAACAGCAGAGGTAGCACACACCATGCTACTGGGCATAATTGTCGAGGAAGAGTCACGATCTGCAAAACTAAAGGAAGAAAGATTGAAGAAGCCAGTTTCGGACGAAATCTTGCAATATTTCGAGGCAATCGAATTGTACGTTGGTGGGAGTTGTTATTGGCATGCAACTGCTCCTCGCTACCAGATCTTTGAGTAGTGCAGCTTACTGGAGCTCATTTATCATGTTTGGCGGCTATGCTAAATCAAAACACTCTTCTTTTTCTTGGGCGTGAAATAGTGGAAAGGACGTGATCCCTTGATACCATGATGCAGCCTCCTTATACAAGCAAATTTTCAATTTAGAGATTCGATCAAATCTTGTGCACCCCAAAGGCGCTTTCTTATTGCCGTGAGGTGCAGGCCCTAGTTTTTCTAGTCCATGGTCGTGTTGAATTATTCTACCTTTGACATGCTACGCAATCTATTCCTTCCCATACAGGCGATTTTCAATTGTAAATTATAAAACTGCAATAAACACCATAATTAAGGGAAGATGAAAAATTGGCTTCTCGTAATACGCGCAGAGGAACACGACATCAGTGGCCTTGAGTGATAGTCTGGGACCTTTCCATCGCTTCATGTATGAAGATGAATACATGAACCTTGAAACTTTCCAATTTTCACTGGCCGAAAAGCTAATGTTTACCACCCGGCAAAGACATAGTACAATATTGTATGCTCATAAATGTTTTGGGAGCGCTTTATTGGTATTTAATTTATCCTAGGCGTCAAAGGGTAATTTTTCTACTCGGAAAGAAATCATGGTTATTTAAAGAAAAATTAAAATACATTCATAGTAGTGATAGAACTTTTATAAGCTAGCCCCCAGCTTCTACTCGAATCAATTTTGGTAATGTATTTACTCGATTAATTGCCGATATGTGAGTGCAGAGAAGAAGCAGGTCAGAAATTACGCTCAACTTATACTACATCTTTGTTACAACTCGAAGAAAATTCCACAAGCCCACTCTTGCATAACAAGTACCTCGCATTGGGCACATTTTAGTGTAATCGATCGATGATTCTTTTTCTATATCAGCCGAATGCACTATGCGCATAATATGCATAACTTACTTTTCTTTGGAAAGATCTCCTTTGTCTGAGGTTGTGATTTCGACCTGGAAGTCGCTGACAATGGTTTTGAGTTGTTCAACATCCAAAGATGCTTGTCCCCTCTTGAGAGCGCTAACGTGTCCCCCAATCCATCGGATAAGGACAAACTTTCCGTTTACGCGGAGGTAAGCGTACTGAACTTGGTCCTTTCGGAACATGGAGGCTAGATCCGGAAAATCACAGCCGATGTCGATGGCGATGATCTTGTCGCCATTGTACTCGAAGCGAGCCCATGTGAAGTCGGACCCGGGAGCGTGGATTTGGGCGTAGGAGTACTTGACGTCTGGACTAAAGGTAACCATTGTGAGCTTTTCAAAATGATGCTACAGGCAAGCTTGACAGAACTGCGGAAAGGTATTGATTGACCTCTGGTGAGAAGCTTGAAGACGTCAGCTCACCGAACATTTGCTTAAGTAATTCGTCACACGCCCAATGGCAGAAGTGGCGGGAAAGCCTGGCTTCGTGGCATCGACACTTAACACTGTTGAACCAATGACTTCAAGGTGGCGTCTGTTAGTGTGGGTGATCACTCCACGGATTGGAAGCATAAAGTGGGCCATACGTCAGACGGGCCAGTCACCTTGGTTAGAACAGATCCCGTGCCTCGTTGTGTTACCCGGTGAAGTTCGCGTGTTGGCCCTAATGCAGGGCGAGGTGCTCAGTCCCCGTCTTCTGCATTCAAGATGCTTCTGCCATTATGAATGTCAGAAGCATGCTGTGCCATTGAAGGAAATCAACTTTTGTGGATGACAATATTTTATCCTGTTGAAGACCTAACGCGTTTTAAGTAAGGTCCGTATGAAAAGCGTAGCTCACGACGCGGACGCGTCCGGGCAACGGCTACCCTATAATGCTAAGGCAACTACTGTTTTATTCTATACTCTGGGTTCCCTTCTGGGCATTGTCTCGAGTTGGCTTGTCAATGATCATCAATTGGTATTTTATGACACTAAATATGAACTAAAAAAGTATAAATTCTTGACAGATTTGGGATATTGAATTGATCGACATTCAGCAACACGCGCCATTTGTATAGGTGCTGATGGAGTAGCGGTGCAACATGTTCTCAAAATTCATTAGACTTTCTTTCATGGTTGGTGGTCATACTAATCTTACAGTTTTGTTGAAGATAAATAGTATGTTCTATTGATCTTCAACAAAACAACAAGTGGCAACAAACTTAATTATTTTTGACTCCTCTTATTTTAGCCAGAGCTGTTGGTTGACATGTCGAAAGGGTGCTGCCTGAAATTAGTGGAGTGGGCTATTTCGGCGCTAACACGTTTGCGGTATCTCCCGAACATATCCAACCAAGTAAACTAAGTCTTCAATGCTCAACCAAGAATATTCAAATAAAGCACCATTCTATTTGAACCTTCACGGCCATCAGTTGGAAAATTCCCTAGAAAGCCAACATGGCCGACTCTGCCCCTAAAATTGCTGAGCGTGAGCGTCATGAGGCGCCAAGCCAAGTGGCTAAAAAGGCCAAGATCCTTGCCAACATGATTAAAGAGAGCACACATTTTATCGTTTTTACAGGAGCCGGCATTTCTACTTCCGCAGGTATGTTCTGGAAGCTCAATCAGCTTCTCTCATAGTTGTTTGACACCCAATTTAGGAATCCCCGACTTCCGTGGCCCCCAGGGCGTTTGGACGTTGCGGGCACAAGGGAGAAAAACGAAAGACGATGTCAACACTCTGCAGGCTATACCTACGCCTGCACATATGGCTCTTGTCGAGCTGCAGAACAAAGGTTTGCTAAAATATCTCATCAGCCAGAATTGTGACGGACTGCATCGAAGAAGCGGAATACTTCCCGTAAGATGCACCGCACAACACCATCTTTCACATTGCGTTGCGTGACTGAGTCTATTCTCAGGAGAATATATCCGAGGTTCATGGTAATAATAATCGCGAATATTGTAAAGATTGTGGCAAAGAATACATTCGCGGTAATGATTTTCCAAGGTGCTCGCTCCTGGCTTCCACTCATAGCAATTCTTACAGATTTTCGTGCCGTCGCCAAATACGAGAAAACGGTTCACGATCACCGGACAGGAAGAAAGTGTGTTCTGTGTGGTGGGGCCTTGCTGGATAGCATCATCAATTTTGATGAGCAATTGCCACAAATACCTCTCGCACAAGCCCGCGACCATGCGGCAAAGGCTGACCTTTGCCTGGTACTCGGCTCGTCTTTGACCGTGACTCCGTCGAATGAGATTCCTGAACTCGTTGGTGAAAGAAAGGAGGCGAGTTTGGCCATTTGTAATCTTCAGTCCTGGACAACCTGTGCAAACTGCGCATTCATTCCGACATTGATAGCTTGATGATTGGGGTCATGAAACAGCTCGACATACCGATTCCTCGCTTCATTCTTCAGCGCCGCCTGCTTATTCAAATTGAATCCCATAGCGACTCGAGGCATCAGTTGGCTGTGTGTGGTATTGACGTCGACACGACTCCGGTCTCGTTTCTGAAGTCTGTCAAGTTGGAAAACAACAGACGAACCATTCGCTCAGAGCCCTTTTCTATTCAGTATAGAGGCGATCTGGAGCCTGGAATACAGTTCGATCTGGAGCTGGAATTTATGGGAAACTACGGAGAACCGAATTTGAAGCTCACTCACGAATACAAGAGCAGCGAGGATGCAAAAGCGCTGTATCTTCTCGAATACAATCCCGAGACTGGAGAGTGGAAGACAGATCGAGCTGAAGGCGTGGACTCTGTATCTAGTTGATGCATTGATTGTTAGAACTAGAAGTAATCACAAGGTTTTCGGGTAATATTACATTACATCCTTCAACTGAGGTGTCAGCTGACTCAGCAGGCTGGACGGTAAATAGGGTGATGCAGCGCATGTTGGTAATAAACCATGTTAGCATCTCCTCCACGGCTTTCTTGGCTCTTGATCCTCCGCACGACAAGAACTATGCGCAGATTCTATAAAAAGTCCAGATTGGGCTGCAAACGATGTAAATCACGCCGCAGTAAATGTGATGAGGCGCGACCGTTGTGCGGCCGATGCTCCCAATCAAAACTCCAATGCTCTTTTCTCGCTGAGGCGTCCACGTTGCCGACTCACTCCTCTCTCGTTGCCCAGCCGCCTGCTCCAGGAGATCCCTGGCTCGATGAGCGGTATGGCTCACTCCACCTCCGCCTACTTTACCACTTTCAGCATGATCAGTATCATGATACAAAATCGCTGCATCCGGGATTGAAACATGTACAGGGCTTATTCATTACGGCTGGCTTTGAGGCACCCTACCTAATGGATGAGTTGTTGGCCTATGCGGCAGCGCACAAGAGTACTCTGGACCAAGAAATGGGCCCGCGTTATATTTTGGAGGCTACCAAGTTGCAGACCCGAGCTTTGGCATCATACAACGGTGCACACAGACAAATATCTGCTTGCAACTGCTTGCCCATGTTTATTTTCTCATCTCTGCTGAGCCATCACACCATCTTTTGCATGAGTGTGTCTGTGAATGATGGACTCGACGCTCTCCTCGATTATCTGACTCGTTCCATCGCAATCCACCGTGGGCTCATTGCCATAGCCAAGGTATCATGGCCCATGTTTCCAGAACAGACCCAAGAACGCCTGATGCGCAGCTGCAGGCGTGGCTTTGCGCCGATTCCAAGCAGCCTTGATTCCCGAGGAGAGTGCGATGCTCTGTTAATGAAGATCTACACGGCCGACATTGAACCTGCGTCTATCGGACCACTTTGTCGTACCGTGGAGATCTTGCAAGACCGATTCGACACTATTTACACAACCAGCTCTCATGCCATGTGGGCTGCAGTGCAGGATTGGTTAGTTGCTATATCACAGGACTATGTTAAACTTCTGAACCAGAAACACCCATTGGCGCTCGTGGTTCTCGCACATTTTGCAGTTCTGTTGCATC
Source organism: Calonectria montana (assembly GCA_022606435.1). NCBI lineage: Eukaryota > Fungi > Ascomycota > Sordariomycetes > Hypocreales > Nectriaceae > Calonectria > Calonectria montana. Next base: position 5,374,584 of record JAIZZI010000004.1, read on the forward strand.
ACGTGGCGGGGCACTGGTTTGTGAGAGATCTTGGCATCCGTCTAATCTGTCTCATCGAAAATCACTTGGGGACTGGCTGGGAGGATTGGCTAGAATGGCCAAACCGTACAAGGATGGGTGCAGCTTGAAATGTGCCTGAATTTGTGCGGATGATTATCGAGTGGATGAGGGCGTGGTCAAGCACAATAATGAACTGTAAATAAATAATGATGTTTATTCTCAAATGTCGACGTCTCAAAAGGAATGATCCATCCAACATATGGTAAATCAACAAACTATCTTGAGACAACATAATGCATATAACGGCCGACTTCTCTCTCCCAGACTCGATTCGTTAGGAAGCTGAAGAGGCCTCAACTCTTGCTTGATGGTATGCCTTCACCATGAGTCGAAAGTCTGCATCCTCCTGCGTATCATTCTGCTGATACACCTTGACAATTTCGTTTCCGTCGTCGTTAAGGTCTAGGAACCATGCAAATGCTCTGCTAAACCTTTTTCCGTCGTTGAATGTCCCGCTCAACTCAGACCGCAATGCCGCCTTCATGTTTGTAGTGTCAATGGTCAGGTCGAAAATCTCATGCTTGTCAAAAATATAGAATTCCACGGTTCCAAATTCTGCCTCATATTGGGTGGGGGACATTGAAAAGTCTGCTGGCAAGCCCACTGATCGGAGGAAGTGAGACGGTCCAAGATATCGCACACAGTCTTTGGTAAGATGATTAGATAAAGTGTGAATGTCTTTTGTGTGGCTGGCGTCAATGTAGGATCTGAGAAACCCTTTGGTTGTCTTCTCGATTGCATTCGTAAGTGCCGACATAGTTGTGGATGGAAAAGGATTCTTTATGATGGTTTTATTTAGTTTACTTGGATATTCTGTTGAAGATGAATGGCTAGTAAATCTTATTAAATATTCATACGTGGCTCATATGAAGTTTTGTTCATGAAACTCATCAATTGGCTCCCATGAGTTTATCCAACCGTGAGCATCTATGTACGATTATACGATGTTACATTGCGCAAGATCCAAAACTCGCTAACGATTACTCCACCATTTTATCTATTGCCCAATCATACCTCTCTGTATACGCTTTTACGATCTTACGTGAGCTTGGGACTAAACCCCTGATGATCGCTGTAAGCAAGTCTAGCCATACCTGGCACGTGGCTGATCTGGATGTGTGTTGATGTTTACGGGGCGTGCTTTGTTGCAGCGAAATATCAAAAATAAGGTCCTTGTGGAAGCTCGATCGGATCCCAGATGGGCTATGGCTGTAATAAAAGAACATTGATACAGCTGCATAGAATTCTCGGTATTCGGGCGTTTCATGACGCCATTTTGGGGATATGCCATTTTTATCTTGGATGCAGGTTGATCAAACGAGCTAGCCCTGTGCAGGATCGTTTAATGCACGCATCACATCATTGAACCCGCGCATGTTGATTATTAATCCCCAGTCGAGCACCGAGTGTGTTGCTTGGTTGGATTATTCGGATCTATGATGCAGTTCAACGCCATATGCTGACAAATGGTCAGGGATTCGCAATCACTTCGGAGTCCGAAAGTCGTGCCTTGCGCATATGATTATCGTATAAAAACGGCATGCATCCATCACCATGAAACAAAAATCCACCCACAGCAGCCTATTCATACGCCCTTCAAACATCATCCAACCATGACAGGAACCCAGAAAGCACTCGTTATTAGAGAGATTGGCCAGCCGCTAGTGTTAGTCAGCGACCGAGCCATCCCACAACCAGAAGAAAACCAGGTCCAACTCAAAGTATCAGTGGCCGGAATCAACCCTCATGACGAAAAGGCGAGGGCATACGGTCTTTTTGTTAAAGATCATCTCCCTGCACTCATAACCAATGATGTTGTAGGCACTGTCACCAAACTCGGAAGTGGCGTACAAGCTTATGCTATTGGAGATCGAATTGTTTCACATGCTGGTTTTTCTGGGGGCCAATATCTTCAGAACGGTCTGCAAGAATACGCCGTAGCCGATGTTCCATTCTCCGCCAAGATCCCTGACTCGATATCAGACGACGAAGCTGCCACCATTCCTACCAACATCATTGCGCCGTTGGTGGCCATATTCGATACGTTGCAGATTCCCGCACCCTGGGCTCCCGAGGCTAGCGCCTTTGACTATGCCAATACCACCATCCTGATCGTCGGTGGTGGATCCAATTGTGGCAAATTTGGAGTCCAGTTGGCCAAGTTGGCGGGTATTGGCAAGATTGTTGTGGTTGGCGGACCGGAAGAGGAACTAGTTTCGTACGGTGCAACTCATGTCCTTGACAGACACGGCGGCGACCAAGTTGTACTCGAACGCATTCGTTCTGTGGTTGGCGATGATCTCGTCTATGCCTACGACACGATTAACCCTCCGTCCGGGCAGATCCTAACGTTAAACGCCCTATCAAGTCGCAAGCATGGTAAGCTTGCTAGATTGCTCCCATTGGGGCCCGTTGATGAATCAAAGGTGTTGGGCAAGGAAGCAGGATTCGAGGTTTTGAATGTTTTCGGCTCCTCCCAAGTCAAAGCAAAACTCTGCACGCCGTTTTGGGAACGCCTACCGACATATCTCCGTGAGGGTAAAATCAAGCCACTTGCCTTTGTTGTGAAGGAGGGCCTTAGTGAAGAGAATGTGAATGAGGTATTGGACTCCTATCGTGATGGAAAGCGGGTCATTAAGACTCATATACATATTTAAGAACTGAATTATTGAGCAAGACAACTTTGATTTGTCTATTTATTTACTTAATATTTGTTTTCAAATCACTTATTCTGTTCCCTAGGCACTATAGCTTTTATCACCTCGCTATACTGTTTAGGTATAATCACTAATCTATAAATATAAAGCTTCATGGCTATTATCGTATTAACTATCCTCTCTCCGTTACGAATCATTTTCCCCCACCATTAAGTTGGCAAAGATGGAATAGGACGTCTCTAAATCGGACCGAAAATGAATTTTATTCAACGGTGTAAGAATGCTCTTACACTATTATCTCGTAAATCTTACCTCAAGGAATTATAATACAGACAAGGGCCAGAAGAAGCTTGAATGAGAAAGGCATTAACGATACATGAAATGAGAAAGCCATTTTTGAACCTGAAACTATGCCAATACTACTTGAGATACAATTGCCTTACACACTACTCCGTCAATTAAGCCGCACCACTTGCTTGCCTCCAACTACTCCACCTTCTCGCAGTTTGTTTAACCCTTCTAAAATACCTTCAAACCCGTCTTGCAGTTCAATAGTTGGGATTGGCTTTATAATATGTGTTATTTCCGGCAACACCTCATAAAAGCGCACAAGCGCCTCGCGATCTGAAGGGCTTGCCGCGAACTTTGGGCCAATTGGCGGAAGCCACTGAAAAGAGCGGCCAAATAACGTGTAAGCCATAATAGGATCATATGTTACACCCGGAATTTGGGATTTCCCGTTGGGCAGTAGCGTCACCACTTTGCCTCCGTTGCCTTTTAGCACCTCTGCGCAGACCTGGCTAGAATTCCCCTCGGAAAAGCAGTCCACCGCCTTTGAAATTCCGGGATATTTTTTCGTAACCTCTTTTGAAACATGTGGTGATTTATAGTCGTACACAGCATCTGCACCATAGCTTTTGACCAACTCAAATGAACGTGGCGAGGCCGTTGTGACAACGGTGTAGCCGGCCGCCTTTGCGATTTGTATGTGAAAGAGGCCGGCACTCGTGGATCCTGCGTAGATGAACACAGCCTCTTTGCGGGGGCTTTTGATGGCACCGTCAACGAATGGTAAATCATGGCGAACGTTGAGACTTAGCATGGCTGTGACGGCGGATATACCAAACGTGGTTGCGTCTGTGTCACTCATGTTGTCAGGAACTTTCCAGGCCAGATCTGAATCTGTTTTCAAAAATCCTGCAAAAGCGCCTCTGTCTTGGTATATGCCTCCATGTACAGCACCAGCAACACGGTCGCCGACCTTCCACTTCTCCTTGGCTGCCTCACCCACCTGGTGAACCACCCCGGCGTAGTCGCAGCCGATGATTGATTGTGGAGGAGAGATCACATCCAGGTGTTTAAAGTCGGTCGGGTTCAGAGCAACTGCCTGGACCTTGACGAGAATCTCGTCTTTGGAGATGGTAGGCACGGGTACATCTTGGACACTCCCGCCTTGCCCGCCGCTGGTTTTATTTCTCGCCGCGTTAATCAGTCTATTGAAAAGACCCCGATTTGATACGAGGGCTTGCATAGTGGTCTGATGTAGTGGGAAAACTGCTGATAAAAACGAAACAATGTGCAAAATGCGTGGGATATGGATAATTTGTTCGACATTTGGGAGCAAGATGCTGAATATAAGTCGCGACATGTACATGAGAAAAGGTTCCATATGCTTGGATAACCTTCCAACAACACCATCCTAGCATCTAGCGATATTGCTCCTGCCGAGGTCTTACCGGCACTCTTACATAAATCCCCGGTTTGAGTCGGTGCAACTGCGCTCCGCTTAATGGTGGAGTTTCTCATTAGCGCGATTGAGACAAGCTTAGCCCTGCACGGACAATGGGGAGACTTGCCATCATGGCCCACTCATTGGGCTAGTGCAGTTTGTCTTCCATTATTAATAATAATACTAAAGTATGAGCGCGTCACGAATTGCGGACCAAAAAAGGATGAAAGAACGCGAAAGGTATGGCCCCAGTAATCACCAGACCAACAGGAATAGGGGAGAAGGGTTCGACGGCAAGTGAAGAAAAGGTGTTCTTTGATTCGGCCATTATTCATCGACAGCATAACATTTTGCGGCGTAAAACTTCGGCACGATTTATCCAATATTGAGAATATAGAGACCCTGAAAAATGTGATTTAATGTAATAGCTGTTGGGCTTCCGAAAACCGTTCCTAATATATCATCCAGACCTGCGCTGGAGGAGCGGGAAATAGCGCCGTCATCTGAGAGCCGCTACAGGGTAACTATTCAGGTTTGATCTTTAAGTCAAGTAATGGACTCGGGTGGTGTTTGGGAAGGCAAAGGATGGGCGTTGTAGCAAGGGGTAATGCTGATGCATAAAAGGTCCTTGCTCAAATTAATTATTTTACTCTGGTGAAATAACTGCCAAAAAACCAACACATAGAGCTAACTCTCATCAAAGTTTAATCGGAATTTATATCTGCTTTCAAGACTTGGAGTTGTTCTCCTATTAAAACTGGTGTTGAGCAAGACTTTGATATCTGCACCTGATAACCGAGCTACACTATATCAGCCCAGACCCATGAAACCCCGATTTCATTGTTTTTCACTTATGTATACTCCATGCATTGCTCCGCATTTCCTTGATGGTAGTGACTTTGATGTTAGGAAAATTTGAGTTCATAGCCCTCTCTGTAGGAAAGTCAAATACTCCTTCAGTTACCCAGAATACGAAAACTGAAAAGAGGCGCTGTACCCATTCCTTTGAAAAATAGGAATATGCGGCCCTTACTATAACCCTAATCTATTTTAGGAACATTAAAGAAGGAATAAAATAGAGAAGTTAATTTAAGCTACTAAATAAACTTAATAGTTAGAAAGGATTAAAATTAAATGGGTAAATAAGTTAAAAAGGGAAAGTAATATCTCAAGAACCGTGGCAAATGCCGTAGTTCTAGAAATAGAGGTTATCTAGGATTACCAAAAAGTGCTCAGGCTTTTAGAGGAGCAGAATAAGAGGAGGATAGAGGAGAACCAAGAAGTCTCATCCACACGGAAGAACAAGACGTCTTGAATAGAGATTATACACATCATATAGAGGATATCTATTGTTGAGGCTGGTGAGGTGGCTGAACGATTAGCGTAACAGTGAGCATCAGCCCTATTCTGCACCCACTCCAGATCCCTGCACATTGCCCTCCGAGTTTCGTTTAATTCTTAAACATGATAAGCTGATGGGTATTAACAGGGTTTATGTCAGTAGATAGATCATATCCGTAAACACCACACTTTCCATGGAAGTTGTGTGTCCAACAGTCGTTTCATAATCACTTTCGGGGTCCATCTGCTTTCTCTTAATTTGAAATCAGGAAAATTTCGAACGGTAGTAATTAGTGACATTTCACTATTTTGACCTAAGAAATCAACTGGGTGCCAAGAGCCGCAATTCACTTTCTCAATCTAATGTTGTCATGTTCAACGAACACGGTGACCACTGCAACCAGTATATATTATTAAATTTAAATCACGTCAGTAGAACTTTCCCGGCTCCGGTTCCTCTACATCCCAACTAGAAATACTGCAATGATTTCCACCAGGCACGACCCCCCACCTGACTAGTTTCTTGGCCGCATCTTCATCACCCGCTGGAGCATGAGATGCAGCACTCACCACGCCTGAACATGACCCTCCTACGGGAATCGCGGGTGTGAATCTTCTGAGACTACCTCCAACGGTCACCAGTAATATCAGTGCTGCTAGAGAAATGGAGAATATGATGGCGATGGGAGAAAATCCACATTTTAGTATGGATGCGGATGAACCTTTTGACGGCTGGCTATCTTTGTAAAACCTCAGCCTTACAACAAAAATCGACTGGGAGATTAGCCAATGGAGGGTGGCAGATCCAACGATGAGGGGGATTCCGTATCTCTAGACAGAACGCCACCAAACAACTCATTAGTACAAACTCCAATGTATAAACACGCAACATATATCTCTAGATATTCACTTACAAATGGGAGCGACAGCCAATATGTCTTCCGTTGCTGTCCAACTGGGTATGTCGTACGAAGGCCCTTGTGCTTTCTCCCACAGCTATGCCACTCAACTTCAGCGAGCATAGCCGTCCACATGCCATTTACTAGAGGATAAAGTAGAGACAATACCAACTGTGGCAAGTTGGAAATCATGGATACACTCAAAGGTCCTTCCAGCGAGAGGTTGATGATGCAGTCGAGGCCCACCTCTCCAAAGCCTCTGTCCAAAAGCTGCCCAATGCTTGGAGGGGACTCAAATGACATTCCCTTCACTCCCAACACGACGAATACACTGGCCACAAAGAGCGTAGAAACAGAGCTGTCACCACGTCAGCTTGAAAACATGTAATCAGCGGGCGGGGTTCAAATCCTACAAAGCCACTGCTATTTTGTATCTTCTTTCCGAAAGCGCAAAAGCCCACCGGCGCTTTTTCACAATCCAAGGACGAATCCCACTTTCCAAGTATAACTTCTCATTGGGGTCCTTGGATAGAAGCTCAAAGCACTTGGTGGCTGGATCTGGGTCATCAAGGAACGAAGCAATGGCATCTGGTACACGATCAGCAATATCCAGAAATGACATGGCTAAAACGAACCGCCAATGGTCAGGAGAGGTTGATTTTCCATGAATGCGAATGTCAGAGCTAGGCCCAGTAGTTTGACAACATTGCATCCAATTACGATGCCAAATAGAGTTACGTTCACCAGGAGCTTGCAGTGCTCAACTGATGATTTGGCGAGGCAATACTCCACCTGGGTCATTGTAGAATCAGAAGACTCCCAATTGTCTAGAGAAACCCACCAACCATTGTCGAGGGTGGATGAGTTACATTTGCCACTAGAGTCAGTATAATCTGCGTTGCACCTCCAATTTACAGACTTAGACACTTCGGGGTCTATTTTGAATATAGACTCGGGAATTGATGCATTGTCCGTTTGAGATAATGTAGAAGGATCGATGACCAGGATGACATCGTCCGAGTTCGAAATGAACTTTTGGTTGTATATCGCCAGGCATGTTGGATTATCAAGCCTTTTAAACTTGTCAATAGCCTCTTTGGTTTGCTGGTATTCCTTTTCCTCGTATTCGTATATAAGGTTTTTGAGATCGGCCTCGTTGGCTAGGAAGACTGAGTAGTGGTTCGCGCTCGATTCAAGTGATACGATCGAGTTATAGCTATAGACGCCGATTAGCAAATCGTGAAGCATACTCTGTATATCAAAAAGCATCATATAGTAAATGAATGGGAAGCAAGCTAAATGCTAGAATAAACTAGGCAACCACTCTTTTCTTTGGAATGTATTTGATATTACGGGGCGAGGGCATACTAATGTCTAGTTAACCACACTTGCTGTGAGCTTGATTGATATCTTGTCTCGTGGGCGTGGTCAGGACTTGCTGTATGTAATTTCTAGCGTCAAGAAGAACCGTAGAGAGAAAGTTGATGCCTAGATGTAGCCATAAGCTATATTTCTTTACTATCTCACAGCCGCCGGTATATAGAGCCCCCTTGCTGGGATTGGAGCTGATTATTTCTAGCCTTGGGCGAGCTAGAAGAAAGAATAATGTGTTGAGGAATGTGACTAAGGCTGTAGCTGAAGTAGCAATGGCAAGACCAGCACGCCATCCGCTCAGATGTCGCTTTAAGTTGGCCAGGATTGATTTGTCATCGTTGGCCTCTGGTATGGCGTCTTCAGGGCGACAGAGAGACTCGGACGCCGAACATCTGGTTCCATCGGAATCCATTGATTGTGTGGGTGGCGGGGATGGCGGGGGCTTCAAACCTGAGATTGCCCAGCCGGTTGTGCTTAGCTTCTAGCAGCATGGAAGTCGTAGCGAGCCGCAATCCACGAGTAAATTAGAGCATGGATATTTGGGATGCATATACGTTGTCGCAGTTCCTGTCGATACCTGACGATATTATCATGCGTCGCTTGATCAACTGCTCGAGAAAGATTTTTCTTCCACGTAGAATTAAGTCAGGGGCCAGCTGGATATTAAACGAGACAATAATACTGATGGTAGAATATGCAGTGGCGCGTGGCGCAGGCGAGTAAGCAATGAGCCAGCATTTTGTGGATTTGAGATGTACAAATGGCCAGCCCGGGCCAATGTAGCTTGGGAAGACGGTCAAGGGAGATCTCCGAATCGCTTAACCCGTCCAGATGTTTCAGTTGGGGCATCCAGGTTAATCGAAGCTACAGTTTCGTTCCCCAGCGCAAAATGCCACGGAGATGGGACGTGTTGGCCAAGTTGGTCATGACCTCCCACTAGCACACGAGGGAAAGGCGGGGCTGAAAACTGAGCACGTGTACTCTGCTTCTAAATATACAATGCCCATGCATGAAATGGCGTATGCGGGAGCTGCTTCGTAGTCTTTGTTGTGAATCAGGCTGAGCGAATCGGGAAAAGACAGCCGCCAGGGAGGCTTGGGTCTGGTAAGGAAGTCTTGCGCCCCCGCCCAGTTGCCTGTGTTTTCGCACCGAGGTAACAGAGGAAGCAATCGCGCTCTTGCGGTGTACTCCGGTCCTAGGGGGCCTTTGAACCGACCCCTTGGCCACCTGGATAATCGACGTCCGAGAGCACTTACAAATCGGACTGGTTGTTCGACCCGCTCCGCTTTAGAGTGTCCCAGCTGCCTGGTCGCGCAGCATGCGGGATACCGCGCCCTCTGTTGTGCGCTGAGGGAGTAAAACTGCAAAGATGCAGCTAGCCTTTGTTCAAAGCCCATGGCAACAGTGCGGAGCATAGTCAAACACTCGGCTGGTTTGTGTTAGCGCAGGGCTGGCCCAGTCGATCTGGATCGCGTCAGCGATGAGCTAAATTGATCCAAAAACATCAAAAGTCTGGAAAGTCAATAAAAAGGGGAAATCCTCACAGCTGAGGCCTTAAATTCAAAAATAAAAAGGAATACGAGGACACTGACAACGTCCTTGTTCGTGGTTTCCCTCGGTTTGCGATCCAATTTGCGACAACGCGGTGTTGTTGCCGTTCCCCACTAGACTAAAAGAAGATGAAATTCGATTCGCTTCGTGATGCCAAACTGCTAAACACGATGGCCCGCCCCGGAGCCGGCAGCCGACGGGCCCTAAAGCTCCCCACTTCGCCTAGTTAATGTAGGCCGTCGGCCTCCCCTGGGGGTATCAAAGAGCTATGCTCGCAATACCTCCAATGAATACCCAATCAATGGTCTTATTTTCTCGCTTTCCCTCTTGGAGCCCCACCAAACCTAACCTTTGCTCTGTTTGTGTGTTCTTTGGTGTATAAGGCTCGTAATATTTACCTTATATCTTATGTAAAGACCCCTACCAGCTGATGTTTCCTATCCCTTCGGACCCCTCTGGGACGTCTCCTTTGGCATTTGCTAGGGGTTGATATGGTTACTTGTGCAAGCAATCAATGGGTAGTGGCTCTTGTAATCTGTTGCTTCAGATCAGGACCTGGACCCTAAAATTCACTTTTGAGGACCTTATTGCAGGTGGCGAGAGAGGGACTAGTTCTATGTGAATCTCTGTGTTGAAGGGAGCTGTTACTGTGTATTGGATGTCCGGGGATTCACTTCTTCAAAGACCCCCGGGCTCTTTGGTTGGCTGCCCCTTGCAGGAGGGGTTTCCTGTTGTTGAGGTTGAATTCCGTGTGCGCGTGTCTGGCCCGCTCGTATTGCAGTTGGTGGCTGGCCCGGCTAGAAGCTATTGACAGCTTCGATTCCAACCGGTGTATTGGTGGCTTTGTGTGACTTTCAAATTTTTTTGATTTTGTTTGATCGAACTTTTCTGCTGATGCATTTATGTGTAGTAAGCAATATATTTGTCCTGGAATAATGATATTATGGTGCAGGTGACCTCGTTTTGATGTGATGAGTTTCTGGCTGGTAAGGGCGCGTTGGTCCACATCACGCGATTTCCAGCCGCGTTTTCTCGCGCGCAATCAATAACTGGCTCTCTCATAATTACATCAGATATGACCGTCTACTCTGCATAGATTCTTGGCTCGCCTGTATGGGTCACCCAGCCCACCCAGATCGCGCGATTGGCTGGAGCACGAGAGCAGATTGCGCATGTTCCTGCAAATACCAGCGCCCTTGAACAGACCCGCTACGAAGTTGACCAACGCTATATACATGGAAGACCTTGACCCTCATTGTACCTAAACTAAAACATGACCAGCTACAGTAGTCACAGCTCCCGTAGAAGCTATTGTTACTTAGTTCAATTCAGCTGCCCATGTCTTTTCTAGCGTCATTCGGTCCTGTCTTGTTCAAGCTCATGTCTACCTATCCCACGAGCCCGCCCCATGACCCAAACATATGATGACCTCCACTCCTACCATCATCTAACACTGTGCCGAACCGATTCAAATACCTAACAGTTGCATAATTGTCTATGTAAGTTCTGGTCAATGACGAGACCTTTATTCATTAGCTATGGGTATCAGCAAGAGCGACTATTGTTACAATCTCGCGGATGCGACAAGGAATATTGTAAAAGAGAGTTGATTGCCGCCCGGCTTGTGTCTGATAGCAGATTGAGTTGATGAAGAACTAGACTCTGGGGGAGACATCTGTATTTATAAATTTTGGGCGTCGGGCTATCTTCACTACACTTAGCTGAAGGTGGGAAGTTGCCTTGGGCGCCTCTACATGCGCCAAGTAAGCAAGGCGCAATCACGAAGGAATGAATGGACAGTACAACGCAACGTCCCAGGTAATCTTGGATCTGATATAATAGGTCCAGATGCTACTTGTCACGATGACAGTTTATTTCATCCCTGTACATTTACAAGGGATGAAACATGAGGCTTAGACTCGGATTGCGAACCACCAGGCAAACCACCCCAAGCCACGTTTGACGCTCAGCGCTTCTGCTCGTCTCACCGTCTGTAAGATCGACACATTTGTGCCTTGTTTGCCGCCTTGGCGCACCCTTTGCACCTGTGGCCTCCACTTGCGCTTTGAATTCCAGCGTCACTTTCAACCCAAGCGATGCATGCTTATCACGCGACGCCCGCCAAGCCAATAATGGCCAATGTCCTCGACACTTGGGTTGCACATTTGTGCGCAAAGGTTCCTCTAAATGCTGCATCGTGACCATTTTAAGCCAAGACTAATCCCGACTGATGCATCGGTGCTTAGCTAAAAGCAAGGTTGCGTCCTGTCTATGACTAGATGAAATGGCCACTCGAATGCACGCAATCCACCGTCATTGGGGGTAGTGAGCCTTGCTGCGGCTCGCGTGGAGAGCCTTGGGAGTTTTAGCAAATCGACTCGATGAGGCACAAAAGCCACTTGCTGGCCCCAGGCATTATCCGGGTAATGAACTCGATTGTAAAAAGTGGACATGGCAGGATACCGCTTTCTCGATGGAACCCAAAGGCATCTCCAGAAAAAGCCCAATGAAATCAGAGCCAACAGTAAAGCCCCCGCCGAAATGCCAATAGCATCTAATGGCTCAAACTTGCCCCAGGAAGCCTCATGCATGGCCGGTGTGGCGGACGGGGAAGCGGTCAAGGTGGCGGTGGATGGAGTAACAGTTGACAGAGTAGGCTCTGCTGCCTCCCAGACCGTGACGGTTGCTGTGACCATGACGTAAGCGACAGTGTTAACGGTCATTCTAGGTTCAAAAAAGTATTGTTGGTTGATGGATTCGGGCAATAGAACGCCTGGCTTCAGTTTGTCTTGGGGTTATTCACCTGTCACATTTCCAGTCGAGCAGGCATGTTTCTCACATAACCCCAAAACGCCTTATCGCAAGAGTTACAGAGGTCAGAGCCTTGACGAGTATCGCAGTTCTGAGAATACAGGTTCGAATCAGAGCGTTCAGAGACGAGCGGTCGCAGGTCTTACTAAGGATAGACTCCATTATTATCAGCGCAAAGGGTCGCTCGTGCAACATCTAATTAACTCTATCCATGCCTCTTAACAAATTTAGACATCGCCTCCGTTTGGACATTGCAGTCTGAGTACTTCGATTGCGGTAATGTTGTAGCCTATGTACTAAAATTTGAACCATGGTTTGCTATTGGACAGAAAATGTTAAATGTCACCAAACCCGCCCCAAAGCAAGCTAGTGATAATTCCGCTGCGCCGATAGCGACTAGGGAATGAAGAATGGGCCCGCAGGTCCGTGGTATTTCTGCAATACTGAGGATATCCTTCGTTACGCTTTGAATTTCTAGCATACTCTCATGCGCCGCGGTGCCGGTCTTCTTGGAACAAAATCTCGCATCTTCTGTGCAAACCTGTACGGTGCGAACCTCGGCATTAGCAAGACGGTGGCGAAATGGCTAAAGAAAGAAAAAAGAACAGATTTTTCTAGGAAGAAATGAGCTAAGAGCCTTACGAGATCAAACTTTGCGAACTGCATTTACAAATTTCGACTATGAGTTTGAAAAATGGGATGAGAACCAAAAAGCCACCTTCTTACCAGAGGCAGTGAGACAACATCAATGCAAACATCAGTTAATATTTTGAATCCTCTTCTTTTCATAATTCCCAAATCTAGGCTTAGTTCCTATAAGATGCAGGGGTCTCTTTCCGCTCATCCGGAAATTGTGACTGTTCGAGACCATTACAACTGACCAAAGTTGCGATGTTTCCAAGAGTAGAGTTTCCCTGCCTCTAGGAGATCGCCTCCTCCATTGTAAAAAGAGAAATGTCATATACCATCCAGTCCAACATCGAAAAAGCTCACCACTTCCCATTTTACTGGTTGTATATTGGATGCCCTGTCGGGTATGTGGCAGGCAGTGGAGATAGCTAGGCTATAGCTCCCACCTTGGGGCATACCATCTTTTAACCAGTGTCTTCTAGGACTGTTATTAATTGAAGTATGAATATAATGACTATATATGTTAGGATTGTGCTTAGGTACTTGGTGGAAGGCCGCACAGCCAAGCTGCTGGCTACAAATCGCTGAGTTGTTTTGCTTTTGTCAGCTGCCTGGATAAGGTTAACCTGAGATTTTCCAACCCCATGGACGTGAAGAGCAAGAGTCTAGACAACTGTGTTTATACGATGCAATTCTAGCACGGCTTGTAGGCTGTCGACGTCGCCGTAATCAATCTCAATGACGGGACAGCCCAGGTCCACATCCTGAGGAGCCTACAGCATATTCTATGAGATATTATTGTAGCTAACGATGGTGAACGATTCGCCTTTCGCGTCAAAACAATGGTCTTGTGCCCTGAGTGGTCCATCAAAGCGTCGACTATGGTACGCCCAACCCACCAGTGCCTCCAGCTATCGCAATGTTGACCATGATGGATAATATTCTATGCGTGATTTAAATCGTTGAATCATTAATCGAATGAAGGGTGTTGGTATTTGTAGATGAGAATCTCTTAGGGAGTAATCGAGTCGCTTGATAATCTGGACGAATTTCGGCCGAAAGTCGTCCTTGAGCGACTGAAGGGATGGTGTGAATGTGGGACTAGAATTCGAATCGGGCTTAAGTTGCACCGTCGGCGTCATGATTGCCCGCAATTGGCGATACATTGCATTGGAGACTTTAAATACGAGACTGAATCCATACTTGGTAGACATGTCGGGCCAAATTTAGAGCATTCTTTTCAAGCGTCCACCTGACATACAAGATGATCACCGTTTTAGTTGCTGGAGGAGCTCGTGGCATTGGTCGCGCGATTGCGGAAGCCCTCAATCGTAGCGAAACATACAATGTCAAGATCTTGAGCAGAACCGTGCGTGAAACTAGTTTTACGAAAAGCCTTATGTTAACAAGATGAACAGGAAAACCCTCAACTTGTTGCTGAAAGTGGTATCGGAGTCATCACGGTTGACTATGGCAATGTTAACGCATTGACGCAAGTCTTAGAAGATTATAAAGCTCACACAATCATTTCCACTCTCTTCGTTACTGAAGATGGTACCCCACAGATAAACCTGGTCCATGCTGCCGAGGCGTCGAAGTATACAAAGCGTTTCATTCCTAGCATATGGGGAATACCATACTCGAGGGAGTCAGTTTACACCTAGCTGTTTTATCCCCTATACAATGCTGACGGCTTACAGGCAGGTCATTGAGGAGAATATGGAAATTGGCAAGTCCAAACTCGATGCTGTTGAAGCACTTCAAAAGACATCTTTGGAGTACACCTTGTTTTATGTGGGGTATTTTCTCGACTTTTGGGGTTATCCTCGCATCAAGTCATTTCAACGGCAAAATATCATTGCTGTAGATATTGAGCACGAAACGGCTGCCATACCCGGCAAGGGTGATACCCCAGTAGTTTTTACTCACACTTTGGATGTAGCTCAATTCGTTGTGGCAAGTCTAGGGCTACCCAAATGGGACCGAGAAAGCTACGTTATTGGGGATACCGTCACATGGAATGAGTTTCTTTTCATTGCCGAAGAGGTCAAAGGTAATACTTCTGATGCCTTTTGAGTTCTCACAGCTGATATGTTGCAGGCAAAAAATTTCAAGTAACCCATGACAATATGGACATGTTGCTTTCTGGAAAGATTACTGAACTTCCATCGCATCCATCACTTTATAGCCAGATGCCAAAGGAGATGATTCAGTCGCTATTTGCCACGTTCGGGGTTTGGTTTGAGAGGGGGCTCTTTCATTTGCAACCCGAAAAAACCCTCAATCAGGTGTTTCCGAATATCAAGGCTCGTACGGTCAGGGAGATTTTGACTGAAGGCTGGAAGGATGTCTGAGGCTACTGTCATAGATTCCTGGTAGCTAGAACTCCATAAATCCAACGGTTTGCATTCGTGAAATGAAATGGAGACAAAACAATCAAGTGCATTTGTGAATGCTGCGGTTACTAAAAGTTGAGTAGGTCTTCATTTGGTAAATTAAAGTGGGATAAGCAATTTCGTATTGTATTTTATAATGCCTCTTCTACGCAGCCTTTGTTAGCCAGTGGCGGACAGACTCGCAATTTGTGTTTGGCTGTTTTGCAAAAGATTTAACAAATCTCATCGAATACTAAACGCGCCTTAAACATCCTCTGACCTGAATGGTTGCTGGAAAATTGAGTGAGGGACAACCTGGGATATGAAATACATTATCACATGAATCCGACCGTGGTGTGATTTCTAAATTTTACCTTTTTGTGAATTATTCTTTGCTATCTGATAGCTGGTTTAGTTACATTCTCCATACCCAAGAAAGACTGCGACCCATGGTATCTCTCCACCTTTGCAGCCCTGTTGTGGCTCGTAGAAATATTTCGAAGCATTGGCCATTGTACGGTGTCAAACCTTGTGATTTCTACACCGAGAACAGAGATGAGATAAACTGCCCGTGCGGTCAATTCCATTGCCAGCCGTGGCTAGTTTAGGATCACAAATGCTTACCGGCGCATCAATTGACCCGACAAATTCAACATTGGAATTAAATCACTGCCAAAAAACTCAGCGTTGATTGATAATCTCTACCAAAGTTTGTTCAATGCACTGGCACCGCAGGGTAGACGGAGCAAATTATCTAATGTCCCGCTTTTCACCATGCACTTTGCTTAGGAGGCACGGACTCGCGGAGCAATGATGGTGGCCATTATGTGGAGCCACCATCATAGTGCTATCACCAAATACTATCACAATTCCATATAATTCAGCTCCTTCGCCTTGCATGATGCAAAAGTATCAAGCATCTCACCATCAAGTCATACATCGTCAATTGGTGTATACCTCTAAAAATGAGTACCTCATCTACCATTCTCATCACCGGTGGAAACCGTGGAATCGGTCTAGGATTCGTCAAAACCTTTCTTGCCAAACCGTCCACCACCGTCATTGTGGCTGTGCGTAACCCGTCGCATCCCACGTCAAAGGCTCTCTTTGATCTTCCCAAGGCGGACGGGTCTCTCTTGATTGTAGTGAAGTTGGACTCTAGCCTCCCGTCTGATCCTATCAAGGCGGTGCAGGAGATCCAAACGGAGCACGGTATCAAGTCACTCGACATTGTCATTGCAAACGCCGGAATTTCCATCGATGGTACCTCGGTGCGCAAGACACCAGCTGAGAACATCAACCAGCACTTGCTTGTCAATCTGGTCGGCCCAGTCGCACTTTTCCAAGCCACTGCGGACCTTCTCCAGGCTAGCAAGACAGGCAACCCTATTTTTGTCGCCATTTCCACCCTCATCGGCTCCATTAGCTCGATGGAAGCACTTGAAGGATTCCCGGCAACCCAGAGTCCGTACGGTGGCAGCAAGGCAGGGTTAAACTGGTTTATCCGCCGCCTCCATTTTGAGGAGCCATGGCTCACCAGCTTTGTATTCCACCCCGGTCTGGTGGAGACTGATCTCGCTGCCGCTGCTGTGGCAGGCTCGTCACTGAAACTGTCCGACTTGGGGGCTATTAGTGTTGATACCAGTGTGGCTTCCATGGTGACGACCATCGACAAGGCAACCCGAGATATTAGTGGAACGTTTCAGAACTACGACGGTACGATCCTGCCTTGGTAGATGGTTACAAAGAACCCAAATCTTGACGGGACCATTTCTACCTGTGTAGCACAGATGACCATGTAAAGCTTTTCTACACATTAAGATATGATAGTTGTCTCAGGATAATGATTCCTTAGGGATGAAGTAGTCATAAATAACACCACCTTGTCTCTTATGGGCAGGGGATAGATTTGAGTGACGTTCAAAGGCATTATTTATAGATTATATGGGATTTGTAGCCAGTAGTAGAACAACATCTAAAAATTGTAGCCATAACTGCAAAATGCATCCATTATCAGAATTTAGATCCACGTTATATTCTTCCAAACGAGTAAAATTTATCATTAAACAACGTGCGATTCATTAAGATGTACTATCAATAAATAATACAGTTAGAAGGTGTTGATCAAATAGAGCACTCGGACGCTAAGATGGCATGGTTTGGCACTACTGTAGTTCCCATCAAGGGGTCCCTGTCTGCACGTCGCCCGATAATATGTAACGAGCAATTTATTAATAATCTTCGATTGGTCAACACCTCGTGTCTACCCAACCCACAGTTGGAATTACGGACTGTCTGACCCACGAACCTAGGTCCCAGCTTTCCATCTAATTCTCGAAGCCCGAGCAACCTGGTATTATTAATTCGTATGATCGGTGATTGACGTATTCCATGGGCCATTTTCAATGTCCCTGTGAACTATCCAAATCATTATATATAGCCGATAGGTTGTTCTAAAATCCCCAGTCCACCAACAATACATCCCCAGTATATCAACAATCCGCCCCCAGTCTCTTCAAAATGATTTCGCCTCGGTTCTTCGGCCTTGCTTTGGCCGTGGTTTCTTCCGTCACCGCCCTAGATGTTGGCAATTACAAGGGCCTTAAGGTGGCGCTCAACAACAGCGTTCTTGAAGTTGTACTGCATAATCCTTCGTCTCCCATTAACTTGTGGAACCAAGATACGCAGGACGACTTGACCGACTTGGTCTCGCAGCTGCAAAACGACAATGAGACTAAAGTTGTCATTTTTAAGAGTGACGTACCAAGATGGTTCATGGCACATCTTGATCTTTCACTCCCCAGTCTAGCAGATCGTAAGTATCATAAACATCCAATCATTGACTGGCCATGCAATTAATCAACGTAAATCTCAGCATCATTTGGTCAAGAATTTGCGACTCTTATTTACAACATTTCAACTCTCTCCCAGGTAACCATTGGTGCTGTCGAGGGCAGAGCCCGTGGCGCAGGCAATGAACTCCTCGTGGCGCTCGATATGCGATTTGCTACCAAGGTGGACACTGTTTTTGGACAACCTGAAGTCGGTAGCGGCCTATTCCCTGGGGGCGGTGGCAGTCAATTTCTCCCTGGCCTGATTGGTCGTGGGCGCGCAATGGAATATGTGTTGACCTCTCGGGACATTACCGCATCTGAGGCGGCGGAGATTGGCTGGATCAACAGGGCTTTTGATACATCGTCGGAGATGTACGACTTTATAGAGAAACTGACCGACCGCATCACCGACTTTCCCCTGTCGGCTCTAAGCGGTGGTAAAAAGACGATCAACCGAGCTTCTGCCCCATCTTTGGAGAATATGATTGCGGATGCCAAGGAGCTTTACAAACAACAATCAGACCCCTTGGTGCAAGAGATTAGCAAGCGCTCAGCAGAGCTTGCACGGACTCTGACCCCGGAGGAGCTGGAACTAAACCTCCCAGATACTATTACCCGCTTCTATACAAAGTAGTAAGCCTAATCTGACTAGTATGGCTGTCTTCGCAGACAATGGTTATTCAATATTGAAATGTTTCCACGTCGGGAGCCTTGCTGTTCTGAACTTGGTTGCTTACGATATCAAAGACCCGCTATCTCGAGTATCGTTACATTCACTGCAGTTTTTTAATTCAAAAAATTAGTTAGATTTCGATTTCTTCATTAGAATAAATACATATACTTATCAACCAATCTTACGATCGAAGAAGATACAATAACAAGAGCAGTGCGTTCCCAAGAAGTTGCTGTTGATGTGGCCCCTTTGCCATTCAGTCTTCTTGTAGCTGGCAGAGGTCACAATTATTACAGAGTAAATAAGGAAGCATCATGAAAAAAAGAGCTTTTTAGGGGATCTGTCGAAGTCCTTTTCAAGGGGAATGTTTATTCCAAAGTTTGTGAAGTTTCTATGTTGATCTATTATGCTCCTAGCAGCCTAATTGCTTGGCTTGGTTCAAATAGTTGATTTTACGAACGATCTAGTATTTTTTCAATTCAAGGTATAATGATTAGAATGGTATCTATTCACAAGCCTGTTTATTAAAGTCTAACCAGAAACATATTTATGGATGATAAATTCATTGTGATCCAGTTGTCTATCATATGACCAAACTTTCGACTTATTCTTGGTTATGGTACGGTACATCTGAAACAGGGTAGCTACTATGTCATTGTGGGGGCCCACTTTTCGGTTGTTGTAATGTGTTCAAAGTGAGCTTTCCACACGTCCGACAATTTAATTACCAAGGTCTTAACTCAGCACCAAGTCTCGAACTTTGATACAGAAGTCTTCAACATCTTCCAGAAATGTCTCCGGCTCCTCTAGTGCGGCAAAATGCCCACCCTGTTTGAAGGGTCCATATTAGTTCACATCGTTTATGGATGGTAAGTTTAGTAAGGAATAGTGGCACGCTTACCTTTTCATGGTATCTATACTGCACCATGTTCGGATAGAACTTTTCTGCCCAAGGCTTGGGCACAATCAGAATATCAGAATTAAATGCTGAATATCCGAAAGGCTTGTCTTTAGAATCAGGCAATGCCTTTCCTGATATAATTTCCCTGTAGGGATATATACTAGTTGGAAAGCATGAAGTGAACCAGTACAGACCAACAAGACCAAGAATGGTATTCAAAGGGAGAGGTTGCCGTCCATCTACCCAATCAATGTACTTCTCCGCGATCCTATGCTCATTAGCTACATCACCATTTATCGAGCAACATTACTGAGCTTACCAGGCCAAAAGAGCAAGAGGACTTGCTGACAGAGCTAGGCCAATAGTAGAAGGTTTCGTTCCTTGTTCTTGAGTATATGCCGCGTCCGCGGCTAGCCACTCCATCATAGCCTTTTGTCGCTCCGCTTCTTCATTGGTGAGGCTATCGGCAACACTCACATTATCATCAGGCCCCAGCGTCAACATGTTAACTTTTTTGGTCAATAGAGTCTCTTGTTTAAAGTTTTCCTGGCGTCATGCACCTACCATGAAAGGCTTTGCACTCTTTGAAAGAGATCGACATGCTACGTGCGATCAAGCTTCCTATATCACCACCCTGGGCGATATATCCTTTTCCAAACCCAAGGTCAACCATCAGCTGGTTCAGTATTCGTGCCGCATGAGCTATTGTGAGCTCCTTATCTTGAGGGCTCGATGAGAGTCCATATCCTGGCAAAGATGGAATGATGACATGATATGGGAGAGACTCCGGTGTGTATTTTTGGGTCAACCTATCAAGAATAGGCAGAAACTCGAGAAATGAGCCCGGCCAGCCATGCATGAATAGCACGGGGACCGCATCCTTCTTAGATGAGAAGAGTGCAGCGAAATGGATATTAATAGATCCACACTGAGGGTCATCGACAACGGTTTTGTAGTTGGGAAAAGCATTGATGCGTTCTTCAAATGCGTGCCAGTCGAATTCTAGCCAAGCCGTCTTGGCCTCATCGAGCCATTTCCGAGTCACGCCAAACCTGCCATCTTCTTGTTGATTCTCCCACGTTGCAGGGCCAATCTTTGATAGCGTCAAAAGAGATTTGAAGTGGAAAATATCATTCTCGGGAATTCGAAATGTAAAAGGTTGAAGGTTGTTGATCCCATTGTCGAGATATTTTGCGAAACTTTGAGCCATCTTGAGATCAATTAGCACAATAGAGGATGTCGAGAACCTTGAGTTTCTTCTGGAGGACAATATTGTTCCAGTTGATATGTTCTGAGTAATATGAGTTGAGCTTTTTACTTCGATACCCTGTGGACTAAATTAATTCAGATTGAGGAACTTTGGAGGTATAATAAGCATTGTTGTCGTCCAAGTGCAGATGACTCTGCGCTCTCTTCGGCTGTCCGAGCTGTTGATAAGGTTTAACTGTCCCCCACAAGAACACTTGCTTGGGCCATTGGCAGTCACGCACAGAGATTATTAATAAAGCTTGGCGCACAGTTCCCGGACCTCCGGGCAAATGCCAGGCCGCACAGTTTTATCGAATTATGTCAAATAGCCGTCGGGCTCGGTGTGATGTGATCCGAGACCCCCACGGGAAAATGACAGCCCAATGGGTTCCAAACCCAAGTTTAAGATAAGAACTTTGTTTTATGAGTATCCCGCATCTCTGAATAGCAGTCCCTATTTGTAATAACATTTGCCTATCCTTTCCTAGTCGAGAGAGTTCTCTGTTTCAGTCACGGCCTTGCTTAGGCCATTTTAGTTGGAAATGGGCTGGGGGAAGAAGGCACATCGGAGGGAAGGGTCACCAAAAATGACTTCTTTTGAGTTTCAATCTCCGAAATATCAACAGCCTTTCTTAATGCTGAAGACTGAGACAGGGGGTATTGGATATGCCACAAATACCAATGTCCTTGCAATAGACCCTTGCATATAATCATGAGGCTATATTTTATATTTAACAACTGTCTGCTTTACCTCTACAAATATGGCAACTTAGAGTTAATGTAAGAGGTTCACGCATTTACGAAGGTGATAAATTTTGCAATTTCCCGACGGTTTTTTTTTTTGCCTCACTAAGGAGAATACTCACCCTTATTCAAGATTTCCTGATGAATTATTACCTTTTTTTCTCATAACGTTAGGGACAAATGTCTAAGAACTAGGATATCATTTTACAATATATTGAGGGCAGTCATTAGATATCTTGTCTTCATGCTGGATTTTGTTGACTGAATTCTAGTGTTCTTAGAAGAAGCTTGATTGAAGGAATAAAAGGACAATCAGGCGTATGAAAGCGATGTCCAAAGCAATCTATCAAAATCAAATTGACATGGTGATTAGGGAGATGCCAAGGTTTCTAAACTCCAAAATGAACGTATGGCGCCCAAATGACCGTTTCCTCATTGTCGCTACACAAGGTTACATTTCTTGTGATAGGGCTGCTGTCTGATTCTTTATCATCAGCTGTGGTGATGATCCCTTCTTTGATCAGATCAGGTAGATCTTGTTTTGTCGCAAAGAATTCACTAGTCTCATCCTTGACCCTTTCCTTATGCCAGCAGTCCCTGGCTTCTCGAATTGCCTGATGTAGGCCTCTGCAGACAGATTCATTCGAGATGCCTTCTTCTATCAAAACCTTGTAAGTTGTCCGTGCAATCTCAACAGAAAGCTTGTCCTCAACTTCCCACAATGTGCCTATAACATGGCCAAACCCAGCAAGTTGGCAGGCACTGATCAAATTGATACTCTCATCAAAGAACTTTCCGTCTTTGATTTGACCTGTCCCACAAGCTGAGAGGTAGGCAAGAAATGGATGGTGCTCTCGAAGGTTCATTTCAAGCAAGTCGCTCACTTGAAATGGATTGCTCTCCCAATCTTCCAAAGCCAACAAAGTTTTGGACGGATCATCTCCATGAGCTATCCCATGACCAGCAAAGTGGAAGACGTCACAGTGTCGCAGATTTCGCATTATACATTTTTTATTTCGTCCTGGCTCAACCGTCTCGATTGGTGTTGATTTGAACAAATCTCGTAATACCACGACTTCTTCGCCTGCAAATCGAAGCTGAGACTGTCTTGGTGTATTCTCCATGGCAACAAACAATACTTTGTTATTGGTAGGTTGCCGCCGCACGTGGGACCTCGCACGGTGATGACGGCCACGGAGAATGGTGTTAATAGTTGACCCGTAGGATGACATAGCCCGGTCGAGCACCGTTTGACCAAGGTTCTTCTGATGATATCCAGCTGCATGAAGAGGAAACTGGCTGAGAGGTCCGGTCGGAATCCACCATATGTGTGGCCAATCCGGATCAGTAGGTTGCTGTGTAAATCCAAGAGCATCCAAAACAGGGGCAGCAACCTCATCCCATAACCATTCCAGAATCTCCAAACTCCCTAGATTTCCCGTAGCTGCCTTATTCTCAATCTCCGCTTTAGAAATACCCGCTAACTCTATGGCTCTTGTTTTGTCACTTTCGATGAGCAGAGCGTCACATCGCAGGGTGCTCACATTTACAATAACAATTGGACCGCGCTCTGCCGCGATTTGAAATCCTGCCTTGCTTGGAGGGTGCAAAAAGTCCTCAAATCCGGGAATCTCGCGTATGCTGAGGACTAAGTTGTCAAATTCCTTCGCTGCATCATACCGACGACTATCCCCAACTTGGTAAGTCCCATGTTCCGCAGTTGGGGGTGCGCTAGGTGTCGTAGGTTCCTCCAATTCACCGCGGAGTTGCATGAGCCGTTCCCCTATTGCTGGATGGTTTTGACAGAGTTCAAATATATCACCTCGAAGCTCTTCAATTGATGTACCGAGAATACCGCGACCCTGCTCTAAGAGGGTCAATGCGACAGAAGGTGGCTGCCCTACTCGCAGTGCTGCTGCAGCGGCATCAGAAGCCAACCCTACAAGTTGACTGAAAGCGTATTGCTTATCGGAGTTGTCAAGTGATCTAAATGATAACTGGGGGATCAGACTTATGGCCAGGCTTGCGGCTTCGAAGCCCTGTTGCCATTCTGTAGAATGCAAGAGAATGGCCTCCCCAGCAAGTATACGGTCGATTGGTTCCGAATTCGGTTCGTTTAACGCCTTTTGATAGTAGTCCAGTGATTCCATACGATCAGAAATCGACTTTTTCTGTTGGTATCGATCATTAAGACGGTCAGCAACGGTGTATAACCAGGAGGCTGTATTTTTATGACCTTCTGGCGTTATTTCAACCGCCTCTCTTCCAAGCTCAATCGCTTCGTCAAGGTCAGCGATATGGCCAGTGTTTTTAAATCTATCAACAAGGCGATTTCCCAGCGTGAAGAGCCATGCTACTCTACTTGGTGCGTCTTTTGGAACCAATTTGAGGCTTTGTCTGAGAACCTTAATCGATTCCTCGAGGTCTGATAGGCATTCCGACGTGTAGTACCGAATCCCCAGTCGGATGCCAAGATTCTTTAACCACACTGCGAGGTCCGGGTGCCCTTCTAGGGTTATCTCGATTGCATTCCTTGCTAGTTGAATACTCTCATCAAGGTCAGAAATATCTCCTGTTCTTATAAATCGATTGGTAAGCTCGCATCCAAGGTTATTCAAGGATTTTGCTTTTTCTAAATAGGTATCTGGCATCAGCCTCAGTGCCAATCTTGTTACTTGAATTGATTCTTCGAGGTCCGCCATTGTTCCTAGTTTGGCAAATCTTTCCCCAAGGTGATTGGCAAAATGTGTCAAATACCTGATCAATTGAACGTCGTTCTCTGGGGTTATTTGAACTGCCTGACGGGCGACTTGAATGGCTTCGTCAATAATAGTCGCCTCTCCAGTTCTGAAATGTAGATCACTAAGCTGAAGTCCCAGATTGTCCAACCAAATGGCGTGGTGCGGGTCAACTTCTGGGGTCATTTGGATGGATTCCCTTCCAAGTTGCACGGCCTTTTCAAGATCTTCAATGGCTCCTCCCCTTGCAGCTCGATCGCTCAGTGAGCTTGCTAGGTTATTTAGCCAGACTGCGCGGCCTGGATGATCATCCGTTGTACTATCAACGACTTCCGTCCCCACCTGAATGGCTTCTTCCAAACTGCCTAAATTACCTGTCCAGTGATATTCATCTGTAAGAAGGACACTAAGATTGCTTAACCACCCTGCTTTGTCTGGATTATGGTTTGTTGTTTTACTAACAATCTCCCGAGCCAGCAGAATAGTCTCATGCAACGTCGCTAATTCACCAGACCGGTAAAACTGATACTTGTAAAGCACGCCAAGATTGTTCAACCATGCTATTCTCTGCGGATGTTCGTCTGGTATACATTCTAAGGCCTTTCTTGTCGCTTGTATCGCCATATCAATCTCATGTGCCGACTTGATTTGAATTAGTACATGTGTTACGAGGGATATTGCAATTGGTACCATATTCTCAGCATCGCCTAGAGAAATGAAATAATTATTCGTAACCTGAGCATGTTCCGTCGTATTGCATTCGGCTTCTTCTTCATGCTGATATTTAACGTCTTTATCCGCTATTTCCATTAGATTTTGCGTGTTCTAGTAATGTCGACGTGACGTGGGCAAGAAGTATGAAGTTTCTCCTAATAATTCATATCCAGGAGAGGCCTTAGCAAGTTGAGTTCCTCATCATTCAACGACCCAAGAGCGGGGTATCTTGGTGCGGAGTCAGCACCCAAATCTAACATGAGGATGTCATTGGGCGATGTGACATGAATAAGCGAGGGACAATGAGGACCAATCTCCCCGCTTTGTGCGCATGATCGAAGTAAAAATTCTATAGAAATTAGCCCTTCTGAATACTTTGATCAATATCCAATTTTCGAGACAAATCGGTCTGTTCAAAATGTTTTTTACTAAACTCCGCCGCAGTTTGCTCTTCGATTTCATTTCAGTCCTCAATGGGCCTCGGGTCTATCCGTGGTGATAACATCATATTGGCCAGTCTTTTTTCGGCTTTTGTCCATCCCGCGGTAGTCCACTAGGGGAGGTCCCATATCCATAAACCTTTTATCAGGTTTCAAACCTCTCAGCTTCGCTAGCGAGAATTTGCAGTGTTGTCAAATATCTCTCTCTTCATCTCAAGGCGCCACCAGTAAATCCTTCCATCCTAGTCATTTTATTAGTATGCTGAGCCTCTTTTCTAGATGAGCCACTACATACTGGTATGCGATAGCTTGCCCATTTGATTGACCACAGACTGCAAGGTTATCGTTCCATTCAGAATAATACCTATACATATATGAGTGAAATCCGACATTCTTATTGAAAGTACTTACAAGGCACAATTCCATGTCGGGCCGAAAAAGCTAGACACTACGAAAATCATGAATGACCCACAGCCTTGGCTGTCTATAGTCAATCGGGGTTAGTTATGAGAATTTAAAATGAATAATGTGTTCAAAACGCTTACTGTTGCAGTTACAGGCGCATTCTTGTTTAGCTGCTTCAGTAGGCATGAAAGTGCCCAGCTCGAAAGTGTTGGAGCCAGCCACAGATTGACAACCGATACGGCTGAACTTATTGATATATGACACGCTGTTGTCTACTACGGTAGGTATTACTATGGCAGAGGTAGCTGTGCTCGTGAACTTGGTATTGGTGGAGGTTATTGTTGTTGGCTGTGGTGTAATAGTGTTCTAAAAGCGAAATGTGACTTTAGTATGCGTATAGATGACATAAAACAGATAATAAAACACTTACGGTTACGGAAACAGTATCTGTGACCTGGTAGTGGGTAGTGGAGGTGACGGTGACTGTAACGGCAACGGTCTTGGCGGTGGAAACTACCTTGGTTGTTGTTTTAATCCGGTTAGTTGTGACGATAACTGTTTTTGTTAGGACCTTTGGAGCCTTTGATGTCAGGTAGCAGCCACAAGCATTAGCAAGCTGCTGCTTATTATAGCATTGGAGCACTGTGAAATAGTATGAGTATATGCACGGCTTTTGCAATAGAAAGAAGCAAGATATGTCACAAACCTTTCGGAACGTCAACTCGCGGCTGGAGGAAGCTTGGTGAAGTTGGCCGAGCATCACGTGCGCCAATGACAGCTTCACTGAAGCATATAGTTCTACAGTATTAGGTATTAGCACATAGTTGCATCAAATAAAGTCTTTGTCCGTAGAACTAACGCGGTTGGAAGGTATGTGGTGGTAGTTGTAGTTGTATCAGTTTCAACCGTAGAAATACTCGTGACGGTGCCTACTGATAACGAAACGGTTACAGTGCTTGTTTTAGTCGTATGATCGGCCACTGAAGCAATACTGGTTTGGGTTGCCGTTATAGGAACCTAAGCATTTGGTATATTAGATTGGAATCGCCACGATGAGTGATTGCTTTATTCACCCGAACGGTAGTGGTCGTCGTCACAGAGCTTGTCTCCCAGTGTGTTGCTGTAGAGGTAACTTTGAAAAGAGAAAACACTAAATCAGTTCCTGTGCAGAAGATCTCTGGCCTGGAAGTCCATACCAGTCTGAGTTGACTTCTTGATTCCAAGATATTGCGAACAAAATGGGGAAGCACGAATACTGGACAATGTCTTCAGGATCTTCCCAGCTTCTTTCCCGCCACAGGGAGCTTGGTAGACGGGGCCTGCACTCGAAAGGGTGGCAAGAGCGCTAAGAATGAAAGTATCTTGCCAGCGCATTTCGAATCTACACGTGTTCAATCAAACCAACTGAGTATAAGCCGGACAAATCTCTTTCACAGTGAGGGAAGAGCTACCTTTTATTGACATTTCATGGTTCTGACTGTGCAGAAAATACTTAAATGGAGGTTGTTTTCTGCCGGCCCCTCAGTAGCTGTTACTGGCTCAACGCCCTCAGCCGATATGGCGGTGTCCTACCAGAAACAAACCGTCGGTAAAGCCAACATCTAGTCTCATTTTTCATTGCCTTACCATTTTTCGAATAATTAATTCAAGCTGCGCTAAAACCTTAGCGCATTTGACGTTAGCGACGGTCTATGTGCTAGGCTAAGCCGCCACCATACGATTCAGATAGTTTAGCTGCGTCTGGAGCGCCACCGTCAGCCGCCATTGATGGATTGTCGGGATGACAGAGATCTAGAATTCAATAGTTTATGGCCTAGTGTAAAAACACCGCAGCTGAACAGTAGCACTACACGCCTCAACGCGTTAATTTAGGCTTCTGACGCATTAACTCGACCGCCTTCACGTGGCCAAGGTGCCACCACCAATGTTGCAGTGTCATTTTGGAAGATAGGAACCAATCTGAATTCAACACATGTTCATGCTACATCGGGCTACAGACGAGTGCACTGTTCGGCAATTCATTTATGTAGTGAGATCTTTGAAAGAAATTCACCACATGTGTGGGCCTCAATTTGAGAAAAAAATCGAATTGGAACAGAATCAACAGATGTCGCGCCTGAATTATGATACTGTGTGACTGGGACGCCAGGGTGGCAGATGGCAATTGAATTCTTGATGATAATCTTTCAACTGATGATATTGATCGACTAGCGCAAATCAAAGCCTTGAGTTTAAGGCAATGCATACGAGGGCCTCTTCGCCATGTCATGCTGGCTTTGAATTCATAACAACAGCATTCGCTCAATTAATTTGCGCCAGCTTAGCAATTCTAATAACCCGGCCATATGCGAAAGACTTTTTCATGTACTATGCTATGTTACAGCGAGCAAAGCATCCCATTCTGGCTCAGTCCCGTCTTGGCGTATGAATGCCTTTTCCTGGTCGCTCAATGGACCCCACCGAGACCAATCCGCAATGCCATCATCGAACGCGAAAGCGCACCATTGGCCCAATCTAGCCTCGCATTTAACACCTCGGGCCTTCAAAAGGTGCATAAGGCGTCCACCTGGAGTATACTCTGATGGATTGCCTCCGGTCCTTGTGCCAACAGGAATGCCATAGAGATACATATGTCTTAACTCCGAAAATGCATCGTCTTTTAAGAGAACCTCCTTCAGCATTTCCACAAGCAATCTACTGCTCCCAGTCTCATTCTCCTGTTCATTCCTGATTCGCATAAACTGATTTGGTCCCCATCCTTCACCTTCGGTCTCTTCAGCACCTGGTCTCTGCTCTAGAACCAAAATTTCGAGTGTCTTGCTGCAGGCCAACAAAATTTGTCGCCAGTCGGCAAGACTTGCCGTATCAGCCCTAGTAGACCAAGAGTAGGAGATGCCATCTGGATCCTCGTATTTAGACGGCTGGTAAAGATATAAATGTTTCAATTTCGGCAGTTTTGGAAGAGCGGTGTGATCCGCTTCTCCCTTAGGATCATTAACAGTGTCGGCGGACAAGAAACGGCTCAGCGGTCGAGGAATAACATTCTCTCCGATCAAGCTTCCATAGTCTGATTCTGCATCATCATCATCATCATCATCATCCTTGTCCGGATGTCGACCAAAATTAACGTCGTCTTCGGGGAGGGGCTTGAAATGTTGCTCATAAGATTCTTCACCAGAGATGGGCCTGTCAAGCATTCCAAGCTCCAGCCGTTCAAGAGATGGACCGGATTGGAGGACCCATGCCGCTACTCCACGTGGGATGAAGCCAGAGAGCTTTGCGAAGCGCAGGTTGGAAATGGGAGGGGCAGAAATGTCTGCGACAAATTGATCTGCGCTGGCGGGACATGAAATTTGGCCATGCAGCTCCAATGTTTCCAAGTTTGTAAAGTAAGGAAGCACTTGCCAGATGGTTCGGCGCTCCTCATCATCACCGCTGGAGTTTTCCCACATTGGGTTGACAACTGTGCACAGGTGCTTCACTCGTGAAGCAAGTCTTTTCAGGCGATTTTCATCGCAAGACTGCAGGGTTTTAAAAAGTGACATTGCTACTTCTTCGCTGCCATGGCCGAGCAATTGTCCTCCAAGAAGATTGTTGGATCGCTGGGATGGGGGCAGGAAAGGCGGCGGGGCATCTAATTCTGCTTCGGATTCATGATATCCCTGCGCGTGCAGCTCGATACCAGTCCATAGCAGAGGTTCCGCTAGGGCATTTATGTGCTTGCAGACACGGGCGAATTGGAATAAATCCCTCGAGGCAAGATTGAAGGCAATGGAACGCAAAATGTCTGGAGGAAGAGACGAAAGCTGAGGTGGTGCCGCCATGTCTGCTGCAGCAGCACGCATGTTCTGGAGACACAATCCAAAAGGGGCATCTTCAAGGGAATGCGGCCCACAAATGATAGACACAATGCAGGGGTACGGCACGGATAAACACGGGGCCGACACGCCAATTTATTCAGCCCTACCAAGGCCTCTCCTAAACTACCCTAGATAATCATCACAATTACGGTTTTTACTGATGGAGAACGAAGCAGACGGTTTTCTGAAACGCAATCTCGCTTAAGCTATAAAAATAAGATATTCAAAACCCATCAAGTGCTGTTTTTTCGCCTGTTCCTATTACATGAATTGGATTGAGGCTTGACACAACACTTGGGGGGAAGGTGAAAACTGCTATCTCCAGAGCAAATCATGCCGCAATATTTTTTAATTCAAAAGCATGATAAACAACCCATGTGTTACTTCCAAGACGATCATAGAACAATACAACCTAGCATGGATGTATTTTGCATCATTTTTGGGCTTAATTTGAACACCTCGGATGGCACCCGCAAAAGCCGCAATATCCACCCGCAATACCCGGACTGCCCGCAGTATCCACCGCCGCCATAGAGATCGTCATGTAGAAAGAACAATGGCTGCTTTGAATTAGGAGGTTATAAAAAGACACGAGTCAAACCTATTATTGAAGATAGAAATTCATCACAGATCTCTGATATCGCGCTTTGTTACATCAATCTTCGCCATGTCCGCCGCTGTGAACAAGTTCCGCATTGCTGTTGTGACCAGCAGCACGAGATCACCGCGCTTGAATCCCTTCATCACCGAATACGTTTGCAATGTTCTCTACGCAGGATATCCTGAAATCACAATCTCCCCACTCGACCTGGCAGACCAGTCACTACCATTGTATGATGAGCCCGCTATTCCCTCGCAGCTGCCATCCGATGACCCCACCCCTCACTATACACATGATCACACAAGAAAATGGTCCGCCACGGTGCGTCAATACGATGCATTCATCTTTGTGACTCCGCAATACAACTGGAGCATCCCCGCGACTCTCAAAAACGCCCTTGATTATCTCTACCATGAATGGAGAGGGAAACCAGCTGCCATTGTTGCCTACGGTGCGAGGGGTGGTAGTAAAGCTGCCGCGCATCTACGAGACATTCTAACGGGCCTGCGGATGAGACTTGCCGCATCCGCCCCACAGCTCATCATCAACGTGAAAACCTTGGACCAATGTTTTAGCTCTGGTCATCTATTTGCGGAAGATGTGAATCGATGGAAGGGCGCTGGAGTGGAGGACGAGTTGCAGAGTATGCTGGTGCAAATAATTCAGATGCTCAATGGGCAAGAGGTTGGCGCTTCCCAGTAAAACGATTGGGTCTGGACGAAAGTTGAAAATGCTAGGCAGCTGTCTCCCAACTGCGAACTGTTGGTCTTGGAATTGAAATAGTGCAATAATAGCCAACCACGTGGTGGGGAGCTATCCCATTTTAGGTCTAAAAAGGTCATACAAATCTAATCTCCCATCTCATCTCCACATTGACACCCATTGCCCGAAAATGCCCAAACGAACGTATCCTGCTGAAAGTCGAACAAGCGCGTCAAATCGAACCCGGGTGTACGCTGCTTGCACAGAGTGTCGGCGACGCAAGCGTAAATGCGATGGGAACCTCCCTTG
Source organism: Calonectria montana (assembly GCA_022606435.1). Lineage (NCBI taxonomy): Eukaryota > Fungi > Ascomycota > Sordariomycetes > Hypocreales > Nectriaceae > Calonectria > Calonectria montana. The sequence goes on from JAIZZI010000004.1 coordinate 5,406,180, forward strand.
TTTCTCGTGCAACACTTATGGATATATCTGCCACTATGGTGAACTGCCAGACGACACTGGGTATTCTTCCAACCGCACGACAACCCAAGCGCCTCAGCAGTCCTCTCGGCAACGTGAGACGCACCAACCCCCACGAACTGAGAGCGCCTCTACCGCTGTAGTTGTCAGCAAAGAGAGGGGACGCACCGTCAACGCACACAGCGCTGTTGCTATCGCCCACCTTGTTGGTCGGGAGTTGGATTCTAATAATCCTCCAAGGTTGCACTCATACGCGTGGAATCTTGGGTTGAGACCAGAGCGACGAGGCTTAATCTCAAACGCCATTTCAGACTATTTAACCTTGGCAGAATGCAAGGAACTCTCGATCGTCTACTTTGAGGCAATTCACCCTCTGTTTTCATTTCTCTCTAAAGATGCTTATTTGTCAGACGTGGAACAAGGATGGGGTAGTTTTGAACAAAATCGACCCAATTTTGCGGCTGTCGTTGCTGGCGTGGCCGCGCTTGGCTCCTTCTTTTCTCAACCTAACCACCCACGAGAAGAAGACATCATCAAGCATTGCACGTCAATACTTGATTTATCTCTTTCTACACCCGTGTCCATGGTGAACCTGGATTCAGTCGCCGGGTGGATACTTCGAACGCTGTACCTCCGCCTGACCACGCGACCTGCTATAGCTTTCATGGCCAGCCACACAGCAGTGCACCTTTCAGAAATTATGGGGTTACACCAATGCACTTCCGATACCACGTCGACAAATGGACAAGGAGGCACAATTATCAGTACGGAAGACGCAAAATTACGTCTTCATCACTACTGGGTTGCTTGCTCTCTGAATTGCTTATTTAGTGTCGAATACGGACTCACACCAGCCAAACTTCCTCGAGTGACAAGCACCCTCATCAACCAAATGCACGGTACGCATGTCGAATGCCTCATATCTCTGGCCGAAATACTAGAATCTGCTGAAGAAACGGCGAAGAAAAGCGTTACTTCCCAGGAAATGACTCGTTACTTCACAGCCCTACAAAGCATACCAGATGTTCTTGCAATTGTGTCTTTAATGAAGGCCGAAGTCTGTTTGTGCATATTGCGGAGATTTGTTTCTTCTAAATCTTCTCTGGGGCAAGAAATAAGCACAACATCGGTTGCAATACTTGAAAGCGCACTGGAGAAGATTCCTGAATTATTAGCCGCTCAACATCCATGGTGGAACATACTTGGTGTACCATTTCAAACCATTTGCATCTGCATTTCAGTCGATACAAGCCCTTATCTACGGCTTCTTACGCCGGCCATGGGGGCTCTTCGTGGTGTTATGGAAAAGTATGAGTCGCACATGGCAAAGGAGGCATTGAATACTGCTCAACAGCTGATTGCTTTATCAAGAGAGAGAACAGATGCCAAGCTAAAACTCAAAGATGATGCACTAGGGGATGTGCAGACTAATCTGGATGCTCAGTGGCCTTCTTTCACTGAACATTCAGGTATGATGGACAACTGGCCTTTCGATTTGAACCTTTTTCCATTCCATGAATGAATACGATAGCTGCTATTTGAGGCCAACTAAAAACGTGCAATACCTCTGAGTACGCGCGAATAGGATGATTATATTTATCCATACGTCTCTGCTACATCAGCGAATCGCAGTCGATCTTTCTATACTCTTCAGAACAGAACATCATATACCAAAAAAATACAAAATGAATCGATCATTCCAAAATGCATAGATGGAAGATCTACATGTCCTCCTTAATTGATTCAAGTATTCTTGAAATTTCAGCACGACCAGCCTTTTCGGCTAGATCATTTGCTGTATTTCCCTTGGAGCTTTTGATGGTGGTATCGGCTCCGTGATCAATGAACAGCTGCACAACGTCTGCCATCCCTTTCTCTACCGCTGTATGTAGCGGGGTGCCCAAGTCCATCCAAAAAAAGTGGTTATTTGAAGTTGGATGATTAACATACTTTATCATGTTGAGGGGGGCGCCTTTGGCGAGCAGAAGAGAGACGACTTGAAACACATCATTGGCTTTACGTTCGAGGGCATATTGCAAAAGTTCACCCTTTGTGACGTCGGCACCCCTGTCAAGAAGTTTCTTGATAAGACCGGGAGAAGCATTCAACATGGCAAGAGACATGGGTGTAATATCAATGAAGGCTTCTTTGTTGAGATCCGCTCCATGGTCAATCATCCAGATAGTCATATCTTCATCACCAAAGGCAGTACTATATTCAAGATGAAAATGTCAGTCACCATAAATGGAAAAATAAAATAAAGGAAAATTAGAAAATAGAAAGAAACCGATGATCAGACAGGTAAGAAACCTACTGTATTGTAGAAGGTTCTGCTAGGGAGATATTTGTGTTGATATCCCAGCCAAATTCAATGAAGGCTTCCATGCATCGTTTGGCTCTAGATTCGATAGCTTTGACAGCAAATATGGAACCAACTTGCAAGCCATTCTGTAATAGCTGAGTGACAAAGCATGGCTTGTCTTCATTTATTGCTGTTAACATAATGTCGGCGAGATTGTGAACGTTTGTACAGCTCTCGGATTTAACATATGACGTCAGTATCGCGGCGAAGCCGCTCTCGTCATTGGAAGCGATAGCAGCATAGAGCCCATCTAGGACGTCAGGAGGGGTGGATCGTGCAACCCCACATGGTCATGTATTCCGGCTCCATCACATCTGCTTCATCCAAGACAGGCAACAAAATTGAAGATATTTAGCCAATGTGTATTAAAAAAGAAAGGAAAGGAAAATAAATTATCATAGCGAGTCCACTGAGTCATTCTTACTTAATTTTCGAACAAAGGAGCTGTCAATATCAAACCAGGAATACTACTTTTTTGCCAAGGCTAGGGTAAGGCTAAATGCACTATTGAACGCCACAACCTCTTGTGTTGCCACAACCTACGCACGAATTACGTTGGTCACAACTTATTGAGTATTAGGCCGTTCTAGACTCGACTAATTTCACCTAGTTAGTAACCTTTTGGGTTAGGCGGGACACAGCTTGGCTTTTGTGGCTGGCTGTTGCATGATTGAAATGCACTGCGTGGATAAATTCACGCGCTCTCATTACTAGGAGCAACTGGAGGCAAGGATTATGAGTACATACAAAATGATCAAGTGGCCCAGTTCCTCTTTTTGGGCTGGGCCATCGCTACTTACAACGATTTTTCAAACACATTCAAAGCCACAGCTATGACAGATTCAAAACCCTTTTCCCCAATCAAGGAGATTTACCATCAGGTCAACAAAAGGTTTGCTAACGGGGTAAGAGTACCGCTTCTTCTTTATTCTATTATCGGCTTATTAACACTTTTATCAAGATAAATGAAGTGTTGCAATTGGAACTTGTAAGTTCTCTAGTAGATTACGAGGAAATCACTCATCAAATCGAGTAGCCCGCACGACCCCTTGACGAAGCCATTTATCAGTTTGCTGGAAGCGATGGCATTCAAGCTCAACATGTTAAACCTGCACTGGTTGCTGAAGCAGAATTCAGTCTTTCTAACGACATGTATGACCTTTCCAACATAGTTGGTGGACCAAATGGAAACAAGGTAAACAAACCTGACCTACCCAAATATGCTAGATTAACACATGGTATTAATAGCCAGTGCTTAGCTTTCGGACCGATACCATGAAGTACTGTTTTCGATGGTTGACAAGTCTGCTCAAGACCCGCTGGATATGGATTCGGATCCCGTATGTATTTAGGCATTGAAAAATTATTCAGAGGTAGTACTGACCCCCGTTTAGTCAGAGTATATGAACTGGCTGGAAGGAATGGTTGGCAATTTTGATCCTCCGCGGTCAGATGTGCTGGAAGATATCCAGCTGGATCCTGGGCTTCGGATTAGCAAGCCACCCCAAACATATAAAACCCAAATGTCTAGCCAAACTGCAATCCTACGAAACCCCGAACTCAATCCTCAGATTTCTCGACTGGGCCTGTACCAGAAGCTCCTGGACATACACGAAGGTGAGAATAATCGTTGGATTCAATTCAAAACCCTTTCACGCCCTACCGACTTTTCCAACCAAGGCGAAGTGGATGACTATCATCGTAAGTCAGTAAATGAATGCGCAATACTACCATGTGCCTGATTGTAATTGTACTAGGACTCATATCGATGTATGCGCCTGTGGTTGATTCGAAGCTTGAAGCCTTATGGGCTGTCTTGTTGGTTCGAGGGCAGTGTCAGTCAAATGTTCATCGTGTATTTAACGATTGAGACTAACATAGAGCAGATCACCGCGTGCGCAAGTATATCAAAGCCGCAGGTATACACTCTGCATCCAATACATTATCGAATGCGAAGGAGAATTTTAGGTCTTCAGCATACCGAAATATAGACGACACAGAAGATGTGTACCCAGTCATCTTTACGCCGTCTAATTGGGCAGATTATCTATCCACAAACTTCTCCCATGAGGAGCTTAATAATGCCTCTGACGCAAGCGCCAAACTCGTAGAAGCGCACCGGGACCTCTCCTTGCTTATTAGTAAGAAGAATGCACTGCTGAGCCCAGATTTAGGGATTGAAAAGCTACAAGCGGCCATGGACGAAGCTCGAAATGGGTATTCAGAAGCTCAATCTAAAATGGCCGAGGAGTACAGCGATGGTGTCATCGAACTCCTCAAGATTAATTATGCGGAAACAACTAGAAAAACAAAGGAAAAATCGATCGATAAATCCAAAGCAGCAGAATTATATCACCAATGGAAGGACGGCAATTTTTCTCTAACAGAAGAACAATTCTCTAAGCTTTGTTCAAAGGAGGAGGAATGCCAAAGAAAGCAAACTGCGCTTCTCACTGCAAGTGAAAATCTGGTTCGGGCGGAGATGGAGCGTAAACAAGCGACACCTGCTAACAGTTCAATTCTCGTCTCGCAATTTGACCGCCAGATCAACTCTCTAGTCATGGATATTGACTATTACAAGAAAATCCTGGCTACGACTGATAATTCCTTTACCACTGGAGCGAAGACTGGCAAAGTCCCTGAACACGCCGAGCTTCCCGATGGCGAACGCGCCTCTGTCTGGCAAGAAATTGCGTTTTCGTATACCGGCTCGAAAGATGTCGACACTGAACTGAGCAATGCAAAAGTTTCTCTTGACAATTGGCAAACAGGATTGTGGTTCCCCAATAGGAATTTGCCGGAGACTAACTCTGCGCGGGACCATTCCATTGAAAATACCAACATTGAAATCGCCTTTCGCGCCATGAAGGTATCTATCCAACGTCCATGGATGGATAGCAGCATTCTCTCCCCTAGTCAAGAGTTTTCTCGGAATGGAGGAGCGAAAATCTCCAATGGCGACCCAGCTGACATCAAGGACATTTTGAAGAGGAATGAAAGCTTTGCAACCGATGACTCTGCCATTCCGAGCTTTGTCACATCTTTCGTTGTTGCAAAAGATATTCACTTAGTCTTCAAGTCGCAAGACACCTCTAACAAGTCATTTGTGGACGGTTTCAAGAGCACATCTGGCTCCGGGGATGGATTTCTGTGCTTCTCCGGATGCAAAGCTGAAAACGCTTCAAATCCAGCTGAGGGGGCCTTGGTCAGGTCTGAAGGATCAACAGTCTCTGTCAAGATCCCGGTTCCTCAGATTCTTGGTTGGGTTTGTGAGCTTGTTCCTGAGGATAAAGACTTGGGGAATGATAGGATGGCTTGGTGATCTAGTTTGCTAGGCGAGGTCTTAGTTTGCAGAATTAGCATCAACATCCTCATGCCATTTTTGACAGCATTCATCAAGTCTCTCTCAAAGCTGCCGGTGGAGATCATCTTTGTCGTTGTGGATGCATTTTCTCACATGTACTTCTTGCGGTCCTGCGTATGCTGCTGTGAGTAGATAGGCAGTGCAGCGAGATTACTGAAGTCTTGTGTATTTGGTTCCAGGCTGAGTGACTAAGAAGATGGCCGAGTCTAGTCTAGTATTAAATAAGGACAAGATACTTGGTATTGGTTTGGAGTTGTGGTGATGGTGGTGTGGAGACAATAGATATGCGTAGATCTTGTAACGGGAGTCGGCATTCCGATTTAGAGAGGGAAAGGACCAAAATTGGCTGATTATAGGGTAAGAACCGACTGGAGTTATTATTCTATTGAGGTATTAATTATTTCATATTTTTAATATAAACTGGACTCCTTTCGTTGATAACTTGTATCAGTAATCGGCCTCTGCTGTTGGTCAAGTCACGATGCTCACGGGTAGCTTGTGTGGGTCCTGAACACCACCAACAATGCCAGATTTGGAATAATAAATTGGGGGAGCTGACTGGATACGTAAAAGACATTGTCTGCACTTGGTTACGTCGACGTCAATACAATGGTGCAAAACAACAACAAGGCGAAAAAGCAAAAAGGGCCATTTGGACCAGTCATCAACCTCGTAGTTGACACGTGACGTCACCATGTCGCGTTTCAAATGACGCGGGATTTTCTCCACCTTTTGAACACTAGAAGAACCCGCTAACTTGCTAATTAACTAACACCTTGACCTTGTCTCGCCTCACCAACTCCTCCAGAATGCCGCCAAAGCGCAAGGCTCCTGCGGCCAAAGATGCCAACAGTCCCAAGAAGGCCAAGGCCGCTGCCCAGGACCCGCCTCCAGACTGGGACGTGTTGTTGGATGGCCTCCTCTATACCAGGGCCAAGCGTTGGTCCGAGGTGTCTGGTTCCAAAAACCTCGACGTTGATTATTTGACCGTCACCAAGAATCGCGATGAGGCGTTTGAGTTTATGTGCATCTGTGATCCGACCCGGGATGATGATGAAGAAGAAGAGCAAGAAGAAGAAGAAGAAGAAGATCAAGAAGAAACCGGCCAGGGCAATAATGGCGACAAAACCAAAAAGACTTGTGACCAAGGCAAGACGTGCCCTTGCACCAAACCAGCGGCCTCATTGCCCTCTCATCCCTATACCATGACCAAAGCTGGCCTGGCGAAAAACCGCTGGGCACAAGACATGATGAACCTCCGGGACCCTGACGCATTTAACCTGTACACCTTCAACGACCACATGGCCTATGGAGCACTAGAGGTCGTGCAGAACCTGCTGATGGACTTTGACGAAGCCTTTCGCCACAAGACCTGGCAAACGGGCTGGGCAGTCGTTGAGGCCACGGCAATGTTCTTGCTGGTTGGCGGCGGCGGCGTGATGATGATGGCTGATGATAGTCAAATGGTGAGAGAGACGTTTGCACAGATGGCTAGGATGGTGCTCACCATGCTGGGTTTCTTGGATGTCGACGGCCAACTCAGCAATGACTCGGCTTTCAAGAACGTCGGCTGGATCATTGCTCTTTACCTCAAGGTAGTCGCCATGTTGCGGTCAATGGACTGCCTGGATGATCCTCAGCCTTCCAAGGCCAAGTCGTTCAGATTCCGCGCTCACAATTTGGATCATTACCTGCACGCCTACGCTCACTCCAACGCCATCACCGTTCCCGGTGTGGCCAACATCTCTGACGGCGCCGACATTGCCATGCCCAACGCGACCGCCAAGGAACCGTGGGGCTGGACAAGGACCTTTAACGAATATGGAAAAACCTGTGTCGCGCCCATTTATGCCTACCGCGGTGCCTACAGAAAGAACATTGGAGGTGATGCCTTGGACATTACCACCTGGTCCAGTGAGGAGCGGACACGTACGAGTCTTGATTTAAAAGACCCGATTCCGCCCGACGCCATTCAGAAGCTCAAAGAAGGTCTTGTATTTGTTATGGCGTAGACCATGTGTGGTTCAATCTGGCGTGTAGGGCATTCCATGTTGCAATTGTGTCTGGTATGTGTGCATAACGAGGTTTGGCCTGGTTACAGCCCAATCATGCACCACGACCAGCCTTGTGGGTCAAAAGCAGTGCTTTTTGGGGGATGATGGTGTTTAAAGTCAAAATGGGGATCGCCGAGTATGTTTTATCGTGATTGGGATTGGGACTGGCGCATGGAATGTAAACTGGTCTGTTCGCTCGCTGTGAAATGTAATCCTTGAATTTGCAAGGTTAATTGAAGTGATGGGCATTGTGAATAATCATCTCATTTTGTTCTCTAATCACAGTGGCATCATGATTTCTCACACACCACAACTGACGTATGAGGCATTGTGCATCGATAAAGGACTATGTTAGAGGAGGCCTTGCTAAAATGACCTCACCCTGTCCTGCAAGAGTAAAGTTTCCATCTTCGAAAGGAATAACCAAGGTATTGCCCCTTGTCAATGTTATGGCTTTCCCATTGTTTATAAACAATTCCATTTCCCCTTGGTAAACAACAAGAATGGCAAGTCCTCTCTGGCATTCCTTGGGCCCGTTTATTTGCAGCCTTTCCATGTTGAAATACTCTGTTGCACCTGGGGGCAGCACTGATCCGAAGGTAATATTTGACGTAATTAAATCAAGAATCGTAGATCTTGGGCAGCCCTGGGTGTTGATTGCCTGCAAGGCCAGAGGAAATCCTAAACCCAAATGACCATCCTTTGGCCCGTCAATGTTGAACCCTTTCCATTCACATAAAATCGAAATATCTTCTGGTTCCTGCACTTCGACAAGTAAAATACCTTCACCAATAGCATGTAGCATGCCCGGAGGAACATAAACCGTCTGATACGCTTGCACGTCGATTTTATGCATCTTGGCCAATAACACATCCGTATCCTGTCTTTCTACCAAGTCCAAAAGCTCATCATGAGACATGTCCTCTTTTAATCCTAGGTGGATTTCACCATCGGTCAAGAGAAACCATGCCTCTGCTTTTCCATGTGCAGCACCTAGATGCTTTCGTGCCCAATCCACGTGCGGATGAGCATGGATAGGAAGTCTTTGGCCGGCATCGAGTAGTTTGACCAATAGCTTTATATCCGCCCCGAAGTATTTGACATGGTTAGCGCCTAACCAGTACTCTGGCAGTTCGGCGACAGCATCTGCGAATAGACGACCGTCAGGCAAGGTTGTCATTCCAATTTTGGCATCCGTGCATCCTCGGCAGCATGTTGTTGATGCAATCCAGTCCTCTGGCTGGTGTGGCTCAGAGAGACCCATTGCTCGAAACTGGGATATCTTAGTACCTCCAAGATACGTTCGAGCAGGCGGCTGATTTGCAGTGAGTATTGTTGGTGCCATGTTTGTTTGAAAATGAATAAAAAGCACGGTGGTGAATGACCCGTTTCTTGACAGAGTTTGACTCGCCGTAAATAAACGAGAAAATTCGGATCGAGGTGATAAATCTGCTCAAATTAACAGATGCTATGATAGGCTGGAACTTCTGTAGTGGGATTGAAGTGGCTTTCTCGGCAATGTCTTTTATAGGCGACATGCGTGTTGTCTCACCAGAAATGACGTCAACCGACATGTAGGTCCACCAACCCTGGATTTATGTGCCTGAATGCCGTAATCACAGATGGTCCTCGTGAATTTGACCAAATAGGTGAAACTAACTAACAATCTTTTATCGTTGTCTCGGTGGGCTATTGCCTATTCCTGATTTGGTCAAAGTAAAGGTGGGGCGTGGCCAAAGCCTCTCAAAAGTTGCTATTTTGAACTTTCGAGGTGCTTTACAATCGGCAATCTATTCATGCATAAGGGAAAAGATGCTCTGAAAGATTTCCTGATTGATCATAGTGACTGAAATTAGCAGCAACTTTGCCATAACCATGATGAGATGGCCTCAGGGTGACTGGTTTAGACGCGGTTTCCTACCGATAGCTGTAAGCATCTTTACACATTTTGAGCGTTCGAGCAACTGCTCCGTAGGGGACAGAGAGTATCTGGAAAAATAAACCGCGTAGCCTTTGCGGCTAGTCGTGTGATCGAATGGTGAATGAGCGGTGATGACGTGTTAGATGAATGCGGAAAGGGATGTCTTAGATTGCGTACAACCACTAGCTCACAGGTCGTGTCCAAGTGGGTCATGTCTCGCTTCACTGTGTTAAGGCATAGGTATTGGTACTTTGGATCTTTGTTAAATTCTATTGTATTCTCGGTATCTCTGATATGCCAGTAACTAAACGCTCCTTTAGATGCTTTATGATACACGGAGCCTAAGAGCACGCGGTCAGGCCCAGGCAATTGGATGCAACTCTTACCACATACACACACACACACACACACACAAAGAAAACAGCTCCAGAAGACGTCACACACATCGGATTTTATTCCGCTTTTCAATCTGATATCAGCCTCAGTCAGGGATCAGTGTCAGTGGCCCAGTCACAAGCAAGATGGACTTTTCCAATGTGACTGTCCTATGTGTGGGGGATTTGATGCTGGACCGGTTCGTCCATGGGGACATGGAAATCATTTCGGCCGAGGCGCCGGTGCCGGTGATCCGGCAAACGCGGGTGCTCGAGATGCTCGGCGGCGCGGGGAACATGGCCAACAACATCATCAGTCTTGGCGGCAAGGCCATCATGATTGGTGCGGCTGGCAATGATGAAGCTGGCGCGGCGCTGCGGCGACTCATGGGCGAAAGCAAGACCATGTTGGACGCTGTGGTGACAACGTGTCACCGGCCTACAAACCGCAAGTCGCGGTTTCTTGCCTCGCAGCAACAGGTAATCCGCATAGATGAGGAGAGCCGCATAGACTTGCATCCGGATGATGAAGCGAAGCTAATTGATGCCATCACGGCTCACATGCTGGCAGCTGATGTCGTAGTAATATCCGACTATAACGAAGGGGTCTGCACTGCTGCTGTGGTAGCCCAATGCATCGGTGCAGCACGGCGACGTGGGATTGGGGTATTTGTTGATCCCAGATGCCGAGATTTTTCTCGTTATGCAGGAGCCACTTGCATCACGCCCAACCTGTGCGAATTGTCGGACGCGGCGAACATGGCTGTTGACAGTGAGGAGGCCATCACTGCTGCGGCACGACATGTTATGCAACAAGCCAGGGCAGGCGCCATTCTAGCAACACGCTCGGAAAAGGGCATGATGCTTATTACGGCAGAAGGGAAGGCTGCTTCTATACCTTCACATGCTCGCCGTGTGGTTGAGGTCTCCGGCGCAGGAGACACTGTCATTGCGACACTGGCCCTGGCTTACGCTGCAGACCATGATCTTGAAGCCGCCATGCATATTGCCAGTGCAGCGGCGGGTATCGTGGTGGGGAAGCCTGGCACTGCTACAGTTAGTATCCAGGAATTACAAGGTGAATTAGAAGCACAAGATCCAATTGACACGTGCCCGGAATCGCCGACAGTCCTATCCCAAGACGCTGCCAAGGAGCTCGTGGACAGATGGAAGTCCGAGGGTCTTAAAGTTGGCTTCACAAACGGTTGTTTTGACATCTTACATCCTGGTCACATATCATGCCTTGCAGGCGCCCGCTCGGCCTGCGATAGACTGCTGGTAGCGATAAACGGAGATGCCAGCATTAAGCGGCTCAAGGGAGCATCCCGTCCTGTAAACAATGTTGAAGCGCGAGCTGCCGTCATGGCTGCGATCCGCCACGTTGATGCTGTCACTATTTTTGACGACGATACGCCCATTGAACTCATCAGGGCACTACGACCTGACGTGTTGGTTAAAGGAGCTGAATACAAAGTTGAAGAGGTTGTTGGCTCTGACGATGTTATTGCAGCCGGGGGCAGGGTAGTGCTCGTTGATGTCAAGCCAGGACATTCAACAACGAATATCGTGATGCAAATTCGTCGCCAATCTGTTTAAACCCCCAATTTCTACAGCTCCAAAAGAAAAGTAGTACATCTTTCAATTTCCAAAAGCTACGGATGTAACAAATCTCAACCTAGTGCAGTGCTATTGGTTGGTTCGAGGCTGAATTCAAGTCAAAAGTGTTTTACATGTGCAAGGCGACGGGCCTCAGTTACCAAGTCCAGTAGACTTGCTTGCAAAGTGAACAGTAATTTTAGTTAGCATTCTATGAACGCCAATGTTACTAACGGAAGTTAAATGTCACTGCTTTGGGTATTTATCCATGGATATTGATGAAAAATGGCACAAAATAACACTTGAATCAATACATGAAACCTATAGTGTCATCATTTTTAAAGACAGAGCTTCCTTCATACATGATTGAGAAGGTGGACATGAAATACTGGATATTGAATCAATACATCTGGAAACCAGGTATCATTCTCGTGAAAATAAAACACCCAAAAAAGAAAGGGAAAAAAGGTTGAACAGGTTGCTGATTTGATAAAGAGAATTGAATTTAGAACCGGGAGAAGGAATATTTGTGCATGCTATTCAATTGTGATGGTTGTCAGGTCGTCTAATGGCAAATATAAACGAGCGGCCCCGCTCAGTTTTGCGAACGCCTGGTTCAGATCCGCAGCCACATCAAGTCCCTTTTGGACATGCTCTCGGAAAGATTTGCAAATTTTATCAAATCGAGCGCCATTTAGATTGTCAGCTTTAACTGATGCATCCCAGAGACCGATGATACCATCCAAGGCGGATGATGGACGCGAGGTGCCCCATGGCATCAAACCATAATCTAGGCTCGAATCATAGAGACGCATTAATTCGTTAATCAAATTGAGTGAGTTGATTATACCGTCAGTCGCTTTGTGCCAATCTTGAAATAATTCCTCAGATACCATGTCTTTAATCTTTACGTCAACTGAACAAGCACCGTGGACTGTTCGGATTAATTCTTCTGCTTTCAACCACCCAGCCCAGTCATCTCGTATAGACGTATTCCAAGTTTCAATGGCGGTTTTTATCAAAGAAAAGGATACACAGGTCTTGTTATCTTCCAAATGGAGTCGCAAAATAGAAATTGGGTAGCTTAATGGCGACGGACTGCGATAGGTTTCCCCATCGAGAAGTGTCTTCAGATCAAGTGTCTCATTGCTTGGATGAGCCAAATCCGTTTGAAATTTGTAGGGTAATAATATGGCGCACTGGCCAATAATAATATTCGAGTTGGATGAGTATAATTCATTTTTTCTCAAGTGTAGAAAGCATCGGCTTCCTTCAATATAGTAGAGCTGGTCTTTGGAAGGATTAAACTGGTTTTCAAATATTGCCCTCATGATAAGAATTGGAGACATGCTTTTGCGATTAATCACTCTCTCAGGCCCTGGGAAGCTTTGATAGCTATATTCCCTATGTTCCAGATCTACCGAGAAGAATATGTCGTAGGTTCTCGAGTCAATTTTGGACCACGTAAACCGTTCAAAAGATTTGATTCTGCCACCAGTGCATGTTGACCAAGTAACCAATTCACATGTGCTGATTCTGTAACCAGAAATAGTCAGGGCTCCTGTATTTCTAGATACTGATGCATCTACAGCAGTGTGTTTTCTTATGAATGGATGGCATGATGGATCAACTAAGAAAAGGGAGCGCAAATCAACAGATCTGATGTCAATGAAGTCATACAGTGGTATTTTCTCGAATTCTCCCGTTCTTTCACGACTTTCGTTATGGCCCATGACGGAGTGCCAACCTTCATGAAACCGAGAACTATTCCAATGTGCAATCCATGTTGGCAAGTTCCCATCAGTTGGAGTGACAGCCCTTGCATACTTAAGGATGTCATACTGGCCATGGGAGAGCACATATGCTGCAATACCAATCTGCAGTTGCTCATAGGAAAGGGAATAATCTGGTGGTAAATGTTTCTCAGCATCTTTAACCATACCGAGAAGGGCAAAGAAGCTATCTCGTGGATCGGATGACTTGCATTTAGCCGTGGCCATAATGAGTCTAAATATGTTGTCTAAAGTCCAAGACTTCAGTTCGTGACAGGTATGAATCCAGGCCGGCGCGTGTCGAAGTGCCCCGAGGCATTCGAGATTGGCTTTACTAAAAGCACTCCAAGGAATTATTTCCTCTCCGCATTGAATGACGAGAGATTTGGCAAGAGCGACTTCTTGAATGACCCATATTCGGGAGAAATAAGCTCTCTTAAAGAAGTTCTCAATGCTGTCTCTCGACTCGGATCTAGAGCGGAATATGTCATTGGTCTCTGGGTCAAAGCATCCCCTCAAGAGGCTAATAGCCAACTTGCTGTCTTCGCTGGGACCTCCAACATAAACAACGACGCGGGAGGCTGAGGCATATATTCGAGGCATCAGAGATACTTGCTGTGATCTCTCGGTGATGCAATTCTGGTTTATGCAAATAGAGTCTATCCAGAGCAATCGATCACGCTTCCGGCATCTCAGGTTACGCAAAGCCTCTTCGCAGTTTCGCGTTATGAGAAGAACAGACCACATTGGGCCTAAGAATATTTTGCGATATCGACGGTTATCGCCATTGTCATCGGCCCAGGTATATGAGAGAGCCTCAAATTCAGGGTTTGTATCCTCAGATTCCAGAGATCTGTATATTAAATCCCCATGTATTGGATCTGTAAAACCTTTGGCTTTATTCAAGACTAGAAGTCGGATATTGGCTCCATTCGCGAGTTTTTCGTAAAGTAAGTTGGATTCAGGAGCAGAATTAGAGCTCCACGTTTCGTTTGTACCTCCAGCAGCTACCTGAGAAGCACTGGATTCCGGTACGGGCTGCGGTTTCACGTCCTCATCATGGGCCTTCAGCCTCCTATTCTCATTGACCCACTGAGGTTCAGGGGAAAGAGGCCGCTTCAATTGACCGTTGTTCACAGAATTAGTATCCGCATCATCCCAAAATTGGACTGAGGGTGGCCATTTCAATCCAAACTGCCCTCTCATGGGGCAAGTTGGAACAGAAAGAAGGCCAGGAGCATCTTCTGGCTTAATTACATCGAGAAGTCTGACACTACCGCAACTCTGACAAGATAGGAATTCTTCAGTGCAAAAAACATCCAGTTTGGTGCATTCTGATCTGTGCCAAGACATCGTTGTGGGAACGGGGTAAAGCCGGTACACAGATTGAACAAAGGGAAGAATGGTTTGGTTCAAGGGAAATTTAAGCGAAAGCCCCTCTATCCACATCGTCTGATGTGCAGGTCTAGCGGTTAATCAAAGCAAGTCCCTTGATTGGCCTTGAGTGTGTTTGGAACATGCACGTAGCCAATCATCTTGTGCCAAGTTTCAGAGTAAGCGGACCCACATGCCCAAGTGTATGAATCTTTCGAGGGGTTGTCGCATCCAATCTTCATCAGTAGCTGCATCTTATACTAAAGCTCTGTTTAAATCATGCAAATTGGGCTGCTCGTTCAATGCTCACTTATTTGACTACCATAATCGCTACCTGGTCTAGTTGGCATAACATTTGAGTAATGCAACGTTTTGTCCAAGGCAGAATGCACTCAGACAGTTCAATGGGAAAAGCACGACCTTTTAACACCAACACCAACATACGTCGATAATGATGTTATCCCCCAACTACTTAAGACAATGTTCTCAACACATCGATCAGAGGTGAAAGATCCTATTCAGCCTAAAAAAAAAGCTCGGTAAAGGGTCTTTGCTATTTTAGAACTCAACTATTTGGGAAACATCGGGGTCAATCCTCATTGTCTGAGCATCTTCTACGACACCACCATCGATGTCAATACATGCCTACTAGGATACTCTAAATTGTACATTTACACCATCCGATGATTAATCAATAGAATATTGGCCACTCTGGTGGTATCGCAAAGTAAGCCTCTCTTTGCTCCTTGTTCTTCTTCTTCTTGTCAACATCCACCATTACGTATACTTCAAATCCCTCCATTTTCTCCTTGAGGAAAACATAATCGTCCTCAGCCAGGGGACAAACCGAGAGTTCTATCTCCTTACCTGGTGGGCGGCCGCGTAGATCTGCGCGCAGAACCACAGGGTCGTGTGACAGGCCAAGTTGGTTCTTGAGATCAGTCGCGGTCGAAAACCTGGTTCCATCTCCAATGACAGCGAGAAACTCCAGATTGAAATCATATGTCAGACTCACGGTCCCCCTCCTGTAGCCATTTTTTGAGTTTTCCGGCATGTTGAATTTGCAGCACTTTTAATATTTAGGATAGGTGAGTTTTTCTGTGCTTATCTTGATTAGTTTATCGGGATGTTTAAGCAATCTTGTGTAGGGTGCTTTGTAACGATTTGGCATTGATTTATACCTCTATGTAACGACCAGGTCAATTTCCCAACTCTGTAAACCAATCGAGTTGCGAGGTTTATGTTTGCAGTGTGATTAGGCACGTGCAAAGTAAAAGAGCAATAGAATGTTATGTGTGGTAATAATGTCAATCGTAATTGAGGTAACAAAGTTATATTGAAAGCTGGAGAGTTCTTTGCATGGCACATCGCTCTCTTTTTATATCTATCTAAGCTAGCTAGTTGCATTATTGTTGGTGATAGCTAATTGTGTTGGTGATCTTTTGCTTGATCACAGATAGTCACCAACATTCTTGAGTGATCGCTTATGATCGGCTCTGATTGGTTGGTAAGTACTCTAGGATAGGTGGGTCTTGGTTGGTGAATGGGTTCTGCCCTTCTTGATCGCTTGGGGCTTGTCCAAGGTCATAACACTCTAGCTTTGGAAAATGCTTGTCACATTGATCAGTTACTCACCATAATATTTCAAAATTAATCAATATAAAAAACCGGTTAGGATTCCTGTTCGCCTCCCTTGTCACGTTGTTAAGTGTGACCTCGTAAGTGAGGTTTCTTTGTTTCACTGTTTGGCTCGATAGTCTGTTCATAGGTATATTGCCTGCCTTGATTATAGTGTTCACTGGGCCTTTTTCAGCCATGACGCAACAAAAAGGCGCCCATAGAAGGCACTCACGGATGAAATTAGATGAAATTAGCAAGCAATTCGAAAGAAACTATGGTGCATTTAAGTCGAAGTTTGCCATGGAACTATTGCAACAGTTTGACCAAGTAGCTAAATTTCATTTTTAGAAATAATATAATGCGGTTGATGTCTAAACCACACGGCGATGAATCCCACTTACTGCGCTACGGCACAGAAAGGGAATGAGATGAGTGTCCGTAACATTACAATCGGGTAGGCTTTTTTTTTTAACAATCACAAGCTGTGAATACCAACATACTCGATCGAAGACTAAACCGAAGCATGCCAAAATCCATTTCCGTTTATAAAACTGAGCTCCTACCACTCTAGGCTGAGCTAAAGCTGATCTCAAGCTGGTGCCCCTGGAGCTTGGGCTGACCTGAGGCTGAGCTGCTTGGCTATATTCATTTTTGGGATCGCATACCCTTGCAAAAGACCCGAATCTGAGACCTGCTGGGCTATGGCTAGCTTGACGGCAGGGAAGGACGCGCAACTCTAAGTATTGTGCACTATGGAGCTGTTGTTCTTCCTGTGGCTAATAAAGGTCGGTGGGTTGGTGTGGTTTATGATACATTGCTCGAAAATTCTTATCCAGGGTGCCCAGTTAGTGGCTACGAAAATAATATAAACATCAGTTTACTATGTATTAGTGTCGGAATAATAGCGCCTTGCCAATATTGGCAATCCTTACATTGGTCTCTGATGTGCTTGCCTGCTTATTGTTGTGAACTAGATCATCTACCAGTCGGGTGACTGTGGCTTAGCTACCGTGCTGTTTTTGGAATCACAGACACATAGTTCATGGCGTCAAGGTTGTCCTTAATCTATGAAGCAATCACTGAACCCTCCACAGTACTAGTGTTGAACAGAATTCAGGGCCATGCTGGTTTCAGAGCAGCTAGCTTGTGGCCGCTCAGGAGAGAAGAGCTGAGAAGCGGACTTTTTGACTCACAACTGTTGTCTCACCGATGTCCAAGGGTGGGTCTCACTACATAAGGCGAATGCAGTCAATATCGGATATCCTGCCAAAAGTCAAGTTTCGGAATTATGCTATTTTAAAGAGCAGTGATTGATTCCAATAATGGCTTAGTCTAGAACGTTTTAGCTGAATGGCCGTATATTTCCTATAAATAATTTCTATATAATTGGCGAATACCTTTGCTGGTACGTAAGTGCAGTCTTGCCACAGTATAAGTCACATATTTAGAGCATACAAGAGGTGCATTTTAACCCCTGCTCCCCCCCGCGTTATGATTATGATCGTATCAACTGGCTGATAAGGACCAATTCTAGCCTTAACACCTTTAATATTTCGCAAGAGGCTGTTACATGGCTCACATTACGGAAACCAAGTCCTGCTGGCGCGATCTCGCACCAGCGAGAACTTTGATTGCACGGCAAAGACGCTCCGAGTAGCTCCAATTCTCGCATGGAATGCGGCAACGAGGCCTCGCTGAGTAGAATTTGGCCAGTCCCTGAGAAACTGTTCTTCCTCGGCGGTCCAGTGTTCCTTCATCTTCTCCGGGATACCCCCGTTATCCTTCATTTTCTGCGCCGCGGATACAACGGCCCTGGGGGTATTCCGCCATCGGCGATCGAACGCATGGTGGGAGAGATTGTCAAAGTAAGGGTGAAAATGGGTAGGAATCGTTGCCAAGGCAGCGAGCTGAGACGAATTGAGATGGATGTAATGGTGGGAAAGGATGGTGCAGCTCCTTGGTTTAGGTGTGCGGCTTCTTTGTCAACGACTTAGTTACCCAAGTAGATATAGATACCTGAGGCCCAAGTCTGGTAAACCGAGATCGGATCAACGTCGGGATGGACTACCCACATCACCTGGCCAATGACAGACGTTCTATTTCTTTACTCTGGGCAAATAATCAACGGCAAATTTTCTTGCAGAAAAAAACTAGTTAACAAACACTATCACCATCACCTCCCACCGCGTGGATTTTTGAGATCTGACCCCTGTGGCCTAGCCCACGCCCATCGCACGGGGAATTACTATCATCTGCCACAATGGCTGCTCTGGTGCGTTCAATTGATGCGCCGCAATTGCTCCTCGTCGGGTGGCCTCGCTGACTCACGTGGGCAGCGCAGAGCCATTGCTCTTGATGCTGTCGCCGTATTTGCGCGGCGTCAGTTCCAGGTCGCAGTGTCCCGCCCCCGCCCCCGACCGCTTCCTTGTGCCCTTGTGTCCCGCTCCCAGGTCCGTGCCTACACGATCACTGCTCCGCGACGACAGCAGCTCGATAGAAATTCTGGTACCGACCCTTTCCAAGCCTCCCAGAAGCCGCCGGCGGTCCCCCAGACCCTCACCGAAAAGCTTGTCCAGCGTCACTCTGTCGGCCTCGCTCCCGGCAAGGTTGTCAAGAGCGGCGACTATGTCACCCTGTTCGTACTCCGAGCCTCAGCACTTGAAGGATGCCCTTAGCTGACCTTCTGTGGAGAAAACCAGCCAAATGCATGACGCACGATAACACAGCCCCTGTGATGCTCAAGTACCAAACGTTGGGAGCCACCAAGATCCACGATCCTCGTCAGCTCGTTTTCTGCTTGGATCACGACGTTTCCAACCAATCCGAGTCTAATCTCAAGAAGTACACATCGATCCAAGAGTTTGCCCGCAAGCATGGCGTTGACTTGTATGCCTTCTCCACTCACTTGTTCTCCCTCCCATAGGCCTGTTCTAACATCGCCTTTGTAGCTACCCTGCGGGTCACGGAATAGGACACCAGGTCATGGTTGAACAGGGTGAGCACATCTTTCGCACCATTGGGGTCGTTGGACGACTTGTTGACAACTGGATTAGGTTATGCCTGGCCTTCGTCAGTCACAGTTGCGAGTGACAGTCATTCCAACATGTACGGAGCTGTTTCAAGTCTCGGTTCGTGATCTTCCAGATGACTCATGATCCCAAAGACTAATAGCGTGGAGGAACGCCCATTGTCAGAACGGATGCTGCCAGTGTTTTTGCTACTGGATGTACCTGGTGGCAGATCCCCCCCGTCGCCAAGATTGTAAGTTGATTGTACCTCCTTTTTCAACTCTACAGACGTCGCTGTCTGCCGAGGTTTACGGCGTTTACGCTTCCGAGACACGACTGTACCCCAGGATGCTTTTTGAATTGCGATCAGATAGCTGAGACCTTCTAGACTTTCACTGGTGTTCTACCCCCTGGAGTGACTGGCAAGGATGTCATTGTTGCTCTTTGTGGCCTCTTCAACCAGGATGAGGTTCTCAACCACGCGATTGAATTCACCGGTTCCGAACTGACACTGGCAAGCATTCCTATCGATGACCGCTTAAGCATATCGAACATGACCACAGAGTGGGGAGCTTTGAGCGGTAAGCCACCTTGGGAGAGGAAAATAAAAAGACTGCAACTGACTTGCGATGTAGGACTATTTCCTATTGATGAAGTGCTCATCTCCTGGTATCGTGCCAAAGCCACCACTGCCGCCATGTTGGATAGTCCCACCAAGGCCCGGATCAACCACGAGCGAATCGATGAGATGGTAGAGAACCGGGTGGTCGCTGACCCCGGTGCCACATACGCCAAGGAGTTTTACCTGAACTTATCAACGCTTTCTCCTTTTGTGGCCGGTCCAAACTCAGTCAAGCTTGCTACACCTATCAAGAACCTCGAGGCTCAGAATATCGCTATAGACAAGGCATATCTCGTCTCATGCACCAACTCCCGAGCTTCAGACATCGCTGCCGCTGCTCGTGTATTCCGCGAGGCTAGCAAGGATGGCAAGCCTGCTAAAGTGGCCTCTACCGTCAAGTTTTATGTTGCGGCGGCTTCCATTGCGGAGCAGCGAATTGCCGAGGAGGCGGGTGACTGGCAGGTCCTGCTTGATGCCGGTGCCCATCCGCTTCTATCAGGCTGTGGCCCGTGTATTGGTCTTGGTCCTGGTCTACTCGAGAGTGAGGAAGTTGGTATCAGTGCAAGCAACCGGAACTTCACTGGCAGGATGGGACATCGCACCAGCCTTGCTTATCTCGCCAGTCCCGAGGTCGTGGCTGCCAGCGCTCTCCACGGTAAGATTGCTGGCCCTGGCTGGTATCAGAAGCCTGAGGGCGTTGAGAAGGTCATCATTGGTGAAGGAAGCGGTGATTTCCAAGCCGACAAGGCCCAGTCTACTGCGGATGCTTTCGATAAGCTCATTGGTGAAATGGAGAACTTGATTACCGAGGCCGAGGTTGCTGGCGAGGAGACGTCCAGCCCAGCCGCCGCGGCCGAGGATGAGGCCTTGACGGATATCCTGCCTGGCTTCCCCGAGAAGATTGAAGGCGAAATTGTCTTCTGTGATGCTGACAATATATCAACTGATGGCATTTATCCCGGTAAGCTAAGCCATGACATCATTGAATCGCTAATGATAGGGGGGATTCATGCTGACTGCCAAAAAAGGTAAATACACTTACCAAGATAACGTCTCCAAGGAGACCATGGGAGAGGTGTGCATGGAAAACTACGACAAGGACTTCCGCACCATCGCCAAGGCCGGCGACATTCTCGTGGCCGGCTTCAACTTCGGCTGCGGCTCCTCGCGTGAGCAGGTAAGAATTAGCCAATGACATCCCTGAACTTGGGATCTATATTAACCTCTTTTTTTTTCTTTACTTAGGCAGCGACTGCCATCCTGGCCAAGCAGATTCCGCTGGTTGTGTCGGGCAGCTTCGGTAACATCTTCAGCCGCAACAGCATCAACAATGCGCTACTGGGCATCGAGATGAGCAGGCTCGTGCAGCGGCTGCGCGAGGCTTACAAGGACGACCCGGAGAAGCTGCTGACCCGCCGCACGGGCTGGCGGCTGCTGTGGGACGTGCGCCGGTCCAAGGTCGTTGTGACGGAGAAGAACGGCGCTGTCTGGGAGCAGAAGGTTGGCGAGCTGCCGCCTAATGTGCAAGAGATTATTGCGTGCGGGAGTCTCGAGAACTGGGTCAAGGCTAGGATTGCGGCATAAAAAGGCGAACGAGGATGTGTTATTTATAACACTATATATAGATCTTGCTATATTTTAGATACATCTTCTATCTAATAATAGATACTAGGTCTTCCCTGGTTGTATTAAGATTTATTTTGGTTAATCTACTAATTATATTTTATCCTTTTACATTTTCTGGCTTTTTTCCTTTCTTTTAAATTCATTTTAGTTGTTCGATTGGGTTCTGTCTAATGATTTCATTCCAAATAAGTCCTCTCACTTCGTTCATGTTTCTCTTCTCATCTCTTCTCCCGTCAATTTTCGCTTATCCCTCAACCGAGGGGAATGTTCCGCAACTACCTAAGCGACAGTCGAATTCTACTTGTACATCGTTGCTTGAACGCAACTTATAGTTGGCACTGGGTTTGTTATTATGTCTGCTTGGTGCTTTGCCTCATTTAACCAAGAACACTCTTACCAACACCGAAAAGACGGTATCTCTGGATGCTGAGCTATGCTTGATGAATGCTGCTGCGTCAGAGAACTCATATGGGACCAGCAGCGTGTGGGATCAATTCCAGTTTCTGCATATCGCTCAGGCGAATTACCCATTGTGTGGTGAGTTCGATGATGGCCTTCCGTAACTCTAGACATAGTATTAAACTCGACTTGTTTTAGGGCCAACTTCTCCCTTGGCATATTTGCTTTGTCAAAACTCATGAAGAACTTCTGCGTGAGAAGTGCGGTTACACGGGAGCGCAACGATTTGTATTGCATGGAATCCTTGGCCTTGGGTCAGTTCATTAATGGTATTTAGGTATTAACTCGAGGTCGAGGACACCGATTAGTTTTCCAAATTTTAATTCTGAATATGGTTTCAGTGATTGCGGTTCTGGGAGCGATAACTGCATTAGCGATGGCCCCTTTGTGAATCTAACCCTGCACATGGAAAGCAATGGTTTGGTCGCAGCCGATTGCCCCCTACCCTTTAGCCCCAGAAGCCATCTCTATAGTATTTCCGCATAAACATCGCTGGCTATGCCACCGTAAGCGGTTGTTGGCTCAACCTTTGTACCATTTTTCAGCCAGCAGTTTCCTCCGGTGGCCTTGACACGCACTTTCATTAAACTGCTAAACACGATACTCGAACACTTTTCTCTCGTTAGATTGTTATCAAAACGCATACTAGCGCATGCATACGTGCAGTTAACCATGATTCTCGCCGTGTCAGTGACGGGATCCCTCTACTTAGTTTCAAATGTGGCAGGAATATTAACACCACAGCGCTATTTAAAACGAGTTTGAAATTTTTTTGACTCATATTTTTCCGAGGGAGAGTTCAATGGACACTTTAAATGTAGCTCTGTGATGTTTCCTGCTGCCACAGGGGCGTAATCATTTGCACCATAGTCTGCTGCTGACCTGAGTATTATTGTCAAATTAATATCCTGCAATAGGACGAGTTAAATGAATCGGCTCATACCGTGAACTTGATATCGCGGTACCCACACTTCCACCTTTACAGCCTCCAATAATGAGGAAGACGATGGCTATGATGATGATTCCCGAAATTGAAAATAAAAGGGCAGAAATTCGTTCTTTCCCACTTGATGGATGACCCGATGGTGAATTCTCTTAAACATACCCTACTTGGTAATATTTCGCTTGAAGATGATCTGTTTGGTGATGGCCTGCTTGATAAGTAGCAATTGGATCATTATCGAAGGCTGCGCTCCTATATTGAATGCCGTCATCAACGCGAACTTGAAGGCCATCCATCTTTGGCTAAGAATCGATAGCTATTGATGAAAATTGATGTGTAAATTAGTTTAAATTGTAAATAAAGTTCAGGAGGCAATGTCTATCTAAAAACTAATTAATAATAAGAGAAATGCAGATGCGTGGTGGCAAATCTATGTGTGATAACACAGCCCTGTTCAAGTCTGATCAGATACCACAGCAGCTGGAGGTTGCACGTTTACACATGGCATACGTGATCTCGTATTGGTAGTTGTTAGTTCCGAACCTACCTGCATTAGTTGCGGCTGATCAATTCCCAAACTGTGGGTGTCACGACTTAGCCACCGTGGCCGTGCTGACCACGCTGCTGAAGTTGTCCCGTACAAGAAAAATACGTTCAATTAGCCATATTGCTTCTCTTGTAAGTTGTGTATACACATATGTCAATCCCTCGCCCTTTGATATGAAAAAAACTGCCTTTGATGGATGCGCTGCATATTTACAAAGTCGGCTCAAAGTCATGCATAGCTCGTGAGAAGAATAAATATCACTATCTTTTCAAACCTGTCTTTCGTTTTGTTTCTGTGGTTCCTCTTGCACAACTATAATCATATACATTTAATTCTGTTTTAATACATTTAGAGAATCATCAATTGATGTACACCACATTCTGTGTTCCTACAGCAGTGGCTGGTTAGGGCAGGGGAGGTATACCTGTGTTTGAGGTTGTGGTCACCAGCATTGGAATCAACTATTATCGGTCTAAAGAAAAAGAGAGAAAAAACAAAGAAAAATAAAACACACAGTTGAGAAAATTTATTTAATCGCAATGAATGTATATGGGCTCATTTTGTCCATTTTACCCTTCTCCTGTGTCGGAATGCGAATCCACCTTGCGCATGGAGAAGTTCCAGTAACGATCGTACCAGTCCTTTCAAGCTACAACCGGATATTTTCTGGCAGCGGAAAATTTCGGCAAACTTAACCACCCTAGCCTCTGGCCTTGACACTTTGGCTTGCCTTCGCTATGAATAGAGACATCTGACATAACTTATTAGACTCATGCATAAACGTGCAGATACTAATGCAGTGGAATTTGCAGGGTTTTAGAGTATCTCAGATGAGGATAGGCATCCAACTGTAAAATACGTTGTCGCATCGCCGAGGGATGCATAAAGTATTACCACAATTCATGCCCGACCCATATTCGAACTTGGCGATGACGATGGTCATCTTCTAGTTGTGGGGTCAGGATGAATCACATACCCCGCAGATAGCTGAGCTGTATGAGGAATATTCGTGCGCTGTTGAGGTCATATTATTGCCTTGAATATATCAAAAAGGCTCGTATAGCAGTGCTTGTGAATAGACAGACAGATTGGCAGTCTTGGCAATCGAAAGGCCCAGAGAAAGAAAGGTGGGTTACACGTTACATATTTCAGTAAAGCAGTGGAACTATTCCACAACAAATCAATAAATATGCTTGATACATACTATCTTGATAAACTCTATAGGTGCATATTATCACGTAAAAGCCCAGCTCTAATATACTCTCTTGAATGTGCATTACCCCCCCAGCCACTCAACCATTTCACATTCTCCAATAAGCGATAGGCCAAGCAACAAATACACAAGTTTAATACGCGCAAAAACTCTATTTTAAATTCTATATGCAGAAGTTAATTACCTAATTTAACTATGGTTTTCTGTTCACAGATGTTAATCCTGAGCTCAACATTCCAGTCGCTTAAACACTGCCCCTAGTCCTGTGCAGTTCACACTCACTAGCCTCCCGTCTTGGATCTCAAGGACAACTTCATCTAGACCAGGATCATCGACAGACATCCAAGAGAAAGAATTACTGAATAAGCCCACCCCGCCCTCTACCGCGGCGCGTGGAGTACGTGTCCAACTCTGACTGAAAGGGCGATACGCCATCCGAATAGTCCCGCGATGGTCATAGAGAGCTGATAAAGATCGGGAGCGGGAATTGGGCCCAGTTGGATATAACCGTACTGACATGTTATTGGGCGCGGATGATCCGTGGAATCTAACACGACTCTCGGTGCCGTTTATATAAAACGACTGAATACCGAGCCCGGGAAAGCCTTCATCAACGGTAAGGGTGATGTTGCTTGTCTCTGAGGTTTCATCAAAAAAAGTTCCAATATAGTTAGATTTGGCATTCTCCGCTGCCGCATGTTCGGCAGCTGGGATGAAACATTCTCCAACAGCTTGCCGAAGGGGCCAGCGAGCTGTTGATGAAGTACTCCCCGCTGCCAGGACCGAGTATCCAATCCCATGGTCTGGCGATAGGGCAATGATGGCACTATAGTCTGTCGCGCCACCGGATTTAATGTAGAGATCAGAGATACGGCTGCGGTTTGAATTGGGGGTAACTGGTATAGTTAAGCGTGTGATTTCCCAGGGCGCGCCCACTAGCTCCACCAAGCTGCCAGTACCACTAACAGGCTTCATCCAAGCCTGTGTGGCGGCGGCAGAGAGCCTCTCGCTGTTCAAGATGGAAAGACCAAGCTTTCGAAGGTCTGCTGCACTGGAATAATAGCCCCCGCTCCTACAAACAGTTAGTTGAGTGTCAATTTGCTAGAGGGTCCATCTAGATACATACGGAGCAATAGTTTCAACATCGTAGCCCCACAAGGTGTTCTTATCAATAGGATAACGGTTCACACCATTGACATTCGGGTCGGTGGGCGCTTTTGTTGTCGTTGATTGAAGACCAAGTGGTGTAAAAATGGCATCGCTGACAACCTCGGCATAGGGCTTGCCCACGATTCGCGAAATAACTTCACCCAAAAGGACGAATCCTGCATCAGAGTACATGGAATTTCGATATGCAGAAATCACAGGATGTTTGCGTCGGGCTTGTCGAAGAAGTTCTAAGCGGATAGCATTAATTGGCGGTTGCTTGAAAGAGAGTCAATGTAAACAAACCATCAACGGGCGCGTTTTTGAAGTTGGGAGCATAATTGGTATACAAAACTTGAATAACGAATTAGCTTGGCTACCAGAGACAAGTTTAGACCAAACCGTACATGGTGCAGACCCAGTACCGGCAAAATGGGAGGCGAGTGCTCCGACTGTAATTTCCTCCCAGTTCGTATTTTCTAAGGGATCAGATGCGTTTGTCACCAGCTCAGGTAAATATTTTGTCACTGGATGACTCATTACCCCCATGCCCGCCTTAGCAAGCAGCGCGTAGACGGTAAAGAGTTTTGATATGCTTCCAATACGAAAGATAGTCCCATCATCCAAACGACCCGAGGTCAATGTTTTGTTTTGGCCATGACCGACGTGAAAGTAGCTGTAGATTGATTTGTTTGTCGCTGCGGAAAAGACATCCACGGCAAACACCAAGTCAGTGCGGTTGAGCAAGTCGCTTTTGAACAAATTCTCAATCACAGTAGGAAACTGAGCTTTTGCAGTTTGAATTGCTGTTGAATTTGAGGGATCAAAGTTGGCGGATAAAACAGGTCCTATGAGAGGAACATCATCCGTGAAGATGACGTTCCCTGTCGAGCCAGCGACCAAGGATAAAAGAGACACAAGTAATGTTTTGTGAAAGCGCATATTGACGAGCAATTGCAGCAATTCTGAATGTGATTTTTTTTTTTCGGTTTTTTTCTGTTCTTTTTCGGTGACTGCCACACCCCGTTTTGAAGCTCTCTTTTCATGCATTAAATCATCCCAAGTCGATTTCTAAAAACTGCAGCTGCCCCAGACTTTCCAACCCGCGGGACCCATTAAGGTTAGGGCTCCTGACGATCACGATTTGCGGTTATTGATGTATACCCTGGCAATTGAAAGCTCTGTGGCGGTGCATAAACGACATATTCGCATGGTGGAGATGCCAAGATATTGGAATTCTGTGTTGTTTCAGCCTAGGTAGTATTATGACGACATGCGGAGAATTCAGGGCAAACGAAGCCTCACTACGGTTTTGTTACAAGTCCACATTTCACAAAAGAGTATGGATCTTCGGCCCAATAAGGCAATGGATAGTCTTGGTCTCAATGCATATAAACTCTCTTGAAGCTCAGACCATTCCGCAGCTCGTGTCTGTCACAATTCACATCAAATGACTCAGTTTCCAACACCTTAAAGAGCAAGTACTTACTCAAATTCGCATGGAAACCTGTACAAAAACGAGAGAAGGATTACCATGCATGCATTCATCGCCCAGTTTTACTGTATCACCTCTACCCATGTAGATCATGATACAATCAGAAAAAGTGCCCTACATCTACAATGAATCCTGTTTGACTTTTACATAGCCACGGCAGATGAGGGGTTTCGGCAATTCGTTCCCATATCGCCGACCGATTTCTATTGTAGGGCTGTTTATGGGCCGAATACTCAAGATGACATTTTCAATACCACTGAATTTCAATGCCGAAAGAATGGAATCATGTCTTGTTTCGTTCGAAACCCTCGTGTGGGTCTTTTTTTTTTCTTTTTTGGCGATTATTCCCAAATCTATCAGTTAGTCTCGTGGGGATCAAACGGTCAACTCACGAGACAATTATCTTTTTTGGATAAGGAACCTGCCGCACATCTTGCAAAGATGCCAAGCCCCACAGGGCGTCCGAATTTTACTAGCTGAGCACGGCAACTAAGGCGGACTACCCGAGTTTAATGTTAGGCTAACACAGTCTTGGCACAGAAAGGATGAACTTAATTGCTTGTCTCAGCATAGACCGTCAATCACAGTTCCACCAGATCCATGCCAATCCATCCACTGATAGTATAGAGACACCCCATTGCATAGTAGAAGACTTTTGTTCAACCCCTACATCAGCGTTGGCCATACATTTCTGCTATATTACGAACAACACTCACTGGTTGGCCATTAAAAACGCTCTTTTTCCCCAGCACTTCGAGAATTCTCGTTTCGCAAGCCTTCTCCATTACCCAGTAGACTTGACCACACATCCTTAATCATGTTGCTTTCTTCCGCCTTTCTTTTCTTTATTCCTCTGGCCTCGGCGTTTCCTCACCATGGAGGTCTTACCAATCCATCTGTTTTGGGGCATCGCTCGGTAAAGGTCCCACGGAATGGAAGCAGCCTGGACTGGAATCCATCTGTATGGAAAGCACCCGGCAAAGGCGATGGTATGAGCAAGTCCTTTCACATCAACGGCGTCATGATTCTAAATCCATCATAGCGCGATCTCCTTGTCCGATTCTGAACACCATGGCTAACCATGAGTTGATTCCCCATGGTGGCCGAAATATTACTGGTCCGACTTTTATACAAGTGGTTCAGTCAGTCTTGAACTTTGATGCACCGCACGCCACCGACGCGTTCAAGACTGCCTTGTCAGCGAATCCTAATCCTAATGCAACTGTGAGTCCCAGTACCTTTTATGTATAAATCAACCCTCTAATTGTTTTTCTTCTTGTTTGTCTCAGTCTTTTGACCTGGATATGTTACATAACACGCATAACATATTTGAACATGACGGAAGTCTTTCTCGGCGCGATATTGTCTTTGACCCCACCAATTCGTTCGACGAGGCTACATTCAGCAATTTTCTCAGTTACTTCAAGAACGAAACAACCATGAATATCACCACGATTGCCAACGCTCGAGCCAGACATGCATATGATATGAGTCGGCTCAACCCAAATTTCTATATGCCGGAAGCAGGTCTCAACATTGTTATGGGTGAGCTGGTGATGCTGCTTTCAATTTTTGGTGATCCAGAGAAACTTGTCGCAAAGAGAGAGTATGTCGAATACATGTACAGTGAGTTTGCGCCTATCAAAAGATTAATTACAAATCACCAACAACTAATTCTTATAAAGGAAATGAACGATTTCCTGTGGCTCTTGGTTGGTCCATGAGCAAAACCCCAATTGGACCCAACCTCAATAACGCGACCGCTGCCGTAACTAAAGAAAACCCCACGGATGTACCTTTGGCATTCACCCCTCGGCCCTCTCCATGAGCTGTCCTCTTGGGTTTTTCGTAAATTCTTTGAGAGAGATGCGGGAGCATTCATAAAGTGATTATTAATAAATTTCTATCATTACTCTCTTTTGCGTTATATGGAAATCTAGCCATAATAAGAATTAGTTACAATACTAATTGTGTTTAATTCAATGGTTTTGTTCTCCAATAAAAGATTCACCATGCCATTAACATCTAATCCGTAACAAGGAGCCATAAATCAAAGTACTGTGGCCACGTGACTAATATCATATTTAGAAAATAAGGATACCCGGAAATTATATCCAACATACAAGAAGCGGTTTCTGTCATTGATAAAACAACATTTCCTGATAAGCATTCTGTCTTAGGTTCCAAATCAAAAATCTTGTTCCCGATGGAAATGCCAGCAGTATAGGCTGTATCTCATCTTTTTTTTTCTTTTTCTTGCATTTGAAGGAGAAATAAACACACAAGTACAGCTCTCAAGCAAGGTCCGGTCAATTCGCCAAATAAGGCTTCAGGACTTGCAGCACATATAACTTGGCAGCTTTTCACCATGCAAATGGACAGGTCAAGGTTTCTCCATGGCCTGGGAAATGGGGGACAGTATTTTTAGAAGATACAGGATAAGGTGAAGATTGGGTTGGGCATTGTTTTGTCGCTAGTCGTCCAATAAAACGGCCTAGGCTTGGGATATTTTATGCGGAGAGATTACGTCATACAGCAAAAAATATTACTCATTCGATGTAATCTTTGTGTTTTTCTTTAATTCAATGTCAAACTTTTCACGTGTCCGATATCAAGCTTCTGCACAAACTTAACAATACTTCATCGTGCAGCATATACTCTCCTTCCACATTATTTTGGCATATCGCATCTATAATAGCATTTTCTTTTTTTTAC
Source organism: Calonectria montana (assembly GCA_022606435.1). Classification (NCBI taxonomy): domain Eukaryota; kingdom Fungi; phylum Ascomycota; class Sordariomycetes; order Hypocreales; family Nectriaceae; genus Calonectria; species Calonectria montana. The sequence goes on from JAIZZI010000004.1 coordinate 5,436,409, forward strand.
TTTCTACCGCCCCATAATCTCTACAGAGAATCGGGGATGAGATTACAAAGACTGGTTTCCTGCCCCCAGCCCCAGCCCCAACTCCTTGATTCGCACTTTGGATTATGCGCTCGTGTTTTGGGTTGCATTCGAAGAGCATACGCAATCGGGTGTCAGCCAACAAATACCAGGCTACCAATTAAAGAAATGCCTCACTGCGCCAGTTAAAGATAACGCCAGAAATACGTCCAGCTCTACAAGGAGTATGCCACTTGTTTTTACCCAATTGTTTGAAATGACTGAATGAAATAAAATAACGTCAGAAATTAGCGCAGCGAATTGCATAAAAATGGAAACAAAAAGGACCAAAACTGGTAGGGGTCATGGATATTTCGTCAAGCTAATGCATTGAGACAATCATCAACCTACAATCACATTATTAATCAGTTGCAGTATCACGCAAAAGATTTAAAAAAAGGACCTCTCATAAGCCACTCAGTCCCAATCAATAATCATGGGGCTTGTTCCTCTTTATGAAAGTATCATTGTCTTTTTAGCCTTGAGAATTAATTAAAAAGTGCCATATCTGCGTTGGAGTCCCCCGTGGCGCAGTGAGTGTGTTTATCAAATTCTTCTTTTTCTTGAGGCCACGTCTGTTTCCCTTTTAGCCTTTCAACTTATTTCCCCACTTCCAGATCCGTATCACTTTCCAAGACATTGGCACTCATGCCTGACTCATTTGAGGCGTTGATACGGCCATCCTCGCCAATTGAGTTGGTCAGTCACTCAGACGTGGAGTCAAGGCTAGGCTACAAAATTGGAGCCAAATTTTGGAGCCTAGATGCGTTTCTGTTTCGAGAATGTAAAAAGATTTGGGCAGACGTTGTCCATGATTTGCAACCAGCTAGACGGTTGCGGGGATTCCTTCGTTTTCTTTATTTTTTCTGGCTCATCGGCTTAATTATCGCCATCGTGTTACTATGCGTCTTGGAAAAAACCGCGCACAACAGCACTCCGTGTTCGACCAGTGGTGTTTTTGACCCAAAGAGCGACCAAAGCAATAGGTTTTTAGTTGACGATTTCTTTCAAATTAATTTTGTTTTTGGGCGTTTTGGTTTTAAAACAGTTAAACTTATTGATATCATTTGGGATGTTGTAAGTTTTCCCCTTGCCGAAAAAAAGAAGATGAAGAAAAGAAAACTTGAAGGAATTACTCCGAAAATCTTAGGATTTAATCCCTAAATTAATATTCCTTCTCTAGGTTATTGGACGAGGAGGCCAGATTATTATTTCCCTTGTTTCATGGAAGATTTTCTCATACTACATTACTGTTTCTATGGTCACTTTACCAGTAACCTTTTTCACATTTCGAACCGTGTTCTTGCAACAAGAGTCGTCATTCCCTTCGCTGTACTGGCTATTATTGGATTCAAGGCGACGTGGAAATATAAGTTCAACAATTGCCAAAATCTTTATGGCCGCAACAATTATTTTTGCGTTAGTCTTTTCCACTCTGGCTAGCGCAATGACCGGATACACTCCAGCATATAGCGCTTTCATGCCAAATTATGATGGAAGCCTTATAGCACTTTCTAAACTTTCTCCATTGGCATATATTATTCATGATGGTTATAGGATTGGCCTGGATAATGATACTTTCGTCCCATTTATAGATAATGGCGGTACAGGCGTATGTTTCGACCGTACTTACGACAGTTCGTCGTATTATACTGACGACTACTGCTATTTACAAACCAATGTCTCACAGTGTAAGATAGTAGAACCCTCTGCAAATATTTTCTTGATTACTGACTTTCTCTCTAGACGTATCCAAGTATGGCTTCAATGGTATAAACAAAACCCAGTCAAAATGGAAGGACAAGGTTCTTAAATCCCCAAGTTTAAAAATATCCGGCTTTTATTTCTTTTCGGGTGATTCGGCTCTTTTTGGCCATGATTGGAAAGATCCAACAACAAAAAAATACCCATTTCGAGATCCATCCAAAGGTGCCTATATGGTGTCAGGTGATAGTAACACATATAACCTAACGTATCTTGAGAATTATGGCACATGCCAGCCCTATCCCAGCGAGTCTGTAAGTCAATCCCCGTGGCCAAAAAAGAAAGGTCACCCTTCGGATACATTCCTAACCTAAATTCTAGGATCGGAATCAGAGTTATCAATACCAATGGGGATTTTCTTTTATACAACTCCTTGTCGTCATGATCGTAACTTTGATGTGGACATTGGGAATTGGAATAATGTGGCTCAGTATCGATAGGAGGCTGCCATTGAGAGATGAATACAATGAACCAATGGCAATTCTTGGGGGCTGGAGGAGTACTATGCGACTTACAGACGCAATCCGGGAACAATTCAAGGTAATTGATATTGACCCTGACAGACTGACAGATACTGAGCTAGAGAAACGGATCCACAAGGCTTTACAGGGGGGTACCATTAGCCTTGGGGGTTCTTTCTCGAATGATCTAAACTTCTGGGGCACGTTTTTCGAATGGGCCAAGCGAGAAAAGTGGTGGGTTCTAGCATTGATCGTTACCATCTCAGCTGGGATTTCCTTGCTGGTGTTGGTGGCGTTATACTTTGGTCTCTGCCTCACGCTCGGGTTATCTTGCGGTATAATCTTTGCATTATGTGTCGGAAGTTCAAACAGAAGCAAACTCTTTTTCACGGGGTGTTTCAGTCTACCGCTGATAATAATGGGTATATTCCTTCAGATATATTACCATCGCCCTTATTCCGGTTACTATTTGTCATATTTTGATGATTATCAGATATATTATTATAGTTGGATTTTCTGATAGGATCATCTGACTCAACACATTCACAGCAGTTTTCTTACCTGAGGAATACCACCCAATGTGGAAGTTGTTGTTGGTCAATCAGTAATTTGAATTTGTTCAAGTCTAACTCCGGCAGCATAGATACTAGAAAGAGAATGAAATAATAGCTTATAAAAAAATTTTTAATCAGGTAAAGGCATTCTTTTCCTGCAAAATTGGTGACTAATACGAATACGTTTAACCTAGCGAGGAAAGAATTGGGCATCTCAAAAAGTCCCCTCACGCCAAGACTTTGTTTGGTTGGTATAAGCCAAACGTTATCGCGCATCTGACGTTTTGGATCTTGCCTAATTTCTTCCTCAAAAATGATGGACAATGCGTTATAATCGTTTTCATCCTCGCTGATATCATGGGTGTTGGTTTAGCGGTACAAGTCCTTCTCTTCATGGACAGAACAACCTCCGTTGCTCCTTTGCTTCGGGAAGGAGACGCTTCTAAAACTTATTAGACCATGCAGCAAATTGGCTTCTCCAGTCACATCTATAGATTGCTTCCCTAAATTTCAATGATTTCAGTGTCTAGTCTGGCTATTGAAGTCTGTCTGGACTGGTAACGGGGGATTCACACAAAGGATCCGGGTGCGCTCCGCCTGCAATGGGTGCATAAGGCGAAGTGGACCCGGGCGATTCCGGAAAGTCCTGCCGGGGCAACGGAAGGAAAAGTGATCCACACCAGGCCCGAACGAGCCGTTTTCCTGACCGATCGGAGCCGTTGCGATGAAACCGTCCAGTTGATGCAAGAGGCAGACGAGGCTCTCATTCGCTCTGCTATGGTCAAGCTGAGAGCGATTGAATTAATACTCGGGCCGATAATGACCAGGGAATCCTCGCTGTTGTTTCGTTTTTCTAGAATTGGCGTCGATGCACAACGGCTCTCGTCTTGCTTGTGATTTGGCCAAGGAAGACTTTGATCTCATAGTAAGAGCACATGTTGGCATCCTTTATCGCGCCCCTTGTCTTATCATCGGGATGGGCTTAGAAGCTTTTATCGCAGAGGTCCAGACGCCAACGGTTTATGGTGAAATCTGCTCACTCCATGGCAAAGTGGTTAGAGGACCCACAGTGGAGATGTCATCACGAGAGATCACCGGGATGAGACCCGTCCGATTCAGTGTGGTGTGTTCCTTTCACCAGGCTGACCGTTCCAGACCACGTGTATTTCCAATCCTATGGGAGCTCGCGTTTCTAGTGTGGCTCTCCGCAGGCAGGGGATAATTCTCCGCCTGGAAGAAGCAGCAATTTCCCACGCTGGGGTCTGGGGAGTTTGCGTCTGCTGTGTTTCTGTGGAATGATCTGATGAAGAATAAGCTTTCAAGACGAAACCGGGTCCGCGGCACTAGGTAGATAGGGCATCGTCTGACCGATAGCGTTGGTATAAAACGGCCCGCCAGCTAATCCCAAGGGCATTGCAATATCAAGAGACACGGCGAACACTACGTAGCAAGAGTTATAATGATGTCAACAGCCAGCCTTATGAGGACCGGGGCTCTCCGGATGGTGAGGCCGGCCACGCGCAACACAGCATTCATTGCAAGATCGGCAGTAGCAGCAACTCGAATCAGCAGTCGAAACTTTAGCTCCAGTCAACGGTCGCTCTGCGCGGGCTGTGCCAAGTCCAACGGCCACTCATGTTCACGACACAGCGCCAACAGCCGCGCAAGCAGCAGCACCAGCAGCAGCACCAGCAGTATCACCAACAGCATCAATGGCAGCAGTAACACCGGCAAGACGGCGGCATACGCCACAACGGCTGGTCCCGAAATTCCAACGGAGCAATGGGCGCAGGTGTTGGAGCAGACAGGCGGTCGTGAGTGCAGCTCTTTAAAGTGACGGTGAGCAAGCAACCAAGACTAACTAACCACGCAACAGCCGTGGTGTACAAGAAGATTCCCGTTCCCACGCCAGCTTCAGATGAGGTGCTCATCAACATCAAGTACAGCGGCGTCTGCCACACGGACCTACACGCCGTCAATGGCGATTGGCCGCTGCCGTCCAAGATTCCTCTTGTCGGAGGACACGAGGGCGCTGGCGTGGTAGTCGCGCGAGGCGAGCTTGTCAAGGACGTCGAGATTGGCGACCACGTGGGCATCAAGTGGCTGCACGGGTCGTGTATGAGCTGCGAGCAGTGCCGCCAGTCCAACGAGTCGCTCTGCTCGTCGGCCTCGCTCTCGGGCTACACTGTCGACGGGTCGTTCCAGCAATATGCCGTCGGCAAGGCGGCCCACGTGGCGCGCATCCCCAAGGACTGCGACCTCGCGGCTGTGGCCCCGATTCTCTGCGCCGGCCTGACCGTGTACAAGGCGCTCAAGTCGTCGGGCGTACGGCCCGGCCAGCACGTGGCCATTGCCGGAGCCGGCGGCGGCCTGGGCGTCTTCGCGCTTCAGTACGCAAAGGCCATGGGCCTGCACGTGACGGCCCTGGACGGCGGTGACGAGAAGCGCAAGGTGTGCTTGGAGCTCGGAGCCGACACGTTTGTCGACTTCAAGACGTCCGAGGACATTGTCGCCGACATCCGCAACGCTTCCGGCGGCTCGGGGCCCGACGCCGTGCTGCTTCTAGCGGCCAGTGAGAAGCCATTCCAGCAGGCCAGCCAGTATGTAAAGAGCAAGGGCACCATTGTATGCGTTGGTCTGCCAGCCAATGCGTTTGTCAAGGCGCCCGTCTTTGACACTGTTGTTCGGTAAGAGACACACACTCGCCTGGTAGTTAGTTCATCGGTCCTCTTTAGCTAATTACTCACGCAACTTCACAGCGAGATCAGCATCAAGGGAAGCTACGTTGGCAACAGACAAGACACAGCCGAAGCCATTGAGTTTTTCAGACAAGGCTTCATCAAGGCGCCATACAAGATTGTCGGTCTTTCAGAGCTCCAGAGCGTATACGAATTGATGCAGCAAGGGAACATTTCTGGCCGTTATGTGGTAGACACCAGCAAGTAATGACATGAATGTGTGAGTGATTGAGTGAGTCTAATAGCAGTGGCTGTGCAAGGTCACGGGTCACTCGGGTTTGTTTGTGCTTTTTTCTGCGCAGCCCCATTTGTTTTCACAAGCCTCATCCGAGTGGCCAAAGCTCAGCTACAAATGCTATATTACCCTATACCTACAAAAAAAAACACCATCAGAAAGCAAAGAGTACAATAGATTTAGATTTAATCATGACTTTCAAACGTGGTTGTGTGCGTTGAACTTTTCTGTATTTCTTATCTAGTTTCTTAGTGCTAGTTTAGAGCCTATGATTGAGGCTGACTGATCATGTTGATGAGGCGTGATGTTGGCTTCCAAACCCACACTTGGACCAACCAGGTGTCATGTTTATGCACCAGTCAATTAAGCATAAACACTATCTTGAAACTCTACTTGACCCTGAAAAATGCTAAAATTTCATTTGAAATCTATCATATGAGGAACATCCAAATTCTAGGATCATGTTTGCTCATCATGATATGATGATGTGTTGACGATCTGGTGTGTGTGAGCTTTGCATTATCTCAGCCGCACTAGTCCATCTTTGGACACACCGACCTTTAAATAGCTAGTTAAGCTTGTTTTTAAAACGGACCTTGTGTGCATAGGTGGGTTTCTATTCCAGTAAAATGCCTTGATCTGGAAAGCATCTTTAGATCTTCTCGTCTTTTGAAATTCTCATCCTACAAGACCATCTGTGCTTTGTTTGATGGCTGATGTTAACCTACGTCATCATTTCCCGCCATTTGTGGAGAAAAAATTGAAGCCCCTTCAGGCGACGGCGAGGACACGTCCACCCGCTTTCTCCCTTGTCTCAATCCTAAAAAATGGACGGGCCCGATAAATCTAACCTTGAATCATATCTGGAAACACTCTCCTTGTAGAGCAACCGTCTAAATTTTAGTACTTATGTTCTCATTGTTCTAGATAGTCAAGTGCGCCGAAAAACGCTGTTGCCAACCTGGAAACCGAGTGGCTAGGCTATGAGGGCCGCTCTCCGCGGGCAAATTTTTGAGATCATTTCTCTCTATGTAAATTTTACTGGGCCTATATTCCATGAGGTCAAGGTCTACAAAGGGGAAAAATTGGCATAGGCTGAGGTGGTGGATGAGTAAGGGCTAAGCCGACATGTCAAGGACAGTTTGCAGACCATCATCTTCCTGCTGGGTAGCAAAAGGAGTAGGTTGTCTGGGAACGGGAGCCTTTGAAGGTCAATTGTTCGCTCCCAAATTTCTGCACGGGCCTGGCGCGGCACGGATGCACATCTGGGGATGGCGAAAATTGACTGCTGCATTGCCTCATGTTCTCGGCTTATTATGTGTAATGACGGAATGATTTCAAAAATCGGCAAGGGACAAACCAACCGTATGAAGCCCAATTATTACTAGACCCCTCTGTCGATGTTTAATGATTGGCTCCGATTCAGCAGTGGTGCGACCATTAAATTGGTCCTCCAGTCTCAGTCCCCCCCTCAGCCCCAGCCTGGTTCAATACCTGCTCGATTTCCCTGTCCTTTTGACGATAAATGCATTTTTAATTCACTGATGGTTTATTTGGGTTGAAATAAAATAGTACCGGGCCATTGGTATACAGATCCGTACCCAAATTTCGGCTGCACGATACTTTAGCTGCTCAGTTGCGAGCGGCGAGTATTCTGTTTATTGAGATAGAGGCATCCGAGATATGGGGATGTCAAGTGAATGTGACATTGTCATAAGAGCCAGATTATAAGAGCTTAGCATGCAGCGAAACCTTAGCACAGAACATCAAGAGCTTATAGGAAAAGAGCTCACACCTCGTAGGGACTGGAAATATCTATTGGTTCAGGATACTCCGCTTTTGACCGAGACGGACATTCGTCAGACTCTGAATACATTGCCCATCTGGAGACTAAGAAAAAAACCAGAAGACTATTGTAGATTATAAGTGCCGCGGAAATGCAATTGACGGAAAATTAGATGAGAACTGCACTGACAATGAATTCTGAACATCATTCTTTTACTGATTTAAAAAGTCAGGACGAGCAAGGGATTGCCTTTAACTTCATGAAGGAATTGTGCAGACTGATCGTAATGCGTGACTCGAAAGTCTACCTCCTTCATGAAATGGCTCGAGAATTCTTACTGTGCAAGACCAAGAACAAAAAACAGTAGTCGGTTTAATAAAATCACAGAGAACCTTCTGCAAACAGTGTTGGCCACTTGGATACTAACGATAAGAGCACAACCCATGTTCGCAATAGCATCTATCGTTACTATGAAGTAAGCCTCCAACGCTTTTTTGCCGACCAACCTTCTCTTTGGGAGAGCTCATTTTCATTGAAGGAAGCTCACGCTGTGCTTGCCGAAACTTTTCTGTAGTATCCACTCATGGACAGTCCTGATGATGAGCCAAGGGAAAGCTTTGCAGCACACGCCGGGGAAAAATGGACTTTACACTTTAAAAAGACGAATTTGGGACATAGGAAAACTCAAGGATTTGGTCTGGTGGCTTCTAAATGACAATGTGAAAAGCAAGTAGTGGCTGTCAAGTTTCTAGACAGTGGGTTGTCATCAATCTGGCGGGAAAGCCCAGCAGGGTTTCAAACAATCTCGTTGGATCATTAAGGAACCGATGAGAGGTTCTCAAGCAGACAGATTCAGGGTCAGCTCGAAGGAGCATGGAAACTGGGAGCGGCTCAGATCATGATAAAGGGATAGTGATCTGTAGCTAATTAAGATTCGTCCAAGAATGTATTCAAAATCTGGATGATTTGTCAGATGAGGAGCTGGAGAAAGCTGCAAAATGGCTGAAAGAACTTCAGGTGCAGCTGGGTAAAAAGATCCAACATATGAAAAAGACGTCATGGGACCGCGACAGTGCCCCAAAGCCACCGGAGCTTGACTTTCAGATATCTCAAGACACACAAAGCAGGGAATCCATGGACGGTTCGGGCTCAGATGAGGATCCTTTTCGAGACAGTGCCGCGGAAATGTTGGTTTAATAGCATGTCCAGGCTCTGCCAATTAGTTTTGATCGGGACAATGAATAACGAGTTGATAGGATATTGAATCGAACGCTTGATCAGGAACCCGGAATCATGAGACGAAGAATTTCATGCCTACTATGCAACATAAGCTTCTTAATCCTGGTTTTTTTTAGTGGAAATAGCAATGCAGCTTTCTTCTTTTTTTATGAGAGTCTGACAAAAATATTTACTGCGTTTAATATTAATACATACTTTTTAGACCATAGACCCAAGACTCTAACTTTATGACTCAGTTGATGGTTGCTATAGGACGACGGATTTCTACGTAGAATTTCTGGTTGTAATAGCTTATGACATGTTAAACCTCATCATTTGTATCGTTCATGATATCACGAACCAAGATAAAGCGATAAATAATCTCACCTTTCCTTTCTTATCGCCATAGAAACGAGTCTTTGCTTATGAGCTTTGTCGTGGCAAACTTTATTACCGAGATTAATACCCCTGGCTTTGGTTGAACTCTGTAGTATTGAGTTCGCAATGAATCCTAATCAGGATGTTCGGCGCCGAGAGAATCCTACAATGACGTCCGAGGAAAAAAAAAAAGTTTACGAAAGCACAGTCCTGCATGCAGATCTTATCCATAATTGTCATGAATATCCAAATTCGGAACTTCCAAGCGCACATAGAAAGCCCCGAACTCATCGAGGCGTTGTCATGTAATTATGGATAAGCAAGGTATAGGATCCTGATTGGATACTTGTTGATCGCTTTGTCCGCTATGACGTCTTGTTCTCTTCTCAATAAGAATCCCATGCCATTGGGCAGCAAAGCTGAAACAACAAATAATTTCAATACGAGACTTGCACAATGGTTTTCCTTGTTCGCTTAGGCTCGAGCACCAAACAGTCGGGATCTACAATCTCGGCCGAGGATTAGCGGGGTTGTTGTATTGTACTGGTACGTTGCGGTGAGTGGACGCGCTTGTTGATCGGATATAAATGCCGAAATTCCCCGTTAGAGGTCAATACTTTCTTAATACACTTATCTGAGCGACAGCGGTCTGTTTGATGGTGGCTTAATTGGGGCGATGGATAGATCAACAGATCAACGAAGAGAAACCATCCAAGTTGACATGGAATTTCTGGTGATATAGAATGTTGAGAGAGTCTCCTGTAGTAGCAGGCCTATATTCAGTAATATGCGCCACCCATGATATGGCTCAAACGCTATGACGAAACGGATCACAAGAAAGGCCTGTATCTGATCTAACCCAATTAGCATGACAAGCATGAAGACTGTACCCACTTTGTTACCCCATCGAGAAGTTCCGAGCTGCAAATAAGGCCAGGTGAATTGCCAAGAGCGTTCCTGACGAGCTACCCGAATATCCGAATGCGAGATGTGAAAGTAAGGACCTAGCTGATATGACATATAGTTAGGTCGAAAATTTCGATTCAATATAAATGGTGCCGCACCTAAGTCATCTGATTAGAATCAATTGTGTGATCACGCCACCTTCACCGTGATTCGACTTTTTATGAGACCTTGGTAAAATCTCTTGCGGTCGGGTCGTCTTGTCTGTTTCACATTTCATACCCAAAGCAATGCGTCTCGACACCGCTTTTTATAATGTTGTCCTATTTGGACAGGTGTGTCGAGGCCAAGATGTTCTTGAAGACATCGTTGGATCGAGTCCGTTGCTGAGCCCACTTGCCGACAGCGTTACATCTCTTCTGAGTGGTTATGGCCTTGTCGAATCTACACTTGGCGCGCTAGGAGGAGTTTTGGGCGAGAGCCAAGAATTTGATTATATCATTGCAGGAGGTGGCACAGCTGGTAATGTTGTTGGAACCCGTCTGGCTGAGGCTGGCTTCAACGTCGCGATTGTTGAGGCAGGCAGCTTCTATGAAATCTCGAAGCCGGTACTAAGCACAACCCCTGGGGGTGATATAATCGGGGTTGGTAGAAATATGGATGATTCGATTGCGACAGTAGACTGGGCCTTTGAGACTGAGCCGCAAGCTGGAGCAAAAAATCGAAAATTTCACTACGCTCGTGGCAAATGCCTTGGAGGATCGTCGGCTTTGAATTTTATGCTTTATCACAGAGGAACAACTGGAACTTATGACCTTTGGGCTGATCTAGTCGGCGATGATAGCTACCGGTTTGTCTGATTTCGAACAACGCATATACCGCACAGAGAGCTAATTTTTATACAGACTGACCAACCTTCAACCTTACTTCAAAAAAAGCGCCACATTTACTCCTCCGAATACCGATAAGAGACTTGCTAATGCGACGACACTATACGACGAGAACGACTTTGCGCCCCAAGGTCAAGGCGGTCCATTACAAGTGAGCTACACCAACTGGGTGTCTGCATGGGCAACCTGGCTGGAGAAAGGATTGCAGGCTGTTGGTCTAAAAAGTACCACAGGATTCAACAACGGTAGTCTCCTTGGGTTCCACTATGCTCAGACAACAATTCGACCACAGAGTGCTGTAAGAAGCTCCTCTGCCGACTTTATCCGCAAGTCTACAAATTCTACCAGCAACTTTAACGGTAACCTCAAGGTCTTTACGAATACTCAGGTCACCAAAGTCCTCTTTGACAAAGACAATAATGCTACAGGAGTCACGGTTGACTTCTTGGGTGTGTCATACACAATCAAGGCATCCAAGGAGGTTATTTTGAGTGCGGGGGCATTTCAGTCACCACAGTTGTTAATGGTCTCCGGAGTCGGGCCTGTAGAAACCCTGGAAAAGTTGAACATTCCAGTTGTCTCGGCTCTTGAGGGCGTTGGCCAGAATATGTGGGATCACATCTTTTTTGGGCCTTCATATGCTGTTGACTTTCAGACACTGAATACCGTCCTCAACGACCCCATAGAGCTGGTAAACGCGATTTTACAATATGGCGTGACAAAAGATGGCCCATTCAGCTCCAATATCATCGAGTTTCTTGGATGGGAGAAGTTGCCAGCCGCATACCGTGGCAATTTCTCTGCTGAAACAGAAGAGCGTCTGGCCGAATTTCCAAGCGACTGGCCCGAGGTCGAGTATCTTGCAGCAAATGGATTTCTTGGGGACTTTGACTGGCCTATTCTTCAACAGCCAGATGATGGCAGGCAATATGCTACTATTCTCGGAGCAATGGTGGCCCCAGTTTCAAGGGGGAACGTGACAATTACTTCGTCATCGGCATTGGATCCACCTGCTATTAACCCCAACTGGCTGACGGCAACGGCAGACAAGGAGGCTGCAGTCGCTTGGTTCAAGAGAATGCGGGAGGTTTGGAAGTCAATCAACTCAGTGACCGTCGGTGACGAGTACTGGCCTGGATCCGGAAATCAGACTGATGCGGAGATCCTTGATGTCATCCAAAACTCGCTAATGACAGTCTGGCACGCGGCGTGTACATGCAAAATGGGAAAGAAGAGCGACAAGATGGCTGTGGTTGACAATCTAGCTCGCGTCTTTGGAGTTCAAAAGTTGAGAGTTGTCGATGCCAGCTCCATGGCAATTCTCCCCCCTGGTCATCCACAAAGCACAATCTATGTTCTTGGAGAGAAGATTGCGGATGACATTATTCAACAGAGATCATGAATGATTCAATGTGTCTTACATGTTGAATATGCATTGTGGGAGCCTGTTTTAACATTCTTTTGAGTCAGCAATTAATACTATAATAGATGTGGGCTTCCATGTCACTACTGCTGATGTCAAGCCTGAATTTTGTAATACGTTTAAAACTTTACATTCAATAAAAGTCCTGTTTTTTTATGTTTGGTTGACTTATTGGAGCGAGTTCTACTTTTACTGGAGGGGTCACTAGAACCAAGTTCTCCGAGAATTTTGTTTTAAAATTATTTTTTAATGATTGGATACTGCTTATTTTCTATACTTCAAAGTTTCAGCACGTGGCGTATTATTGATCGTCAAATGAGTGTCATTGAACTCGAGTGGATCACGCGCACTTTTTCAAAACGAAAATAAACCCTGTGAAGATGGTTCAAGGTCAGAGCCCCATGTGGCTGACAGTCAAGGAACAAAGTCGTAGTGATGACAGGACCGTGCCATTGTCGACGGGATGCAGCCAAAAGAAATCATACAACGCAAAGGTGACAAGAAAATACAAACCCAAACCCAGCACATCAAATTGACAAATTAAATTGCACATTTTTGCTTCATCCAATTCTTCACCCGCCATCCGCGCACAGCCACATCCAACGCCACACCAACGCCACACTTATCACCCACCACCAAATTGCACCAACATGTCAAAACACCAAAAAACCAAGCACATCAACGCCAATTCAACTCCAATTCCAAAAAGCAAAACCAGAAAACGCAAAAAAAAAACGCAGTGATGAGACTGGGACTCGAACCCAGGAGGATTGCTCCATCAGGAAGTGGTGTTAAGGTAACCTTAACCTGACGCCATAACCAACTCGGCCATCTCACCGGAGGGTCTTGGACCCGCTTGTGATGCTACGAGGCAAAGCGTATGCTGGTGATAGACTTTCTGGGGTGGAGAGAAGCGCGGGTATTACAATCGTGTTGACTTTTTATTTTATTGTTTCTTTTTCTTTACTTTCATAACGTCCCGTGGGGTTAGACTCAATACTGGGGTTTGGTGAGATTGAGAATTGAATTCATCCTTGTTCGAGATACGTCCGAGCCGGTGTCACGATAAGGACAATACAGTTATGCAACGAAAGGTGTTATAGAGAAAAAAAAAGTAACGAAAGTTGTGCAAAGAGCAGGCGAGAATCTTAACTGAGGCACACAGCGTTCAAAGAGGCTTGCTTGTTCGTGCACGTTGTTTATTTACTACCATCTAGGACACGATGTACCTCAACCATGATTTAAAAGGACAATTCACCAAGAGTAATGTCTCAATGTTGGAAATCTCGTCATCAGCGCCAACACTACCCACATCCCCAATGAAACATAAGCAGCAATATCCAAAACTCGCTTCGCCTGGGCTTTTATATCCACCAACAATCGTTCATAAGCGGTTTGTTGATGTTGTTCAGCTTGGTTAGCAAAGGGGAAATCGTCTGTTGGTATTGGGCAGTTTAAAAAATCGCAAAGTGGCTTCCATCCGTCGCTAACGTGGTACTCTAGTAGTTTTTCTTTTGGAACCAGTGACCGCACTAGGTCGCAGTGAGCCCGGAAGCTGCCACGGCCATTTTTATCAAAATCACTGTTGTAAAGCACTTGTTCCATCTTTTGAAACATCGGACGGCACCACCTGTTCGGCATTTGCAGCAATGTAGCTGTGAAGCCCATCAACGGCCACATGACTCTAAAAAAAGGATCCTCAAAGGTGTTCTTGGCGGACCTATGAATTCTCTTAGCTCAACCTGTTCTCAATATGACTGCATTTCTGTCTTGTGCTCCTTACTGATACCACTTGTCGGGATCTCTAATGGTTAAGATGATTTTGGCGTCCGGGTATGCCTCGACAAGTTCTTCAGCAAAAATTGCAGCTGGCATGTCTGTGACGGCCTGAATAGTTTAATGACGATGAAAAAAGTTGCAAAGTAATAATCCCACAAGTAGCTACTGACCTGGCAATGACCTAGCAGTTTGTCAAAAAACTCTCGGTCAGGCTTACGGCCCACTCCGTCATATTTGGCGCGCAATGCATCGAACCACAGTTTGTATTGATGTGGAGAGCCTGTGGGCAAGTCATATCCATGATAAGTATGACAAAACCCCAGCATCATCAGTGCTTCTCGAAGTGCTGCACCCCAAACCTTTTAGCGGCGCTTTCCTAATCAAAGTTGACCTGTAACAGGATCATCACTGACAATTTGTCCCGGTGCGACTATATCCCAGGCATAGAACCTTCATAGGAACCGTACGAGTGTTTGGATCAGACGGCATGATTCCAGGTTTTACCTTCAAGTGTGGTATGATTTCTTAGTATTCTTGGCACTTATCGCCCAGGAAGAAGAGATTTGCGGGGTATTGTTCCACGGGACTTTCAGAGCCCTGGGCACGTGTAGCGCTGCGAGGGAATGGTATGTCTCACCTGCATGTCATGATGATTCGGTGGCGTGACAATTGAAAGGTGAATGGTCAGAGGGTAGTATTTGCTTATCATCAACAATACAAGTGCCATAATTCGAGGGAAATTGTCTGATGAGATGTCATTTGCCTTCCATCTGCTATTTATTCTATTGATGAGACAAATGTATCAGTAGCAGTATTGGATTATGTGGATGGGAAGATAGACATTTGAAAGCGGAGATTCGGTAACTTGGGAAACCCATCTTTGCTATTTTGTTTGATCATTTTTTTCTTGGCTCCTGTTATTTACTGTACAAACAGCAATTGGATGCAGTATATTTCAGTTTGCACTTTGGTTATAAAGTTAATATTTAGATTATAGGTGAAGATGTTGCTATAATCCATTCATCATCGTGGGCTTCCAATCGTCTAAAAATGCCTTGGTGCAGGCTGCCGCTGTTGCTGATGCATACTGCTGCCAGAACTTGGTTTTGTGACTATCTGCATAGTCGCAAGCGCTTTTGATCACCACCACAGATGGAAATACATCCCAAACTCCTGCGCCCTCCATTTCAAACCCAATGATGCGCTCGGCCTTGGCGACCGAATCACGCTCCTCTCCGGATCTCATAACAACATCTCCCGAGGCGAGTAGTCCGAAGTGTATCGTTGGCTGCGTCGCGCCCTGAGAAATGCGATGTCGTGGTACCAGCTTACCGTGACACCCAACCTCCTCGCATGTCCTCGTATCGCCAATATGTCGGTACTTTGCCTCAAACAGTTTGTCAACCCCGCCTATAGGATATTCTGATCTGGGTCCTAGCTCTTTTTGGAGCTCTTCAAGATATATGTTCATTCTTTTCTTCAACTTCTTCCGACCTTTGTTACTTTTTAGTTTTCCCAAAAGAGAACGAATCTCTGAACTTGGTGGCCCTAAAGATTCCAAAAGCGTGTTTTTGCGAGCGAACCTTTCAGGAAATCTCCGTCCAAAGTCGTATTCGACTATACCTTCGCTCACAAGTACATCCCCGAGAATAATCTCTTCGTTCGTGTCAGGCACATGCGGTACCGCGCCACATATACCCACCACAAGCGCGATTTTAATATTCGGGAAACTCTGTTTACAATTTGCTGCGGCAGTTGCGGCATCCTTTTTCCCTGGCCTAGACATGTGAGTGATCACCACATTGTGACGGCCAATAAGACCAGTGGAGTAAGCATTGGTATCTCCACCTGCTCTACCGTAACTGTGCCCATCCTCTTCCCAGTCATAATCGAATAGGGCCTCAACTGCATCATACTCAACCGTGAGGGCGCAAATGATGAGTACCTCGAATCCGCGCCTATCAACTGGCCGCAATGAATCTTCTGTCACGATATGGCTGTCTACTTTGACCTGAACTTGGCATTCTGGATCAACAGCAGTCCAGGTCGATGATGTCGTCAGCAGAGATGCAGATCTGCTTAATTGGGGAGTCTCTTTTTCAACTCGCTTGACTGATAGGTAAGTCATCTTATTAGTCCCTCCATGGAATGATTTATCCAACCACTCTAACCGAGCAACCACTTGTTTATAGAGTGCTGCTCTTCGTGAGGCATGGGAAGTCTCATTAGCTGTGCTCGCTTCTTTGCCCGTCAGACTGTCCAATGTAAGACAATCTTGGATAGCATCAGTATATATGTGCTTGTGGGAAAAGTCCTCCCACTCGGATGATTTAAGCTCTTCCAACCATCGTGAGGCCATGGAGTGACGATAATTAAGACGATAGGGCTCGTGGTCAAAGTGAGGACATCGCAAAGGTTCCCCAAGTCCAACTTCCAAGAGCAACACTGCTAAAGAGTGGATTCGAGGGCATCTGTGAATAACAGAGTTCGTCGTAATAAATTCCGAGGCGTCAAAATCGCACTCGGTAGTATCCGGGTGAAAGGAGATGTAGGCCCTTAGTGGGAGCCGCTGTGAGTTATTTCGCAAATCAGGCTCAGGCATAAACCAGATGTCTTTGCTGGTCCATGCTCGATGCATGAGTTGTGAATCATAAAATCTCCAGACGGCTAATGATACTGCGTAGGCTAGAGAAACCTTTTCTCTTACACTCAAATTGTAATTTTCCAAGACATCAGCCAGTGACAGTCCCTGTCCCGGCGACGTTGGATGTCTCAATGCCTCAGCACCTAATTTGAACAGCATTTTGTCTTCCAGTTTCAAAGACATGCGGCATAAGTCTTGCTTCTCTAGGATCTGACAGAACCTATCCAGCTGGTCTGCCTCAGCAGCATTGGAAGTAGGGAGACGAGGAATTTTTTCAGTCTCGGTATCCAGTCCCGCAAACGTCACGCGTTGACCGGTAGTCCTGGAAACTATAATTAGTTTCTATTCTTGCATGTTTCTGAACTGAGAAACACATACGTAGATGCTGTGATACTGAGTTCCTGCCACCAATCGTCCGTGGTGGCAGACGCAATAACATCAAATTCAACCATGCCAGCATCACTTTTCGGCAGGTCCATTAAGATAAGTCTCACTTGATGCCAAGCTGTTTGGTCAGGTCTATGATTCTTGGAGCATGATTTGCATCTTGAGTATTTTCGAAGCGCAGGGAATAGCGCCTTGTGGGCGAGTGAATGGTCCTCCGGTTCTAAATTTTCTAGATCCATGTCATCGTCGGATTCATCAATCGAGAGCTTTTGTATCAGCTCATCACATTTTCTAGTTAATCCTTCTACGACAAATTGGGGCTGCTTCAAATAGGCACGGATACCGTCGTGAAGAGGATTTCGATTTTTTTCGTCCCCCAAAACTTGCGCCATTTGGATTTGGCGCTTTCGTGCGCTGAATAGTTTCGGCCACTGCTCCAACTAACTTAGCAAGCGCAGCTCACTTTGGGAGGATGGGTTACGACTCACGGAACACGCATCGCGCAAAATCTTCAAGAGTTCGCGAGCTTCCGTTTCAATTTCTGCAATGCCGTCCGGATTTGAATCCAAATGCATCGGGAGCACTCCTAATTTAGATTTTAAATTCATGCATGGAATGCAAAGATGCTGAAGCTCCCTGGTCGCGTCTTGCTTGGAAACATGAGGGCACTTGTCCAGACATTGAATCGCTTCGCTGACCTTCCAAGCCCATTCTTCGAGGCAGTCAGCTAAAGCATTGTAGTCCATGTTGGCGATCAACAGCCATGAGTGAATTATCGTGATGAGTGATTCCCCGCTCCGCAGATGATGTTGGCTCTTCCCACTTTGTCAGATGGTCGTCCGGTGAATTTTATTGGTTGGGCCAAGGGTCAACCAATAGCATGGGAGATGTATTACGCGCTTCACTCCACCCTCGCACAGCCTATCTGGCTGTTGACTCAATCATAATATTGATATCCAGAGCACAAAATTCGTCGTCAATACGTCCAAGTGGCTGCTTTCGAATGGATTTGACCCAATACTCGGCAGCGGCCCTGGTAGCTAGATGTCTCAGCTATTTCGACAGATGCATGCTCAAGGAGACACTCGGAAGCTCCGAATGGACTGAAAATAGACGAGCCGACTTCAATCTTTGGGTGGATGGAGTCGGAGCCATGGCCGCCAAAAAGGCCTCGCTTGATGATAGGTTCAACTCAAAACCACGCGAGCTAGCTCTGGTTAAAAGTCTACTTATCGACTTGATGAACTTTTTGACGGCATTTCTGAGCTCTGGCGAAGAGTCCAGGCTAGAAGAAGCAAAGAATGGCGTTAATTCAGCAATCGACAATCTTGCCTCTATTGCTGTTGCAATCCGTCAAACTGGACGAAAGTCTCGCCTGTTAAAAGCCGACAGAACCTTCAATCTTGATAAGTTAAAAGACTTCAGAGATAACATGACGTGCTTAGTCCTCGTACAGTCGGCTTCATTCAATGAAACGCAAAAGAAGGATCGAAAAGACGAGCCTAACTGGTGGCAAAATGAAATCAAGACAGAACTCAGTCCTCTGCAAAGCCGGCTTATCAACGCCAATCTAAGAAGGAGAAATCGATTTCTTTACTGCCAAAGACATTCTCAGAAGCTTGGACAAAGAGAAACGCAATACATTGTGTCAGACGGGCAGTTAGATCTCGAAGAATTCTTTAAATATCAGTCTGGATCAAGCACAGAGTTGAACGATTTAGCAGAGCCGAAGAAAGTTGGAAATCGAAAAAGAAATCAACGAACGATAGTTCCAACTCTATCCGGTACTTCTGCATCTATTCCAGAAAGCAAGCTGAGATGGAAAGGGGCACAAAACATAGCCCAAGCACCAAAGAGTCAAATAACTTCAATCGCAAACGCAGCAATGTACCCAACGCTCATAGATCCCCTGAAGTCAGAACATTGCTGTGTTGAAAATCGGGATGAGGAGCAAGTAAAGGTCCTGAAATGCCCTTGTTGCTGCGAAGCACTGCCTTATACGATGTTAAAGTCCGAGAGAGTTTGGAAGTAAAGTTATCACAGAGCTACTCTAGCGGCGAATACACATGCTGACGAACATGAACCAGGAAACATTTGTCTACAGATCTTTGTCCATACACTTGCATTGCAACGGAATGCGATGTTCCACATGTTTTATACCGCACGCGAGCGGAGTGGGAGGATCACGTCAAAAAGAATCATGCCAGGAAATGGAAATGCCAACTCTGCAGTAATTCTAGTGCCACCCTTTTCTCCAATGACGACGATTTAGTGGAACACGTGAAAGAAGTACATACGGATTCTTTCCCACTAGAACTGCTTGATTCGGTACGTCTGTGGCCGTCAACACCTTCGCTGGGTCTTGATACATGCCCATTATGCCCTTCAACAGCCGCAGTAGACTCTCCAGACCTCATAAATCATGTTTTGGAGCACACGCACAACTTCTCACTTCTTTCGTTGCCCTGGGCCGATGTGCTACCCAAGCAGGTGACTAAGCCGAGCCTTTCAGGATCGTTCAATCTCAATGACTCGCCTCTGTTGAAATCATGGCTCGACAACATTGAGATTGAGCCAGAAATCCGTACTTCGGCGCAATGGAAGCACACGGCAGCACAAATAAAGGAGATGCTCTCATCTCAGACAGAGCCAATTCACGACCAATTTAACTATTTTAGTGCTAACGACTACTTTGCTGATGACAAGGAAGAGTCAGGCAACATTGGGTCTTCACAAGCGGGTAGCCTCCAAATCTCAGCAGTGGGGTCATTATCCAGCGCTGTGTCCGGCCAAAATCATGACATGCATACCCCAACTGATCAGCGGGTAGCTACAGACAAAATTACTACAGAGCCATCGCTCGGGCTGCTAGAGTCAGCCCCTCCCTCATACAGCAGTCCTAACTATGAGCATACTTCCAACCACCCCGCACGCTACCAGTCACTATCTGCCGGATCTGTGCACGCATTTGACCGAACACCATTTACTGCGGCTAAAACTAACAGTATTAAAAGCCAAGAGGACGAGGAAATGCAGGATCGAAAGCAGGATATTGAAGATCCCGACATTTTGCCTGAAAAGCCCGACCAAGAGTCTGAGAAAGTAATTGCCAAGTTAGCTGAAAAGCTAGCTGCTGAAAGCGCCAACGAGACCGTTCCAGTGGAGGAAGACCCCGAAAACAGCCAACCGAGTGCCAAAAGCAAAGCATTTAAGGCTACCGAAGAGAAGGTCAAGGTTGCTTCAAGGCAAAAGGAAATCGAAGCCCAGATCCGCAGCGATGCTGAAGAGGCTCTCCAACAAAAAATAGAGTCCATGCGACTTGCGCGAGAGGAAGCCAAGGAAGAGATTGACCAGATTCGAATTGAAGACAAGGTTCCGGTGAATGAAGCTTACGAGTCAAACACATCTAGCAAGGAAGACACGTCCGACCATTTTCATATCTTTGTTGGCAACTTGGCTAACGAAGTCATTGACAAAGACCTTCTCCATGCCTTTTCTGAATTTGGTTCCATCTCCAAGGCTTATGTAATATCGGATATAAAGACGGGAATGTCACGAGGGTACGGTTTTGTTGCCTTCCGAGACCGCCACGATGCTGAAAATGCCCTGAATTCCATGGATGGCGAGTGGCTTGGCTCGCGTACTATACGATGCAACTGGGCAAGGCAAAAGGGCCAGCCTTCCGTGGCTCAGCAACAGGCAATACAGGCTACAGGTCGAACGCCAACAACACCTTCCAGCTACCCCCAGTTCCCTGTCCATGGCATTGCTAGTTACGATATTATCTTATTACAAGCTCCCAACTGGCAGACAACGTGCTATCTTGGAAACTTGGCACCGTACACAACTGCTAATGATGTCGTGCCTTTGTTCCAGAATTTTGGGCTCGTCGTTGAGTCAAGGTTCCAGGCTGGTAGAGGCTTTGCTTTTATTAAGATGGATACTCATGAGAACGCGGCCATGGCTATTTGTCAGATGCACGGTTACAGTGTGAACGGTCGCCCCCTCAAATGCACTGTAAGCTAGCCTCTCCCTTGTGATATGTCTATGAATTGGATTGATAACTGATACATATTTAGTGGGGCAAGAATACGACACCAAACTCCCAAGGCAGTGGCAGCGGTAGCGGCGGTGGCTTTGATCCCGCCCGGCCCTATAGCCAGCAAAGTGCTCAATTACAAGGAGGTTATTCAAGTACTTCTAGAAATGATCCTTCCTTTGGTTTTGGAGAGGGTAGTACAGCCGGCTCTGATGAATAAGCTGCCACCGGCTGGACCCGAAATCAGCATCTTGGTAGTGCGGTACTCATTGCCTGACCCTAGCGACGTTTCATCTAGCGACGCCACTTCCCTACCACCGGGCTGACGCCATCCTTTGTCTGTGGGCGAAACGCCTCCCAAAATTATCACCAAAAATTCATCATTGGGGGGGAAAGGCCCCCAAAGTTAGCAGCTAGCGTATATTCTTTGTAGGAAATCCCCCAAGAAAGTGAGCGAATATTGTCTATGTATGAATGGTAGTTGATGAGTAAGACACACTAATCAGTACAATGACATAGGTCCAATAGAGCCGCAAAGCAGCTGGCGAGTGAAGATTGCACTGAAACCACTCCAACTGTCTTGACGTGATTCCATGCTTCTACATTGATGGAGTCAAATGGATACGGAACCTTTACGTTACCGAGGAACTATATCGCCGCAGTCGGCTCCAATTAAGCTTTATTTCAAATTTATACGATTCTTGATGCATAAATATGGGTTTTGAGTAATCTATTGCTTCCCTGACTTGCACACTTGAATATCGGATTGTCGGCAATCCTTACCCTAGACGGCACCAATATCCATAAAAAAAAAAAAGGAAAGGTAGTGAGTGGTGCACTGAAAAATAAAAAAATTAAATTTTCTGTGTAATTTGATTTAATTAACCCAATGACCTGAAATGCATGTTATAAATTGCGGCAAACACGTCACTTTACATGGAGGTAGAGTTCTGGTTTGATCCATTTACTAAGGTTGTTCGAAGGTAACTCGTGTGGGCACTCAAGACCTTCTCATTTAAAATACCTGCATTCTTTGATAAATGATTATGCAGAGACATGGAAATTTCATTTGGCGTGTCCGGTCGCTCGGCACGACTTGTTTATTCAAACCACACGATCAGATCGACGTGCATCTGGAGGTCGATGCCGAGGCGCTTCAGTTCAGCTCTTGACAGTGCTAACCAGAAACAGAAAAATCAGCTTCCGAATGGAGTAGTTGGTCGGTTCGAGCCGGAACTCAAATTAGCGCTAGTTGACAGCTCATTGGTGCGATTACAGATGAACGCACGGCCATCCGTTTCATCTATGCCACTTCAGCCCTGCGCCGCTTGTTTCACCAGACCATCACTCCAAGAAGACAGCGTTAGTATGTTGCAGATGCCTCGGTCATATCGAACGATGGAAGGCCTGACACTTGCTAGTGACCTGTCGTCTAGACAGAGAATTGGACGGTTGCCGATCCCTGAAGCCACCGCGGAGCTCGGCATTCTTTCACAATCTTTCTGAGGAGCTAGGGGCGGCCAGGCACCCGCTTCTGGAAATCTTTGCGGCATCGCATAATTGCTTGACATCTTCTAGAAGACCCATAAAATTCATGCAGAAGTTTCGATATATAAGAATGTCTTTCTTCACTGCACTTGGGATTGATGTATCCAGACAGCTTCACTCCAACACTTCATTCCACAGCTTCCATTCTTTAAGGCTGGCCTTCATTTTCAAATTTACACACTCCTGCACAAATTCGGCTTTTTTTTCGTTCAAGATGCCTTCGCTTTCAAACTCTGTTCTGTTGGCCCTTCTCCCTGTCCTAGTCGCGGCTGGTCCCGTGGATAGGAGAGCATACGGCGGCCTCGGCGGAAGCAGTGGTGATTCTTCCGGTTCCTACAGCCCGATTGGTGGTGGCGCTGGTGGCTCTGGCAGCTCTAGCGGTGATTCTAGTGGCAGCTACGGCGGTCTTGGGGGCGGCTCTTCCGGTGGTGGTCTTGGCGATCTTGGTGGCCTCATGGGCGGCGGATCCTCCGGAAGCGGTGGCCTCGGTAGCCTTCTCGGTGGTGGTGCTTCTGGTGGTGCTTCTGGAAGCGGAGGGCTTAGCAGCCTTCTTGGCGGCGGTGCTTCTGGGGGTGGTGGACTTGGCAGTCTGCTTGGAGGTGGTTCCTCTGGAAGTGGCGGCCTCGGTAGCCTTCTTGGGGGTGGTTCTTCGGGAAGCGGCGGTCTCGGTAGCCTGCTTGGAGGAGGCTCTTATGGCGGCTCCGGCTCCGGCTCAGACTCCGGCTCCGGTTCAGACTCTGGCTCTGGTTCAGACTCTGGCTCTGGATCCGACTCCGGGTCGGGCTCAGGCTCCGATTATGGAAGTGATACCCCAACTACCACTCCTACGTCCTATGCTACCCCCGGCACTACTCCCGAGGCCCCTCCCTCAGAGTATGGCCCTGGCTCTTCCGGGTCGAAAAAGGTTGCCCGTCAATATGGTCTTGGAAGCGGTTCCAGCAGCGGTCTGAGTGGCCTCAGTGGGCTTAGCGGGCTTACCGGCTCTTCTGGCACTGGCAGCAGTTCTGGATCTTCCAGCAGCGGTAGTAGCTCTGGTTCTTCTGGCCTCAGCGGCCTCAGCGGCCTTAGTGGTCTTGGAGGTAGCTCTTCCAGCGGTGGACTATCTGGCATGATGGGCGGTCTTGGCGGCTCGACCCAGAACGGCCTCTCGGGCGAGTGCAAGGACGTGATCCTCATCTTCGCTCGTGGTACTTCAGAAATGGGTAACATGGGTTCCGTCGTCGGCCCTGGTTTGTACAGTGCTCTTCAACAGAAGATTGGTGATGGCAAGGTTGCTGCCCAGGGCGTCGACTACGCTGCTGGCGTGGCTGGAAACATGCAAATGGGTGACCCCGCCGGATCTCAGACTATGTATGTTGTTCCAGGGACGAAATTCTACAGATGCGGAAAGTACTGACTATTTTAACAGGGCCAAGCTTATTCAAGAGGCATTCACCAAGTGTCCCAATGCGAAGGTGGTCATCTCTGGCTATTCCCAGGGTGCTATGCTTGCCCACAATGCTGCTAAGCAAGTTGGCAGCGAGGCTAGCAAAATCGCGGCTGCTGTTGTATTTGGCGATCCTTGTAAGACTCAAAACGCCTTATAAAGGTTAAATCTAGAATCAGCTAACACATTCTATAGTCAAGGGACAGGCCTTCTCTGGTATCGACGCCTCCAAGTGCAAGGTCTACTGCAAGACTGACGATCCTGTCTGTGGTGTTGCCAACATTGGTGGCGGTCTTACCAGCGGTCTTGGTGGTCTCACCGGCGGTTCATCTAGCGGCTCGTCTGGTACCTCAGCTGGTGGTGTTGGCGGCCACTTGAGCTACGGCCAGGATGTATCTTCTGCCGCTGAATTCGTGGCCTCTGTCATTGGCAGCACCAGCGGTAGCACGGGTGGTAGCACCACTGGCAGCGCTAGTACTCCTGCCAGTTCTTCTTACCAGTAATTAGTTCTTCAAGTCCTTCAGATAGATCTCTTGTGATAATAGCTGGCTATTATTTGTTTATAGATTTTCATAGACGGCATTGAATAAATATCTCATACGAGAGAATCACAAGTGTTGCACTGAACACAATTGAGTACTGTCTTAAATAAATGGCATCAACTAGGATAATTATGCACCTTGTTGTCCTTCAAATAAATAAAAACGAAAATGAGGTTATATCATTTCTCTAAAATTTGACCTGATGGTCCATCATACATGGAACCTCTTCTTCGAGCCTGTATTGTTCATGAGGCTAAAGGTGGTAGTCTTAAACAACTGTAGGATATGATCAAGGGGATTGAGGCCAAGAATATTAGACCTATGCTGGAAATTGCCCGCTTTACGTTAAAGCCAATGAATGATGCTGATAAGCAAGTCTAGAACCGTCAACATTTCGGCAAGGTAGTAGTTAGTGGTATCTAGAGATATGAATGAACCCACACTAGACCCGTGGAATTAATATTGAAACGATTAGGCGCATATTCAATATATTGCTGCTTCATATTATCAACACACAAAAACTCTGATTTCGATGGATTTTTGCTTCGGGATGTGCATCTGATTTGTTTGTCTATTTTTAATTTGAATTTGTCCAAATTTGACGATTTGTGTAAATCTAACCACTCTACTAGAAGTTACAAGTACTTCATTCTGGTCACTCTACCCGCTTCATACCACAATGTTACAAGCATGTATCAGATTGAATTCCCCAAGGTGTCACGAACTTCTTTCACCGGGTCGAAGTAAATTTAGAGGTATTAGCACGTCGTGGCTAGAACTTAGGATATTATTGTGATTATTAAATGGGTTGTACTGTGTAAGTTTAACAGGACACCTGGTCGCCGATATATCCTACTGCATTCCGATAAGAAAATACAGTTAAAATTTTTCAAACTTCAAAATTTAGATAGCCAAACATATGGTGGCTCTCCTACCAAGACTACCACATTCCAATGCATATTTTCCAACATGTATCTTCCAATACATAGTGCCGTTCCAACATCATGTTCTCCACAATGCAACCCACCTACCTGTCGAAAAAATACATCAACGGCAAACTTTACACACGATACACCATCGATCAACATGCACGCTAGAGATAAGGTTAGAGCAGGATGGGCTGCTCTATCGCCCGTGGAACACATATCTTACTCGAGAAATGACCAGTATTTTGAAAGCCAAACTATACTGAGATCACTCAGAGCCACATTATCCAAAGAAAAACATTAGTATGTCATGCCAGTGACATCACGCACAGGTAGGCCATAGACATGCGCAAGGAGGTGACCGCAGTCCTTAGAACCGCAATAGAAATACTTGACAGTGTTGCCCAAGAGATTAAATTACTCTATAGCCATGAAAAGCAACTTTTTATATCCATAGCTGATTCTAATGAGCTCATGATCCCACTCGATTCTACAAGGTCGGAAGCAGGAACTCAGGGTCAGCTAAGTGAGATACTTGGCCTCTAGATGGGATAAAAAGAGTAGGTAAGGAGGTACACATTCTCCTTGCCCATTTTGTTAGCGGTAACATTTAACGCCTAAGAGTAGTCTGCTTAAGATTTATCAAGGATAGAATGGTTCTGAGGTGACTACCTCGAAATTACCACGAGCACAAACATTCCAGTTACAACTCATCTCATTTCGTACGTGGAGTTTACCCAAGTCCTAAATCATGAAAGATAAAGTTTGTGGCAAATTCCAGTAGAGTAATATCACAATCCATAGCTTAAACACTACACCACACAGCCAAAAAGCAGATTCATTGTGATGTCATTGGTACCACCACTAGCCGTATCCTCGGGAGTAATGATGGAATCCTGTGACAGTACTGAGTGACTAGATCCCCACACCCATTCTTAATGTGATTAAGATTTAATGTGGAGGTACTGTGTGAATGAAAATTGAATTCAAATTTACCCACCGCCACCTAACCTAATCTACCTTCACGTCCCGATCCGTGCCGTTGGGATGTGCCGACATTAAGGAATTTAAATGCCGCCCACTAGTTAGAGCAAATTTAGGGATGAAAAACCTTGAATAGGCTCTAATCTTGGCGTGCACCAAGAAAAGTTCCATCGCACTTGTATCAAATGTAATTGGAAAGAATGTGGCTGCGAGTGAGTGATATAAAGGCATCTCCCACTCACGAGTCCCTTTATGCCAAGCTCACTATTCAGAATTTGTTACACAAGTATCTTGATCCTAAACGCGGAATTATATATCAATATTTACAATAACAATGACTCCTCTTTCAGCTTTGATCTTCCTCTTGTTCAGTTCTATCTGGTAGGCCAAATCTTTCATCAAGAATATCCACTAATTAACCATTTTATTTCTCTCTGTAGTCTAGCTAGGATTCTATCTGTCACAATTAGTAACCGCACGCCGAGCCCAACACCAATCGAAATAAAAATTGGAGATGGTAAGAGGGAACCCGTTCAACTCAAGGATGGAGCTACGCGTTCGTTTCCCGCAGGGAATTCTTATACCATCCTTTTTGAGGATCAAATTGTTTGGCAAATCGAATGGCGCAATGGCGGTCACAGCATCTGGTATGACCCATATGCCCATTGGCCTGAGGTCCATCCGATTGTTTACTTGACTTTTGACGTAAGCATATTATGCTGGCTGCTTTTCTATTTATGTTAATGAGAAATTTAGGAAGACAAGAACAACATAGAGCTACGCTAAAATGGAATAGTTTCCATTCTAAGCGTTGTTAAATCTGACATGCATTTGGTCTCACGTCAGATAGGATTACGCTGATGTGGTGCTTGAGGCTATCAGTGAATGGGTGCTTGGAGAAATTTTCCAACAGGTCCCGGTGAGCTTTTCTATGGGTTATTTGACCAAATGGTTGTTCTTTTACTCTGTTCAATCTGATTTTACTCACGACTGGACCTGGTTTTCATGCTTTTTTGGACTTTTATTTGGACTATTTAAAGACTGTATCTTTATCACATCGGTCTGCCATTCTCTCAACCCCTAGCTCGAAAGATTGGTTAAGAATGAGCTGCAACTATTT
The DNA here is from genome assembly GCA_022606435.1 of Calonectria montana. NCBI lineage: Eukaryota > Fungi > Ascomycota > Sordariomycetes > Hypocreales > Nectriaceae > Calonectria > Calonectria montana. The sequence goes on from JAIZZI010000004.1 coordinate 5,464,211, forward strand.
TCTCTTTCGACTCACACCAATTCCTCTCAGTAGCAAAGCATATTGTCCCCAGTGTGCATATGAGAACCATTTTGTTCTGGGATGAGCATCAGTGATATTGGTTACGGACTCACTGGGTGATGATTTCAGGTTTATTATATCGAACTTAAATTTCTAAATATGTAGGCTAAGCAGGTAAGAAGTATGATGTCTGAGAAAATACAATATCATAGGTCTCCATATTCAACGACACAGCTTTTGAGATTGGGTAGTTTCCATAATCTGAAATCTTCGACCGAAATAAGTGTGCTTCCGCTAAACAGGACTTCCCTATCGAGTGGGAATAGGGTGTGTCCACTCGACCAAACCTTTGAGTGGCTCTTCGCCAGGCGCATAATCCAAAACCAAACCTTCCCTCATCCCCTTCGGCGCAATGTAGTTTATGAGAAAAGACTCAACGATAGCGGATGAGAAGATATATTGGGATAATATACGATGAGGCGTGCTTGCCCAGGCATGCATACGCGTCATTTGGGCTGAGCGTGAAAAGTCGGACTGAAGCGAGCTGACGCGCCTCGTCTGATATTTGTCAAAGAGATCAGCAAAGACAGAAAGCGCAGGGTCGCCAGCTGGAGCCTCAGACACAACTTGGTTCAGGCTGTTGCAGAGGGCCACGACATCCTGGATACCGTTGTTGAATCCCAGACCGGCGTTGGGTGTGAATTTATGGCACGCGTCGCCGACCAGCACGACGCGACCCCAACTCCAGCGTTTCACAACGCCCTCCTCAAGATTCGCCATGCCAGCTGTTAGTCGTTCAGACCACACATCCTTGACCTTGAGGTCCTCCCTCAGTGGAAAATCTTTGAAGCGATCTTCAAAGGCTTGCACATCCTCATCAGTGTAAAAAGCTCGTTCTCGCGTCGGCTCCGGCATCTTTTCATACAAGAATATCCAACCGCGGTCTTTCCCTGTAAGATACATGACGGATTGATCCTTATGTTGAGTCTCGAATCCTTCGCCCGGAGCAGAGGGACGTGGGAAGCTGGCCCACAGGCACTTGTAGCTGGAGGTGTATGGCTCTTCCGGATCCCAGTCAGCAGCAGGATCAGCAGCCAAGGCCAGTTTGCGCATCAGTTGACGAGTCTTGCTGTGAACGCCATCGGCACCAATAACCAAAGATCCATGATGCGTGCTGCCATCGGCACATGAAACAGTCACGCCATGTTGATCTGAGGTAATGTCTGTGAGCTTTTTGCCGGTAAGATATTTTGCTTTAGCTTCTTCGGGAAGACCATCGTAAAGCGTCTGAATGAGTTCAGCTCGATGAAATACAACCGGAGCAGATCCATGGCTGTATTCCATAGTCAGAATTACAGTTGCGATAATTGATTGACAAACCACGATTGCACACTTACTTCTTCTTCATCAATTGGATTGCCTCATGGTCTTTGAACACTTTGCCTTCTATCGTAAATGCTTTGTTGTGCTGAAGCTGAACACTGATGTCCATAAGCTTGTCGAAAAGCCCGAATTGGTGCATGACTCGCAGACTTGGTGGTCCAAGGACAAGACTGGCTCCTGAGTCGACTGAAACCTCAGACCTGCGTTCGAGAACCACGAAATCAATCCCGGCTAAGTGTAGAGAATGGGCAGCTGTAAGTCCAGCTGGACCACCACCCACAATGATCACTTTGAAGGCTGATTTCATGATGGGTTTCGGGATCGCACTTGGGTGAGTAAATTGAGGTAGTGTGAAATGTGAAAGTTGATGGGTTGGTTGATGGTCTGCTTGATAATGCCAAACTATTAACGGGCATACCAGGCCTCTTATATTCAAATTCTTTTTCTTCCGTGCTACTATCATGTTCATTGGTCCAGCGATTATGGTAGCACTGGACATTCCACAAGTCCATGATGTGTCATCGGCCTCGGGAGACCAATACAGTAGCAGCACTAACATTGTTAGTCCATGTCAAAGCGGCGAAGTAGCCATAGGGTCCACTCGTGACGTAGGCCCGATTTTTCTCAAATACGTAAACGCATGGGGCTATCTATTAATTTTGTGTATGCCCAATGATACACCATGGGTTAGAGGCAGTTAAAATGGAGCGTTGGACGCTAATCGGACATGGCATCGGCCTCGGGCCCATGGCGTTAGGCCGAGAAAATGGACACTTGACTTTTCAGGGTCCTCCTTTTACTGGTGGTCGTTTTAAGATAGAGATCAAAAACTCCGATAAAGAAGGAAAAATTGGGTCCTGCTGAGATAAGGTTTGTGTTTCAAGATGAATGGCGAGGTGTGCATTTTAGACGGAGTAAGCCACCAAAATCTTCGTATCCTAGAGGAAGTCTAGAACAAAACACAAATAAGGGAATATTTTATTCTTGGAAATCTTTAACCAGCTACATCCGATATCATCTATAAGCTTTAGACTTCAATCGTGAATTCGATTTTCATGTGGACTACTACTCTCTTGCATTCCGCATTCAAGGGAATCCAAAAATCCGACCCAAGCCAGCCAGTCCTAAATACATCGCCTCTCGGGTTTAATAATAGATGTCGGAATGGTTAACAAATCCGGCTCCCGAAACTTGAGTCCGTTCCTATTGCCACCCGACAGATGCAAATATCCGAAATGAAATGGCTGTTGAATCAATTCATGGCTGCTTGTCGGAGAGTCGGAGAGTGGATGATTTGAACAAGAAGCCGATTACTCATCGGTGAACTGATCTAATCAGGAATGGTCAACGCTCGGACACAGGACCATCTTATGCGTCGAGATGAGTTTGACGAAACGGAGACGCCCATCGATCGGCATTTTGATAATTTAATTCTTCTTCAGTCTCAAGGAAAATTAAAATTGTGCATAAATAGCACCTGAGTATTTTACGGGAGCTGCTGTGCAAGAGGTGGTGCTCTATGCTCTTGGGCGTTAATTACTTCTAGGATGTGAGGCCTCCTCCAGTGGCTACAGTGACAAGGGCCCCCACCACCAATTCAGCACCAGAAGAAGTTGCAATCAAGCGGTGTACCCTAGAGAGGGGAGGTAACCAGATGTGAGCTTGGGGGAAAGAAAGCCCTTTCGGTCAATAATTATCCCGATTTTATTGGCACTGCAAGAAGTGCCAAGTCTCGGTCAGCCTCGGTTATGGGCCACAGCCTCACAAGTTTGCACAAATCTCAATCCTTGCCGCCAAATCGGGCTTAGCCGTTGTTGCAGCTGAGCTTCCAAGTTGTGAGATAATACACTCATATTGCTGTGCCTGTGCATTGCCTCTTCAGGCAGACACCCTCATTCTTAACAAGAGCATTATTATTTGCATGCAAGACCTTTCTTGATATAAATCTACCGGGACTAGCCCGAAACCTTGAATTAGTTCGACTAAATACTATCTTCACCGTCTGTCTCTTATCCAATACCACATAATGCACTCGAGACGTCAGCCGCCATTGTGGGTCGACAAGATACCCCGGGAAATCTTGCTCATCATCACTCAGCATCTTGATGTCATTGACATCAAAAGCCTTGTCCTAACCTGTCGCCGGTTTGGGTTTTTCCTTGGTGGGTCCTGTATTCTGGAAGCAGACATCAGAGCTGGCGAATATAATTCCTTGTTTTGGGCCTGCTCTTTTGGACATGTCGCTCTGGCCAGGGCCTGTCTCCAGGCGGGAGCCTCACCAAACGTTGTGTTTTGCCACAACCCAAAATCTAGCCGGCGTGCGTCTGAATTTGGTCGACTTGACCGACAGACCTATACATACCCAGTTTTCCCAACGAAGTTTCGATACAGGGAATGGCTGCCACAAGAAGATGTTGCCTGCAGCCCACTCATCATGGCGATCAAGTTCAATCATATAGACATCATGAAAGTTTTGCTAGGTCTCTGGGACGATATGCCAAGTGAGGCCACCGAGGTTTCCGAACTAATAGAAAAACGGCTTGATCTTACCCCCAAGTTCAAGGACCATGTACCTCCTCTATCAACTTGGGCCTCAAGGCACTCAGTGGCTCTTACACACGTCCGATCTCTTGAAGCAGCAAGGTTATTGCTAGCTGTCGGGACATCACGGGGAAACACATACATAAACTCTACTCAAAATATGATGTATCCCCCACTCGAACTATTTTTGTTACACAATGCTTACCAGGCACCACGAAAACGACCTAAACAGAATCACGCCCAGAAGAAGGCTGCCCTCTACCCCCGGGCTATCGACCTACATGAGGTGCAATATGATGAACTACAAAGTATTGTCCAGCTATTCCTCGATTATGGGGCGAAGTCTAAACGAAGCGATCACGCAGTACAGCAGGACCCTGGAAGCCCTTTTATGGCTGCAATGCTAACTAAGAGACTGGACATTGTTAAGATCATGCTGCAGCATGGGCCATTGGGTACGGAAGATGTGACTGGAGATTTGGCCTTGGCCCTCATCTTTACTTTACACGAACCTTGCCCTTCTATATGGGCTGAGCAGTCTAAAGTCCTCCATGCTGATGCAAGAGACGACGAATTTTACAACCAAGTATTGACTGCATTCCTAGATGCAGGAATTTCTCCAAATGCTACGATCAATGGGGCGAGGCGGTTGTTATCGTTTGCATACGCCAACGGATGGCATCAAGGCGTCCAGATACTCCTACAGCGAGGTGCGGACCCGAGGCTTGCTACCTCATTCGATATAGTTCCCCTTGTCTGGTCAATGCAAACCGACTTTGATGACATGTTTTGTCAACTACTCGAATCTGGGGCGGTGAATTATAGCCAACCATCACTACATCCGCAAGGATTCACCCCTCTGATGTTTGCAGCGGGTGATGGTGTTACGGTGGCGAAATTTGATCGCTTATTGAAAGAAGGGGCAGAGAGGAACCCTTCTGGCCAACTTTCGCCATTTGGTCTACGGTTTTCTATTCTGCAGTGTGTTCTCACAGGATTTCCGGAACCTAGGCGTCAAAGCGATGCAGCTGTCTATCAGCAATACCACCTTGATGCCATCAAGTACGGTGGTACACGAAGCCCTCGAAGCGATTCTTGCGATGTTTCTTTTGAGCCTCCTGCCTGTAGGCGATCCAAATTCGATTTATTGGTTGGTTCAGAGTTGGAATCGTCCCAATTCTATACCGATGAAGGAAGGCATGTCATCAACTGGGCGATTGACAATCTGTACGGAGATGACTTGATTTGGGCCATCAAGTTACTGGTCTCATACTATAAAGTTACCAAACGTCCCGATGATGACGAAAATCCTTTGGCTACCTTTTTTAGTCCACGGAGAGTAGCAGGCTATTTGAGATTCGGAACCCTACCCAGAGCCTACGAGGCTCTTAGGTTAATGCTGGAGCACAATCTTGATCAGATGGAGAATCTTGACCAAGAAAAGGTGCTTCGTCATATTTGTGAGCTCCCAAGCAAGATGATTGAGGACCCTTATGATCGCGTTTGGAGGCGAGTGATTGAGGGTTGCGATGTGGATCGTTCCTGCGAAAGGGATATCCTGAATGGAATTGATATGGACTGTGATGGGAAATTTGAAGCTCAAATTTGGAGGTTGTCTAGGACGAAGAAGCTTCGAAAGCAGAAGTATAGGCTTCCCAAGGACAGTCTCAGACTCCTAGACATGAAGCTGCACGAAAGCAGATATAGCCGAGATCGGACTGCCAGAATTGTCAGCATGATTCATCTTTTTCTTGAACGGGGCGTTAGTTTGAATACGCGCGATTCGGATGGCCGGACGGCATACGAACATTCAATCTTGAACAACACCATTGAACATATCGACGCCAAATGGCGTGATCCAGAATTGGAGCAAGAAATTGCTCGTCGCAATTCCGACCCAAACATTGTGAAGGAGAAAACACAGTTGGAACAGGATAATTCTCTAAACAACAGTATTGCCATTATGATCCAATGGGGTGTATACTGATAAGAGCGATATCGGTCTCGAATTTGCGAATTGCATGAAGAAGTGGTATGATAGGCCTTGTATAACCCCATAGCAATATATTATACAGCTTAGCAACCGCCTGCAAATCCATTGAAATTTAACGGTGCAGGTGAGTGGGTGTGGTAAGAGAAAGATCTACTTATGTAGACTTTGAGCTCAGGAGAACAGATCTGGTAACATTCATTTACGGTGGATTTAATTCATCCTGATACATTGTTCCAAGATGATTGGAAGACACTTTGCAAAAAAGGCAGCAGATCAGTTCTTTTCGAATTCCCTGAAATGTGCGTATATACAAATTGGAACTGGGAAGAGGTGTGTCAATACCAGCACTGGACACCCACTGGGACACCAAGACGCAATAGGGTCTCCACTTGATATTGACATTAGATACTAGGCATTGGATAGTGCAGAGATGGACATCTAGTTAGCCCAGCACGCCTGTTTACTCAAAAAGGAGGTTAGCGGTAGACTCCGTGCTGGCAAGACGGAAATAACACACACACACACACACACATGCACATCATTGAGATTCGGAGCATGTGGATACCCACCCGAACTAAATTAGCCGAATACTGACTTGCATCAATGCTAACCGTAGTTCTGGAACACAATCAACTGATTTTCAGCGCCACGTGAGCGCGACAAGAAAACTCAGCACGCTACTGGGATTGCTCGCCCCTGACTTTTATCAGATGAGCTAGTTACAGAGTAAGCTAGGCGAGCGCAATGGTGGATTCTAGCGGTGGCGCCGCCACCAGCTCTGTCAGGCAAAACATCGACTTGTCTTACTGTTTTAGGATAAGTTGATTTGCTGCTTTTCCAGTCTAGTCAAGACACCTAACTAATTTCATCACAAAAAAAGCGTTTGATTGAGGAAGGGGAAAAAGGCCCAGCGAACAATACTTCAGTCCATGCTTAAATATTGCTTTTGTCCGCGGTCCCTGCCCCCGCTTTGGACAAAATGCATCCAAAAAGGGAAATGCATTGGGGAAAGCGCAATTCCCAAGTATCAGCTACAGCAAACATCCATAATTAACAAGATCGAACCAGACTAGAAGCGAAAGTCTTGGAGTGCTATCTTGACTAGATTGGAGGCCAGCATCCATGATGTTTTGAGACCATGAGGCAGAGATATTGCTGTCGGCCTTGGGAGTTTTGCCACTCCGTATGAGTCTAGGCGCATGGTCTCCAGCTGAAAGCACGAGGACGGGCTATTGACGCCTCGCTACTTTTAGCTCGGGTGGCGTCGATAGTCGCGCATCAGCCTCATTAAAAAACGTTGTAGTGTCTAACACTGGTCGTGCATTGTCCATGTCAGTCACAAGAACAGCGCCCATCTCTTTGCCAGATGGCAGCAAATATCTATTTATAATGAATGGCCTGCCCCCAGCAGTACCGTCCGTCTGGTCACCGATAATACCCGCCATCTTCAACTTTTTTTCACAATGAAGGTAACAGGACTTATCGGAGCCGTTGGCGTGCTCGCCTTGACTGCAGCCGCATCGCCAGGCCAATATTATCCCCCAACCTGCAAGGCCAGCAAGTGTCTGAACTCGGTATGTCCTTTGACTCGTGCAGTGTGCGATGCGTGATGGGCTAACTTTATTCACAGCTGAATTCGCCTGCAGCTCGCAAAAGTTGCGACGCCTTCCTGCAGAGGACTGTCATTCCTTGCCCAACGTAAATGCCCTCTTGTCCCAACAACGCATCGCCACTAACCCACATTTTAGTACTGTAACCAAAACAGCGACAGCAACAGTAACCAAGCCAACAACATCTGTGGTCTCTCAGACTACGGTAGTTGTCCCAACCGAGGAAATCATCGAGTCCATCACATCTACTAGTACAATTGTGGATTTTGAGACGGTCTATGTTCCCTCACAAGTCCTTCTCACGTCGACAACTGTTATTCCGGCCACTGTTACCCTCGCTAATAAAAACAAACGCGTTGTCAGCATATGTTCCCCCAAGACTACATCATCTACAGCATTGCCCGGTTGCGCCAAGGCCTGCTCAGGCGCATCGCAGTTCTCGTCAGCCTGCTCGTGCGTCGGCGCTACAGCCAAAACCATCACAGCCAAGCAATCCACAACAACCGTCACAACAACAAAAACTGTGACAACTGTCCCAAAAACAACCATCACATCAGTTCGTACATTGACGTCTGTTTTCAAAACCACCAAGACGACCATCATACCTGCCACTCTCGAAATCACTAGCTCCATCTCCGCTCCATCCCTTTATACAGACGTGACGTGGATCGAGGTCACCAGCACAACCACCGTCGTTGCAGCACCGGCTTGCACCAAGTTCGCTCTCAAGTTGACCAAGGACGGAGGAGACATCGGCTACCTTGTAGCTCCACCCAATTCTGGTTCAAAGACCGTTTTCACTGCCGACTACCAGCAGGCTACCCTACTCTACAGGGATAGCGTCTATTTGTATAGAGTGGGCTCATTTCAAGATAAGCTCTTTGTGGACGATAATCTGAGCAACGAGCTTCCTGGCAGGGTGACGCTAACTAGTGGCTCACTGAGTCCCGTCAAGTGCACGTCGGGAACTGGTACGAATGCCCTGACATTGGATTGCTCTTCGCCGACTTTCAGTACGAAAAATAAGTGGCAGATTTGCCCAGGTACTGGAGACTCGCAGGATCTTTATATAGGCAAAACCGTAACCACCCCTTGCACAGCGATCATAAGCTTAACTTTGGTACCTGCTTGTTCAACATAAATTATCAGTCTAATATAGGCCGTTTTCAACCATCATTAGTAGCCTAGGTGTTGTGTGGCTGGTTTTCTACTAGAAATCCTTGTGGGCCCCCTATATAAAAGTAGTTAGGTAGGCTGTGCATTGCATCAACATCCATTCACATAAATAATTATAATGCAAGCCAGCTTTTAATTAATTTCAAGTTAAATTGGTTAAGATTGAAAGTAATTGAAATGTTCTCGAACATGCTAGACGTCAAATTGAACTTTGAGATCCAAATATATGGGTCAGTGAGCAGATCCATTTTATTTCTCTTCTTGCTAAACTATTCGACACGATCCTGGTCAGGTTTGTCACCCGTCGTTGAGCCATCACCCTCCTCCAGATCCTCAACTACCCTGCCACCGATACTGGCTTTGTCGAACGCGTCGATAGGTTTCACGTAAGAAGGAACAAAGTTGGCACAGATACCATAGGTCCAAGCAACAACAAAGAAGGCAAGTGGCACAACCATTGCTTTTCCATCTCCCAGATTATCTCCGGCAACTCCTGTCAAGTATGGCACAATAGCGCCACCAAGAACACCTGCCACAAGGTACCCACTGCCTCGTTTTGTATGACGCCCGAGTCCTCGCATTCCCAATGCAATCATTGTCGGGAAGCAAATTGACTCAAAGAACATGACCAAGAAAAGCATGGAAATTCCAATGTTATCTCTTTGGGTGATGGAAGGACCTAGAAAGACAATGCAGCCAGTTAAAAAGGCCAGCAGCACCATTCTGGGCTTTATGAACTTCATGATAATGACACCAACGAAGCGTCCGAATGTAAACGTTCCTTGGGCTCCAGCAAGAAGATTGGCACCCATTGAACTATCAGTTCCAGGTCGCGTGCCAACGGCGTAGTTGATGAAGAATGTGGCAATAGCAATTTGAGCTCCGGTGTAACAGAATACACCAAACGAGGCATGGAAAAGTCGGTATTGCTTTCGGAAAGGCTTTTCGTCGGCCTCTGAGTGAGTTTCTTGAGCTTGATGCTCCATGTCTAGGCCAGAATGCGTTAGTTTCATGAAAGCAGCAAGGAGTTTGTTGTACTCACCAGCATCTGTAATTTCCGGAATATCTACAAGATAAAATACTACGGCAAGAAGCAGAACAAATATGCCAACGGCGACGTAGACCCATTGTACATTGTCGAGTGCACGTGAATCCGTATATTTGAAGAATACGTGAGACCCAAGGACCGGCCCGATCGTGGTACCTATACCATTGAATGCTTGAGAAATGTTGATTCGGAGCTCGGAATATTTAGGAGGCCCGCATACTGGACGTTTGTTAATTTCAACACACGAATGTATGAAAAACATTCAAGACTTACCGGCGACGTAGGGGTTGGCGGCTGTCTCTAGAGCACCCAAACCGTTTCCGATGATGAAAATGCAGGCACAGAAGCCTCCAAAGCTCTCAGCCTTGAGCGCCGCAATAGTAAGCAATGAGCCGAGAGAATAGAGAACAAGGCCCCAGATGAAGACGGCTCGGTAGCCATAATGGCGCAGGATCCACGCTGCGTGGCCAATGGAGGCCAGAGGGTATGCGCTAAAGATGCATGTTAATAATGACTCATGTGTCTATCATAAACATCGACGTAAAGGATCATTTTCATGACGGTGTCGATGTTGCCTCGCATTCCAAAGAGCTTACCCAAAGTATGCAGCCTGTAGACCAGAAGAGCGAGCACGGTCAATGTTTAGCACGTTTTGGAAATGCTTATTGAGCGTATCCAGGAGGCCATAGCTAAAGCCCCAGAGGAAAAAAAGTGTCGTGACAAGACACAGCGGAGCCAAGGATTCGCGCAGGGTTAGCTCTGCAGCTTTGCCGCGGCGCGAGATGTCCGCTTTCAGAGAGCGTTTCTTAAAGAACTCTTTGATGCTCATGGCTTCGGCTGTATCTCTCTCCGTCAGACGTACTACGACTCTGCTGCGACGAAGGAAATAGTTGAGAATGATGACCAGAGATATTGTGAGGTTTTCAAATAAAAAACCTGGGGATTCGGGGCTTTATATTGCAAAAAGCCCGTGCCTTGCTAGTGTGATCGTCCTCGTTGTGACGTATTTTCCTTGCAAACTCTACCTTGGCGGCATAGTCAAGTCGTAGGAGCCTCCACACACACTTTCTGAGGTACGCTATGCTCATCGAATACAACGCACCCCCGGATTCAATTTTGGATATAGAGTGTTTAACTCCCCCGAGCATATTCAACAGAGCTGTTTCTAGATCAAACGCTGAAATTGTCGACATCATAATCGCGAGTTCTGACGTTTTGTTGAACAATCCTGATTCCCAAGCTTGCCCACTTAGTCTCAATGCTCCATCCATCCAAAGTTGAAAAGTCCGCACCAAATTCGACCCCGCACAAACCCCAACCTCCAACTGGGGTAAAACAAAACCTAGAGGAAGCCGAGTGTTGCGGAGAATATGGATCTGGAGAATAACCTTTAAACCGTGCCTCTAAAAATCGTCTCAATTTTTGCCGCTCACGCTAGCGGAGGAGCTTGCCAAATACGGGTCCCACCCCTCGCTGAAGGGCGGAATACCTTTTACGGAAGTCATTCCACCATTAAAAGCTTCGTTCCCACCTTGGAAAATTTTTGGCATGGAATAGCTGTATGGATGGCTATGTGAGTGAAATGGCGACTCGTCGCAGCGTGGAAGAAGCATTGAGCTGGATTTAAGATTGAGACAATGGCCCTCGATAAAATTTGTCAAGAACCACAGTTCAGCGCAAGAGTTTTCTGTCAATCATTGTAAAGACGAGACTACACTTGACATTATTACAACTCATCCATCATGGTTTCTCACTTCTTATCTCTTAGTTTACCTTGTGCTCTGGATTTGACCATTCTGGGTCTTGTATTTGTCCCTCTTATCCATTACATTTGAGATCCCAAGGGCCTCCGAAATTTTTCTCCGTTATGTTTTGCGGATTCAAACACTCCATTCTAGCGCATCTAGCATAAAGTACGCCTCAACTACTACGCCGCCATAGACAAGGCACACAAAAAATTGCGTACTCGTGTGCGAATCGCGCTCAACCACGTCTCCATTCTTGACCCCAGAGCACCATATGAAGTCTTAAGGACACGGTGCAAATTTGCTGAAGGAACAGTGGTATGATGCCGCTGCTGGGGCACATCGCAATCTTGCGGATACACGCGACAAGTCAGAGCATCAAGCAAAACGGAAGATGTTGGCTCATGCCTTTGCCGCAAAGACAATAGTTTGTCAGGAGCCTGTTTTGGTCGATACAATTGCATCATTCATGGGGCAACTAGACAACTGTTCTGACGCAGGAAAAGAGGTCAACACAAGTCTCCTCGTGAATTGCTTCACAATTGATCTCTTTAGACGTGTGCCATACAGTGGGCGACTGGGTTAATTAGATCGAGGAGACGATGTTTTCTAAGCTGAGTCCCCAAACGGTCAAATGTACAAGTCTCCGTTTATTCAGCCCCTTCTAGATGCCACAGTCGTCAATGCCTGTCTTGAATTTGCACCGTCCTGGCTTATGATTACTCGCCCTTTGTTCAAGAATCACCCGTATAAGAAGACATACACTGACTGGGAGAATATTGTTCACTATAACACGAAGAGAATGGATGCAGACGGTCCTCTCGGAGATCTTTTTGATCGTCTCTTTAAAGATAGCAAGAGCCAAGGCCTTAGCCTTTCGATGGGCGAGATTATGGCAGAATGTCAGGTCATGATGAATGCCGGGACAGAAACAACAACTGTGGCAATGGCAAATACCGTCTACTTGCTTTACACTAATCCCGCAGTGCTTTATAAGCTGCGAATTGAGCTCGATACGGCCTTTCCGAGAAATAAACTGAGGACTTATGAAGCAGCATCAAAGTTGTTTTATTTACGTGCTTGTATCGAATAATCACTGCACACCCGGCCAGCAAGCTCAATGGGGCTGCCTCGGATTGTACCAGAGGGTAATAAAGTCATCGCCAGCCAATTCATTCAAGGTGGTCGGAATGGAAATTTCATTAATGCTAGTCTTGTTGTAGGATATCTGTGATAGGATTCCCGAAGAGTATCTTACTAAATGAGCAACTGCATTGATTTAAGAAAAAATATTAAACTGCCTTAGTATCTGCTACTAAATTAACTACCAGCATTTTGCGCGAAGCACAAAATGGAGGGTGAATTTTCACCCCGCAAATTAAGCATGGCGCTAGATTGACGCAGGTTGGTAGGTATGCGGCGATCGCGTCCTAAATAGGCAATTATCCGCGGCCGCCTGCGGAAAACTGAATGGGGTTAACGAGATACTCTGCCAAGGAGCCGAATGCAACGGCCTTCGCCACCCCTTGCGGAATTAAACAGCGCATTCTTTGGTAGGTTCATGTCTAGCTGTTTCCATGACATCAACTCTATTTAGAGTTATGCCGTCCTTGCTTTCTTGACCACGTGTCAATTTATTCTTACGGTGTAGAAGTAAAACCCGCGGTAACAATCTACATCAGATCATGTTGTAGTAAAGCAAGATAACAATCGAGAGGCAAAGTTAATATTGTTGAGATATGAATGAACGATTATTTAATACACATAGCACCCTACATACTCTGTGGGGTTTAGGCGAAAGTGGTGGTGGTGGTGTCAATCGCTTAGAACATCATGTGGTAGGATTCCGAGATTGACAGGGTTTTCTACGTCGAGGTACATCCAAGAAACATCATCCATCCCACTGAAGAGATCTAATGTCCCATTTCCATAAAACGCATTTATTATTTCGTCATCAATACGGCTCATAGAAGCAGATTGTATGTCGTCAACCTCTGTATAGTTTGCGTCGTTATCGTTGTTGCGAGGTGCTAGATCGTCCTCTTGACCACATTGTTGGGCAAGTTCCGGTCTACCGAGACGCAGCAATTCCAAATTCGGCATCTTCTTCAATTCGGCCGAGATCTTGCGTGCGAGTGATGCCATGACATCTGCAGACGCCCACTTTCGCCGCAGGTGCTGCAGAATGTCGCAGGCTGCGTTGAAATCGCGGCGCGCACATTCCTGATCGCTTGGTAGACGGCTCCATCTCATCTGTTGATAAGAAACCGACAGTGCCAACGAGACAGCATATGCGATGAAGGGAGTGGGATGCAACGCCTTCAATTGGTCCGGTTCGCTTAGATTTCTGACAACCTGGGTAGCAGACAATTGTTGCCTTAATCTCGAAGGTGTTGATGTAGGTAATGTTCTTGTGCTTTTTAGCCTGTGCGACAGAATGGCTGTGGCCTGGTAGAATATCTGCAAAGTTGCTATTCAAGAGCGGGAAATCAGTCTGGATTTAAATCTACTACTAGTTCATCATCAATATTGACACGTTGCACATACCAATGGTGGAGGCAGCAAGATGCCAGCCTTGGGCTTCATCCACTATTTCCTCGAACCCGGGATAATCAACATCCAAGCCGGTGACTGATTCAGGATTTGTTGGGCAATAAAGATCAATAGCCTTGTTCAGAATCTTGGCAATCCGGAATAACACATCAAAGCCAGCATAACCAGATTCAGCAGTCGTCAGCGGCTCTGTCGCAATGTCAGCATCTCTAATCATGCGCGGCCTTGAATGAATGGCCGAGTTGAACTTGTCCAAGATCCAAATGCACCAAAATGTTCTCCTCATTTCGTCGGCGTCATCCCTGGGGTGTCTCAAGTGGAGAGCTAGGCTTTGTGCGCCATGAACAGCCTGTGCATTGAATCCAGACGCTTGATCAGCTCCGTTGCATCCTTCATGGTGAAGGGATAACAATGCCATTATTCGCACGGTGGTTATCTTCCGTAACGTTGTCTGCGTATATATACCGGTCACAATGGATGCATGCAATTGGCTGCAAAATTGCCTCGTCGGCACAAGAGACTCCCCCGTCTGAAGAAGCTTCAAATGATTTTCTGCAGCATTATCCTTGGCGGCAATGAGGCAGACAGCATGAGCTAGGCTTGCTGGCAGGGTGCCGGCGGCGTACGTCTGGCGGTACTCCTGCTCATTCAATATGGGAACGATAGGATGCATGCTGGCAAAATAAATTTCAGATAATGATGCAATCGTCTCCGTGGAAATAATATCGGATATGGGCGCTGCTAAGCTGCCGTACATGTGACCATGGCACGCGTAGGAAGGCGAGCGTGGTTCGACGGCTACGGTGCAATTGCTGCAACGCCGTTGCTGAACCCACAATCCCACGCTGTTCTGCGTCATTTCCCGCCTCTCTTGGGGAGTAGCCAATTCATCCAGTAGCCTTGCTTCCGGGTTCAAATCACCGACGAATCGCGGTGTTGCGGATGATGGCTCAGACGTCTCGCGCAACACGCGCGTCTGTGCAGACACGCAACTTGGATGCGGCGGATGAAGCCGCCGATTGGCAGATCGAGCAGGGCTTGGTAATGGCTGAGTTTGGTGTTCATCCGCTAGTGTATTCACATGAGTTTGATTTGTTTCGTGATCCATCTCGCTGTGGCCACCCTCGTCATCTGTCGCGTCTGCGTCGGCTTCTGATGCCGCGGTTTCGCCCACATGGTTGCTGACGTCCGACTCTGACGCGTCTTTTGGGGGATTCCGATGAACGCAACGTCTCTATACACTATCGCATCAATAAGATCCCGGATGAACAACATCACAATCGACAAACCTTTTTAGCCCGACATGAATTGCAAGCCGTCTTGGACCGCGCACGTCGCCGTCCGCCGTTATTCTTGGGCGTCAAGTGCGATACAAAGGTAAATTGTGTCGCCATAGCCCGGGTTGCTCCAAAAACAGGTTTCAATTAACTATCCCAAGCAAAGTTCATTTCATTTCAGTACCGAGGATGAGGAAGAGATGAGACTTTACTAGTGCATGACCCCAATATTTTTGTGGGGTAGTGGAGGTGGTAATCACTATTCTCCAATATTAGTCACCCAGATTTCAACATCAAGAAATACCCTGTTTGACATGAGCATGAAGATGGGTGATCAGTCAAAGTAAATGAATGCCATGATCTGATATAAATCATTATGATCCTTATTGTGATTATCTTCGTATAGGTTGCAACTGATTGGACTCGGTAACCGACCAGCAGACTTTATCTACTTCAACCACAAATACATCTCCCAATACTTGGTTATTTTGCTATACGTCAGTCTTCACATCCAAATTCTAGAGGTAAGAATAATGTGGACAATTGTGCATGCCCTTCCATTGAGCAAAATATATCAATTTGAAAATAATAGACAAAATTCGTCAAGCTTTTTATTGGGGGTAACACAATTACATTATTAGAATTTAAGCTCATCGATCAGCTTCAAATGTAAACTTTTTTACGTTCTCTATAGCGCCAAAGCGATTGCTTCCGTTTAACTTGACCCGTGCATGGATGTCTTGGACTTCCGGTCTCAGGTACAAACACGTAACTATCGTTTTGAAGTTGATGATTTCCCCCTTGCAAAGCGGACTCCCTCAGGGAACAAGATATGGGTTTGGACAATAAATGCGGTCTAGATAGAGTGACCTTGGGACTTTTGAATTCTTCCTTCTCATAGTAAACCCAGCAGAAGATCTTTCTTCCAAAATATCAACTCACTTAGAGTATAGCTGTTGATGAAGAAACATCACCCTACAGGGTAACATCGCGTGTGTTCTAGTAGATGGTACAGTGGTGTAAAACACAGGCAGTGCGAATTTCTGTTCTCAAGGCATCATGCATCTCGCGAATCGTATTTGAAATGTGCCCCAACAGTCTCCTTTTTCTACAATACCGAACCGCAAATCTAGTGGAGAAAGAAATGTTATTCTAGTGTTGGCCTTCCTTGATAAAGTGCAAATGGCTTCTCACCCACCAATCAAAAGCATTCGGTTCTGTGGTCTAGTTGGTTATGGCATCTCGTTAACACCGAGAAGGTCCCCGGTTCAATCCCGGGCGGAATCACTTTTTCCTAATCAAGAAAACGACTTGTCTTTTTTTTCTTTCTTCTTTTTTTCTTCTTCTGTTCTTTTTCTATCATAGTGATCTTGCACCTTACGACGTTGATCATGCCATCTGAATAAAGGATTGAGGCCGTCTTATATGCACACGGTAAAATTCTTCCGCGGAATGTCATCGTATGTGGGTCTATCGATTTTTTTTCTAACACTCGTCAAGATGCCGCTGCTGTAAAACTGTGGTAGAACATAGGAAGATGTCTAGATAGACGTGTAACTTGCTCATAGTTGGTCCCCGAACATCGGGTCTGGTGGTCAACTCAAAAGTTCTGATCCCGTGCTCCATTTGTCATCCATCAAAGCAATTTGGCGCAGTGGAAGCGCGGTATGTCATGACTCACGAACGATGACAAAATACGACTTGCTAACTCATCCAAGCCGGGCTCATAACCCGGAGGTCGCACGATCGAAACGTGCAATTGCTAGGATTACCTTTCAACATTTTTTTTTTTTGGTTTGCGGCAGGTCAGCGGCACCTTAAAATAGAAATAGATTCTCTCAGTACAATTTGGCATGTGATTCGGGGAAGGTAGAAGATGACTAGTACGCCCGTCCCTGCGTTTTGATTAACCCACCCGATCCAACTAATACACCGTTTTCCATTCAGAAATCATCATTTCACATGAACGTAACTTCAATTTCCAGTTTTATCCCTTCTTTTGATACCATCATAAATGATACGTCAAGCGCTCCTGCACATCATGAGGGCACCCAAGACAAATCCGAAATTTGGTCTGGCCTGGTGTAGAGTTGGGAAAGACAAAGAAATAAAGTGCAGGGTGAGGCACTGGGATTTCATTCACCGTGGTGAATCCATCCATGTTTGGCCGCTAACCAGAGAGGGCATCTCGGGCTAGTGCGTTACTGTGCTCCATCATTTTTTTTTTTTTTTTGGGTTTGGTGTAATGGTGGATGCTGATCTGCTACCATTACCGATCGTAGAAGACGTTGCAGTGGGTGGTGAGAATAAGCGAACGCCGGTTCTACGTGCAGAGAGGTTGGTTACATCCGTCAGTTGCGAGCAGAAATTGTGGCCACACACAGCAGATGGAATGATGGAAAGCCTTGATGTCGGCAGGCGAGAGATGGCAACAAAGAACAAGTGGTGCGCTACTCGTTTAATCTAATATTGAGATGCTGGTCATTTATGTCATTCGTTTGTCTTTAACAGGCCATGAATCAGACACGGAGGCCACAGTGCATTGGATTAGGTGACAAGTAACCATGACGGAAATTATCAATGGGAACTAACATGCCACATACACAGCTTACTACGGGAAGACTGCTGGGCATTGAAAATATTGGGCATATGGCAGCACAAATACGGTAGTAACCGCGTCACACTAGCCGGTTCCAAATCCTATTGTCAGCTTGCCGTCAAATGTCCGATCGTGCGCCTAATTGCCCACCAGCATTAGACGCTTGGAAAGTTTATGGCAAGACCTACATACGCAGTGTACTCACAAACATTTGAGTAACATGATTGTGAACCGATTACGAAGATTTTTCCAACATGGTGGGTTGCACAAGGGTGACAGTCTGCGTTCCAACGATGAGTGTTCATAGTGAACCGGCATTGATTTGGCATTGGAAATGGAGCCCATTAGATCGACTCGACTCGTTTCAAATCAGCGTGAAAGACTCATATTTTCTTTCATGTCTTGACTGGTGTGTGTGTTTGTTCGATGGATGGGTGAATAAAGGGAAGGGGTGGTCATAATGATCCATTCTTTGCGCCACGTTCGGCTAGCGAACTTGCTGAAGGGGTGTTACTGCGGTGATAAAGCAGTGCTGGGTAGTTGAATGTGCCAATTATATGCTGAATATCGATTACATGTGATGCTGCAGCTAGGAAGGCCTCGCATGTTGAGTCTGGAAGTGTCCTTGATTCAAGTTCTACCT
The DNA here is from genome assembly GCA_022606435.1 of Calonectria montana. Lineage (NCBI taxonomy): Eukaryota > Fungi > Ascomycota > Sordariomycetes > Hypocreales > Nectriaceae > Calonectria > Calonectria montana. Next base: position 5,482,779 of record JAIZZI010000004.1, read on the forward strand.
GAGGTACTCTATCATTACCTGTGTCATTCTACTTAGCCTACCAACATGCCCGTTTCTGTCGTCGATTTGAAGGGCCAGGACTTGGATGGCGCTTGCTCTCGCCGACTTGGGCGTTATCAACCTTTTGAGTGAGTCGCTTTGAACGACGCCTGGCCTGGGGGCCAGTCAGCCGCGGAGACCATGCGACCAGACAAGTGATGCTGATATCGTGCTTGGCCGTTCACTTCCTCCAATTTCCACCAAAGGTTCAATGGAAGAGTGTCTTCACGTGAAGTGATCGGGCGATGTTGGGAGTTCAGGCTTATCATTGCCATTGCCCAAAGGGCTAGGTTGATGGTCAAAGTGTCTTTACCATAGTTTTTCCATGGAATCGCAGCGTACTCAACCAGCCACGGATGGGACTTGGTCTGCTCATCCTTCATAGTCCTTTGAACGACGAGTTAGAGTTGGGTGACAATAAAACTGTACCTGATCTTCGCCTTGGTACAATATGTGACCAATTGCCGGAACGGCCAGCGCCAGAGTGCGCAGGACTTGTCCAAGGACGTTTTGAAGCTTGTGGAAGGCTTTCCATCTCCCCCAACAATTATGTGCTTGTTGGAATCCCAAAGTCGAATTTTCTAATTAGGGATATAAGCTTGGTTATCGTGTTCGTCCTCTGATTTGTAAGGCTCATCATTTCGAATTACTGAGATGTTGGAATTATCAGGGCCAAGATCCTCGTGGATGATTTTGGTGCCCTCCTTGATGGGATGGCGGATCACCTGCCGATTCCAAAGCAATACGACATCGTTCACTCCACGTTCGCATCGTGTGCGCATGGGCGTTCCACGGAGATTCTGATGGACACAATCGTTTATCCAAACTCCATCTGCGGGAAACTCAATACCAAAGAGGTGGCCATAGGCAGCCTCAATATTTTGGTAGGTAAAGTCTTGCCACTCAGTGATTTGATCCGCCCGAAGGCGCGCGTAGGTGGAGTTTTCGGTGCAACTGCTACTAAGCGGTGGGTCATCGATGGCCACATCAGGGTTGGCTGCGGTCAGGTAATCGATCAAAGTAACAGAAGCCATGGCGGAAATGTAGCTTTCGGCCAGAGAAGCTCGGAAGAGTCGCAACCGATTTCATCTTCAAGATTTTCACAAGAATGTTGCTTGCCTTTTGTACGTTAACATCCGATCACTTTGCGTACCATCTGGTTACAGAATCGCACTTTGTTGGACAGCTTAACTCCGTGCATCTACCCAGTCGGCAACTAACCTCCAAGTGCATATTTTCACCTCCCCGTGTAATAGCGCTTATGCGGTAGCTGAATGGTGTCACGAAGCGCACTAAAGTTGGCAACCGACTGTGCCACCTTCATCAAACAAACGGAATGGAAAAAGCAAATGCTCCGTGTGTAACAAAGACCTTCTCATGAACCACGCGCCCCCTTTGCTGACATAATGGGCCGTTTGCAACATTAAAACAGCCGTGAATCATGGGCGAGGTGCCAACTCATCTATTATTCACGGCTGGTAGCTGTTCTTACCCCAAGCACTGGGCTCCAATGGTACCACAACGGCCATTGCCTTGGTACAAAGGCCCAAAGCTTGAACCTTTTCAATTCAATGACGCGAGCTCCTTTGAGGTCACCTTGCATGAGCACTTAGGCTACGGACTTCATAGCAAAGTCTATAGAGCCACGATCGATAGGGCTGTATATGCCATAAAAATGGTATGAAATTTTGGTCCAGGGTTATCAGACGAATCGGTCTGGCTTCAGCTAATATTCATGTCTAGTTCTCTAGTTACGATCCGACCGGTCTTGAAGGCTATCTTAATCACGTCACACCTCGAGATATTTCCAACCAAATGGACCCATTCAACTGTGAATGCAGAGCGCACGGCCGGTTGAAAGACACCGGAAATGAGCATCTCGCTGTTCGCTGCTTTGGGTACTTATTCTTGCATAGACGGGATGATGATTCTTATCAAGCTGGAGGCTCCAAAGATGCCCGTCGATGTCTAGTGAAAGAATATGTTGAGGATGCACAGCCCTTCACTTTTGAGATGTTACCTCGAATGATGAAGGATATCCGTTCTATCAACAAACTCGGCATTATCGTTAATGATATACAAGAACCAAATTACCGACGTGGTCTTCTTCTAGACTTCAGTATGGCATATACTGTGCCTCATTTCTTACTTGACCGGAATAGTTCAATTTATAATGAAGAACGATCAAGGGAGATTTTCAATCAAGACCATGAATGGATGGATGAACTCATTCGAGATTGGAATGATAGAAATCCGGAGCGCAGATTCTGGAGATCCTTCCATCCTAGTTGGTATTTTGGACAACGACTACGAAACAAACGCCGATATTACGATGATCCAGAAGATAGAGGAGGAGCCAGTTTTGTGGCCATTGACTATGATTGGGAACAGAAATCCCCTACGAAGGGACTTGGAAGTAATCAACGCAAGCGAGCTGCGGGTTCTGTGGCTGCACCAAAGCATTGCAAACCAGAGGCGTCCAATGTGCAAAAGAAAACGAAGAAAGCGACCAAAACTAGAATACATGGAAATAATTAAACCTAATAGTCTCAACGTAAATATAGGTCACCGTTGCGCTACGCAATAACAGGGCGTTTCGCTGCACTTCTGTCGTAGCCAGCAACGTGATGATCAATGTATGTTCTCCTCGATCGCCACTAACCAGTCTCAAATCCCCAGCAAGAAAGGAAACGAAAGAAAGATCAGGGAACGAAACTGCGGCTCGCCCATGAGTATTGTTTCATCGGGAAGTTGAAGTTGTCAAGGTGCTTGAGTCTAACCTTCCTAGTCTTTCTGAGCCTTAGTTATCACTTTGCGACCGTTCATACTCTCCTCATCTTGACGCATGTTACATTTACAAGCTGCTTTAGCCCGAAGTAGAAATGAAATCACCGATATTTAGACAGGCGTAGGCAAGTTCCCTGTGCTAGAAGTGCGGTGCAGTCTCATGCTAAAAGCCCACGAACTATCGACCACATATCCAGGTGGAAGTCCGCCAGTTCCAATTGAGGTTGGCCAGTCATTGATTTATCTTTAACGGGTTTCGAATCGATACATTGCAAAAGCCAGGAATATTTTTCAATGTCGCTCCTCTATACACATTTCATATGAGAGAATATGGCCGGCGTAGCATCAGGTGCGCAAATGCAACACCAAGGGCTAACGGGGTCAAAATATCCATGATACTTGCATACCTAATAAGGTAAATCTCGCACACAAATATGAACTTCAAAAAATACAAATTCCCGCTATCTAGTAAAGACCAAATACACAAACCAACAAAAAGAACTATCTCTGTACACTTATAAATAGTAGTTAATAACAAAATCCTAAACCCAAAAATATCATAAGTAAACGAATGCGCCAGTCCAGGTATAGACTTTTATGGGTATTTTAAGCATGAGGTCGTTGAGACTCGCTGAGCTCCACGGAGTCTCCCGAAAGGTTGATACCCTTGGTCATAGCACCACCTCGCGACCTTTTCATCTCGCCACGGACGGCACCAGCAGCGTACAGAACGGATCCAAGGACAGCCAAGACCGAGTACACGGCAATGTAGGCAGTGGAAGAACCAGCGAGCTGAAGGCCCAGTCCTCCATTCACAATGCCAACAATCATGCAAATTCGGCCGAACCAGATGTGAATGTGGCTGATGGCTCCGCGCTGCTGGTGCTTGACAAAGTAAACGTGGTGTAGCCATCCCAAGAAAGGCTGAAGGCCAATAAGCGCGATGATAATCGTACCCAACTTGGTGTGGGTGTTGTTCCACCACTTCAATATATTAGCATGCTGTCTGTATAGGCGATGGGAATAAATCCCCATGGTGAAAAAAAAACTTACATAGCCATCCTCGCGAGCCGCGACGTAGCCAATACCAAAACCAGCCCACATGAGGAGGAACGCGATTGTTTGCCAGCCAGCATGGATAAGCCACTTGCCCAGCATAGGCATGAGAACAGATCCAACAGGGTAACCGACGAGGAAGACGATAGTTAGGATGATGCCATGGGCCTTGACGAGCTTGTCGACATCGACGCCGCTGCTGCCGCCAGATACAGCGGATCCAGAACCGGAAGTGGAACCAGTAGTTGTAGTAGTTGTAGTAGTAGTATCAGTGAAAGGGTTCCCGCTGGTCGTGAAAGTAGCCCCTGTAAAGTCTACACTGAAGCTATCATCGCCATCGTGCTCCGAGATGGATTCAGTTAGGCTGGTCGAATCAAGAGAACTCCCCTCCTTCCAGCCGGCAATCCATGAGTTAGACCCCGCCAAGTCCAGTGAAGAGCAGTCGCTGCATTTGATATTGGCAGTCATCTCGTCGTTGCTGACTCCAGACCCGCTCAGAAGCTCAAGGCCGCTCCTCTCCGAGTACGTGGGCATATTGTAGCCAGGGCTATCTCGAGGGCTCAGGGTCACGTTTCCGGTGCCGTCCTGGTAGATGATGAACATTTCGGAACCTGCCATTCTGGAGCCGATTCCAAGTCCAACCCACGTGTAGGTTGTAGGGGCCTTGATCTGGAAGTAGACATCTCCAGACCCTGAGCTTGCGGCAGCCTCTGGGACACCCCATCGGAAACAAACAGTTGAGGAGGGGCAGTAAGGATCGGTGATGGCGAGTGCACTGTGGGCGACTGCAATCCAAGCATTAGCAAATGTCGAATGTGAAAGGCCGAAATTGTGTCAAAGTCTGCGTGACTTACAAAACGCCGCGGCAACAGCCGACGTGCCAAAGGCTGACTTCATATTTTTGTTGCTAGATGCTTGTTCAAACCCAGGTTAGATGGAGTAGGATGCAAAAAGTCAAGTTGGATGCTTGTCATAAAGAGAAGTAATGTCGATCAGTGAATTTGGGGATGCGAGCGAGCAAGGCTATGTATAGTCGAGCAGAGATCGAGATTCAATTAAGAAGATTCCCGAACGGTCGGTATCCCGGGGACTCTGGAACCCGGATCTAACATTAGCACAGCCGCATTTGCCTTCTGAGCAAGTTGGAAGATAAACATTTCACTAGCTCGTATTGCACAACTCCATGGAAAGTTAAAAGACCGGCAGTGGCAGCCGAGTCCGAGATTACAGGGGTCATGACATAGATGACGTTCGCGCTAATCTATCATGGCACAGCCCCGGGTGGGTATGGGGGTATGCGATTTAGGAAATAGGACACACTGGATTGGATGAATTGATGTGGCTTGCTAGATCCCGTTGTTTCATTTGGAAGTCGAAAACTTTACTCCCACACAAATCCCACCGGGCGCTGACATATTGAGCAATCTGTCCCTGAACCTTTGGTCTTTGTTGATCCTGCTTTTTGGACAAGCAACGCAATTGATATCAGCAACGGCCATGATGAACCTCCCAAAAAAGTTTATCACGGCAGTATATTTCTTTCATCTTTACGATATTAAAACGGTGTGAATTTTGTGTTTCTAACTATCTTTATACCATGCTCATGCTCCCCTTGACTTTGGCTACCATGACGTTGTTGGTGATAATATCCCATCTCCGCGTACAGGTGCTTGACATAATTATTCCGAAAACTCGTTATCGTACCGAGGCCCTATGAGCAACCCAATTCACTGCACTGAACGCGCGTCTCCAAGAAAACCCAGATACCTGGCCCCTGCTATAGTGAGTGGGTATTCCCCGCAAGGCGGAGCACCATCCACCCAATAAGGGCGCATTGATTTTGTACTTTCAAGGACATGGGGGGAAGATGATAGTGATCAACGTCTCCTCATCAGCTCTCGCGTACAGCCCAACAGCAAGGAGATCTCCCAGTCTGGCAAGATCGGCTGGGCTTGTTTGTGCGCCGCCAAGATAATTTAAGCTTATGCTTAAACTCTGAAGGAGCACCGCCAGCTCGGCCACCCGCGCCACCCTTGTAATGGCCCAATAGTAACTAGTTGGTTGGTAATTCGGTCTTGGCAGTCTTGTAATGTCGTATTCAACCAAATTATTTCTTGGGTGACTCTAATAGGCATCTTGGCATGCTAATGCTCTGTGGAAGTATGCTGCGTGACTAGATGTGCCAGACCTGAGATAGCTGAGGGGGATGGCTCATAGTCCACGTCACACTGATAACAGACGTCAACTTGAAGGAAATGCTACCAGAATGGAGACGCGTAATGTCGTGCATTCGTCGAGTTTATCGATAGCACATCTTGTCTCCATGGAGGAGCGGCACGGTAATTGTCTTTTTGTGATTGTGGGGAGTGACTTGACCAATAGGAAACCCCGTTTTACACATGGATTGTTAAGAGGCTTTGATGGCTCCTAAGATTTGCCGGACATGACAATCAAACGCCCAATCACCGGAGTCTTTCTATCTAGGAAATCCCGGAATGCACGTGCGCTGTTCGCATACAAGGCATTTGTCTGGGTGATCGATCATCGTTTTGCCTACATGTATAGCTTCAATTTGTCTACAGAACAAAAAAAGGAAAAATCCTTTTTCATCCGAAAGAACCGTAGAAAAAAAATCGGGAAGGAGTTTTACTTGATAGACTGTAATTTATATATTATACTGACAATATTTTGAGACCTTGTGGCCCAAGACCAAAAAAGCTGACCTTGAAAACCTGGTATAGGGTAGCAGTGCTATCGCTGCCATTGGTTAGCAATCTCCGCTCCCCAACTTACATTCCCCACACCAACTCCGCAAAGTTCATTTCCAGCCCCTGGCTTTTCATGCATTGGGCGCCAAGGCCCCTTTCAAGGATGTCACAACAGCTTGCATAGCCAATTTGGGTGATTGCAAACATGTTGCAATCGTTTGAACTGTGAAAAAATTTAATCTTGGCACACCCTCGACCTGTGCCAAGCGGATGGATATGCAATGGCTTTTGCAAATACATGTGCCAAGACAACAGGACAACTTGCACGTGCACACCGAGGAGGCGGACTTTCGTGTATTGTGGCTTGGTGCGGCTATGCCATTTTGCTAACTCCAAGGTTATTGCCGTATTCGGCTAGACAGTGGCCATGTGCCAAGACATGTCGTATTAAAGCGCATAAAAGATGCTTTTGTTCTTAACGGGCATACGGATACACTTGCCAAAATGATGCCGATTGCTAAATTAGAACAACTCTGATTGGAAGCTTTCATGGTTCTCAGACTTGCGCTGTCTAGAGAATGTGGTTGTGTCTCTGCCAATGTCTAAAGGCCTTGGCACCTGAAAAACCTACTTTACACACGGGTCTACTGACTATTGCTGGCGTCTGGACCGACGGTATGCGGCGGTTATTGGCCAGGTGGAATCTATGTTAAGCATCCTTTCAATCTGTGACTTCTCAATTTTTTTCCTTTTAAGCTCTTTCCGCAATACAACATCACTAGCAAGGTTCATTTGTGATACACCCGACCTGCAGTTGACCAACACCCAGACAATAGACTCCAGCTTCAGCTATGTTATATGCTTGGGCTTACACTGATGGTGGCGTGATTCCCGAGTCCCATTTAATGTCAACATTGATGATCCGCTAAACAAATTTTTCTAAGCGTAAATTTTTTTTAAGCTTAAGTTTTTATTTCTCGGAGGCATAATGAAGCGCCGTTTTACTAGAACGTTGTACCCAGTCTGTATCACGGTGCGGCTTGATTTCTCGGTAAACTATAGAGGTAGAGATAAAGCCTTTCTATCATGGCATTTTTGTTGGCTTTGACTAGAGCCGGGGGGTTAATTAGGTGTTGACGGACATACTACATAATAAATTGGAGATGAAGCTGCATGTGTCCCCTAAATCAATCAAAATAAATTTACACGCAAAGAAAAAAAAAACTATAAAGAACAGAAAATCGAGCCCGCAGCTGAAAGATGCATGGAAACTAGCAAATTTTGAAGAACTGAACTGTCGAAGACCCGGTTGTTCGTAGCGCAGTCCAAAGGCAATATAGGGGCTGGAACATGGCGCCAATCATTCCCGCTCGCAAGACTTGTCTCTAGAACAATGCTGTCGGCCCCTTAAGCCATGATACATGATTGGTCAGACTTTGGGGTGCTCGTGACTCGAGATGAATGGTGCTCCTCTTCAGGTTTGCGCGGTGGCTAGCTGAGGATGGTTTAGCGTTGCCTATTGCACCTTTGAGTTTGTGGACTTCGTGCGATTTCGCAGCTGTTAGCCCGCTTCATCCGCTATTTCTTAGTCTTTCCCGCTATTCATTAGTTTGTTTCCCAAGGAAAAAAGCACAACACTCTCGCTCCCATACCTTTGCAAGTGCGACTAAGATAAGTTGATGAGAGGATCCGTTCGCTTTAATATGTAGGCATGTTCACTGTCCATCAGTTGTAGGAATATAGTTGATCTTTATCTAAGACCAGATTTATGCGTACGTGATTGACATCACAGTTCCAAATGCTACGCTTGCTCCAACAGCGGATTGCTTCTCAGTTGGCTCGACACAATTTGTAAGACCCACAGAACACCGATAGCTATGCGCCATTCGCGTGGCCACGCAATTAGCATGCCCAGATGGCGTTGCCCCTGAAGTAACCATTCCCATTCTTGTTCGTTTCCTTCTTCCCCGAAAAAAAAGAGGATAAAACTAAACACACGTGAAATCCCTTACGAATTATAATCAATCGCAGGGTGAACCGAAATCTTTAGTAATCTTCAACTTACTTGCCTTTCTCTCCGTTGTAAAGATGCGGCGTCAAGCCCAATTGCTTCTGGGTCTCATTTTGGCCAAGTCTTCAATCGCCATCACAGTAAGCGCTGCCTGCAAGCCTCGTTCGGCCTTTACCACTGTTACAAAACCAACGGGCCTGTTGACGATCACATCGTCATCGTCGGAAATTGAGACGTCAACCGGCGATATGACTACAGCTCTCGCACCAACCACCGACATATTGACGACTAACGCATCAACTACCGATGAATCAACGATTGTGATATCAGTCACAGACACACCGGCTGCAACAACAGTACCAACTACCGCAGCATCAGTGTCTACAGCATCCACGACAGACATTTCCACCATTCAAACGACAAGCAAGGAATCAACAATCGAAGTATCGTCTTCTACAACAACATCAGCTGTCGCTGAACAAAGTGAATACTGCTTAGTTGAAACCTTCCTAATAGAATGTTTAGACGGTTGCGCGCCTAACCAGTATTGTGACGATGCACGTGCAATTTCTTGCGATGCGACGTATGTCCCACGCCGTACGTTTGCTACCTGGAGCAGTGTGTCCAAATATGCACCAGGTCTTCCGATTGTTCCGCTGGTGAGACTTGCAGCTTCGATTAAATCCCGGGGATTGTTGTCTCGTGAGCTGCGTATGTCAAATCGATGTTGAAATGCGAATCAAAAAGAGCCGTAATGTTGGGGTAGGTGAGCGTTATTGTGGAGTGTCGTATGCTATAATGAGCATTAAAAGATCACTTGTCAGTGTTTCTGGAAACCAATTAGCTGTCCTGTGTAGATATTGTAAAGACCCTCCATGGCTAGTCAATCGTGGCTGCTGATCTTTGGTCCACTTGTGTCTTTCGCGTTGTCTTGCGTTGGCTGGTGACGCTCTCGATGTCATTAAATAACTTTAATTAAGTAGTGGTGTCCTACCCATTACTATCAATCCAGAGTACATTTGAGCCATGTTCATATGCCTCCGTTATGAGTCTACCGCGATTTCATCTTAACTTCCACCTCGAAGAAGCACAAATATGGGTCGAAGTTTTGGCCAAGGATGTTGGTTGGAGTACAGGCATCAATTCTTTAAGCCATTGTTAACAAAAAATGTGTCGGATGGCAATGAATTCGGCTTGTCGTGCTGAAATTGGCCGAATTGGATCATGATGAGACTTATGAGAGATTGTCATCTGATTCTAATATAGTGCAAAAGCTCGTCAGTGTAAATGCTCAAAAGACCGCATGAGTTAGAGGAGAACAGACATTTGTCATCTATACGGCGCATAATCATGATCGACAAGAAAGTGAAGATATGAGAATGATGGACTATCACGGGATGATCAAGGACAGGATGCGATCAGCGGTAAGAAATATAGCAGCATATAAACCTTTTTCATTAAAAATAGTAACTTAAGATCAAGCTCAAGCTACTATTAACAGCCCTTTTATTCAGTTCTTTGTGTTTAGAGACAGCAAAGGAATTTCTCCTCCCATATCCTTTCTGCAGAAGACAGTAGCCCAGGCTTTGTTTCATTCTGGCTGGATCTCACGCCTGCTGCAGACTTGCGACGACGTTTCATTCGATATCTGCAGTCCAATTATTGGCCATCTAGGAGTCGCGACTGCGACTGTTCTATGACTGTTCCAATTATCTCGATACTATCAGATAGCTGAAAGGGCAAAGACTAGTCTACGTCAACTTGATCAAGCACTGGGCCAGATTTCACGTCAGTGGCCGCATATTGCTCACCTGGTAGGATCATGTCATCATTCACCCTATTCAAGACTAACAACGGTAAGCATCATATCCATAAAAGCCTGCAATCTCTCGCAGAATTCAAGGGGTCAGGCGAAAACGAGAAAACGAGACGATTTCCACCAGACATGCTATGGGAATTGCTGGTTCGCAAGGCACGGCGCGTTCCACTGGATTCGAAACAGTTTGACCCCTCACTTGGAAAATGTCTTGAACAGAGCGACCTTGCATGTTAAAACCAATTTCATCATACCTCTCTTGGATGAAAATACAGAGTCCTTTGTTCCAAATGTAGATTGGTTGACGATAGCAGGCGTTGACGCTTTGCTAGAAGAGTTTTTAGGTCTCGATAATTTTCCATGGATATCGTTTTAAATCAACAGTAGAGAAAGCGAACTATTATTTAATTAATTCTCTGATGGCTTGTGCCAGGGAACTAAGCGATGAAACGTAAAGCAAGATGCAGCAATTGTATGATTGGTATTGTGCTTATGACGTTTACACCTCATATGGCGACTTTGGGGCCCGCCAATCATCAGGGTCCTTGTCTCCGCCCTTTCCATGACGAAACTCATTCTGTTCCTTGCTGTAGGTATTCCACCACTCTTCAAAGGCCTTGCGGTTGTACATGTGCCTCGGCGCACCCTGACCCTCACCAAACAGATCCAGGATATAGTCGCAGTACATCCAGACGCCCTCCATGTGATGCGGCAGCAACGGCTTCTTGTCCTTGCGCGCGATGACGACGGTCCCGACGCGCGATTGCCAGGCTGGAGGCGCGAAACCCGAGTCGGCGTCGATGTTGAGGTACGTGGCGATCTGGTTGTCGAGATCGGCTTGTCTAGGTGACTGTGTGCCTACTCGGTGCAGCACCAGCGGGATGTCGATCAGCGTGGGTACAGGAGGCACGTCCTGTGCGAAAATAGCATGGTCTTCAGGGACTGTCGTGGCAGACCAAGGAAGATGATCGATTCTCTCGACATCGCAACGCACAATGACGGCCTGGATGGAGCCTGAAGCGACGTGCGACGGCGACGGAGCAGGTGGTACGGTCGTTTTAGACGTGGGAGTCTCATCTGTCTCAGAGTCTGTGTCTATATTGTCCCATTTTGAATAGTCAATGGGCGCCATGATGAATTCGGTCTGGCGTGTGCAGAGCAACAAAGATGCCAGCGGCTGTGAGATGATAGCGGGGGCATCACGTGTGATGAGCCACCACTGCACCACTCATAAGCATGCATCTGAGACATGACCATGAGAGCCAATCCATTCATCTCTACTAACTAATGCTACGCGTGAATGTTTGCAATGGGCATTTCTATGTCTCGCTTAGGGATAGTACGTGCATGTACGACGGTTACAGATCATTGACGGTGTACATTGCGGCAGCATTTGCAAATTGCATGTCAGTCAAGTGATATCCCATGCAGCCTCAATGGCTTGGAAAATAAATCACCTTCATTGAAGTATGAAGTTCCAAGTGTCTATTTACACAAGATGAAAAAAAATTACAGTTTCTGAGTTACGATGTTCAGGGTTCACATTGGGTGGGCGATGCAACTCGTTAGATCGATGCCAAAATGCAAGATTAGGGCGTCAAAATCTTATAATGCGGTTCGAGGCTTCTGGGTAAATTGGAGTTTAAAGAAGCTGAAATGCGAGACAGTTGCGTCGCAACCAGATTTATAGTGCAACTCCAGCATAAAGTCTTCACGTTGAGGCCTCCTGACCGGTGAACCTTCAGATACGACGCTTGGACATGAACTAAGGTTATCGGTCTGGCCCACGTGTGGTTCGCGCGATTGATTGCGCCATGGCCAACGGAGCAATTTATTGGATATTAATTATTATTGCCGTTTAATTTTCTATTCCCGTCTGAGCACTGCCTTGTTTAGCTGCAGGATGTGACATGCTGATTTGATTGCCGTGGGCGAGGCAAAATGTCGAATGCGTCAGCTAAACATTTTTTTTCCTCTTGTGAGTGGGTTGGAGTGAACTGGAAAGACTCACATATGGCTGTCTCTTGAGACGCCGGAGACACTATTTTGAAACTGTTTCTACAATGACTCATGGGGAATCATGCAAAGCATGTATTCAAGGTTACACCCTCTGACAATATCATGAATGTAATTTTATTTTATCATCATTCGGGATGCAACTACAAGCTGAATCTGGTAAACCGAGGACAACCTTTTTAGCTGCTGTCAAAGTGGTCTGTAATCTGCGGTGCATTGGTAGTCTCAATAATTTGTTCCACGCTAATAGCTCATGATCGCTGTGCAGAGCCTGCCTTTGATAACAGACATCGTCAATCAACAAACTCAGGTTTCTCAATCACTCTTCATATGATGACAATATTTTATACTTTGAAATACAATTTAGCCAACATAATTATTCACTCCAATATGCACCTTTATTGATCAAAGTAGCCACGTCGAGCAAAACCTGTCAAACTACTACGGCATCGTGGGTATAGGGTAAGACCAGATCGGGTCGTCGCAGTGAGGCGGGTGGCCCACAACACCAGCAACGGGCAGCCCACTAACGATTCACACACGGCCGGACATGTATGAGGATCATCTAGGGTCCATTAGCGGCATCCAATCAGCAATAGCCATCAGCAACCGTGCGTCGGGGGGAAGACTGCAGCGCACGGGCAAACCGTCAAAGCACAAATCCTAGCTCAACACCAAAAGGGAATGAGCTGGAATATCAGCAAGCAGAAACAGTGGCGCTCCGGCCCGACTCTCATTAAGGGGCGCTATTGTGAACGGCTTGTTTGACTACGTCCAGATACATACCATCGCCAAGCTCGGGTCATGTAAATCCCTCTCCAGGACCATCTTCACCGGCGCTCGGACGTCTCAAGCACTGCAATGTGCCCTGACCAGCGATCTTCACAGCCGGTCTGCACCCTCTCAGCGCTCTACCCCGCCCCCCATCATCGGACAGAGGGCATTCTGCAGCTTTGGATTGCGCTGGGACCTGCTGATGAGCGCTGGAGGTGTGGGTTGCCCCCCTCTCTCCCCTGGCTAGGAAGCGTGCAAGAGCCATCATCTATGCACGTCCAAAAGCCGTGCGCTGACTACTCCAGGTACGGCTCTTGCTTATTCTCAATGTGGACGAGGATGGCTGGTTGCTTCAGAGGGGATGAATCGGATGGTTAATGAGAAAAGCAGAAGAGTTTCATGTGTATATATAGAACCCCTTCTCCGTCTGTCATTACATTCCTCAGCAATCATCACTCACTCACTCACTCATCCACCCACCCAACACACTCTCTCTAAAAAAACAACACTCTTTTTTGCTAATTATTTTAAACCTTAATCTAATCACCGGTTCCGAAAACTATCAAATCATTCAAGATGAAGACTGCTTTCGTTTTCGCTGCTATTGCCGGCCTTGCTGCCGCTTCCGGCATTCCCAAGTGTGGTGTAAGTGAAGAATGACGCCTGGGTTTGGACCTTAGCAATCTAACACTACTCCCATAGCTCGAGTGCCTCCAGCAAGGCCTCCCTGAGCTCGGATGCAGTGGCATCGAGGACGTGGCCTGCCTGTGCAAGCCTGAGACCCAGTCTGAGCTTGTCAGCGTTATTGGTCCCTGCATGATCAAGAAGTGCACTACCGATGAGATCATGCAGGCTCAGTCTGCTGCTGGTGAAGTTTGCGCTGCCTACTCAGCCAAGCCCAGCAACCCCCCCAAGGCTACCTCTGCTGCTCCTCCTCCCGTCAAGTCCGCCGCTCCCTCCGCTCCTCCGGCCTACAGCTCCAGCGCCAACAACGACTACGCTCCCCCCAAGCCCACCTCGACCGCTGTCAACAACTACGCTCCCCCTTCCGCTCCCGCCTCCAGCGCCGCCCCCAGCTCCGCCTATGGCGCCGGTGGCGAGACCCTCAGCACCGCCCCAGCCAGCACGACCATTGCCACCAACTACGCCGTCCCCACCCCTTCGGCCAGCAACAGCACCGGTGCCGGATCTTACACCACCCCCATTTCCTACGTCAGCGCTGGCTCCGCTGCTGGCCCCGCTGCTGTCGGCCTCGTTGCCATCCTTGCTGCTGCCCTTGCTCTATAAACGACCAGCTTGCGCGCTTTAGACTGCCTGTGCTTTGACTATACATTTCTTCTTGCAACTAGCTAGCATGCATGGCCACTAGCTTTGTTACTTTTTTGGGAGGGTATTAGTGCTTGGATATGGATCTCAGGAATGTTACTATGAGAATCTCTTCGCTTTGGACTCTGGTGAGGAGTAATGATGTATAGTAACTTGTTCTATGAATCATACCTTAGCTAATGATGATGTGATTGCGAATCATGGCCCACAACTTATATACTATCAATACACACAAATCGGATACTTTTAATAGATTTGATAACCAGTGATACAATACATCAACAGTACAGGAACCGTAATTACCGCGGCGGTGGTGACATTTTATTTTGACTCGTAGCTAAATGTTTAATTACATCAAGAAACAGGGACTCGCATTCTGATGTTGCTCTCCTAGTCCGGCCATCTAGGTATTCGAATCTTTATAACTATTGGCCTGCATTTTTCTCATCATCTAATGAGTTCAGTTGCACATCATCACTAGCAAAGTCGACACCCGCGGAGTCCTCCGGGTCGCTGCCAGCCGAAAAACCCCCCTCATGTTTGTCAAAATCTTCGACCTGAGGCGCTTGCTCATCGAAACGACGTCGCCCTTTTCGCTAATGAGGAGATCAGTATGCCGATTGAACCATAGAAAATTGATCGGCCAATTGGGCTTTAACTTCCCATTCTTGCGCCCGGTTGGGATGTAATTTCAACACCAGATTACAGTATGCAGCACGTATTTCAGGAACTTCCGGATTTAATTTTTTTCGGAAACCCCCAAAACTCCATAAGGATTGAAAATTCGGGATTGGCCCTTTTAATTACAAATATCGGTCTTGCCTTCGGCTTGGAATGGTAAATTTAAGTGTTTCTGGCCAACTGTAGCCCATGTTGGTGAAGGATGTGCCCTTTGCCGCGCTTTCATGTCATAATGTTTCGTTAATTGAGGCTTCTTTTTACCTTTGTTTCCAATTTCTTCCGAGAGATCGCCCATGCGCACCTCGTAGCCCACCGTATTATCTCTTCATACAGTGTCTTTTTTTCGACACTTGGACAGCATGCTGGGGGCTTCTCTGCTTGTTGCACAGCATTCTTAGCTCGTTGAACAATATCCTGGCGCAATCGGAGTAAAACGTGTTGTTTTTTTCCAACATGAATCCACACTGCTTAGCTTCCATTACCTCCACGCTAGCGAATTTTGCCTTGTTCTGTCCACTCTCAAACTTGACTTCTTTATCCTCTTATCTTGCATACATGATGCGTCTTAATGCGAGCCAGTCACAACGAAAATCCAAAACCCGACACTTCCTAACGCTGGCGTTATAAACTACGGAATCCATGAACCCCAGTGATGGAGCCTGAAAACATGCTCAACCGTGGCAGCGGAGACCTTCGCGCACCCCATAGCGAGAGGCTGATGTGAGAGATCGATCGCACCTCTGAGATGACTCTTCTCGTCCAGCGAAAAAAGCTAGGTTTGCACCTGGAAGTGATGCGAGAGACTTACAGCATGATGCGGGTTAGTTTTCTTTCATCGTCATCTTCTTCTTTTCTTTTCTGAGATGACTTAGATTCACAAGAGTCACATCCAGCCTTTTCAGATTCCGAACATGAGCAAAAGCTGCGACGAAAGGGGGAACCACGGAACGAGGCACAAGGAGAACCCAACCCGGGGCACCATTCAAGATATCAACGCATAGTGGTAACTGATTGGCGCGGCGAGATATGCCAACTTCTTAAAACACCATCTGATATGATATCTCTGACAACGATGTCTTTGAAGTAATTAATGTAGCGACCAAGACGATCGAGGAGGCTTTGCCCCAATGCATTATATAGCTAGTTGTTCAGAGCTGCTAGCAGCTCTGATAAATACGTATCATTTTGCCTTAATTGGATAGTGGCGGCAATGCCACTAATGGCCGAGGTGCTAGTTACCTTTGGGGTCAGTTCCTTACAACACACGGGCGATGTTGCCCAAAGTTGTGTCCATTCATGAGTTGTGGATAAGGTTAACAATAGACAGGATGTGAGTGGTGCATCATTATTTCCGATGCTATATTAAAACTTTAGAACAAAAAGATAACTGGTAATACTATTTATCATGAAATGATCCATTGCTAGATCGTGAATTTTCAGCGTTTAGTATGCGACACGTCCCCATGTAGAAGCTCCAGTCATCCGCCCCGGCAATAAATTAATCGCGCGTCAACATTTCAATGCTGGAAAAAAGGAGTCCATTTCCCTTTGGTCTCTGAAATCCTATCACAGGTTCAAATATGCTTGTCAAAGAAGTCGAGAATGGCACTGTATGTAGTTGGGTGTGTGTACTCCTAGAATTTTGTTAGACTCTTACTCCGTGAGTTAATCGCGAAAGCGCGCTTACCAGGTTCAAGCCATGACCTGTCTTGGGAACAACAACTGCTTCGAAGCTGGTTGTGTTGGGGAAAGCCTGCTTCACCTGGGCTGGGATGGATGGCTTGCTAGGCGTGCAGTTGCCTCCGCAAAATGCCAAGTCGTAGTCTGCAAAAGCCGAGTATCGTGTTAGTTTTTCTGCTCTTCCAAGATTAAATGCTGTCAGATGCCACGTACCTCCAGTAACAACCAAAACGGGGCCTTCGAATTTGTTGATGGTCGAAGCAGGCGTGCGTGTAGTCAGAAGCTCGCCGATGCTGACGGGCTGGCGAGCATCCGTAGCCGCGGCCAGGATTTCTGGATCGAGGTTGCTGGAGCTGAAGAAGTTTCTGTGCACGCTGGACTCGTCACCAAGCGCAAGGTAGCCGTTGGGATAGGAGCTCAAAGACTTGATGTTCTTGGCCAGTACGAAGTTGGCTGAATAGGTGAAGAGCGACACGTAGTTCGAGTTCAGTGAGAAGCCGGTGAGAACGATTCCATCTGTAAGATCGGGGTATTTGGCCGCAAGCCCATATGTCTGGGTGGATCCGAAGCTGTGTCCCACGTGTACAACCTTTTCAAACTTGCGTTTGACATGGGGCACAGTTCCCTTGCGAAGCATCTCTGTCAGGGCGCGCAACGACGCGACCTCGAGGGTCGATTGGATCTCGTTGACGGCCTCGCCACGCGATGAGTTGCCCAGGCCAAGCCGATCATAGAACAGGGTCGAATAACCACGTTCCAGCGCCCTATTCACATAACTGTAGTTGTAGTTATTGGCGGAGAAATCCCTTCATGTCCATAAGTTAGCATGCATCACCATAACAAGCCGAGTTTTAGTAACGAAAATATTCGAGGGTGAACTAACCAGTAGGTGCGGTCGAAGCCAATGCCGTGAGTCAAAACTTGGACCGTTTTACCAGGACCCCTTGCAGGTTCGCAGTAGGTGGCGGCAATGTTGTAAGAGCCAGATACCGTCTTATTCTGCCGTGTAGTGTCAGTTTATCGATGGATGGGTAGCAATACACATCAACTTACACCTTTCACAAGGCTCTCGGCGTAAGTTCCACCGACTTTGAGAAGATTGAGGACAAAGTTGGTGGCTTCGATGTTGGACGAAGGTGCTTTCAGGTCAAAAACTGTGTTGGTGGATGAGATGGTGACGGGAATAGTTATGTCCTGGCAGTTTCGAGCTGTTGCTCCAGCAGCGAGCCCTGCAACGAGGGCGGCAAGAGAGGCAAACGCAACCATGGTTATTGGAGACTGAGCTTTGGAGATGTGTTTTGACTCGTAGGAGGTTCTGTGTTAGTGATGTCTTGCCAGTCTGCGGGCGACCAGCTTGTCTTTATACATGTTGATTTTCATGACGCAGCGAAGATGGCGGAGCCATAGGGAGACACTCGTTTAATCAGGTTAGTTCTATGATCGGCATCACTCCTGACAGCCACCAATCTCGAATCGGCAAAGAAGGTCGGAGAGTCGGAGCAATCGGCTACCGACTGGGCCCCAACGCCCCACTGCGCTGCACCAGCCACGCTGACGGTGGCCTTGCGGTGGACAATTCCAAATCAACACCCTACATTCTTCAAGTAAATCATATGCAAACTGCGACAAAATGTACGTCGCAAAAAATGCTACTTCTTGAAGAATATATGAATCAACAGTCCTCACTACGACCTTTCATGGTACAAAAAGGCTCTCTTGTTTGCCCATAATAAAGGTCCTGAAAGCCAACCAACAGACTCGTTAATTTCTAAATGACAAACTAGCCACAATGCAGTATGCGATTCGAGCCAGAAAAAAAAGCCCCTGGGGCTGTGTCAATGTGGCTGTATCTATTTAAAATTCTAGTATTTGGAATGTTTTATTATGAGAATCCGCATGAATGGCCCTAGGGACTAAATTGCCTAGTTCGCACAAGGGCTGATGGTATGACGAAGAAATGGCGCTTTCTTGCGCGCTAGTCTGAGCAAATGCCGGATCGACGCCAACCTCCTTGAACATGGCCACAAAATA
This sequence comes from Calonectria montana, assembly GCA_022606435.1. Lineage (NCBI taxonomy): Eukaryota > Fungi > Ascomycota > Sordariomycetes > Hypocreales > Nectriaceae > Calonectria > Calonectria montana. The sequence goes on from JAIZZI010000004.1 coordinate 5,501,704, forward strand.
TTTTCCGGCTGAAGCAATCTGGGCACGACGTATTGCAAACCCAAGCACCGAGGCAGCAGTCCTACTTGCGGTGATCCGACCCTCATCTACGATCAGAGCGCCTTGGACATCGGACATGCACCTGTGCCGGGTGCCGCAGGAGAAAGACAAAGCGCTAATTCCCGAGTATATGAAACATCGTGCTAAGGTTGCTGAGCCCACGACATCATCTGCCAGATGCAAGAGTCCGGCAGCAGGGAAAAGCAAAACTGTGGGCCAAGATCATGACTTGTCAACATTGGATCAAAAACCTGTTCAAGATATCCACCAAGAAATGGATGTGTAATAAAATGCATTCGAATCAGTAGGATAATTAGCCGAAAATTCCATGTTACAGCTAGACTGCATTTCTTGATATTGACAACTTCCTAACTATGTCATGCAGCGTAGCTAGCCTCAATGGCCTAACGGTCATGAGAGAGCTAGATAGCCCCTTAATTAACAGATCAAGCTTTTATGTAGCTTGTGACCTCCACAGTTAGTGATAGACAAAAACGTTCAAAGTTTAGACGTATTCTTTGGTAGTTTTCTAACTACCGCTCCAGCATATTTCTTGTTTGATGCCAAATAGCCGTAAATGACTTGTTGGTATAGGGTATACACAACAGGTTGCGCGACACGGTTTTTTTTTACGCGTATTTTTACGCGTCTACTGATCACGCTTAGACATGCTAGCCTCAGGCACTGGAACTTTTGAGAACGACATGCTCGAATTCGGTTTAATGGAAATCTGGCGTCTATATTTAGTCCTTGAGACAGCCCATGCATGTCATCACTTGGGCGCTCCTACGGCGATAATGCACGTGTATAAATTATGAAGGAGTTAAGCATACAACAAGAGTGGGAAGGGAGTAACGGGGATATTGAGAAAAAAAAACCCTTCTCCTGTCAAATATATATGATGTGATTTGAGGTCTCCATGATGACAACCACCCTGGCACTAATATCGCGTAAATGTGCCAATGAATGATGCGATGCAACTGGCCATAGCTCCATAAAATACGCATTGAAAACTTTTCAATCAGTCACTGACTTCAATCTGGAGCCTCCACTCTAAATAAACAAAAATAGCATTATAATGGCTGTTTGAGGACAAGATCAACTTTCACATTCCCCATACAAGACTCTCAATTCGGAGAGTTGGCTCATTGAGCTCTGAATTTGATCCACTTATTCGGCCGACAAGGATTTTTGTATTAAAAATAAAGATGTAGAAGAGTATTTTCCTTTTTATTTCCTCCCTAAAGTTTTGGTGATAATATAGAACTCCTAATATAGCTCTAAGTAATAAATTGCCTCGCAAGCCTCACCACCCAACTTGGGTGGTGATATATTCCGTTGTTTTCTCTATTTCCTAGCATGTAGAGTTTTATGGTCCTGTGAGTAGTCATGCCAAGACCAAGCCACTCAATAATACCTCCTGCCCCTGGTGAAGAGCTAACCTTGCCAAGTATCGCAACCAGACCTAAGCGATTGCCCACCTGTGAATGTAATCTACCAGATCTTCTCCCTTTTCATGAAAATACTGCACAGCAGACAGATAGAACCGGCGGCGATAATAGGCACGTATGCCAGCTGAATTGCCCTTGTAATGCCATGAATAGCTTCAGCCCTGACTTCTTCTGATGCAGACTCAATAAGTCCACTACCGACACCGGCAAGAGCGTCGGAGATCTGAGACGCTGGAACATCGGGGAAGACAGCTGAAAGGTAAATCTGGCCGTAGTTGACAAATAGAGCACCCGACATGCCAGTGCCAAACACGATGCCCATCATCTGACCAACAGTCATGAATCCGACGCTGTATGGGATTTCATTGGGTTGGACCTTCATCTGAGCAACTGCGAATCCGGCCTGACAAAAGCAGCCAACGCCTGTGCCTAGGATGATGGTGTAACCGTAAATCTTGGCGTTGGACGTATGCTCATCCACGGTGTCTAAAAAACCAGTCAGTGACTCTAAGGATATGAACAAGATGAGTGTGTCAACTTACAAATCAGGACACCACCAATCAACTCTAGAGCAGAGCCGACAATGTACCATGGGTAGTAGTAACCGGTGCGCGCCATGAACTGGCCGTTAAGGAGATTGAAGGCGACAAGGAACAGGATGAAGGGCAGAAGGTGCACTGAAGTTTCCACAGCTGTGCTACCACGGGTGAACTGGTAGTAGAGTGGCAAGTAGAAAATGCCAATGAAGCTGCCAAAGGTTGCGAGCACTAAAAGTTGTATTGTTAGCTTCATCTGGAATATGTCTAGTATTGGCGGGTTGGGGGGGGGGGAGGGGGGGGAGGTTAGCGTACTCATTGTGAAGAACAAGCAAATCATGGTCCGACTCTTCCAGAAGTGCATGGGGAACAGGCGATTCTCTCTCGTAGTTCCGACGATAAAAGTCTGTTGGAGAACAAAGAGGATTGTCAAGACACCGGCGGTGACAAACAAGCCGATACTCTTGCCATCGTTCCATTCCCATTCAACTCCGCCAAAGTTCATGGCCATGATGACACAAAGTACGGCGCCAATGGACAGAGTAGAACCGATAAAGTCAATCTGCGCAACGCGCTTGAGCCATGGTACGCTGGCTTGGGGCTTGAAGTCGGGGAGCAGGATGATGTAAATGGGTCCCACCACAGCACCGACCAGCAAGTTCAAGTAAAAGGCCCATCGCCAAGTGGCTTTGCTGTCGCCGAATGAGCCTCCGACCACAGGACCCAAAACTGTACCAATACCCCAAATGAAACCAGTGAGACTGAGGTATCTAGGTCGCTCCGCATTCGTGGTGGTGACGGATAAGAGTGTCAAGAGACCCATGTACATGCCACAGCCACCTACTCCAGCGATGGCACGGCCGACAATGAAGGAGTTGATGTCAGGTGCAGCACCGCAGAGGGCTGAGGCTCCCATAAAGACGGTCGTGGATCCAAGGTACAACTTCTTTGCGGAGAATGTGCCGTAGGCTTTGGACCACGGGAGCGTCGTGGCTGCCGAGGCCAGTGCGAAAGACACGCTTAGCCATGGGACTAGATCTACGCGGTCGTATGTCTGGACGACCTTTGCTTGGACGTTGGCGACGACGGTGTTGTCCAGGGCGTAGAGGAAGAGGGCGGAAAGCAGAGCGCAGACGACGAGGAACCACTGTGATTAGGACTTAGCTTCCGCTGTTTAAAAACAAATATGTGTGTGCTTGACTGACCTTGATGCCGTGAATGGTTCGGGGCGGGTCAGCATCTTCAAGCAAATCGCTACCTGAAGATGAAGCGCCAGTTTCCTTGCCAGCGGGATCCAAGCTAGGGGAGGATGGTGTGTTTTCACCGCTGGGGCTAAGCGTAGCGCCCTTCTCTAGTTCGGCCATGATTGCAGAGTGGGGGTTGCAAGGCGAGGGGTTGCAAGGCGAGGAGAGGGAGGATGTATCTCTGATGAGAGACGGAGTGCGACTTGCAGCACAATCAGGATGCCGTCTATGGCAGCAATGTTTATGTACTTTCCATGGTGCAGGTAGAAGGGTTTTACAGAGCCTCAATGCTGCAGCAAATGCAATTAAACTCAGCGCTTCCTTAGAAATCAAGCTCACGTAATGAGAGGGCGGCAGTAACTATTCCGCGAGCCCGGAAACTACCCAATATGGCTAGTACCGGCTCGTCCCGTGGCCCCCGCCCGGTATTGCAGCGTTGACAGGGGTTCAAGCCACCGCACTGTGTTGCATTGCGGCTATTTTCAAGGATGATGGATGTTGCATACATTCATGGTGTTTTGCATCATCCTGCCCTGGCGTCAACTAAGACTTTCCTCGTTGCAGCTATAATCACATAGTATAAACTTTGTAGAAGGCGAAAACGAAAACTATTTCTTCCAGCCGCGATTCCTTATTGTTCTGCATAGACATACCATCATCTATTTTCAGTCTCTATCCCACTCTCGGCTTCTACCCAAAATGGTTGTAATCACGCAATCCGTGCCGTCTATTGGCGAAGCCGCACCTGTGCATTTCCATTACCCCAAACAAGACGACGACCATGAAGCCCAGGCCCTTGACCCTGGCACGCTTCGAGCCTCTTTTCTCTTTTCTCCCATCAACCCGCAGGACCTGCTGGTTATTGCGGGGAAGTATCCCGTCAAGCCATCCTTCACCCACGAAGGTGAACCTGTGCTCGGCTACGACGGCGTTGCCCGCGTTGATGCTGTGGGCCCCAGTCGATCATCCCCAAACTCGACGGTCCGCCCTGGCGATCTCATCATTCCACGCCGACATGGGTTGGGCACCTGGCGCAACCAGGCTGTTTTTGACTCCGCCGATGTGATCCGCTTGTCTCCCACCGAAGATCTTGTCGGGGCCTCACTCCTGCGTTTGGCGTTCCTGCCCGCCTACCTCCTCATTGAGGATATGCGCCAGCTGAAGCCCGGTGATTGGCTCATTCAAAATCTTGGATCGGGCACCATCGCGAGGTTGGTCGTTCAGTTTGCTCGACTCAGAGGCGTTCACACATGCAGTGTTGTGCGCGACCGCTCCGATGAAGAGTTTGGGGCCTTGAAGGCCGAATTGGAGAAGGAAGGTGCCGACGCTGTCATCAGTGAACAGAGTCTGAAGGATAAGGGCATCGAGGCGCACCCTGCACTTGCGGACGCATCTTCCCGTAAGCGCATAACGCTCGCCATCGATGGCGTCTTTGGTGAGCCCGGCGAACGCCTGGCATATGCACTGTCCCATGGTGGAACTTATGTCAACTATGGGTCCTCGGGCGGCGCGGACGGTGTAGTGCGTCTATCTCAACGTTTGCTATTTTGGTCCGAGGCCAGGTTTCGCAACTTCCGACTGTCGGAGCAGCTCAGCAAACGCACGCCCGCCGAGCAGGAATCACTCTTGGTCTGGTTCCAAGACCTGCTTTCTCGAGGCATCTTGCAGACCCCCAAGGTGGAGAGAGTCCGAGTTTCTGGAGATGGTGAGGATAGATTAAAGTTTGAGCAGCGTGTGATTGAAGCAGTATCTCCACGGGCAGGGAAAACCGTTGGTAACCTGAAATATGTCCTGGAATTTGGTTCCACCTCGACTACTACTTGAATCCTTGATAGCTGTGTACCTTTGTTGAGAATAGAACAATACATTTTCCCGAGCTTATAAACAATTCTTCACGGCTTTAACCTATTTGAGATGTTCATTGTGACTCTGTTTCCTGTTTTCCGTCTACGTGCATGCATCCTTCATATATGAAACAGGGCTGCCCATCGTGATCGTCTCTGATGATCTTTTGCTGTAGCGGTACAATCCTACGAGGATTGAAACCTAGCTTACCAGGAGATGGTGGAAAAAATGCAAAGAATAGTGGAGAAAGGCCTAACCGAGAACGATAGACGAGGGCCGCAGTCTTGTAGGGTAGGGACCCTGGGTAAACGTGTTATGGTAGTGCTGCAGACATGGCGTAAGTATCCGATGCATGGGCTTTTTGTACTACATTGACAAGCATGGGCAAGGAACTTTGTTTTAGAGCCGGCCACTATCAAATTTGTTACACGAGACGGGTGTGCCCGAGCGACTTCGGTAGTGCGTCGGGGCCGTATGTTTTAGTGGGATGAACTTTCCATCAAGGACATGGCTGTTAGCAAAAATCAAGGGTATGAGCAAACATAGTGCATGCACAAACTGTATGTTGGTATCATCACGTTAAAAATTAAGTCAAGAAAACTAAATTATCCATAGCACTCGAATTGTACGACTGGCCATGATCCTAATTTATGAGTGTCTGCGGATAGACTTGCAAATATAGCAATGTCGGGCCTGAGCAGGTCCTATGAACGGCTACGTCTCCACTAGACCTCTATCGTTGCAGCTCCAAATGCAATAGCTTTACAGTGACTTTCATGAATTTGCTCAAAACATGAACATCGATCTTTTTTCATTTTCGACACACATTTTGTTCAATTTAGGTTCTCTGAAATGATTGGTCCCATGTTTAATTAAGTCTTGAAAATTTGATTGAAAAGTAGGCTCAAAACCATCTATTCTAACCGCCATATAGCCATCTAATCCGTGTATTGCTTCTCCTTCTCAATGGTCTTGGCATTGTACTTGCGCAACTGATCCTCCAATCCAGGAATCGGCTCATCAAAATCAATCTGGGCGCTGTTCATGTACCTGGCCAAGAAGCTGTAGATACCCTGGATGAAGAAGATTTCGGAAATCTCCTCATCGCTAAAGATTGTCTTGGCCTCAGCAATGAGGTCTTTCTCAACCTTGGACTCATGTCTGAGCGTCTCAACGATGCGGGCAATGATTCGCTGACGGGGAGTAAAGAGGCTCTCGGGCAAGGGCTCCTTGGGGTTGCGCAGTGCATCGAGCTTTTCCTCTCCAAAACCAAAAATGCGGGCGACAGGCTCATTGACATCCCATTCATAGGGGGCATTATGAGTTGCGGCCGTGCGCAAGACAATCAGCTGCCAATCAGTTGATCGGAGCTGGCGGTGCTCGTTCCAGGCCGAGGAGAGAAGGCCCATGAATGGCTTGAAAAAGACATTGCTGTTGGCAAGCAGCTAGTTTTTATTAGAGTTATTGTACAGAATCCGCTTGACTGGAACAAGACGCACCTTGAAGATGTTCCTTTCAAAGGGCAAAGTCTGGAGTCCGGCCTTGATGTCGGGAGGAGCGGTGTTTGAGTCAACATAGGGGAGCAAATGCTCGTTTGTGACTGCACGGTTATCCCAAGAAGCCATTTTGGACAGGAATATGATCAAAGTAATTGATGTTGAGATTGAATGACGAAAACTTGATGATGCTTTGGAGTGGATATCGAGTGTGATCTGTGTGCGAATTGGGTTTAAATATACATGATATATACGCGTACTGAAACGCTGCGAAGATCCAAATGTCGATTCCTTGCCATATTCTACATGGCGCCATATTTTGTGTTTTGCGCCAATATCGGCCGCGGCTTTGGATGCCGGTCCCAATGGAACGTGGGATGCAGGGATGCAGGGAGTGGTGTGGGCACAGTTAGACCAACACTGTGTTCAATTTAGTCTCCTGGCCCGGAGGATCCCGACCCTGTAAGTCGCAAGCCGGCTTCTGGTATGCCCATGTCCCCGAGTTTATGGTGGAGTCTTACCCGGGTATTTGATAATTAGGAAATGCGAATGGGATATTGCGAGAATGCAATCGCTGTAGTCTTGAGAGATAGAGTTTACAACTCCTTGTTCTCATCGCCCTATTGTGGTGTTCGGAGCAATATATCACCCATGTAATTTGTATTTGCCATTCTTTTTTGCCTCGATTCGCTACGACTATGCAGTGGAAATCCTTGATGCATGGGTTCCTGCAACCCATCAACGTTTCGCATCTTTCACGGAATTTACCTATATCGGCTTCGGCCTGTCTCGCCACACGGGCAGCCGAGGCTGATCCACGTTGTCATCACTCATGTCGACGTTCGGGCAAACATACGTAAGAGAAACTTCAATCACCCAATATGACGCCAGGAATGTTTCCGAAACTATCCCGCCCTGTACCTCTAGACGAAAGACCAGGGGCGGAGGCAAGCATTTTTATCCAAGCCCCCAGAACAAGCGCAGCAACTGAGACATGTGGCGCAAAAGAGTCCTACAAATGAAACATTCAGCTGATTTTTATTCCAAAGTGGAGAAAACTAGCGCTTTTCCCCAGCCGTCTTCTTCCAACCTATGCCTTGTTGGCTAAAACCCGCCTCGCGTGTTGGAATATGCAAATGTGAATGGGTCCAGGCTGACCGAGTGTCCGCTTGAGCCCCATCTCCACACCGAGTGCCACTTTGGATGCAAGTGACTAGAACGCCAGTGCTATGCCTCCATAGTACCATGTACTTGACCTATTCAATGAAAAAAATTTGAGCGCGGGATTATTGTCGGATTATTTGCAGATTACTTGCAGTAGTCGGGATTGCGCGAGTCAATCCGAACCAACCAATCAACCCACCTGGCCTCGGATGGCAAGCAGCAAGGAAACTGTTTAGAGAGGACATCAGCACAATTAATCGCTTGCTTGACGTGATAATTAAAGTTTTCATAGGATGTAACATCCTATACGGTATCGGATCTGGGGTTGATGGTACGTTGTGCCGCTCACCCTGCTGCCTGGTGAGCGACCCTTGAACTCGGCGGAATACATTGTGACAAGGGATAGAATGTGGCTTCAGTCTAGCCGCGGACTATGTGAGTGCATTTGGCGTGCACTTTTGAAACCCATATTCGAATCCTGCCTTGAGAGAGAAGGGATTTTTGCCTGGTGATGCAAATGTAGACATGGGGGGGTTGCGAGTATTAAATTGGCCATCACGTCCGCAAATGTTTTGTTTATTGCGACTCAGAATACACAAAGTCCTTTCAATTCTTCCAAAGTGGCTACTGTCCACAGGCTTCCACCATGCAGGTCCTTCGCCACGTTGAGAAGCATGAAGACTTCTTTCTCCCTCACACAGGGGATCTGAATCTTGATTTCCATGATAAAATCTTTGGAAAGGAACAGGTTCCGAAATTTTCAGATGTTGAAGCCATCTTCCCCCTGAATGAGGTTCAGAAGGATATCATCAATGAAGATGTCCAGTGGGCACAAGTAGTGCTTTTCTCGGGGAAACCATCCGAGTTCGGCCTAGAGAATGTATTCAATGCATGGAATTCTCTAGCTTCACACCGTAAGTTTTTACTTGTCCACGTTGATCTCTCTGTTTTTGACATGTTTCTCAAATACTAATGCACCGGAAAAAGATGTGTGTCTTCGATCTTACATCACTACCGATGCCCAGTCTGGACAACCCCAAGTTGTCATTTTACGACGTGCTGAGCGCGTCAGATGGGGTCGTTCTGATGAAGATTCAAAAACACCAGAAGAAAGCCCGGCATACGTTACAGTAGAGAGCGCGAAGCGTCTTGATGGAATCAGCCTCGTGCTACACTTTCATCGAGCCTTGATTGACACAACCTCGTTGTACATGATTAGGCTCAACTGTGCTCTTCACATCCACGGCTTACCCAGTATCGAAAGCGCTGGCTTTACTACCTACAATCGATACCTGGATCAGCAGAGAAGGAATGTCGAGTCTTCCAAGGGGTACTGGTCCAAAACCCTTGCAGAGACTGTCCCACAGCCTGTCTTTGGAATTGACTCTGGCGTCTCTGTTCACGCCTCCCAAGACAGAAATAGTGTCAGTGCCGTCATTAGCGGAGATGATCTGGCCAAGCTGGACAATCTGGCTAAATCCCAAGGGTTTTCCTCTTGGAGACAAACATTTTTCGAGGTTGTCTGGGCTCATGTTATCGGTGTGCATACAGGCTCTGACGAAGTCCTGTTCGGCACGGTCCGCCGAGATCAGAATTTTATCGGCTCTGACACATGCGTTGGCTGTGTTGATCAAACATATCCCGTAAAACTACGAGTCGCTGCTGGTGACGATACTTTGACTGTCCAGAATGTATTCAAGTCACTCGAAGATTACCACAGAGAAGCCAGTCGTCATGCCTTCATCGGCCTCAATGAAATCCAGCGCCAGGCCCAATACAGTAGGACCATCGAAACGGCTGTCAGCTACAGCCGCACGACAAACACACCATGTATCGCTCCCGGGCTAAGAAAATTTCCCGTTGTGCTTTGCATCAGCGACGCCAACGCACTGCGGGTGACCCTGAAGTGCAAGGCCAACATCCCACTTGAAGAGATTGAGTTAATACTGAGACACTTTGTCTCGGGTATTATGAGTGCTGCATCCAACCTGAGCCTCGATAATGATTGTCGCCTATCAAACATTGGTCTCATCTCCGATGTTGAAAAGGGCCTTATCCTTTCTCAATCACAAAACACTCGCACCGCCCAACCCACAACCATCCCACTCTTGTTCGAACAGGCGACAGCCGCGCATCCCGAAAGAATTGCAGTTGACTTTGAAGGCAAGTCAAGTCTTACTTTTGCCGAGCTCAATGCCCGAGCCAATGCCCTTGCAAGAAAACTGGAGCTCAAAAAGGGGGGCATCGTGCCAATCCTTTCTGAGCGATCATTGGATCTCGTCGTTGCCATCTTGGCGGTACTTAAATCTGGGGCAGTTTACACAGTACTTGATCCTGACACCCCAAAAAGTCGCCTTGATCAGGTTGTTGGTGATTGCAACCCAAGCGCCATTTTAGCAAGTCGCAAGTACATTGACATCTTTCCTGATGCGGTCCAGATCCAGGGCCCAGACTCGGCTTCAGTTGATGAGCAATTACAACAGGGCCAAGATAATTTCCACGTTGAGATTGATCCTGAAGATCCTTGTTATATCATCTACACATCAGGAAGCACAGGAAAGCCTAAAGGTGCTGTACTTAGCCACCGCGCCGCTACGAGCGGTATGCGACACCATACACTGAAGGGACTCAACCGATGGCTCCTTTTCTACAACCCAAGTTTTAGTGCTGCTCAGCGGACAATTTTGAGCACGCTTATCCATGGAGGTACTCTGGTCTTGGCGAGCAAAGAGACCATCACCGGTGATCTTGCTAAAGTCATCAATGAGCTTGCTGTTGATTCCCTAGGTATTACTCCTTCAGCACTTTCTCTACTAAAGCCTGAAGATGTTCCTGGCCTTAAGCAGGTCACGCTTGTGGGTGAGCAAATTACTCAAGAAGTTGTCAACACTTGGTCAACAAGAGAAGGTCTCACGTTGAGGAACACATACGGGTTGAGTGAGTGTACCCAACTCAACTTTGGAAGGGAACTCCGTGCACAAGCAGGCAGCATAGCCAACCCCCGCGTGGTCAGCCCTCCAGTGGACACCACAAGTGTCTTCATCCTATCTCAAGGTACAGTTGAGCTATCGCCACTGCTTGTTTCCGGAGAGCTTTGTCTTGCTGGGCCACAGCTTGCAGAGGGTTATCTAAGAGAGCCCGAGCTAACGGCACGTGCTTTTATCGATAACCCATTTGGACCTGGAAAGCTATATCGAACAGGTGATAAGGCTCGCCGACTCGCTAATGGAGACATTGAAATTCAGGGTCGTATTGACATGCAAGTCAAGATCAATGGCCAAAAGGTCGAACCAGCTGAGGTCGATCGTCTTCTACGAGGCATTGATAGCATTGATGTTTCCGTGACACTAGCTGTCAAAATTGAAGACCGCACATTGTTGGTAACCGGCATTGTTCTTGCAAATGGCTCCGCATTTAGACAGTCAGTCACTGCCGCCCGGGAGTATTTGCGCGCACATTTGCCTACGTATATGGTGCCCACAGTTTGGCTTCCGCTGGAAGAGATTCCAAAGAACGGCAATGGAAAGATCAACTATAAGTGGCTCCGGGATCATGCTAAAGAACTAGGTACCGTGGGCTTTGCTAAGCTGATGGAAGACGAAGCAGAGTCTGGGTCAAGCCTTGTTGGGGAAGTTGAATCAAAGATTGCAGCAGTTTGGGCAACAGTTCTCCGAACTGACTCGTCTATTATTCGTCGGTCCCATTCATTTGTCGTCCTTGGTGGAAGCTCCATCCAAGCCATCCAAGCCGTCTCTGAGCTTCGAAAAGTCGAACTGGTTACCGAGCTTGGTGATTTACTGGAGGATGTTCCGCTCAAAGAGGTCGCCTCTAGATCCCATATCCTTGGGGCGGAAGACCAGAAAGATCCAGAGCCATTCTCACTCATTGCAGACGTTGGAGCAGTGTCTATTTTACAAAGGGACAGAGCCATCATTGATGCCTATCCCGTGACGCCATTCCAAGAAACGATGCTGGCATCTTTGAACACTCCTTCTGATACATACAGTTATTCTAGAACCTGGAATGCGACAAAGGTTGACCTTGAAAGATTGAAACAAAGCTTTGAGCAAGTATTCCAGGCCAAGGAGATTCTACGCACAGTCTTTGTTCCACAGAAACGCTCCTTTGTTCAGACCGTTAGGAGCGACCTTGAGCTCCCATGGTATGAGTCTTCAGAAACCGCTGAGACTATCAAAGCCGACAAGAAGACCCGCCAGTGGGACCTAAGCAAGCCACTGTGGAAGATCACGATCTCTACCGACCAAGTCCTGGTGGTGACGATGCATCACTCCCTCTTCGACTTCTGGTCTCATAAGTTCTTGTATGATGATGTGGCGGCAGTATACTTGGGCAACACTGTCCCCAAAAGACCAAGTTTCAATAACTTTGTCCGGCACATTCAAAAAGGAGACGTTCTCTCTAGCAGATCGTTTTGGTCAAGTTACCTTGAGGGAGCAGAAGTAACCAAGTTGAACAATAGCCCGCTTACTGAAACCAACACCATTGAGTTTGACCTTGGGTTTAATGTTAGCACGCTCGCTGGAAACGTCGGTCTTACCCTCGGCACAGTCATCTACACCGCCTGGGCAATACTTCTTTCACGGCAATTGGGAACCGATGACGTGGTTTTCGCCACGACTATTGCTGGAAGAGAGGTACCTGTGGCTGGTATTGATGAAATCGACGGGCCGACCATGACGACAGTGCCTCAGCGTATCAAGATCGACTCTCAATCAAGCCTCAAAGAATTAGCCAAAAGCGCTGTTTCAGGATTTGCTCAATTGCTGAGACACTCGCAAGTAGGGTTACCCGGAGCGCTGAAAGCTGGAAATCTTGCTCCGCAGGGGATCGACACACTCGTCAACTTGGTGGTCGGCGCCAGCAATGCCGGTAAACAAGGCTCTGATGTGTTTGAAAGACACGGTCCCAAGCCACAGTGGAATTCCGGGTCTGACATCACTGTTCTCGAAGTCGAAGAGTTGGACGACCCAACAAGCCCGACTACCGCGCGCTTGATCAGCACGATGGAGGTTAAACGATTGGGATTCATCAAGGATTCATTCCTGAAAATAGTTTCACTTTTGCTTGAACAACCTGGCTCTTCTCTTGCCTCAGCGACAGTCATTAACGACGCCGAGTATGATTTCCTCTACAACCAGCTCTCTAACCGAGCATCTCTGCGTGTTCCCGAAGAGGAATTTCTCTACAACGCGTTTGAAAAGATTGCGCACGATGCTCCGGATACCATTGCAATCGACTTTAACGGTGAGGAGCAGATCACCTATTCGAAGTTAGACAAACTGGCAAATCGGTTTGCACACACACTCATTGATCGAGGCGTTATACCAGGAGACTTGATTCCACTCATGCTAGACAAGTCGGTGGACATGATGGTAGTTATTCTTGGTGTTATGAAAGCTGGAGGTGCATACGTCCCTCTCAGCCCGGATAACCCTGCCGAAAGGAATGCATTTATCGTATCCGACACCAAGGCGAAGCTTGTCGTTTTGCATCCCCAACATTCAGAATTTGGCGAGCACGTAAGGAAATCCCACGGAACAGAGGCCTTGATCATCGAAAATTACAAAGAGTTGAAAGCGGCGAACAAAGCCGGCCATGACGCCGAGGTGGCTCCCGTTGTTGATTTTACCCCTGACAGCTTGGCGTATTTGATCTACACTTCTGGAAGCACCGGCTTGCCCAAGGGCGTCAAAGTACCACATAAATCTGCCGCGGCAGCCGTTACTAGCATGGCTGTAGTCGAAGGTCGTGATCAGGGCAGCTGGAGGACATTGCAATTCGCCAACTACGTTTTCGATGCCTCTGTGCAGGATTTCTTCAACACTCTCAGCACTGGCGGCACTCTATGCATGGCTCCCACAGAGACTCTATTATCTGACATCGCTGGCTGCGTCAACCGAATGGATGCACGCCAGTCTATCATCACTCCAACGGTTGCTAAGCTGTTCAGCCCCAAAGACGTCCCCCGCTTCGAAACGCTGATTGTCGGTGGTGAGCCCCTGACCAAGGACGTTGTTGAGACTTGGGGGCCACACTGCAAGATTCTGAATGTGTACGGTCCTACAGAGACTTCAATGGTTGTAACTACAAAAGACGTAAAGTTGCTTCCAGGAACAGATCTCCGCATCGGAAACATTGGCGCGCCATTCCCGACCGTCATGGCGTTTATTGTGGACCCGAACGGCGAGACACTACAGCCGTACGGCGCCGTTGGAGAACTCTGTGTTGCAGGTCCTCAAGTCACAGCCGGCTACATGAATCGTCCCGACCTTACAGACGCTGCCTATATTGAAAGCAGTGTTCTAGGTGCGCGCATCTACCGAACCGGAGATCTGGCACGATGGCTACCCGGTGGTGAGATTGAGTGTTTGGGCCGCAAGGACAACCAAGTCAAGATCCATGGCCATCGCATCGAGCTTGGAGAGGTTGAGAACGCCATACGAAACTCTGGCCTTGTCAAAGACACAGTGGTCGTCAGCGCAACGGTCCATGGAAAGCTTCATCTTGTTGCATTCTTCACCGTAGATGAGGAGACCGCCACATCTGACCAGCTTGGTGCTCTGGATCCATCGCTTTTCCGGGATTTCATGGTTCAGATCCGTGAGAAGCTTGGCTCCTTGGCTACATACATGGTGCCAAAATTCTTCATTCCGATGGGCACGTTTCCCAAGTTGCCCTCCCGAAAGGTTGACCGCAAGAAGCTTAAGAACACAATCGATCAATTTGACCGAGAATTTCTCACACAATGTGTGCCCGAGTCTCCCGATGACGGACATGAGGTAGTTCCAGTGGAAACGCTAGCAGAAGTGACTCTGGAGTCGATTTGGGCAGACATTTTTGGCGTTTCTTCAGATCTGATTGGACGCGAGGCAAATTTCTTTGCACTTGGAGGTGACTCAATTTCCGCCATCAGCCTCACTAGCCAACTTCGCCAATTTGAGTATTCATTGTCGGTGTTGGACATTCTAAAGTCTCCTAAGCTCAAGGATATGGCGGCTTCTATGCGTAAGATTGAAAACCAAGATCATGTCGAGAAGCGAGTCTTTGAAGTTCCAGAAGTCGTCAAGACGGCGGTGCAAGAAAGTGGTCTGAAATGGGAAGATGATGTTGAATATGGTGAGTTGGCCAAGTTTATTGACGTTCAGAATGAAGGGCATACTAACAAATAATGTCTTAGCATACCCTTGTCCACCTGGCCAAGCCGAATTTCTCAAGCAGGGTAAACGAGACTCGCAAATGTGGGTGCTTCAAACTGTCCGACACATGACTGGAGAGATTGATCCAGAGACCTGGATTAAAGCAACGACAAAACTGACAGAATTGAACGATATCCTACGAACAACTTGGATAGAGGCCTTCCCAGATCATTGGGCTGGAGTTGTTCTCCGTAATCCTCAACTGAACCTCACGACAGTCGCTCTTGAGTCAGAAGAGGAGATCTCGCAATTCGTGGAAGAATTTTGGCAGACACGGTTTGAATTTGGAAGCTCATTCATCAAATATGCCATAATCACCCATCAAGATTCATCATGGCATCTGGTGATCAAGATGGACCACGCAGTGTATGATGGCACGTTGTTCCGCACTTTCGATGACGACTTTGGTGCCATCCTGCGCGACGAGGCGATAGCGCCTCGTGTCGAATTCCGTGACTTTGCGCAGCATGTCTTCCAGCAAGACACGACAACATCACTTCAGTACTGGAAAGAAAAGATGGCCAACACGAACCCCCTAAGCCAGCAGATCGGCGACCACGATCTAGGCGCTGTGTCTTCGCCCACAATCACGTCTTTCTTACGAAGGGAAATTGATACCTTAGGGATCGAACAGACTGCAAGCCAGCTCGGCGTGACACCAAGCATTATCTTCCAGGGCGCATTTTCGCTGTGGCTGGCTGGAGCAACCGGGTTAACAGATATTCAGTTCGACTACCTTCTGAGCGGCCGCAATGTCGCGCTACCGGACCCCCAGTCCATCAATGGAACTCTGGCAAACTTCTTGCCATTCCGAACAGGCATTCGCTCAAAGGAGACAGTGCAAGAATTCCTTTCGGCATTGCAAGATGACTTCTGGGCAGTAACGGAGAACGGTCTCGTGGGGCTCGACAACATTTATGACGCAGCGGGAGTCTCGCGTGAGACGCACGGCAGCCGAATTTTGTTCTTGTCGCAGCCATTCGAGCCTGCCGCCAAGGATGATCCCAACGGCAAATACCGGTGGCTTATCATGGCAAAGTCCAAGGTGCGCATGTATCAGCCATATGCGCTTGTGGTTGAAATGTCCAAGACATTAGGGGATCGTCATGTCTTGAAGGTCATGTATGACGATAAACTATTTGATTCAACAATTGCAGAGAAGATTGCCGATGACATCTCTGATCTTGTGGGGGTTTTATCGAATCATCAGAAAAAAGACCTGTTTCTCGATCAGTTGTAGATGTTTGGTTTCGAGGGGTAAAATTTCATAGACAATAGGTTGTCAACTTTCCTTATCATATTTCATTATCGTTTTCTGTCTTCTTTTCTTTCTTTTTACAAACTTATGTCATAGAAACGAACGCATAGTGTTAGTCTCAATCAATATAGCTGTTGCGGTTAATGTCACGTGTCTTGGCTTGACTATGGTGCTCTGGTACAGTCTAAAATTGTGACCATCAGTCAGCAACTTTATCCTTTTAACACAATTGCAATAATAGCAGTCACAGGATGCTGGTGGTATTTACACTGTGCGGCGGTCATTTGTGGAGCTGTAAGCAGTATTCGCGGTCAAAAGTGGATCTTCTGGGCTGGTTGTAAACCAATCTTGGAAAAAGCATCGCTCACATATTTTGCCGAGCGCATTTGCAAAACTGCTCGTCTGATGGCTAGTACTCTAATAGAATCATCGATTTCTATATAAAATATGAGATACTGGGTAAACATCTAGTAGGAAACAAAGCGTCTTTATCTGTCTAGCTGCTTTAGAAAAGTGAAATGAACAAGTTAGCACTCGTTTTACAATTTGGCAGTGGCGGTATATTTAACGCCCCCCGTAAAGAAATTCATTATGGCAAAAATAAATTAAATATCTGCACATAAATCGCACTGTCAGGATTGAAGTGTTAATATTTTGCAAGCCGAGTGAGACTTGAAAATGTCAATCGTATGTGATTCAAGCCAATGTTGTGATGATACCGGTTGCCTAATTTGCAACTCCTAACCCAGTAATCACAGTTATCAATCTATGCCTAAGCGATCCCTAAACACCATTTCAATGTTATTCCTATTCGGCTTCCCCATTGCGGAGGTCTAATAGGGGGTGCGGCGGTCAAATGTGGATCCCAGCGTTGTATTTGTCACTGTTTCAGTCACGACCGATCATTTCGGCAAAGAAAAAAAAAAACCTCACCTTGCGCTCCCAAGATTCGGGTTGTATAAAATTCAATAAATCTGCATACACGCACTCTCGGGTTGTAGTCAAATATTCCCAATACATCATCGCATCATTTTTTCATGAAATCTTTCCAAACCGCAGTTAAGCACATCACTGCTACGACTAGAGTGAGACTCATCCGTACCACGTTGCCCTGCCAAAAACAAAATCGCTTCGTTAGCCATCGAGCCAAAATGCCGATTACTGAACTTGTGTTTCCGACCTACAAGCAGGACGCCAGCTCCCAGTCTGAGCTCAAGGCCAAGGCGCCTGAGATTTTTAGGAAATTTTCTGCAGTTGAAGGACTAAAGTCCTTGTTCCGCGGCTCGATTCTGGCTGAAAATGGCGAGCTGCTCAAGAATAACAGCGGCCGCACTGTACTCGTTCTAGGTTTGTGATTTTTTTTGGATGGCCTTTTATGTTGTGGTGCAATCCTGCTGACGGCTTGAGACGAGTAGAATGGGACCAAGCCTCTTCCTTCCATGCCTTTTTCCCGAATTCCGCCAATTTTCAAGATTTCGTGAGACTTGTAAAGCCATTAATCGCTGCTCCAGCTCAACCTGAACTTTTCGAGGCGAATGGATCCTCGGCTTCTTGCTCGTCTTCGAGTGTGACCCAAATCATAAAGGTTGCTCAAATTGAGGACCCAGATATTGGCCTAGCCCTGGTTGAAAAAGCTGTTTCAGAGTTCACAAAGGCAAAGCCTATATCCTTTTACGCCAGAGGTATCAATGATCAACAGGGAACTGTCCTCTTGATGTTTGGCTGGCAGAGTCAAGAGGTAACTCCAGACCCCTTTCCGTGTTAGAGAAGTGAATAATCATAGCTGACTTCAATAATTCAGGACTACGAAAAATCCAGATCAGACGATGCTTTTCTTGGACTGGTGAGGGAATTGGGCAGGACCGGAAAGCTTAGTGATTTGGTAGCACAGCTTACTCCTGTGGATATTTAAATATGTTTAGAGAGTAACGTTGAAGTCTTTTTTTCTTTTCAATCGCCTCGTCACTCAATTTATATCGGTACCAATCCAATTCAATTCAGGTCTTTTTATTTAATTCTTCCCGTTGACACTAATTTGTCATTGCTCACTGGCGTAATGAAAGCGTATATTTTCCAGTTTTCCAAGGTGCTGCAAGCTAGAAAACCCTATGTAACGCCACGCCGGAGTTTTATCTTTCATTTAACATGCTCAAAATATAATTAATTGTGAGCGAGCATGGACCATTGCGAAGCCCAAAATTAGTGGCGTCAAACACAAAAGTATTCACGTTCGGGTGACGTGGCTTCCCATAAGCGCCGATCACTCATCGGTCGCACCAACGAGAGTTATTAATTGCCAAGAGGAAAATGTAAATTTATTCCGTATTACCCGCCCAGGTGTAAGACAAAGTCACAAAACCAAATCGAGTCTCAGATGCCACCCACATTGGAGATGACTTACCCTATATCGCATCGCGAGTTTTGGGAGAACTTGACCTTAGTCATCCAACCCAAACAGATGCCAACCTCTATGAACCCGCGTCCCTCTGACACTTGATCACGCATAGGGCCGCATAAAACTATGTAAGTCGTGAGGACAGTTGGGTCACACCTATAAGACTAGGTACTGCAACTTGAAAGAGTAGATGTAATTGTAAGCAACTACAACGCTAAAAATTAACTGGGAACATACTTGCTTTTCTGGTGGAGCTGGCTTGAAGTATAAATAATGTCTCGCATTGACGAAGCCTGTCGACACTTTGTCTAGATCTCTACATCGCACGGCTTATTTGTTATGGCATTTTTCCTTGTCAAATTAATTCGCGCAACCATGAGCGAATAGTGGTTGAGTGCGAATCACAATGCACCAAACTAGGAGGGGCAATAAATTAGGAATCAAGTCAAAGTCGTCTGATTGGATTATTTGGAGCATGGCTGCAGCCGGGGAGCATAATCACAATTCATAAGCCCTACATTAGCGTTGCTAGTCACCTAGCACAACAGTCCCATGACAGCAAGCGAGCATTCACTAAGCCTATCTTGGACGATTCAACGGTACTTAGGAGTAAAACCTCTTTTCTCAAACCTAGATTTCCAAGTCAGCGAGGCCATAAGCGGAAGGACTCGGACCATCACGTAACTGAGCCGAAAAGTAAAATAGTGGCAACAATTGACCAGTGGCGAGAGAACTCGGATGGACCTTTTTAGTCAGTCTGACATAAGCGCGACTGACGCAGCTATATGGGGATGGTAAAGCGCTAACTAATTACTACGTGTTTGGATCTTTTGTACACGGACAGCTGTGGCTGATTCCATAGGTATGGTGGCGTTACGAGCCTAGGCAAGTGAAGGATGTGCTGCCAAAGGAGGAAAACTCGGCGAAAAAACCGGTTAAGCGAGCATCCTTGGCATCACACAAGCTAGCTAGTTCGTATAAGTGGAATATATTGGCATCGTGTCTCTCATTTGAGGTGTGTAAGATCCTGTGAAACTGGTCAGCACAGCTATCTGACTGCAACACCGTCGCTCTTCCTTTCATCTTGATTTTTACTGAAAGCTTCCGCCAACGTCGTGTATGAAGAGCATATTTGCCAAGACTTGACCCCACTCTTACTCTTACACGAACAGGACACCAGTGCCTAGAACTCTTGGTGTAAATAATTCATCATCCAGCATGACTATCGACGGAAACGGCAAGGCCAATGAGTTCGCGGCTACGAGTGATAGCATTCGCAAGCTTCCACCAACTAATATACCATTGCTTCCACCTCCGAAGAGTGATTCACTTGGGCTTGAGTCCGACGTGCTGAACAAAACTGGTGCTGACCTCACGAATAACCAGGATACGGGTGCTTGGGAATATGCCTCGTTCCCATTTTTGCCATTGTATGTGGAGAGGGTAGTGGTGGATAGCACTGCAGAATATGATTTCTCAGCCTTTCCACCAAGGCTATTGGATAGCTTTTCAACACTGGTTTACTCAGCATGGGCCTTGGTTGTAGGTAGAATGATTAACTCTGAGGGTGTTGTTATTGGCATCACCGAGTCTTTGGTGGTGGGTGTGCCAGCTCCACTACGAGTGAGACTGGTTGGTGACCAGATGGTATCGGACTACATGGCGGAGGTACAGAGACAGCAGGGGAAAACAGGATCATCTCTCCCGAAGAATAGTGCTATTGAAACGACCAGGTTCAACACGGTCCTGGCCATCAGATCGTCGGAAGAGGGAGAACCTCAACATGGATCCTTGGAAAGGTCAAGTGCTGATAATGCCTATCCATTGACTGTTGAGATGCATACCCATAACGATCAGGCAAAAGCTATTGCCAAGTTTGACTCCAAGGTGATCCAACCATGGGTAGTAGAGAGGCTGCTTCAACGATTAGTACTGGTGATGCGCCAGATCGACAACGCAGGGCATGACATGAAGGTTTCGGATATCGAGGTTGCCACACCCCAGGATCTGGGACAAATATGGGAATGGAATGCTATAGTTCCTGAAAC
This sequence comes from Calonectria montana, assembly GCA_022606435.1. NCBI lineage: Eukaryota > Fungi > Ascomycota > Sordariomycetes > Hypocreales > Nectriaceae > Calonectria > Calonectria montana. The sequence continues at coordinate 5,522,397 of JAIZZI010000004.1, forward strand.
AGTGGAAAGATGCATCCATGATGTTTTTGAAGAACAAGTGCGACTCCATCCTGGTGCACCTGCCATATGTGCCTGGGATGGCGATTTGACCTATGCTGAGCTGGATGGCCTTTCTTCTAGATTGGCTGCCCACTTGATTAAGCTTGGTGTCGGCCCAGAAGTGTTGGTGGCATTGTGTTTCGAGAAATCGATGTGGACTTCCGTGGCTATTCTTGGTGTCCTGAAAGCGGGCGGAGCATTTGTTCTACTGGATTCCGCCCTTCCGCAGCAACGGTTGGAGTCTATTGTTGAACAGGCCAAGACTAATCTGATATTGACATCAATTACTCTCCGAACCATGAGTTCGCAGCTTGTGCCAGCAGCGGTTGTCATTGACCCTGGCTTCTTTGCTGGTCTAGAATCTGTGAATGAAAAGACGCTCCAGGAATCCAAGGCAACGCCGAATTCCGCCGCATATGTTGTTTTCACATCAGGAAGCACGGGTGTGCCTAAGGGGGCAGTTATAACTCATTCTAATATGTCCTCGGCACTTATCTTGCAGAAGGATCGCCTAGGGCTCTCCGCTGACCACCGAATGTACGACTTTGTCTCGTACAGTTTTAGCTTGGCGATTATGAAGTTTTTCTCGACCCTGGCGGCCGGAAGCTGCTTCTGCGTGCCAAACGATCAGGAACGAAAAGGAAATTTCGCAGGCAGTTTTGCGTCTCTGAAAGCAAACACCGTTATTATTACTCCATCCATCGCCGAAATCCTCTCTCCGGAGAAGTTGCCAGGCCTTATAAAGATCGGATTTGGCGGCGAAAAAGTGCGACTAAAAGACCTCTTGCCTTGGTGGGGCCGGGTCGAGGTGTTTTCAGGATACGGGTCCAGTGAGTGTACAACGATCAATGTGCTCAATAGCAATGCACCTACGATCGAGGAGGCCAGTAGGCTTGGAACTGGAGCGGGGCTACGGACTTGGGTTGTGGACCCGGACAACTATAACTACCTCTTGCCGTCGGGATGCATAGGAGAACTGATCCTCGAAGGTCCGCTTGTAAGTCGAGGCTATTTAAATAGCCCAGAGAAGACTGCGACAACATTCATTAAAGATCCCACATGGCTGTTGAAGGGTGCTCCTGGTCGTCCAGGACGCACCGGAAGACTTTACCGGACTGGAGATTTGGTGCAGCAACATCATGACGGGACTCTCGACGTCATTGGTCGGAAGGATGTTCAAGTTAAGATCCGTGGGCAACGAGTGGAACTTGGCGATGTTGAACACTGGGTGCAAAAATGCGTACCTGAAGTATCCCAGGTCATTGCCGAAGTCATAACCCCAAAGGAGCGGGAAGGGAAACCAGTTCTTGCGGCATTCCTATTGTTCAATGACAGCAAATCACCGACAGACGACAAACGAGCCACCATTCCACACGTAATCCCCATATCGGACGACGTGAGAATCAAACTTGCTCAGCGTCTACCGAGCTACATGGTACCGACAGCTTTCTTCTCCATTGCGAAGATTCCAATGACGGCCACGGGGAAGGCAAATAGAAAAGAGCTGCGTGATATTGGCTCATCGTTCACCATTGAGCAACTGCTCGACTTGAAGTTTCCTGGAACAGAGACCACTCAGCCGATGGGGGAATCCGAGCTACTGTTGCAGGATATCTGGGCCCGAGTGCTGAAGCTCGACCCTGCTACTATCGGACTTGATGACAGCTTCCTCCGTCTTGGAGGTGACTCGATAGCTGCGATGAAGGTGATTGGTGAAGCGCGGAAGGTCGGAATGGCGTTGACCATGTCTGACATGTTCCGATTTCCCACAATTCATCTTTTGGCGAAACGATCGCTTGCGGTCAGTGGCACCTATGAGGATATTTCGCCTTTTTCGTTGTTGGGAGACGGTGTAAATGATAGGTTGATTGTCCAGGAGATTTCAGACCTCTACCACTTGAGGGCCTCCGCGATTAATGACATTTATCCATGCACGCCCCTTCAAGAAGGAATTATGTCGCTTGGCTTAAAAAGAACTGGCAACTACGTTATGCAGACAACGCTAGAACTACCTGGCAATGCTTCAACTAAAGAGTTTCAGGCAGCATGGGAAGCTGCCACCACAATGTTACCTATCCTTCGTACAAGAATAGTTCAGCACAGTAGCTTCGGCCTCTTGCAGGTAGTTTTGGATGAAGAGATTCAGTGGAACGAGGCAGTTGGGCTTGACGATTATCTACAAGCGGACAGACAGCAACCCATGAGTCTAAGCGAACCACTTGTGCGTTATGCCCTTATTAAAGATGATGAGGGTACCGTCCGGTGGTTTGTATGGACAATTTATCATGCTCTTTATGACGGTTGGTCTTTGTCTCTAATTTTGGATACTGTCAATCGGCTCTACCTGGGCAAAGAGGTTCAGCAAGGACCCCAATTTCAAAGATTTATTGAGTCCATAAACAAGCAAGATGATAAAAAGGCAGCAGATTACTGGCGGCAGGCTCTCGACCAATGCAATGCCGAGCCATTCCCAGCTTTACCGCGAGGTATTGAACAGCCCGTGGCAGATGAAGTTTTGGAGGTGACGCTTCCGCGCCCCCGTAAAGAGAATTTTGAAGCAACAGAATCGACCATGATTCAGGCCGCCTGGGCTTTAGTTCAAGGCAGGATGACCAATACTGACGATGTTGTGTTTGGAGTAACTGTATCTGGAAGAAACGCACCAATTCCCAATATGGACAGAATGGTGGGGCCAACCATCGCGACAGTTCCGTTGCGTATTAGGCTAGATGGTAGCCAGACGATATCTGCTTACATCAGTACCGTTCAGAAGCAAGCTATGGAGATGATTCCGTTTGAGCAAATGGGTTTGCAAGAGATTGCGAAATTGAGTGATGGTGCATCTCGAGCTACAAATTTCCAGACGCTATTGCTGGTGCAGCCTCAGGAGAACGGAAACACTCCCGGAGTTTTTGAGAAGTTAAAGTATGAAAACCAAGAACAATGGTTTAACACCTATGCTGTGATGCTCGAGGCTCAGCTTGGTCCAGAGAAAATCGTCGTCAAAGCAACGTTTGACTCTCGAGTGATCGATTCGTGGACCGTGCATAAGCTACTGGAGCGTTTTCAGTACGTCATGGAGAAGCTGGACAATGCCGGTTCAGATCAGCTATTGGCCGATATTGAAGCGCTCACACCAAATGACTTGCAACAGCTTTGGGAATGGAACGGAGATGCTCCAGTGGCAATGGAGAAATGTGCTTACGAGCTTTTCGATGAGAGGGCACAGATTCAACCTAGTGCACCCGCCGTGTCTGCTTGGGACGGTGATCTTACTTATGAAAGATTATCTCAACTTTCGGATGCACTTTCGAGTCACTTGGTCAACCTAGGAATTGCGCCCGGTGCTCTCGTGCCATTATGCTTCGAGAAGTCAATGTGGACACCGGTTGCAATGATGGGAGTACTTAAAGCCGGCGCCGCCTTTTCTTTACTTGACACGTCTCTCCCAGAGCACCGACTCGAATCCATCGTCCAGCAATTACAGTCAGATATCATTCTCTCTTCGACGGCAAACTTGAGTCTCAGCTCTAGGTTGTGTAGGACAGTGGTTGAAGTTGGCGTTGATTCGATTAGCCATTTCGCATCTTCCACAACTCAAATGAGAAAGCAGCAATCGCCCAACTCTCCAATGTTCGTCATTTTCACTTCTGGAAGTACTGGTACACCCAAGGGTATTATTCTTACCCATACAAATATCGTTACCAGTTTGAAATATCAGACACAACTTTTGGGGTTCAAGGCAAATTCCAGAGTCTTTGACTTTGCGTCCTACGCGTTTGATATGGCAGTTCATAACGCCATTGCGACATTTTCCGTGGGGGGCTGTCTATGCATCCCATCTGACGCAGATCGCCGCGGCAACATTGAGGAGGTCATGGCGGCAATGAATGTCACATTGGCCAATATAACACCTTCGGTCGCTAGATTAATCGATCTAGAAAATGTGCCAAGCCTTGAGACATTGATTCTGGGGGGCGAGGCAGTCTCAACTGACGATGTCCGACCGTGGTGGGGAAAGGTCAACTTTGTGAATGCGTATGGGCCGGCTGAGTGCCACATCAGTACCCTTAATGCGGGCGCTGCGACCATTGAAGATTGCGCTAGCATTGGAAAAGGCGCAGGTTTGGCTACTTGGATCGTTGATCCAGAGAATCATAATCGTCTTCTCCCGCCTGGTTGCGTCGGCGAGCTTCTCCTTGAGGGTCCACTGATTGGTCAAGGGTACTTGAATGACCCAGAGAAGACTGCTGCATCGTTCATTGATAGTCCCGAGTGGCTGTGTCTTATTTCTTCTGACAGGAAACGGCAAAAAGGTCGGATGTACAAGACTGGTGACTTGGTTTACTATACAAAGGATGGATCACTAAACTACATCGGTCGGAAGGATGCTCAAGTTAAAATCCGCGGCCAACGGGTTGAACTTGGAGAAGTCGAACACGTTGTCCAGCATTGCATGCCAAAGGCATCTAATGTTGTGGCCGAGGTCATTTCGCTACAGGGAGATGGTGCAAGCGAGATGCTTGTCGCGTTCCTTCAAATGGAGAATAGTGATTCCCAAGATACTGAGTCCCAAGTCATCGCGATTCCTCATGGTGTTGAAACAAAGTTGGCGGCGAATCTGCCAAGCTACATGATGCCGGCAGTGTTTTTCACTTTCAGAAAACTGCCCATAGGAACGACAGGAAAGACGAATCGAAAACTGCTACGCGAAATCGGCAGTAGTTTTTCGGCTGAAGAATTGGCCGCAGTGCGCACAGCTGTGCGAGAGACAAAGCGACAACCAATTTCGGATTCGCAAATAAAAATGCAGCAGATTTGGGCTCGGGTGCTTAAAATAGATATAGAATCGATTGGCCTTGATGACAGCTTTTTCCAACTTGGCGGCAACTCGATTACCGCAATCAAAGTTGTCGGTGAGGCTCGGACAATCGGACTACAACTCACCGTGGCCAACATCTTCGAACATCCTGTGCTTCACCAAGTGGCGGATAACGCAAGCATTATGAAGAAAAAGACTTCAAGCGCCATACCACCGTTCGCATTATTGGGCGATGGCATTGATGTGGCCTCGCTGTGTCAAGATATCTCGGCCCAATATCAGCTTGGAACAATTCAAGATGCATATCCTTGTACCCCGCTTCAAGCAGGTCTCTTGTCGTTATCAACAAAGCACGAGAGAGGCTACAGACTTCAAGTACCACTTGAAATTTCACCTCATGTGGATATCATAGAATTCAAGAAAGCCTGGGAGAAGGTTGTGCAGCGAATACCGATTCTACGGACGAGGATTGTAGAACACGATGTTGTTGGTCTCCTACAGGTGGTATTAGATGAAGAAATCCAGTGGAAAGAGGCAAAGTCCGTGGAAGAATGCATGGATATTAACGCCAAAGAGTTTATGGGTCTGGGACAGCGTCTTGCACAATATTCACTTGTCCAGGATGATGCAGGAACGACCAAATGGTTTGTGCTGGCATTGCATCACGCACTGTACGACGGCTGGTCTCTGCCTATTATCATCGACACTGTCAACCAAGTATACCAAGGAAAAGCGATCAAAGGCGGACCTCAATTCCAAGCTATGATACAGCACATTGTATCTCTCAATGCTGATGAAATGGCAAGATACTGGCAACGGGCTCTCGAAAACTACGATGGTATTCCATTCCCAGCTCTTCCAGCATCTCTGAGTCAGCCAGAGGCAGACAGTTTTGCCCAACATCAGTTTGCATATCCCCAAGAGCCTTTTCAAAATATTACTACACCAATGTTAATACGAGCGGCGTGGGCTTTTGTTCTTGGGAAGGCTACCAACTCCAACGATGTCGTGTATGGAGCCACGGTATCGGGAAGGAATGCCCCAATCACCGATATCGAATCGATAGTCGGCCCTGTGTTTGCAACTGTACCGTTGCGGGTAAAACTGGCAAACGATTGCAGTGTGCTAGACTATCTCAATGCAGTTCAACGACAGGCTACTGAAATGATACCGTTTGAGCAGGCGGGATTGCAACAAATTGCCAAATTATCCCCCGAAAGCAGAAATGCCTGTAACATTCAGACACTGCTCATTATTCAGCCTCAAGAGACTGGCAGAACTAATGACGTACTTGGCAAGTGGCATGTCAGCGAGAACTATCTGCAGTCATTCAATCCGTATGGACTCATGGTTGAGGTTCAGCTTGGACCAAAAGGTTTGACAGCCCAAGCCAGTTTTGACTCTCGGGTCATAAAGCCTTGGGCCGTCCAAAGGTTGCTTCAACAGCTTGATCATGTCCTGCAGCAGTTTACCAACACAAACTCTGCGAAGGCATTGGGAGATATTGAGGTTATGACGTCGCAGGATCTCGAGAGAATATGGTCATGGAATTCCGAATACCCAACATTGTACGACGAATGTGCTCATACCATTATCGAGAAATGGGCACGAATTGATCCCAATGCTGCAGCCATACATGCTTGGGATGGAGACTTAACCTACGGACAGTTGAACAGGTTAAGCACGAATTTGGCTAACCATCTCATTGGTCTCGGTGTAAAGCCAGGCCTGGTAATACCTCTGTGTTTTGAAAAGTCAATGTGGACACCAGTAGCAATGCTAGGTGTTTTGAAAGCAGGAGCGACATTCGTCCTTTTGGAACCATCCCTACCCGTGCAGCGACTCCAAGGCATTTTGCGAAAATTGAATTCATTCTTGCTTCTATCGTCACACGCGAAACAAACCCTCAGTTCGCAACTATGCGGTCTGGTCATTCAGGTTGGTCCGAAGTCGAATTATATTCTCGAAACTGTCACAACATCCGAACTTCCACCTCCGGTGCCATCAGCTGCCATGTTCGTAGTGTTTACATCAGGAAGCACTGGAGAGCCAAAGGGAGCAACAATTTCACATCAAAACCTTTGCACGGGGCTCAGACATCAATCGGACCAACTAGGGATTACGAACGAGTCTAGGATATTCGACTTTGCTTCTTATGCTTTTGATGTTGCATGTCATAATGTCTTTGCTGCGTTTTGTAATGGAGCATGCTTGTGCATTCCTTCAGATGAGGATCGGAAAAGTAATTTGGCAACTGCGATAGCCGCTATGCGCGCTACGGTTGTATCTCTAACACCATCTGTGGCTCATATACTCGATCCAAGCACAGTTCCCGAACTTGAGACTCTTATCCTTCTTGGTGAGGCAGTATCAGTTGATGATGCAGCTCGGTGGTGGGGCAAGGCTCGTGTTATTAATGTGTACGGACCCGCCGAATGCCTCTTCTGTACCATCAATTTTGATGCACCCAGCCCCGAAGCTGCAACTTCAATTGGGAAGGGAGTTGGGCTGCTGACATGGGTCGTAGATGCAGACGATCATAATATCCTCTTACCGCCGGGGCATATTGGTGAGCTTTTGGTTGAAGGCCCGCTCGTGGGCCTTGGGTATCTAGGTGAGCCAGAACGGACTGCGGAAGTATTTATCAATGACCCAGTATGGCTATTGCAAGGATATATGCAAATTCCAGGACGCCAAGGAAGACTGTACAAAACCGGTGATCTTGTGCATTACAGCGAAGATGGCAGTCTGGTCTACGTTGGTCGAAAGGATACCCAGGTAAAGATTCGTGGGCAAAGAGTTGAACTTGGCGAAGTGGAATATCACGTCAAGAAATGCATTCCACAGGCATCACAGGTCATCGCAGAGGTTATCATACAAGATGGAAAAGGTGCAACTCCAATACTAGTAGCACTCATCCACCTGCACCAGTCTCCAAATGGTTCTGCGGATGTGACGTCGGGGTCAATTTCCGCAATGCCTATTTCACAGCAAGTTGAAGCTCAGCTAAATGAGTATTTGCCAAGTTACATGATGCCGTCATACTTTTTGGCCATTCAAAAAGTACCAATCACGCCAACTGGAAAGACTGATCGAAAACAACTCCGTGAGATCAGCACTTCCTTCTTCGACAGTCAAGCGGGGAGACTTCTGCAAGAGCCCAAGCATTTGGATTTCAAATCGGGCGATGATGAACCCATTTTAGAAACAGAAAAGCACGCTTATTCGCTTGCTAAGAAGGTTCTATCTCTGTGTTCCCCTTTGGGAGTGAATGGCATATCGCAGACCAAGAACGACATAGACCACACAAAGTTTGGGCTGCCTGACAAATCATTACAGTCTTATGGTCTGGATTCTGTCAGCATCATGTCTCTTGCACATTTCATCACCAATGAATTCCACGTGAAAGTCAACTTGCAGCTGTTGATGGATAAAACAACTACTATCCGAAAACTTGCAAGTGCAATATCTCTATTACAACGGCGTGCTTCTTCGGGGGAATTGAGCGAGGACCCAGCCACTCATGACGTGCCTACTCTAGATCTCAAGTCCAGGATCGACTTTTATGATTCCGAAATTGCGACTATACAGCACAATTTGACGCTGGATATTGAAAAAAACTCTGGAGATGCAGATCAGAATTGCGCCGATGGTGTCACGGTTCTCCTAACGGGTGCGAATGGTTTCATCGGAACTCAGATACTCCGGCAGCTACTTGAGCACAAACGAGTAAAGCAAGTGATTGCCATTGTTCGTGGTGAGACTGTGGATGCTGCCCGAGCGCGTACCATTGAAGCAGGAAAGAAGGCCATTTGGTGGACAGAGTCTCACGAAAACAAGTTGGAAGTGTGGAAGGGGGATCTGTCGTTGCCCCAATTAGGACTCGAGCGCACGCACTGGAATGATCTCGTGGTTGGTAAATCTGTCGACGTTATCATTCATAACGGAGCATTGGTGCATTGGGTTAAAAATTACGAAACCCTGGAACCTGTGAACGTCAAGTCAACAATGGAACTATTGCGGCTTGCTGTGGCGCGCTCAAATATGAGATTCGTCTATGTCACCGGTGGTCTACAAGACCTCTCTCCCAACGAAAGCGAAGAACAGATCCTCAGAAGGCTTTCCTCCACTGATGCTCTCGGGTACAGCCAAACAAAGTTCGTAGCAGAAGCTGTGGTCAAGCGCGCATCAGACCGCAGGGCAAAGAGCATGGGTACCATTTCAATTGTTCGTCCCGGTCTTGTCGTTGGCACTCCGACCGAGGGCGTCTCAAACGCAGATGATTACCTTTGGCGATTAGTAGCAGCAAATATCAAGGTGGGGTCTTATGATGCAGATTCTGCAGGGGAGTGGCTGAGCGTATCTGATGTTGCCACCGTTGCATCCATTGCGATCGACGCAGGACTTGGCGAAAGCGCAGAATGCCCGGCTGTCAACCAGATTCATGCTGGTATGAAGAAAGAGGAGTTGTGGGCTATTCTGAAGGATATGGGATACAACCTGAGGGGTATAAACAAGGCTGAATGGCTCACTGCTGTCAATCGCGACATGGAGGCCGAAAAGGAAAGACACCCGTTATGGCCAGTGGCCCACGTATTCCGGGGTCACAATGCACACCACCCAGAGCGGTTTCCTAAGAACGTAACCGACCCCGAGGCCTCTCCAGGTTTGAACGAGGCTATTACAAAAAGTGTCGAGTTCTTGAGTCAGGTTGGATTCTTGCCTTCGCCTACTGGGGTAAGGCAAGATGAGATGATTAAGCAAAACAGAGAGGCTTTCTCACGGTCTGGACTATAGACACAACATGCAGGGTATTAAATTCATATTTAGTCAGAAACAGTCTATTTATTTCTGATAACCAAATATTTAAATAGCTGTATTGTCCTGTGCTACGATTTAACATTGATTCCGAGGGATAGACAGACAGTCAACACATGCGTGCTGAAGCTAGCGAACATAAACAGTGGGGTATATGGAGCACTCCAGTGGGTTGGCCAATTTGTATCTCTTCGGAATAGTATTTTGCCAGCTAAACTGCTCGGTTACTATGTATGTCCCTCCGGCATTTCTCTTTGCCGAATCAACGAACACATTGTTGCGTTTAGTGTTGAAACAATATCTAGTTATCGGCATGTGTCGTACCCAAAATACCGCTATACCACTGGCAAAAGTGTAAAGTACCTTACATCAGGTACCAGCATATTTTAGCTATATCTGCGCTCGACAGCATGTAATTACTTTTAATCTACCATGATAACTGAGAATCTTCTTGATCCAGAATATGGTCATTGAAATTGAAGATCGATGTTGGGGATCATAACATGTTCACGAGATAAAATGTGAAAAAATTCAATTATAAGCACCTGTTACTCTTGAATTAAAGCGAACAACTAAGTGTTGGTATTTTATTTCGTGGACCATTAAATTTAGCTTGACTTTAACTCTAAGCTTTCTACAAACTTCTTCCAGGAGGCCATCCCGCGTTGCGCATGCTCAGCAGGCACATGCTTCCCTTTCTCAACCATGGTCCTTGAGAAAAGCTCGAGGGAGATGTATCCCTCATATCCAAGACCATTAATTACAGCTCTTGCGACATCCTCGACTGGGAGATAACCGCCTCTTTCGGTTTCGTACGGGAAAAGTCGTGCATTTCTAGACCAGCTCATCCTTGGTGACTGGCCATCAACGTGGAAAGGATGGTCCTCAAGTAACGGCTTCTCGAGACGTTCCGCATCCGCCAACTGGAAGTAAAATACTTTGTTACGGTCAACAGTCTTGACCAAGGTATCCAAGCTCTTCTTCAAGTCTTCATCCGCATTTGGAGTCTTGCCTGTTGGCGATGTGGGGTCTGCCCACACGCCACCAACAATGTGGAATCCATCAAGAACCATTCCGAAATTAGGCCGGTCGACGCGGCATACAATGTCCCAGAGATCCTGCCAGGTGTTGATGTGTGTGCTCCAACACAGATTCTCGTAGGCAAAGCGAATGGGGGGGCTCTCTCCTGCACCCAAGTCGGCGAGCTCTCGCAGGTCTGAAGCAATGATGTCACGATCATCGGTGAGCTGGTCTGCGGGCAGAAAGTTGGCTGGAACTTGAACTAGTGAGGTACCTAAGATCTTGGCGATCCGGAACCAAAGCTTGGCTTTTCTAAGCAGTTTGGTGTGTTTCTCCCGATCCTTCAACCCATCATAAAAGAGAAAAGGCTGCAGAGTGATGGCAGTCAGACCGTGCGAGTCACAAGTGGCGCGAACGCGTTTGGCGACATCCAACAGCTGATCTGGGGTACGGTTGGTAGAGTCGTCTCCTGGTATCTTGCCCGCGAGATTTTCCAAGTCTTCGATAAAGACCTCGATACCGCGGAAGCCAACTTTGGCAGCTTGTGCCATCTTGTCGTCAAAATCATGAACCCATCCCCGCCCGAGCGAAATGCTCATGATAGCTGGGTGGAATGCCATTGTATTAAGTTGGTGATCAGGATACTGACTTTTGCGGCGTGCTCCAAGCTGACCTGTCGACTTTAGAACCGCTCATTGTCACTAACATAAGTATTGACTCTCGGCCCGACCGGCTTTGCATTCACCCGGTGTACCGAAAACATCTAGCCGTCACGTTTACCCATAGTCGAAGGGGTAGTCCATTTCCCATTTTCATATGGTGCACAAATTAGAGATTTCTTATGAAAAAAAATGAAGTCACCACTGCAGATTGGTAAGCGCGAGTTTGAGGTTTTGTGATGTTGTTACGTTGCGCCCCTAAAATATAAGGTGATCTCATAAAGTGCACATCTACGTCATTTTGGTGTGCTTTTTCACAATCTTAAGATTCACGACAGATGGTAGTTTGGTTGTAGGGCTTTTTAGGAATTACTAATAGAACGTGAAGATCAAATGATGGCATGCTATGCTTGAGTGGGAGGGGTTACTATCTTAAAAAATGGTTTGCAAACGAATAACCAAGAAACCAAGACAACATACTGGGTATGTTCATCTTCGTTGTTGATTCAATATCATAGAAATTTACAATGAAATGGAGAAGTAAAATACAAAGGGAAAACCACACCCCTAACTAAATCAAGAGACAATGAGGTTCGAGGAGAGTCTGGGCCTTTTCAATTAAAAGGCATCGGATTTTGCATTCAACAAAACAACAGTTATCATCCGTGCAGTTGCGTAAATCATAACATTGTACCAGAATCGAATTATAAAGCGGCCCTAAAAGGAAAAAAAAAAGGTTTAAAATAGCACAAAAATCATCAATTGAGACGAATCTGCTATCTGAATCTTGGTGTTGAAAGATCAGGTTCTCATCGCCAACTTGGTATTGCGATCAAGTGACCAATGCTCGGACCAGTTCCACTTATATCCATTATCTCAGCACAATGGTGGTCTTCTACCTAGGCCCAGTGTACTCCTTAGTCTTCCACACGATATACAAATTGCCACCGTCGCGATTTTGATTAATATCATTGGTCATACCATCCCAGCCTGGCGGGGGGGCGCTTTGGACTTCAGTCTGACGGTACAAAGCGACGTCAGTGATATATCTAAATGGATCCTAAGATATTAGTATACATCTCCAATAGCACTACAAGCCCACGTATTCCAAATAGTGCAACTTACTTAGTGGCATCCTTACTCCATATGCCGTCCAAGTATCGGTAAGGGCCTCCGGCTCCCTTGGCGAGATCGCTGCGAGATGCATCACCATGTCCAATATAAACGAAGAGATTACTCAGCATTTTTTCCGGAGACGTGGCTGGGGCCCTTTTGAGCCAGACGTTGCTTTGTTTGGTCAAAAAGGTTAGTGAGAGTTCTAGCCAATCTATTCTCAACAGGAAAGTCAGGTGTCCTGCTTACCTTCCACCATTGCCATAGTTAATATTGGAACTGCCTCCATTGATGTCATTGACGGTGCCATTGGGCTGGTCGGTATCATAATGAACCTATAGCATTAAAAGGAGGATTAGTATTAGATTCCTATATATTCCAGGAGAATACTACTTACCCAAATCCACGAGCAAAAGTCAGTACAATCAGAAGAAGACATAATAGGGATAGAGTGTATGCAAATAGATTGAATAGATGGGTACAAAAGCTCAGAAGGATGAGTGATGTAGAACTGTAGTTTTAAGTAGCAGAATTCTTCTTATTTTATAATTGAAAACAACATGTGCGCATGGATCTTGTCTCCCAGATTCAAATTTAGTTCGTTCTCCAAAGCCCATCATGTCGTATCATGGATGCATTGACCGGCACAAGCTGGAAGCGGGGAGCTTTACCCAATCACAGCGTTCCTAAAGGAACTAAAGTATCATTGATATCATTCAGCTTGGCCACATAACGCCATCATATCCAATGCCCGTGAGAAAGATGGTTCAGCTTAGCCGCATAGCGCTATCACATCCAATAGCGTGGGTTTTCTAGCCTGTTGGCGAAACGCGGAAAGCCACATCCAATCATTTAAACAGATACCCGCCAAAGAACGACAAAGCGTAGCTTGGCGACAGGTTGCTGGCATGGGTCCCTGCCGCCAAATTTGGACCGCAGGTCTGGAACATCCCTTCTTAGCTGCAAACTAGAAGGCCTGTGTTGTTGGGAGATACTCTTCTCGCCTGCGTGGTGGTCGCTTTGATTTGGAATGGAATATTCAATAGTCTCATGTTTGTCTCAGTTGCGCCACCCAATAGAAATTTGGCAGCCTAAGGACAATGGTGTCGTCTCATGCCACTTTCTGTTCCATTCCATTTCCCCTTCTGGCTGCATGGTGATGGGTGGGGCGTCGTGTGGTGGGTGCCCGTGTTCCACAGTGGCGTTGATAGTTAGTGCCACATGCCGCAACCCGCCTAGGGATCCGGGCTAATTGGAGCAGCAGGGCATGTGGCGAGCTGAGGACAACGAGGTGACGTTCTAGATTAGGTGTGGCTGACCGATCCATAAGGTCTAACGCACTCGCACCTAACCGCTCGAACCAAAGTCTTCAACCAGGAGAATTTCAATATTTTACGGTTAATCGAGTTCTGCTATTTTTACCCGGTCGGGGCAAGCTGATGCTTCTATTCTTTGGCATCTAAATTGACCTCTAGCTCCTTGAGGCAACTTTCTCCACTCGATAATGCGTTTTAGGAATATCTATCTAGCCGAGCGGAGGTGGGGGTTGAGCGGGAATGCGTACGATGAGGTTCCTATGTAGCCTTCTAATGGTGGCCAAAAGGATGCAATTGCAGCGGATGCTACTTATATGGATTCTTCGGGCTTGGTAATAGCTAATCATTCCGGGCCGGCGGTGGCTATGAAGAAAGGACAAGACTTTTATCGTATATTAGGTCAGTTGGGAGGTTGAATGTGATGGAACCAAAGGTTTGCAAAAGTCGTGCGTACCACCAGAGATTCTTTCTTGCTCCCTCATTCTTTCGCTACGCCCGTCAAGTTAGCCGTCCGCGTCCCACGTCCTGAATCAGTACAATGAAGTTTGGCAGTCCCTATAGAGCCTAACTAGGCGATTGCAGCAGCGAAGCTGCTTTCCGTATCTGTCACCGCTTCGGTAGTCACGGTAGAGGCTACCCGTAATTGTTAATAATACACTCTTTTTTTTACAGTGGGCTTTGATACACACTGGAGACCATTACAAGAAGGTTTTGGATCTAGCAACTAATTCCTCAGAAACGTTCGGACTGTATGGATTCCATAACAAATAATACGTGAATGTCAAATCACTCGATACAGATATTAACATGTTTCAATTCACAAAAATCTGCACTTTGGCATAATTTCTGTTTTCTATAACAGAAGAGAAATTGATCATTTTTATTCCAACTCTGCCAACCCGATTACATTCGAATTCACATGAGGTTTGTATTGTCATAATCACCTCTAACATATAAGAGTGTCGTGGATGGACGATGGACTGACAAAGATTTTGGCCGAAACCAAATTAGGCTAAGTCGTCAATTAGTTAACTATGTGGGGTGGACTGGGATTAGGATTAGCAGGTCATGCCCGGCATTGCCATGGCTGATTCTGAGTTGCAAATCACAAGAAATAACGAAGGACTTATGAATCAAAGATTCAATCCAAACGAACAGGGAATTAATTTTTTTTTTTTACAAAAAATAAAGGATTTCAACCTGCTCATTGGTTTGGACTCTGAAGGTTAGGCGGTGTGCTATCGTTGCAACTTGCTCATTACGCCCTGTTGTTAAAATGTGGATCCGCGCTAGCATGAACCAAACAGTTGGGCAAAGTTTGACAAGTGATTCAAGCAAGACATGCCGCAGCAATGGCAGGGTAAATTCTTCTGTCCATTGCCAACCTGACCAACTCATGTCAATCTCAGACGAATAACCAAGTATGGACACGCCTTACGGGGTGAATGACGCCGCCACTGCGCTGTCTTTAGACAGCACCCTGGTTGATGAGGTAATATTAGGCTCAGACAATCTCTGCTTTGATCTTGTTGGGCTCGGCGAGGACTTTACTGAATCCAGTTGTCTTGACCAATCGTTATCTAATGATGTTGGACACCATTCAGGCATGAATGATCTATCCTTGGGATCAGAACTTGTCAATTTCGCTAGGGCCAGTTTAACACACCCCAATTCCATTGATTCGTCTGGCCCGGACGGTTCAGCAAGCGAAGACAGTCGGGCTAAGCCACCCCCCAAGATTGGCACCAGGTTTTCTAAAGAGGCAGTTTCTACTTTGAGGCGATGGATAGCCCTAAATGCCGAGGATCCATATCCAAACGAAGAAGAAAAGCAAATATTACAAGTCCAAACCAGTCTTAGCAAGACACAGGTTGAAACTTGGCTTGCAAATGCCAGACGACGAATCAAAAAGCAGCGGATCAGTCACCACCAGTTAGGCTCATCATCTCCTTCTACAAGCCCTGTTGGGATTCCTCCGAGACCAGGCACACCAGCCGTTGGGAGTACCGAGTCAAATACTACCCTCTTGCAAAGGTGGTATGATTCACCACCAGATGAGGAGCCAGCTGCAGCAGCAGATATAGCCCTCGCTTTGACATTAAGTCAAGCCGGTATTGTACCCTTTACCCTAACAGTCTTCTATTGATGGTTTTAATAGCTGATTCATGAAACACAGCAAACAATTGCAGCTTGGGAAATTCAAATGGTTTTGACTCGCATGAAGAGTTAGACCGTGGCTTTCACTTTATGAGAGGACATACAGCCCTCTCTCATTCAAGCCGGAGTTCCGTCTCTTCTGGTCACTCAAATGAGTCTTGGAGGTCGTCGAGACGTCTGAGGCTAAAGAAAATGAGCAGAGAGTCTCGTCGGAAATCTCGGTCGCATTCACAGCATAGAGGATTGGACGATAACCAATGTACTAACCAAAGAGTTAATCTAACGGCACCACCCAATCGCTTTCAGTGCACTTTCTGCACAGAATCATTTGGAAGCAAGCACGATTGGCAAAGACATGAAAACTCTCTTCATCTTCCTCGGCAGAGGTGGATATGCTCACCCCATGGAACCCGGACAGTTAATGAGAAGACTGCAGAAGTATGCTGTGCTTTCTGTGGTGAGACAGACCCGGACAATGTGCATATTAAGCAACATAACCCAGATAAATGTCGAGAAAGGAAATTTAGTAGGAAGGACCATCTGAAGCAACATTTGAGGCTTGTCCATAACACAACCCTCCAAGATTGGCTGGTAGAGAAATGGAAAGCTCCCCCGATACAAATCCGTTCAAAGTGTGGCTTTTGTGGGCTGGTCATGGAAACCTGGGAGTTTCGAGTTGACCATTTAGCCGATCATTTTAAAATAGGTCACACTATGGAGCTGTGGAAGGGAGATTGGGGATTTGACGATGAAGTCTTGAGTATGGTACAGAATGCCATCCCGCCATGTAAGAAGGTAACCTATGTTACTTCCGAGAGCCTTGCTAATTAATGGAAATTTAGACTTGATCAGAACTGAACGAAACACACCCTGCCCCTTCATGGCCAGTCAGGCTCCGGCTGAATCTCCAACGCATGCCCTTGGACTCATTCAGTCAGAACTATCCTGGTTCTTGCAAACCTACAACGACTCAGCCAAATGTATGCCAGATCAAGAAAAGATTCAACTTGAAGCCTGTCGAATCATATTTGCCGCAGAGGCAATGATGCAACATGACATGAAGGAATTCTCAAGTCAATCCTGGTTACGCGACCTTATCACATCACGAGTGGACATTGTCCACGAGGCAAAGTTTGGCCCAGTACGATCACACCCCGAAAGTGCTCTTCTTGTTCCTAAACTCCATTCCAAAAGGAACCTTTTTGAAGACTGCGCGCTCGAGTCCCAACTTCGACAACATGTCGAAAATGTTTGGTTATCGAGTCGAAAGATCCTCAATGATGCCGAGCTGCAATTTGAAGCTTGCAGAATTGTTTCGAGTCTGAATCCAAACCCTTTGGCTCCGTCACTTAGCATCATATCTAGCTGGTTAATTATGATGGTGAATTCATCAACAAATTGGTTAGCAGCATTTAGGCGTCGTGTTTACGGCCAGCTACTAGCGTCTGAACTGTCAACAAACCCCGGGTCTACTGCTTCTGCGTCCACCCAGCATGGGGAACCTGTTGATCTGTGTTCCCTGCAAAAAGAGGCTGTAGAAGTACCTCTACTGAGTGAGCACATAGATCCTCTTCAGTTATTGAACTTGGAACCGTATTACTGTCCGCGGGTTACTTCTGCACATCGCTCCACACCTCACCTTTCACTTGAGCAAGCTGGTCTGAATCCTGATACGAATCACCCTGAACAACTGCAATCAAGCACCCACTTGAGTTCTCATTCCTGGGTTACAACCGATCATATTTTTATCAGCGATGCAAACTTCCATTGTTGGTTATCACGAGAACTCGGACGTTGGGTAACCGCTACTATGTCGCCTAACAATCCAAACCGCCATAAGCCATCGGATGAAGAAATACGCCACCAAGCCCGCTGTATCTTATATGATGAGTAAGCGCCATGCGATTCCCCTATTACTTTTATTTAACCTAATGTTTAACAGTGATGATCCTTGGAATCCTACTGCAGCTGATAATGATGAATGGCTACAGCGATTTAAATCTGATTTTAGCATCTCTGATAGTCCTCCAAACTAGTGTTTCTTAATGTCTATTATAAATGGCGTATATGATAGAAAAGATCATATTTGGGCATATACAGAAGACAAGGATTGGTGTTGGTCAATTATTAAAAGAGGAGTTGATTGTCAGATGTCCACTTGTATTCTCATCCTAAGAATACCAATGTAAATTTAGAAATTGAAGACACCATGTCGGCATAATTTATAGATGCTCTCTGATAAATGGGTACACTCTCATGTAGAGTGATCAGATGTGTCTTACTGATGTTGGCCGATCATATTGCGACATTCTCTAAATTGGTACGCAATATCTCTTCTCATGCTTCCGCATAAAAATCCATATCAAGGACTGTCTAGATATCTTCACTCCTGATACAAAAGTGTATGTAAATAGAATTAATGTTACGGAACGCACCTGTGTATGAGACACGATATGCACTTGTCAAAAGGGAATTAGCGCTACCCGTTTTCAATTTGTCTACACTTCAGCAGGTGTTAATGAACACTCCAAGATAACGCTGTGGGGCATGATATAAAAGTGACGCCCAGATTGGGCGCAAATCGAAACGGCGTTTTTATTGCTAAAGGAAGTTGGTTCGTGGTGAAGAATTCACAGAATGCGGTATTCTTTCGCTTGTCATATGTGACCGCGAAACAAGAGGACTTGGAAAACGCGTTCAGGGTATTTAGAAACTGTGTTCTGGGAGAGGTTAGCCTTGAGTCCCGAATTTGAAATGCCGTCTCTGTGCGCAATCTTGTGCGTTCGTTATTCATCGATTACACCTGCAAAAAAACAGGGGTGTGGGTAAATTCTCTCACTTTCTATTTGACTATTTTGCATATTTGAAGTTCCAAAATCATTTGAAGGCAGCAAAAAGTGATTCCGCCCGGGATTGAACCGGGGACCTTCTCGGTGTTAACGAGATGCCATAACCAACTAGACCACAGAACCGAATACGATTTGTTGATGGGCGATCGCTTATGATTATTGAAATCTGCAAACCATATCGTTGGTTGAGATGAACAGGATCCAAGCAGTAAGAGGATTTTAGAATCTTGTAGCTTCGATCAAATCTAGAACATATGTACATATAACAAAAGGGTCCCAAAAAGCACTGTGGATCATCATTTCAATACAAGGTGCTGCTGCTAATATCTCTTCACCCTATCCCACATCACCATAACATCAATTCAATTAAACTTTCGTCAAAAAAAAAATGCATTAGTAGTCAATTTCACTGGAAGATTGATGAGCCTCGGATACTGCTTGATGAAAGACTCAAGTCTCTTTTTCCCAAATGGGTGGTGTTTGCTAGCACGAGGGTGCAGCGTTTCAGCATGAATTGACAATGGCTGAATCAGGTTAGGGTTAGCCTGTCTCTCTTCTCAAGCGAAAGGATAGCCAAATTGTGGCTAAAGTGTGGCGTAACGAGCGCTAGAGCACAATCTCGCCTCCCTGACCTTACCCTACACAACTATCTACATTCTTGCGAAAGCCCTTTAAAGGAGCTGCGGAGTATCAATATACTAGTATTAATATCTAAACTTATTTCACTTATCACCTATTTTCTTTTTTCTTTTTTTTTCTGTTGTTACTCTGTTTGGCTTTTCATAGATTTATGTTTATGCCTAGTTTTATAGCAAACAATAAGCTCAACAAGGAGTTCAAAGACTGGACGGCAAATCCACATTCGTACATTATGAATGCATAAAACAATACTTCATGTCCTATGAAATGGAGCGTATTATTTGTAGGCAGCCCGCATAATCATCTTAATACAGTCTAGGTCCTCGCGAGCATCTGCGGCCGACGTTTTCGGGCACTTCTTATTCGTCGCGCAAGAATAGAAATCCAGAAATTCCAGCGTGAAAGGGTCCTCGTAGGTCTTTCTCACTGTGCGCTCCTGGTAACCGTCGCCTTTGGCACTTTCGATCTTCTCCCTGACAGTCATGGTGACGGGAAGTCCCTTCACATATGGCGTGTCGTAATCGACGCGCACAATCTTTTCTCGAGAGTATATCTCGATGTGGCAGTCGAATCTGGGCACATCAATGATGCCTGACTCATACATGACGGGGAAGCCCTGGTACTGGAACAATACGTTCCAAATCGGCAATCCAAGGGATGCACCCATAACTTTGGATGGCATACCAACCATTTCCCGCAAAGCGGAGAAATCGTGAACGCCGAGTCTGAGAGGCGAACATTAAGTGTTAGCGATACATCCTCTAGCTTAACGTACGGGGATGGGCTAGTATAAAAGCATACCCTGTGAATAGTCTAAACAATGTCATTGACTCAGGTGTTGCTTCAATTCCAAATTCGTCAACAAGTGCTGCCTTGACCATCTCCTCTTCAGCTGAATGCATTTTTACAGCCCCTTGCTTCGAGTAATCGGTATATTTCTTAGGGAAAATGCCAGACTGATCGACAAACGAGCTGTTTTGGCCAATGATATCTTTCCAATATTAGCATATTTTCGACTCTGCTTGTAAAGCACTAACATACCTCTGACTCGAATGTACTCTATTTTTTCCATGCTTCCAACTTCCTCCAGGGCATCCAAAAATGCTTCAGCATACCGTCTTTGGTATCCTACAAAGACTCTCGCCTCCGACGTCTGCTCTGCGGCGATGATCGCATCAAGGTCACGATAATTTAATGCGAGTGGCTTCTCGACTAGCACATACTTGTTGTGTTGAAGCGCTAGGATGGCCTGCGCAGGATGGAATGCGTTGACATTGCAGATGACAATAACATCAGTATCAGGAGAAGCAATTAGCTCTTCAGGATTTGACGTCGTCTTGGGCGCTCCTCCAGCGACCTTTTTGCTGCAGTGCTCAAGCGCTTGCTGAGACACATCACAGATATAAGTGATGCGATAATATTTGGAGAGATTGTTCAGGACATGAATGTGGGATACCTATACGGGAGATTATCATTATCATCATGTAAGACCCAGATGAGATGCGATCTAAGACAAACCTGAGCAACCTCTCCCAAACCAATGATTCCCACTTTGAGAACTCTTTGAGATCCGTGACCGTTAGATGCTTTAGTCATGTTGGCGGGTGGGCTTAGCGCTGAATCCAGAATTTGTCTAAAGAAGGCTGATCAAAGTTGAATAGCTGGATCTCACTTGATATATTCATCTCCAGATAGAGGCAGATTCCAATGCATCCAACGGCATATAAATGAGTTATTCAATCATGAGAACGTATCATCTGCGTTTCGGAAGCCGCGTATCCGTTGGATAATGTCTCTATTCAACCTGGAACTTCACACCTAATTCCTGAAATCTTAAGCAGCCTGAAATGTTTGTTTCCGGAAATAGGTGATAAGCTAATTCAATGCAACGTCATCCTAAACGAGCGGCAGAACGGACCGTATTATGCTGGCGCGTAGATTTTCCAAAGTAGGGGTCACTGCAGGGGAAAAATCCTTCCATGGCCTGCTTTTCTTATTCTACGTTGATGATTTTATTGTCGGCTATACAAATATACGTACTGACTCGCACTATCAGCTCTAAGCCTCCAAGTCAGGGCCGCGCGTGTCGAAAATAAGACCCGGCGGCCTGATGTCCTCGGGCCGTGCGGGGCAGCACCCGGGAACCGGGAAGGATTGCGAAGGGTAAATTCAGCTTTTCGCGGCCGCTTGAATTGACTCTGGAGATTCAGCCGGAACTACTGAGTGAGCTTGCATTACACCTAAACTTTACATTCCCGCCATTGACTTTGGCTCCTATGCAAGATGGTTGAATTTTCTCCAAGCTTAATCTATTCTATCATCATTTTACACACTACTTTCCAAGATGACTGACATGAATGGAACGACTGCGCCATGGCGGGTCTATTTGTATGGCGCTGGGTCTATTGCATGGCGACATGGCGTCGCGGCGGAAAGCCTGGGGGATGATGTTCAGCTGTTTGCCGCTGACCCCTCAAAAGCTGCTCAAGAAGCATTTCTCGCCAAGTTCCCCAAAGCTACCGTCTATGCGGATGCTGAGGCCATGCTTGCCAGCTCCCCAGGGCAGCAGCGGGACATAGTCGTCATAGCCGTGCCTCCGTTCTTGCACCACGCCGCGACCCTTCTTGCTTTTCGATCTAAACGCCATGTCCTCTGCGAAAAGCCCCTGGCAACATCCGAAGCCGAAATGGCCGAGATGCTGGCCGCTAGTGATAGTGCCGGTCGCATCTTTGGAGAATGCAGCTTTCGCTATCTCGGAAACGAAGCGCTAGTCCGCGCCCGTCAATTGATCGAGACGGGCGGGATTGGCTCCGTTTACCACGCCCGCTTCATTAACCGCCAACCACGATCTCGTGCTGGCATCGAGTACCAACCTTCGAGCAGATGGTTTCTGGAAAAGGAAAAGTCTGGTGGGGGAACCATCTTCGACTGGGGCGTGTACGATCTGACCATGTTCTTCGACGTCCTCCGTCCCGTTGCTGCCACAGTCAATTACGCCTGGTTGGCCACGCCCACGACCGGCGCCGATCCATCCGAGCCTACGATTTCGGTGGAGACACACGCTGGTGCGTCTCTGACTTTGACATTGGACGATGGTACTGTCGTCCCATTTGATTGGGAGCGAGCGAGCGGGTTCCACGGAGACCCTCAAGTTGCTCTGAATGTCGACGGCACTACTGGAGGGCTGACGTGGGAATGGGTCCCTACTTTTGACTACAAGGACGAAGTTGATGAGATTAAGGAAGGCTTCAGACTCGTGCACTATGTGGATATTGATGGTAAGGTTAGTGCAAAGGAAGTGAAGTTCCCTGCATTCGGGTGGGAGGATGCAAACCGACGTCCTTTTCTCTCATTTGTTGACTTGATTGAGGGCCGCGACAGTGTAGCTCTTTCTAGGAGCAGGCTAGAGTTTAACTTCGGGGTGGTATCGGCCATTTACAAATGTGCCGCTGAGGGCAAACCCGTCCATGTCCAGCTAAAGTAAGGTCATGACATGACAAGGTTGATGAAGAAGTATAAGCATAATTCTCAGGATGATATTTGATAATCAATTCATTACATAAGTTTCTACATCATATGATCTTCTATGACGTCGAATCTGTGCCATAGAAAATGATCGAAGAGTATCCAAGCGCCTGGTGAGGATTTATTTCACATGCTGAGGTCTCGGTACCACGAGTTAATTCAAGCGTGTAGACTTGTTTTGATCCAGGATTTCTATCTGTCTCCCAATAAAACCTCCAAAATAAACTAATAAAAATAGCCACAGTTGACGAATCAGTGTAGATACAATCTTGTGTTACGCCTTGACATTGTGGTAAAGTGGAATAGCTATGAAGAACGTTGGCGGATGGGTGATGGATTTTCGTACACATCCCTTGAAACATTTATCAAATTACCCGACTTTTCAACGGGATTGACCGAGTCCCATTTCCTTCTTCTTGTCCTCCCCAATATAAGAAGCGGCTGATATACTTGTGATCACAGTCTCTCTGCAGACGTCTCTGGTTCTACCTTTTCACTTTCTCCCGTGGCAACTGTCTGCGATGTTTCTTCAGGATCAGCCTTGGCCTTGGAGGTGCGAAATCGGAATCCAGCATCCTTCCATCGGTCCCCAAAGCCATATGCTGGATGGCAGATAGTTAAGCTTATGCATGCTAGTATAACCATGACTCCATCCAGGATCATAAACTCAACTTCTCTGTTAGCAAGTTTGCCCGAGAACCCCTCACTAAGCTCGACCGACCGAAAGACGGTTCGAATAAACAAACATGCTGTTGCGCTAAATAATGCTTTTTTTTTTGGTTGTCAGCTTTATAGAAGCATAAAAGAAAGTTAGATCCTTGAATCATACCAAAGAGGAAAATCTTGAATCTTTTGCTGTTGACAAGGTCGGTGAATTCAGGATTGCGCAGGTCTGGGTTCTTCTTTACTCGCCAAAAGAACTCGAGACTGCAAGCGGAAAAAGCAAACAGACAAGCGACCTGAATTGAGAGACCTGCGACAAGAATATTTGTTCCCACGTCGATCTAAAGTGCCAAAGTGTCAGTATAGGCTTGAGAACAACGAAATTTCGACGTGGGCTAATGGATTGTGAGTAGTACCATGTATTGATTGGTCAGAGGCGTCGACGCAGCAATACCTCCGCCGACGGCCTGAACAACAAGACTGATGATGTCGCATCCCAAGAAAAATGTCATGTAGGTTCGAGGCTTGATACGGCTGATGGCCTCTCCGTGAACCACGACAATTCGCCCGAGAGTGAGATAGATTGCGGCCGCGATGAAGACAGGTCCGATAGTCAGAGTGATAAGGTACCACAAGAAATAGTCTCGACTGAACGGGTTCCCATTCAACAGTACCCGGGAGACGTAGCCAACGGTTTCCGTCAGTAAACCAAGGCACATAGTTATCATGAAGTCTCTAATCTTGTGCCTTATGCCGAGATAGAGTTGACAGATCCCTAGTACGGCCATAATGGCTAGGAAGAGAGCATTTCCTGGAACACTGGGCCGGTAGTGAATGTAGCCCCATTGTTCTACGGAGCATGTGTCCAGGGTGCAGACGAAACCTTCAATGTAGCCATCGGGGGCCGACATTTTGAGCCGAGTTTCTGAAAACGCGGGGGCTTGGGTGAACAGGAGAAGTTAGTTGCAGCGAAAAGGATTTATCTCCCGATTGCCAGTATTTAAAACCATCAATACGTCAACAGCCAAGTTGCTTGAGAAAGCAAAGTGGTATTACCACCGTATTCGAAATTTGCGCAAGACTTTGTTGGCTCATTTGTTTGCTTCATTGTTGGTCAGGTCACTGTGGTGGGAGCTGTGTTGGGTCGCCGTCAACTCCGAGACGCGACTGAGGTCTCTTCTTCGGCTGGCTTCCCTTAGTTCCGGCCGTTCAATCCGGGGCTGCATGATTATGTGTGTAGGCCGGATCAGATCTAGTGCTTGAGCCGCTGTTGGTCGCGCGGCTAATTTGGCTAAATGACACCCACCCCACCCCTTCATAGAGATTGGACCATTTCCCTTGAGTTGTACTCGGTAAGCGAAGCTGGAGGCATGGGGCTGCGTCCCGGATGGATGTAAGAAACATGGGGGTCTCTTAGAACCAGCCTATTGGGTGCTGTACCGAATCATAGGGTGAAGGTGGAGCGGAGCCCCTTAGATCCATTTGATCTCAACGTCGCGCCGCCACAAAGCTTGCCGCCTCTAGGCTGGAGGCCTATCACGCTGTGCCGCCCGGCGTAAGCATCTACATATCCGCTCTCCAACACCATCATATACGAATACTGCGCATCCTCCACGCAGTTAGAATGAGTGGTGTTGCCATTGGGGGCGGATTCGAAAAACGAAGTTGGAGTGTACGACATGGTTCGGAATTTTCGGGATCAACCTGCGGCAAGAATACTATCTATCGTCTTGAAGGATTCACGACAGGCTTCACAACATGGATATTTCGTCTGACTACTGGATCACGAATATTTCAATATCCCAATATGAATCTCACTGCTTATCAACACATCTTAACCGTAGGAGGCGAAGTAGGTGTCCATCTCACGGATCCTTTGCCCGTGTCCCAGCAAATGGAATTCTCCGGATGCTGACGCGTCCGGCCATCACGGATTGATTTCATGTTGTAGGAATTAGCTATCCGACAGGAACTGTCGGTCCTAGTTCCAACCGGCACGCGCTTGCCATTCTTGTGCGTGGCGTCGAGCTGAAGTTCAACATGGATGATGAGATTCCAACTGCTACATGATAGTAATGGATGAATTCATATCTAGATAATCTCTAGATTTTATTAAATAGTCGTCTTCTCATGCGTAAAATTCTCCGTAGCATTTTTTTCGCTCAAAGAAAACCAAGCGATAAATAATTTTGGCCTGCTGCCGTCTTAATTCTTAAAATCTGTTTCCAAATATCTCTCTCGGAACTGTTTCTTGGTTGCGAACATGACAGAGTCAAGTCCCAGTCCAATTGCCATCATTGGCATGGCATGTCGTCTACCAGGTGGTTCAGACAACCCAGACAAGCTCTGGGACATGCTTTCTCAAGGACGAAGTGGATGGCGTGAGATTCCTGCAGACAGATGGAACAAAGATTCGTTCTATCACCCAGATCCTGAAGCCAAGGAGGCTGTCAACTTCAAAGGTCTTTACTTCTTGGATCAAGACATCACCGCTTTTGATGCACGGTTTTTCAATATTCACCCTCATGAGGCTCACTGTCTTGATCCACAACAACGACTCTTGCTAGAGACGACATACGAGGCGCTCGAGAATGCTGGGCAGACGATTGCGGGAATTAAAGGCTCTGATACATCTGTTCATGTTGGTGCCTATGCTACTGAGTAAGTACTTCTTTTTTTGTGTCCCATGGAAGCAGGTTATTATTATGTGAAGAAACAATACAACCCATGTTGCCCCACACTACGATTTTAGGCTAACTTCTGGCATTACAGCTTTGAACGTATGGGTTACAAGGATATGGCAAGAACGCCAAAGGCCCACATGATTGGCACCGGGATTGCCATCCTTTCTAACAGGATATCGTATGTCTTTGATCTCAAGGGCCCTTCTAGCACAGTGGACACTGGGTGCTCAGGGAGCATGGTGGCCTTACATCAGGCTTGCCTTGGGCTTCGAGCAAGGGAATCAAAAATGGCAATTGTTGCCGGCACCCAATTGGTTCTCACCCCTGATCAGATCATCCCCATGAGCAGTGTCGGGTAGGTACACACGTGATTCGTATTATGCACATGGGCTAATTACATCGATTTAGCATGTCAAACCCGGATGGTAAATGTTACGTCTTTGATAGCCGCGGTTCTGGATACGCAAGAGGCGAAGGCGTTGTCAGCTTTATTCTGAAGCGTCTTGATGATGCTGTTAAGGACGGTGACAAAATACATGCCATCATCAGGAACTCTGGCTTGAACCAAGATGGCAAGACAGCAGGCCTGACGCTTCCGAACCCCGTGTCTCAAGCAAATCTTATACGGCAAGTATATAAAAATGCCGGCCTTGACCCCGCAGATACCGTATATGTTGAAGCGCACGGAACAGGAACCCAAGCTGGTATGGAGCCATCTTTCCCTCCTTATCTTTTCACTGAACCCACTCTAAACATTTGCAGGTGATAATGCAGAGATATCATCCATTGCGGAAGCGTTCTGCACCGAAACTCAGCGTGAGGATGGCCTCTATGTTGGCTCTATTAAGTCAAATATTGGCCATCTGGAAGCTTCGAGTGGTGTCGCAGGGTTGCTCAAGGCAATCCTAGTCTTGAAGCACGGGGCAATCCCACCAAACATTGACTTCATCAAGCCCAAGCCTACCCTGAAACTTGAGGAGCGGAAGATAAAGGTATGAATTATGCATGAAGGCCATCTTCTTCGCTGTATTGATGCTAATAATCTACCACAAAGATTGCCACTGAAATGGTTCCTCTTCCCTCGTCAACTGGCCCCGGACGGGTATCCATCAATTCATACGGCTATGGTGGAACTAACGGCCATGTAATTTTAGAAGCTCCTCCCAACTACGAGACCCAGAGAAAAGCTCCAGTTTCGACGTCAAATGGTACCAACGGTCATGCAGAGGAAACAACCGAGTCAATGCAAGAAAAGGCCCTCGATGACTCCAAAACTAATGGAGTCAACGGGACCAACAAGACCAATGGAGTTAACGGCACCAAAGCGACTAATGGGACTAATGGGGTGAATGGCACCATTGGAATCAACAAAACTAATGGCACCAACGGACACCACAGCACTAATGGCACCAACGGTACCAACGGCACCAACGGGAATCACTATACTAATGGGACCAACGGAGTCAATGAAGGCCAGACGGACCATAAGGTCATGAACGGGAAGAAAGATGATGCACAGAGCCCTCAGCTCTTTGTCTTGTCAGCGCGGTCTGAAGCTTCCTTGCAAACCATGGTGTCCAATCTGCAAACATGGGTTTCTTCTCACAAGGATGCTGCATCTTTCTCTGACCTTGCTTATACTCTCTCGACACGCCGGTCAGGAATGCATTTTCGTTTTAGTGCGGCAGCGGCCAGCCATGACCAGCTCATCACTCTGCTTGACCAGAAACCTCGCATCACTAGGGTCGCGACTGGCTTCCGCTCCGTCTTTCTCTTCACGGGTCAAGGTGCACAGTGGCATGCCATGGGTCGAGAGCTTACCGTGAGCCAGCCAGTTTTCAGAGAGTCGATGCTCCTGTCTGACAAGATTCTAAAAGAGCTTGGGTCAGAATGGAGCTTGATCGAAGAGCTTTCCAAAGATGAGGATAGCTCGCGAGTTGGGCAGGCTGAAATATCTCAGCCATCTACCACTGCTATCCAGATCGCATTAGTGGACCTTCTCAAGAGCTTCCATATTTTCCCCAATTATGTCCTCGGTCACAGTAGCGGTGAAATCGCTGCCGCTTATGCTGCAGAGGCACTAGACCACGAAACAGCGCTCGAGATCTCATACAGGCGGGGTTTCATGTCACAAGCCTGTGCACGTGTAATTTCGAACAAGGGTGCCATGATGGCTGTTGGTTTAGGTGAACACGATGTGAAGAGATACATTGACCAGACTAGGACGGGCCTGATTTGTGTTGCCTGCGTCAACTCACCCGTCAGCACAACCATCTCAGGAGATGAGGTTGCTATTGATGAGCTGAAGCAGATTCTTGATGAAGAATCCATCTTCAACCGCAAGTTGAAGGTCGACACAGCCTATCACTCTCATCACATGAAGAAGGTCGCAGCCTTGTATCTCGAGTCTATCGCGCACATCAAGGCGCGCAAACCAAAATCTGACATCAAGTTCTATTCTTCTGTAGCCGTTGCACAGAAGACGGATGATTTCAATGCCCAGTACTGGGTCGACAACCTGGTATCACCAGTTCGTTTTGGCAACGCTCTGGAACTCCTCTGTCGCGAGGAGCTCGTGGGTATCGAGCCGGCACCGCTTACCCTGTTCACCGAGGTCGGTCCACACGGTGCCTTAGCTGGCCCTGTTAGACAGACTATCAAAGGCCTCAACTCTGCCAGCTTCAAATCCAACTACCTTACCACTCTTGTGCGGGGCCGTGATGCCGTCATTAGCCTTTTGGAAACAGCAGGCAAGACTTTTGAGCTAGGGTATCCAGTGTCGTTAGAAGCAACACTGGGAGGACAAGATGGAAGAAAACCTACCTTGGTTGATGATCTTGCCCCATACCCTTGGGATCACTCTACGAGCTATCTTTATGAATCGAACCTCAGCAAACAGCATCGCTTCCGCGAGCACCCGCCACATGATCTTTTGGGCTTACGAGTACCCGGAACTACAATCCAGGAGCCTACTTGGCGCAATTTTCTTGGCGTCGACAGCCTTCCGTGGCTAAGTGATCATGTTGTCGATGGCTTTGCCATTTATCCCGCCTCAGGTTATCTCTGCATGGCTATAGAAGCGGTGCGTCAAATAAGCATCGATAGACACATCCAGGGTGTCATCTCTCAAGTGCACCTCAGAAATATAACATTCTCTAAATCAATCATAATACCAGAGCGACGGACGGATGGATTGACGTCTGATGTCGAAGTCCTCCTCACCTTGAGACCCACAAAGCATTTGACAGATCGCACATGGGAAACCTTTCGTATCATGGCTCTGTCTCCGGAGGATGAATGGCATCAACATTGCTCAGGAGATGTCATGGTTGAGTGGGCCTCTAAAGAGGACGAAGTCGAGGGCATCCGAGAAGACAAGATGACAACCTCGAGCCGCCTCAAGATCCTTCAAGACGTCACGAATGGATGCGACACAGAATATAGCGGCCAAGACCTATACAAGAGCTTTGTTGAGAATGGGAATGTATATGGTCCTATCTTCACAGGTATTCAATCAGCACGGATTGGCTCGCATGGGGTTATCGCAGATATCAGCGTCCCCGATGTGGCGAGCGTGATGCCTCGAAAGTACCAGCAACCACATATTATCCACCCAGCTTCGCTTGATGCTGTTTTCCAGCCGGGAATTCCCCTGTACCGGAGAAGCATTGGTAACGGCCCCGTGATGCCTACAAGCATAGACGAGTTGACCATCAATTGCAATATTGGCAGCAAACCCGGTACCAAATGGGTTACGGCCACCACCATGAGCCAAAAGGGCTTTAGATTTGCTAGCATGGAAATTATGGTGTTTGAACAGATGGCCGAAGGTGCGCCACTGGTACCAGTCATCAATATCCACAGAGGATCTCTTCGAGGGATTGGTGAAGCCCCAGTTGACGAGACCACACTTCCGTTTAACCGCAAGATGAGCTATGCTCTAGAATGGCAACCTGATATTGATCTTCTTACACTTGAGAAGGCTAGTGAAAAGGCGGAGCTGGTCGACTATCTTCAACTTGTTGCCTTCAAGCAGCCACATGTGAAGATTTTGGAACTGGGCTCTGGAAATGCAGGTGACGTTGCATTACCCTTGCTCCAGGCACTTGAGCGTCCACAAGGGTTATTACTCGACCGATATTGCTACACTGAAACGCACAGTGAAACCTTGGAGGAAGGAAAGAAGGCTCTTCAAAAGTGGTCAGATCGTGCCGATAGCAAAATTCTTGATATTTCGAAGGATCTTGTTCAACAAGGCTTTCAAGAAGGCACCTACGACCTCATCATCTCTTCAGACGGTCTTCGTGCGATAGACTCTGTAGATGACAGTTTGGCAAACATCCGAAATTTACTCAAGCCTAGCGGAAGACTGGTCCTCGGCGCACTCCCAAATATAAATGGGCATGATGACATTACTCACTCATCAGAGGGCGACTTGCATGTACGCCTTGGGCGACACGGCTTCCAGAGTGTGACACCCGAACATAATAGCGCTGTTTTTGGATCCTACATGGTTTCCGCCACAGGCACTGATGCACAGTCTGCCTCACAGGAAAACTTCCCTCCCATCCACATTATCTCCCAGTCCCGGTCAGACGAGGAGTTTGTGTCTCTCGCTGATTCAGTAACGATACAGATGACTAGCCGAGGATTTCCCTGCACTTCCAGCGACTGGTCATCTGAGCCGGTCGACGCTGAAGCAATATACATCGTCCTTGATAACGCAGATGATCCAGTACTTGCTTCGCCAACGGCTGACAAGTTCACGCAAATTGTCTCGCTCGTCACGAAAGCCAAGAGTGTGTTATGGATCAGCTGTCAAGCACGTGGCGCTGATGTACACAACCCAAGCAAGGGCATGATCAATGGCCTCGCTAGAGTGGTGCGACGAGAAAATGCGGGAATGCGACTCGTCACTGTCAATGTACAAGATGATGTCATGTCAAGCCCAGGAACCATGGTCTCTTGGATTTGGGACATATTTACAAGGTCCTTTGCCACCCCTATCAGCGTATCACGATCTGATGAGGATGAGTACATTTTCAGCGAGGGCCAGGTCCTCATTCCTAGAGTCCATGCTGATGACAAGTTCAATGACTGGGTGAAGAGGGCCACTTATACTCAAGACATGGAAAATGGATCTTTCCAGCAACCAGATCGACCACTGAGACTGGAGGTTGAAACGCCCGGGCTTCTAAGCAGTCTTCGGTTCGTGGATGACGAAACGCACTCAAAGCCCCTTGGACCGTTTGAGCTGGAGCTTGAGGCCAAGGCCTACGGTGTCAACTTCAAGGACGTCTTCATCGCCATGGGACAGATGGTACCTGGTGTCACCATGGCAGGTGAGTGTGCCGGCAACGTTCGTAAGGTAGGCTCTGGTCTCAAGAACCAGTTCAGCGTCGGAGATCGCGTATGTGGTATATTCGCCGAGCCCTTCTCGAGTTACCCACGGGTCAACGGCACCTTCAGCTCGCATCTTCCAGAGACCATGCCTTTCTCTGTCGGTGCATCCGTCCCTGTCATTTTCTGCACGGCGTACCACTGCATCGTCGAAGTTGCTCGCCTCCAACCTGGACAGACTATCCTGATTCATGCCGCTTCTGGTGGTGTCGGTCAGGCAGCCATCCAGCTCGCTCAAAACATTGGAGCCGAGATCTTCTGCACTGTGGGAAGCAGTGCAAAGCGTCAGCTACTCATTGATACTTTCAACATCCCGCCAAGCCACATCTTCTCGTCTAGGAAACAAACGTTCAAGCAGGGCATCCTGCGGCTCACTGACAACAAGGGTGTCGACTGCGTACTGAATTCGTTATCTGGCGAATCGCTTCATGACTCATTCGCAGTTCTTGCACCCCTTGGCACCTTTGTTGAGATCGGAAAGTCTGATATATATCGTAAGAACGAAATCAGCATGGTTCCCTTCGACAATAGCGTCACATTTGCCGCGGTAGACTTGACAGTCTTGGCCCGGCTTAAACCAGTCAAGATGAGAGAGATACTCGACAAAGTACTGTCCATGTTTGAAAACGGTATTTTACAGCCCGTGGCGCCAATTACAACTATGCCCATGGGCAATATCGAAGAGGCTTTCCGTTTGATCCAGTCCCGAAAGCATACTGGTAAGGTTGTTCTTGTTTGCGACGATGAGACACAAGTACGTTTAACTGTGGCGCGCCCCAAACCTCTCTGTCTAGAGAAGAATGGCACTTATGTCATCTCTGGGGGTCTTGGAGACCTCGGAAGAAGAATTGCTAGGCACTTAGCTCTCTGTGGTGCAGGACATGTGGTGACGCTATCTCGGCGGAAGCTCCAGGAAGCAGATCAACTGGCCTTCCAAGACGAACTGCGTGCCTTAGGATCGGAGCTACACGTGATTGGCTGCGATGTTACCGATGAGGAGTCAGTCAGAGCTGCTGCTGCGGAGTGTTCGGCAAATCTCCCCCAAGTAAAGGGCATCATCCATGCAGGAATGGTTCTAAGGGTATGCTTCCTTCACAAACTACAATTTCTATGTAACTAATGATATCTCCAGGACCACCCTTTCGAAATCATGTCTCTCGAAGACTATATGACCGCCATCAAGCCCAAGGTTCAAGGAACTCGGAACCTTGATAACGCTTTCGGAGCTGCTGACTCCCTCGACTTCTTCATCATGTTATCATCTGTTACCGCCATTCTTGGAAAGTCTGGGCAATCCAACTACTCAGTTGGAAACGCCTATCAGGATGCTTTCGCTCACAGCAAAATGACATCTAGGTGCAGATATATCGCTTTGAACCTGGGTGCAGTCGATGGCTCACTAGCAATCACATCACTCCCTGCTGCGCAACAGGATGTGATGCGACGGGGATCAGTTCTGATGTCCTTCGAAGAAGTATTCACGGTCTTGAGCTACGCCATGGGCTCACAGGCAAATCAGGATGGCCTTCACCAGTTAATCCTTGGATTTGACCGACAGTCAATGGAGGCGGTGCATGACGAGACCGCCCTTGCCAACCCCATGTTCAGCCAGATTCCTTATTTAGGGGAGAAAGGTGAAACAACAAAGGAGGCTAACACCGACATTGGAAAGTTGCTTCAACAAGCAACTACACTCGAGGAAGCCGAAAGCATCGTTGTTCGTGGCATTTGTGAGCGATTTGCCATGTTTACCGCCGCTCCCGTCGAGGACATCAGTCCAGATGTTTCGATGGAGACTTTTGGTCTCGATTCTCTTGTGGCGATAGAGTTGAAAAACTTCCTTGTACGGACCTTTCAGACAACACTACAAACATCCGAAGTCATAGATGCTCCCAACATCGCTATACTAGCCAAGACTATCACTCTCAGGTCCAAGCTCGTCTCTCTAGACACAGAAGCGGCCGTCTCCGAAAAGGAAGATAGCAGCGCCATCGAAAAGGCCGTGAAGCCGACAATCGAAAGTGCAACTCCTGCTGCTAATCACAACTTCCACTGCTGCAAAGCTTCGAAGACGCTGAATAAACTTCCCCTGGTTGATTTTGACACAATGCTCGATGACTACCTCGAAAAGTCAAGGATGTTCTTCTCCCCAGAGGAATTCCAAACCATAGAGAGGGATGTGGTGGAGTTCAGAAATCCCGGAAGTTTGGGTCGAAAGTATTACGATTGCCTTTATGAGAAGGCTCACGATCCCAAGATTGAGAATTGGCAGGAAAATTACTTCCTACAGAGCATGTACCTTCAGAGACGCATGCCGCTAGCACCATTCAACAACTTCATGGCTTTCCACCCGCTTGGCGAGATGGGACATACTCAAGCGGAACGTGCAGCTATGATTGCCAGCATTGCCTTCCAATGCAAGCAGGATCTCGAGGCCGATCGATGGGAGCCCATGGCATACATGTTCACGGCCAATTGCACCGACCTTTGGCAGTACATCTTCAACACCGCTCGTCTTCCTGGCGTTCCCTTTGATCGCATGGCAAAATTCCCCGGAAATGACTACATGGCGGTTCTTCATCGTGGACACATCTTCAAAGTTATGCTCAAAGATGGAGAAGAGAATGTGTCCGTTGAGGTGCTAACCAAGATGTTCAATGCCCTCTTGAGTCGCGAAAACGTTGAGGATAACTGGACAAGCATTCTTGGTACTGACGATCGCACTTCCTGGGCTGAGGTAAGTTTCCCCCACACTAGTCTTTCGTGATGCTTGCTTTGTGCTCTTGCTGACTGTTTAACACACGACAGAGCCGGGAAGCTCTCATAGAATTTGATGCGGCCAACAAAGAAACCATAGACATGGTAGAAGCTGCTGCTTTCCTTGTTTGTCTCGACGAGACAGAACCTATCAGTGCAGAAGACAGAATCAGAGATATGATGATGCTCAATGGTTTTAACCGATGGGTTGACAAGTCCATTGCGTTTGTGGTGTGCAAAAACGCCACGTCTGGCACATATGTCGAGCACACTTGTATTGATGTCAGTCTTACCTCCCCTTCCATCTATCCCTTTCGACACTAGAAAACTGATTTTTCATAGGCAATGACTCTCTTCGTAATGCAGACTGCTGTCGTCAAAGGTATACTGACCTACAAGCCAGTGCGGCATGTTAATGGACACACAAATGGCATTGTTGAACTACCTAAAGAGTTCACGCTCAAGACCACACCAGCCTTGGATGAACGCATCCGCCATGTGCGGCAGCGATTTGCGGAGGAAATTACAAAATTCGGATACAGAGATGTTGTACTCGCCGAGTTTGGAAAGGACATACTATTAGATCGCCATCTTCCCATTAAAGGCATCTACGACCTGATGGGTTTGCTCGCCAACTATTACTACTACGGCTACAACGCCCAGTCCTGGGAAGCAGTCTCCATGTCTCATTACCACAAAGGTCGGCCTGATATCGTGCAAGTCAACACACCCATCACTGCACACTTTTGCACCATAGCAGATGACGAGAATCTACCAGCTCGTGAGCGGTTTGAGTTGATGATTGAGGCCGCCAATGCCAGAAACCAGACCATCAAGGATGCATTTATGGGTCGTTGCTACCAGCGCACATTCAGGGCTCTTGAGATCTGCGCGGATGAGGCCGGAGAAGTACCCGATCTCTTCAAGAATCCGCTCTACGAACAGACCGTGGAACCAGATCAAATGTTTTCAAATACGGATGGTCTTTCTCCAGAGTCTTGTTTCATCATGCAGAATCCGAAGAGGTTCTGGATGACGTACTATGTCACTGATAAAGGGTGAGCAATAATTCGTTCCTAACGATATCTTCTAAAAGAAGCTAACCATTTTGTTTTCCTTTAGAGCACATTTCTCGGTTGTCACTGGCAAGGAAGAGGTTATTGCATGGGCAGATTGTTTACAGCGTGCTTCGTTGGTGATGAAGAAATTGATAGATGCGGTGTGAGATGTAATCTGCTTCTTCCTGATTATTCATAGCATGTTTTGTATTCTACGACAGAGTTATATCTCTTTAAAATTCAATTTATTTTTGTATTCTGAGACTTTGGGGGCAATAAAGTATCATGTCAGGTGCATGTATTGTTTTTCTTTGCGTATACACCAGACCAGCTGTCAAGAAATGTACCATTCAGGTTATTACGGGTCAGCGCCACTTACACATAGCCGGTCAATTTCCTTCTCTGTTGGACTGGCCTGGGCGTACAAATGATACACTGAGTTAACGCAGAGTAAAATCCTAGATGATGCGTTTAATATACAGCTCCGCATTCAAAGTTCTAAACTCTGTCTATACAACTTTTTCATTCTGTCCCGCATCTGAGGACGAAATTCCAGGCGTATCGATAGTTACTACTCCTTCAACATCATTGTCCTGTTGCAGCCGATCGTCCGGAATCCATCGCCTCTGCATCCCAAAACTCAGAATCAGGGACATGCCAGCGACAACAATAGGCAAGATGAAAGCCCTGGATACCGCGTAACCGAAGGCCCTCCGGACCAGCGGCAACAAAGCCGCCGGTACCGCATTCTTCAAGTCCGATGCGCCCGCATGCTGTATAGCGTTGACGTCAACCCCTTCTGGGGCTTCCGCGAGCCGTCGAAGGAGCTCCACAGAGAAGAGGTTGGACGCGACGCTAAGGCCCACCGCGCCGCCCAATAAGCGAAAGAAAACCACCAAAGCACACGCGATCGGCATAGCCTCGTCAGGGAGAACCACCTGTACTGCGATAAAGGGGACTTGTTCTGCGAGCCCGATGCCCGCG
Organism: Calonectria montana; assembly: GCA_022606435.1. Lineage (NCBI taxonomy): Eukaryota > Fungi > Ascomycota > Sordariomycetes > Hypocreales > Nectriaceae > Calonectria > Calonectria montana. The sequence goes on from JAIZZI010000004.1 coordinate 5,558,900, forward strand.
CCGCTAATGATCTGGAAGCCTAGCCATTTCCCAATTGTTGAATCTATGTCCAATTCATGGAGCAGCACACAGCCGGCGATCAAGATGCTAGACCCCAACCACATGTAGGGGACGTAGTAACCCTTGGAGCTGATACATGCGCCCGTGATGATGATGGAGATGCTGCACGGGATTCCGTATGCAAGACAGCGTACCCCCGATGTGACCGCGTTCGTCCCCAATACAGCCTGGAAATAGAAGGCCAGGTAGTACATGTGCGTATTGTGCGCCATGGACATGAGCATATTGAAGACACAACTGATGGCCACTGTACGCTGTGAGAGGATCTTGATTGGAATGGTAGCTCTGTTTTTTGTTTTGGTCTCGTCAGCCACCTTGTATCTCCATTCATGTTCGGAAAGTACTTCCTTACTCTTCTTTCTTCCGTATCTGTAGCCATACGAATGCCGATATGAGTATTCCAAATACCACAATACATGCGTAGACCCTAGGGTCAGACCATGGGTATCTACTCCCTCCCCATTGCAGTGCGAAGAAGAGTGTCAACAGACCTACAATGAGCAAGAAACCACCAAAGAGATCCAATTTCTTCACCTTCTCCCGCAGTGAGAGTCTTCCGTTAATTGGTGTCTTTGCTTTCAAGATTTTGTATGCGATCCCAAACGTAACAACTCCAAACGCTGCACGAGCGATTAGACAGGGTTTCTTTAGATGCTGGCAACAGAGCACTTACGCAGGTTGATCCTATTGCTCATTAGATTTCCGGTGTCATTTCCAGATATCTTCATCAAAGAATTCCATACCAGAAGCAGAACCGCCAAGTAAGTCGAGGAGTATCCGTAATGAGTCCTCCAAGAGTCGGTCCCAGCACCCCGGCAATGCCGTACATGCTCGTCACAAGAGCCATCCCAAACGGCCTAGCCCGCAGAGGAACCGATCTTCCATATACTGCCAGACTCCCACAGAGCAGCCCAGCAGCGCCTGTCCCAGATATGACTCTTCCGGTGATCAATGCTGCCGAGTTCGGTGAGGCTGCACATAAAATCGAACCCACCTCAACTTTGCGGAAAGAATATCAGACGCACATACACATATCCGCAATTTCATGAGATAGATAACTCACATAATATGATGGAGAATAAGTAGAGAAACCTAGCGGAGAACAAGGTGTACAGACGACCGAAAGTAGGCTGAAATGCCATTTCTGTTAGTAGATATGCGCTACCGTACCATGGTACATCGTCCAGTCGATTAAAATCACTGGTTATCTTAGGAATAGCCGTCGCTAAATATTATGAGCTATGGTTTTTTATTTTGAATAAGCATACGCTTCAGTATTTTTACCTAGGATACTTCCATCTATAGCGATCATAAAGGTGGCAACAGTGAATACTGTTGACAGTAGTGCCAGTTCCCGTGGTGTCGCGTATTGATGAGTCGTAGCTTCATCACTAGTAGTCGTCTCGTCACTAGTTGTCGTCTGTGGAATAGTTTTGTTGCTTTCAGGATCTATTGGACAGTCTCTGGTCTTTGTATTAACATGATTCTCCTCATCATTGTTGTTATCGGCTGCGTTGATGTCGATATTTGATCCAGGCTGGGCGCTAATCTCTAAACTGTCTCTTCTATCCGGCATCGTGTTGATTGGAGAAATTATTCCCAAGTAGTCAGACGAACATTTGGAGTTGGAAATCGTGATAAGAATGTTTTTGGCAGATAAATATGGCCTTTACTGCGAAGCAGAAGGTGTATACACTTTTTCTAAATATTATTTAGAAGTATAGTCTTTCGATATTGATGACGAGTAGTATTCATTCCGACGCGGCCGAGGTTAGATAGACCCTGCCTTCAGTGCAGGTTGTCGCAGTTTAGGCCTTCAGGGTCTTTCGTCACTAAGGGCCCTTTCATTCGCTTACAAGATGCAGCTACCGCCAAGTCGTAACACAACTAGCGCATGTCATGGCGTATCATGCATGTAAGACTGAGATCCTACCGACTGCGCCGCACTACGCCGCTGCAATGTTGCGGGAACGGCACCGTCGGCCCAGACAGCACGGCTGATATGCATAGCCTAAATTCGGCGGTTCACCTATTTGTCCCGCCGCCCCCAACATAATCTCACTAAAAATCAAATCTTGTCTAGCGTTTTGTTCCAATAGTAATTGATAGACCAGCTGCACCCCTTGCACCCCGGGACGCGTCCCGTGATGTGGTACGATCCGCTCGCTAGCAGTAGCCCCTGGGTATCGGGGCTATGCTTGCTCACTAGAGCTTGGCGTGGGATTCAAGATGATATTTCAACCATACATTATTGCTGCATCTCAAAGAGATATGTCAATAAAACCCCCCGCCATATTTATGATGAAGGCTTTGAAAGCATAGATGTTAGTGGATCTCTCAATACATCAACATGATCCCATCCAATATTCTCATTGCGCTTTGCGCACCAACTTTGGCATGGGCTGCAGCTGTCTCCAAGAACTGCAAAACCTTTCCAGGCGGTAAAGGGTGGCCGTCAAGCCAGGAGTGGTCTCAACTTAACAGGACCCTTGACAGCAGGCTCCTCAAACCAGAATTACCTGGTGGTGTCTGTCATAAAGAGCAACCCAACTACAATGCAGACCAATGCCCCCAAGTTCAAGCGGAGTGGAGAACTTTTGAGTTTCATGATGAGGATCCAGTCTCTGTCATGTGGGATCTCTGGGCAAACTATACTTGCCTCCCTATTGATGGCTTTTCCTGCAGTGGAGCAGGTTATCCTTCATATGTAGCCAATGTCACCACCGCGAAGCACGTCAAAGCCGCCGTCGACTTTGGTAAGTAACATATAGGATAGCACATAATGAATGATACCAATTGATATATGGATAGCACGAAAGAAAAACGTTCGCCTCGTGGTAAAGAGTAGCGGACATGATTATCTCGGGCGCTCAATCGCACCAGGCTCACTCTCTATCTGGACACATCACCTGAACAAGGTCAAATTCCACAAAGGCCATTTCAAACTTGCCGGATCCGGCAAGACCATACCTGTAGATGCCATCACTGCAGGAGCCGGGTCAAGAATGGTTGATGTGTACACGTTTGCTGACCAACACAATCGCACTGTCGTGGGTGGTGGGGCCAAGACCGTCTCGATAGCCGGCTTTGTGACGGGAGGAGGCCATTCAATTCTGGCTCCACACTATGGCCTAGCGGCAGACAATGTGTTGGAGATGGAGATTGTTACACCTGGTGGGGAGATACTCACAATCAATGAGGATCAGTATCCAGACTTATTCTGGGCAATGCGTGGTGTAGGTGCTGCACATCTTGAGTAATAATCCATTCTGAATGTTTGCTAACACTCACCATAAGGGAGGAGGGTCTACTTTTGGAGTTGTTACTTCGGTCACGGTCCAGACTCATCCAATCAAGAAGCTCACCATGGTTTTATTTATGGCTTTTACTGTTCCTGAAGCCCCCTTCACCATGGATCTTGCCACCTGGTCCGCTTCTCAACTTCCTTACCTCTCAGACTCTGGCTTATCTGGCTACCTGATGGCCACCGTGAATTCAACACCACCTGTTCCGATCCCAGGCCTTCCAGACAGAGTCGCTGGATTGATGGGTAAAACTATTATTCTAGATACCCAGGACACGGCCAAGATCAACGAAATCTTTCAACCACTGAACAAAACTATCCAAGAACGTTGGCCGGGGCAGGTTAACTTGCTGGTCATCACTCAGCCATATGACTCATTTATGGACTGGTATAGCGAGAATTTTGATGACGGTTCGGCTGGCGGTTCCGTCTATCTCATATCCCGATTGCTGAGTAAGGATATTCTGACCAAAGATTTGGATGCCCTATCCGACGCGCTCAAACCCATTCTCCTCAATGATGGTTGGTTGGCGACCTATCTGGTTGCTGGAAAAGGAGTAAACGAAGCGAAACCTCGTGGCGGAGGAAATGCTGTTCATCCAGCATGGCGAACGGCATACATCCATGCGCGTGAGTACACATCACTAGCATAGCCTCCATCCAGTTTTAAGCAATGGAACAAAGCGCTAACAATCATCAGTCACCTGGTTGGGTTGGGGTTACCCTCCATTAGACCTAACAGACGCAGAGAAGAGCAGGAAAATTTTGAACGACAGATTCCAGACTCTTCGAGAGCTCACACCTGGTGGTGGTTCGTATATGAATGAGGTGAGCTACTCTTCACTCATACCACAGTGGGTGAGGATCTTGCTGACAATTACGCCTAGGGTTTTCCATTCGAGGAGGACTGGCAACACACGTTTTGGGGCACAAATTACGAGCGTCTATTCAAAATTAAGCGCAAGGTTGACCCAAAAGATGTTCTGTGGTGTAAAAACTGCGTGGGGAGTGAGGGTTGGGAGGAGGGTAATGATGGTCGAGTCTGTAAAGTTTGAGAAGCCCACGCATTCTAACATCTTCTTGGCCTCGGTTAGGCTAGGTTAAGGGTCTTGGCGGAGATGGCTTCTTGGGGTGGACATTTATATATTACAGGTATTTATTCTTAACTTTAATATACCTACTTAATCTACCCTATGAATAAAAATTATGTTCGCTTCATTATTAATTACACAAAACTGACTACCATGTAAGAAAGATATGATCAGACAGTTACACTAGTTGATACCTTTTTTTAATCATTCGAGTGATAATAATATATCACCAGATATTTTTTAGCTAGAGGTTGAAGAGTTTTGTATTAGCCATTGACTTAGGCGCAAGTTCAGGCAGATGACCTCTACTCAAGAGGGCTGTCATCTTCGTTAATTACGTAACACCATAATCAACACAAGCCAAAGTCCGGACTATCAACCGCTTGCCATTGCTCGTTACATACACCTCCGATTTGACCGCCAGTCGGTCCATGGAGAATATCGTCTGCAAAGGGGCATAAAACAGACTAGGATGCGGGCTAGCTAAAAAGGGGTCGCGAATTGGCGCTAACACGACTCATTTCAGTATGCTAGTATGGACTACTAACGGCCTGCCCTGACGACTTCATTTCCTCTGAAGTACATTTTTGTGATACTGAGGCACCTGGTTAAGAGAAATTGATGCAGTTCTCACCGTTGCACCCAAAAGGGAAGATGGAAATTTTCCAATCTTGAAAAAAAAATGGAAAGGATTCATGGCTAGTCTAAAATAGGAATGGCATCATGATGGTGCAATTACGACGGGGCTTAAGCACTGGCCATGATGGCGCACAGCGTCCCGCCATATCCACTAAGAACGGGTCGGAAGGACGATTCACTATGCCCAATACAACACAAGACGGTCAACAATCGGAGTGACACATGATTAAAGGGGCAATTGGTTTCAATCAGACCGATTAGCCACGTGCTCCATGTTTTTTTCTTCTCTTCAACTACACGAATGTGTAAAAAACCAGGAATCGTGGTCAAAATGCACATACCTATATTGTTAAGTGCTATTTTGGGAGCAGTCTTGACTCAAGCCAATATCGAAAGCACATGCATGACCAGATATGGCAGCTTTGCTGTCGAGACTCTCGAAACAAGAAAAGAGTCCTTTACTCAGACCAATACGTTTACTAAGCTGGTCACGATAACCCCTGTGACGACTGTGACTCCGCCCGCCTCCACCAGCACGGTCTTAACTACGCAGATTTCTACATCATGGCTAATCATACATGTTGTCACCGACACCTATACGATTTCTCATACAACGACAGTAACTCGAACGGTAGGTTAATATTAAAACCGTCCAATTGCATCCTTTGTCTAATTGGGCAAAAAACAAAAGGTTCCTACAATCAAAAGTTATACCCGCACAAGAACTACAACTACTACAACGACTATCTCATCTACGATGACAATTCCTGCACCAGCTGACTTTACTTCCCTTGAATACACGCAGAGAGTTCTTCCTAAGCGCAATGCTGTGTTGGTGGAACGCCAGCCGGTTAAAGCTGGGGGTGGTGACGCCGTGAAGGCGCTGCCCCATATTGCTCCAATAAGCAAGAACAGGAATAGAGCTGGCAACCTAGCCCAAGCCCCTAAAAAGAACAGAAAGGTTATTCCTCAATATGTGTCCTTAGTTTTGTGTCATGTCACCATCAATCGCTATCAAACAATCACGACTAGCACTACGGGTAAAAGTACCCTTACGGAGACAGCATCGGCCCAAACAAGCTTCACCACCATTACTTCTCAGTCTACCGTGACTAGCACCAGTATAATCGCTGAGTCGACAGTGATCGTCACGGTTCCTGTTACATTTTCGGTTACAACTACATCAACTTCCAGCACAACCACAACCATGACCCAGACCCAGACTATCTTAGCCCCTTCTACTACATACTTTGGCCAATGTGCACCTGAAAGCTTGGCCAAAAGTGTTGTTGGTAAACATATTGGTTCCGTGTCGTTTAACAAGGCCTTTGTCTTAGAGTCTCTATACCCGACAGATGCCACCGGATACGGGTGTTGTGGTGAGTCATCTCCGATCAAAAACTCAGTTAGATTCCAGTGCTGAGATTCTTTTCGCAGCCGTCTGTGCCACCTCGTACACTTGTATAGGTTATGCACAGCACCCCAGCGGAGTGTGCTATCATGTCACAGTAGATGGACTTTATGATAGCAAAAGCTGGGCCAAGTTTCAGTACTACCACACAGAAGGTCCCGGCTACACCATTGGCAATGGCGCTTATGGTTTCTTAAACCCTAACGCAGAGTAATGAACAGGTGTGAAAAATGTTGTTCGTTTATGTTAATGTTTAAATAACATATTTTGACTTTTCATTTGTATAAGATGGTGGGACAACTAATTTCAAGATTGTATATATTTTTGAGATATGCGTCCTTCATAATAACTATGCCAAGCACTCACTTCAGTCTAATGTTCATATTATTTATCAATTGAACAAAATAAATCGGGGATTCAGCCTGAAAATATCATTTATGAATGAAGAGGAAGTGTCGAGCTTGCCAGTTGCATCTAGTAACTGATCTAAATTGAACTCGACGACAGATAATCGGCTATAATGGCGTAGTTGTTGAGTTTGCTCACCGAAGTGATGCGAAATTAGTTCCCACCCAGTCATAAATTGTGTCGAATGACCACAATGGAATTGATGAACTGGGCCCACACTCTCTCCACAACCATCAAAAGATTGACACGAAGGGAAAGCTGGCAAAAAGGAAATCCTGACCATGCAGGCTAGTTGATGCGTGATCTGGGAATCGAACCCAGGGCTCCCCGACGTTGCTCGGATGGCAACGGAGAATTTTACCACTAAACCAATCACGCTCTGGGATACTAGGATAGGAAGAGAATAGGGTCCAAGTTGCCCGGGTATGATGATGATGTGAAGTAATTAGAAATATAGGCAAAAAGGAAGGATAGGCTGCGTGATCTGGGAATCGAACCCAGGGCTCCCCGACGTTACTCGAATGGCAACGGAGAATTTTACCACTAAACCAATCACGCTTGTTGATTGGTAGGTGTCGAACAGAATAGGATCATGAGCCGATGCAAACGCCACGTGCTATACCACCCGTGAAAGCAACACAGCTGGAGCTTGCATTTACTTGAGCAACGTCTAAACGAAGCTGGTGAATAGTTCACAGCGAATATGTTTTGGATTGTTCTAAAAGCTTACGGAAGCCACGCGCACCCATTTCAAAAGGCGAGTTGATAAGAATGCTGACAACACTGGGAGTATCGCATTGATTCGTTGAATCCATGATCTCCAGGGTGGTGAGTTCCCTAGTATGATATTAGAGCGGCTCCTTACATTATCGCGACCCCACATTCTTGTGATGCGATTTTAGATATATAATTCTTATACCTATATAGTAATTTATATTAAATCTATAGTAAATCTTATTTAATTTAATTAAAAATTTAATTATAAGTTTATTAAAGCTTGATAGAGAGATATTACTAATTAAGGCTTTAGAAAAAATAAAGGAAGGTAATAAAATTGTACTTATTAATTGAGATTATAATATTATTAAGTCTATATTATATAGTTAATATAATAGTATCTAGAATATATTTACGGTTAAGAAGCTTTTCTATTAATTATTTAATATATAAGAGAAATATTTAATAAAATAGATTTTATTAAAGGAAGAGGCTAGTTAGGCTTATATATAGTAAGAGATCTAGTTCTTTATAGAGCTTATTATTAGTAAGGGTGGGAATATAAGGTCTTTTAGTAATAATTAGATTAATTGCTTTTTTTAGTATTATATAGAAATTAAAATAAAGGTATTTTTATTTTTTAAGGCTATTTATTTAAAGGCTATAATAAAGGAAATATTATTATAATAATATACTAATTTAAATATAATTTTAAAGAGATAAAAGGTTAATTTAAATTACTTTTATAATATAAATAAATATAGAATTATAAAGTAAGAAATATATATTAATAAAATTATTAAAATATTTTTAATAAAGTATTTAATTATAATAAAGAGTGATTTTATTAAATAGGTTATAATTATAGAGATAGATAGTACTTATAGAAGATATCTTATATTTTATATTATTTTTACTAAAATTAATCTTTAAGGATAATAGTTTTTAAAGGATTTTTTTAATTAGAAATATATTTATAGCCTCTTAGGCTAGGTAAATTTTAAGATCCTTTAAAAGTAACTAATTAAGGTATTTATCTTAGAAATAAAGCTAGAAAAAAAGAGCCTTTAAAGAGTACTTATTATTAATAGTTATAAGTTATATATTCCTATTTTCTTTATATATATTTACTAAGAGCATTAAATATAACTATTTTATCTTCCTTTATATATTTTATAGGTTATATAGCCTCTTAATATTAGTATTTTTAGCTTATTAAAGATTGCCTTTTATAAGAAGACTTACTTATATATAATAATAAAAGCTTTTATTTTAATTTAAAAATAATATTTCTTAGAATATTATAAAATAGCTTTTAAGAAAGTTATATTATTAAAGAACCTTTAAAAAGGATTTTTTGTAGCTAGGATTTATTTTATTAATGTTATAAAGCTATTAGTATAGGCTATTAATATTAAGGCTACTTTAAATATATTACTATTTATATCTATTGGTTTATTGGCACAGTTAAAGGAATAACGCCCTATAAGGCATATATATAAGGAAGCATGTAACTATAGGGTAAAATAGCTACACTATAACCCTACTAAACATAGCTAGTTAAAGAGATTAAATATTAATAAATTTATTATTTAAAACCCCTTAATAATTACTATTAACCTTATTATAATCTTAGCTAGTTTATTTTAAACTCCTAGGATTTACTTATATTAATTAGTTTAGAAAGTATATAGATATTATTTTATAGATTAGTAAAATATTAAATAAAAAGATATATTATTAAATATTTAGTTTATTAGTAAGAAGATCTTATATATTATTTAGAAAATAATATTATATTTTATTTGATTATAATAGGAGATTAATTACTTAAAAGAGTATAATATCTTTCTTTTATATTTATTATATAAAAGAATCTTTTTATTAAACTTTATTAAAGTAAACTAATAGATTGCTTAAGTATTAAAAAGAGCTTAATAATTTAAAGAAGTTTAATTCTATATACTATTAATTATAATTCTACTTATAATTATTATAGTAAATCCTTAAAGAGATAATATTTATACTAAAGACTTTAAATTTATAGATTTAATTGGATTAATATCTTTCTTATTTAATAAATATATAGAATATTAAAAAAGAGTAAAATAACTTATAGAAATTATTTTAATTTTAAAGAAATATTAAGTATAAATAATCCCTTAAATATAGGGACTTTATTATATAATCTTTAATTATTAAATATATAATATATAAAAAGTAAATATAAAGATTATATATTTTATAGTAATATATATTAAGAAAGATATTAAAGGCTTTTAATTATTTAATATATTTTAATAGAAATTTAATAAGATAAATATTAAATATTAAAAAAAGCTAATAAAGCTAAATATTTTTTATAACTTTTTATTAAATTAAGATATTAAAGTTATTAAATAAAGAGATTTAATTATAAAGATTATATATAATATTTTTAAATAAAATAAATTTAAGTACTAGACTAAAAAAGAGATTATTAATCTTTAATAAAAAGAAAAAGAATTTAACTTTTATTATTAAGATCTTAAGTTTATACTTAAGATTATAAAAAGTAAGTATAACTTAAATATTATAATATAAAATAATAATTAATAAAGAATAAAAACTTAATTAATTATACTCTTATCCTTTTAAAGTATTTTACCCCCTTAAGGTATTATACCCCTTTATATAAAGAATATCCCCTAATATAAAATAGCCTTATTTATAATATTTATAATATTCTATTTTTATTATTTAATAATTTCTTTTTACCTAAGGACCCCTTTATATTAGAGGTAAACCTAATATTAAAATACTATTATAAGTAAATACTTAATAAGTAAGTAAATTAATAATTTAAATAAAATATATATTAAGAAGATAAAATATAATAGTAAGAAGTATAAGATTCTTAACCTAAAGCTTTAGATCTTTTATAATAACTATTAAATTATAAAGATTAATAAGTTTTTATATATATATATATTTATAAATATACTTTTAGAAAATATATTAGATCTTTATTTAAGAATTATATATATTAAAGATAAATTAATTCCTTTTAATTAAATAATTATAAAAATATAATAATAATTTAAAAGTAAAAGAATTTTTAATAAATACTATAAAGAGTAATAAAGCCTAAAGATCTTTAAATAATTATAAAATCACCTTAAGAAAGATTAATAAATAGTCCTTAATAAGTTTTTTAAATAGCTTAAAACTCTTTAATAAATATTACTAAAGATTATAAAAAGTGATTTTATAGCCTATATATAACTTCTAATAATATACTAAGATCTTAAAGAACTTATAAATATCTATTTAAATCTATTAATAATATATAAGAATATATATTTATAAATTTATTATACTTTTATTATATTTAATAAGCTAAAGAAATCTATTAAAAGTATTTTTATACTTATAAATTAATAATTAATAATTAAATAAGTTTATAAAGGATATATAAGTAATTAATCTAGGCTATTATAGTTACCCTTTTAAAATAAAAAATAAGAAAATAATCTTAATTTATAGAAGATATAATAGAGAGATAAAAGATATTATATATACTTTAAAAATAAATACTATTTAATTAAATATATTATAAAAGAGAGAAAGAAAATATATAATAAATATAAAAGGAAGAGAAAATATTCCTATTTAAGTAATACTATTTATATTATTTATTTAGTTAAGCTTAAAAACTTTAAAAATAAGATTAAAATTAAAGAAATTAATAATAATAAAGATTAAGAAATAGTAATTATAATATATGCCTATTTTATAAATACTATTAATAATATTAATAAACTATTTATTTTAATTATACTTATTAATTAAATTATTATCTATTACTTTATATATAATAACCCTTTCTTTAATCCTTATAAAAAACTAAAGAAAAAAATAATATAATTTATACTTAATAATTACTATAATATAAATATCTTCTAAAAGATTATCCCTAATATTAATATAGCAAAGGTATTAATAAATAACTATAAATAGTTTATTATACTATAACAAATAATAAATATAATAATCAAACTAAATATAATTAAAGTAAAAGAGGTAATTATTATATTTAAAAGAGAAACCCCTTACTAATCACTTAATATAATAAATATAATCACCCTATTTAAAATTATCTTATTTTATATTATACCTATTAATACTCCTTTCCTTTTATTATTATATAATATAAATTATATAAAAATCCATTTTTATAATCTTAATAATTACCTTAAAAAGGAATTATTAAAGTATTAATTATATAAAAATAAGAATACTTTTAATAGCTTTTTAATAATAAGAAAATACTTATATAATATAATCTTATTAATAATAAACTTTAATAACTTTATTAATAATTTAATTATCTATTTATAAACTAATTATATAAGCTATTAATAAAAGCTAGCTATCCTATTAAAAGGTAAGCTATTAAAAAATTAATTAAGATTTATAAAAAGTATTAACTTAATATAAAAGTACCTTAAAGATTCAAATTCATAATTTAAAATAATTATAAGTTTAACTATTATATTATTATAGATATTATATATATTAATAATAAATTAATACTCTATATTATTAATAAAACTATTATATTTAACACTACTTAATTCCTTATTAATATTTCTATATTAACTATATAAAAGGCCTTAAAGCTCTATTAAATTAATATATATATATTAAACCATTTAATTAGATAATTATTAACCCTAATAAGAGCTTTATTAATAAAGAATTTTACTAAAAAGTAAAAATAAAAGATATTATTATATTAATAATATTAATAAAAGTATATAACTCTATTAAAAAAGTTAAATAATATTATATATTACTTTAATATACCTATAATATTATATACTAAAAAGACCTATTTATAAAGCTAAAAAAAGCCCTTTAAGTAATAGTAAAAGCTATAAATAATACTATTAGCCCTAATAGCCTAATACCTATACTTTTTATATTTAAAGTATACCCCTATATAATAAAAGATTCTAAACTATTACCTAATATAATAAAACATATAAAAGCTATTTATAAAGTAATAATAAAAATAAAAAAGATTAATACTAAAAAATAAATAAAAGATATCCTTATTACCTATAATAGCCTTAATACTTTTACTATTTTAAACCTATTACTATAATCCTAAGTTTATATATATTAAGAAAAGAAAGAATAAACTAGCCCCTATACCCTTATTATAATTAAAGAAAAAACCTATATTATTAATAATACTTAAGGACCTTTAGAATTCTACTTAACTATTATTAAACCATTCCTTAAAAACCCTAATAATAATATACCCCCTTTAAAACCAATAATTACACTATCAAAGAAAAATAAAATAAAGGATAAAAAAGATCTTATTTATAAGCCCCTAATACCTAAGCTAATAAAAAAAAAAAAAAGAATAATCTTACAAGAACCCCATTAATATATCTTAACCTTTACTACCCTAAAAAAAAGGTAAAAGATAATCTTATAAGAATCCTATTATAATAACTAATATATATATAATTAATTAATTTAAAAATAAAATTAAATATAATAAAGTATTTATTTTAATTAAAAAAAAGGCTAATCTAGAACTTATATTAAAACTCTAAAATAAAAGAATTATTAAGACTTTTAATAAACCTTTTAAAATATTAATTATAAAGAAAATTAAAAGATTAATTTAATATAATATATTTAACTTTATCCTATTTAATATAAATATATATAGTAAGATTAGAATCTTTAAATTATATATTATTAATAAAGTTAAAGGTAAAATTACTAACTTACTATATAAGAAATTATAATTAATAATCTAAAGCTATATTAATAAGAGTAAGGAAATAATACTTATTTAATTATTAATAATCCAAAGATATAATTAAAGGCTAATTTTAATATTAACCTTATCTCTTTTTAAATAAGATATCTCCCTTTAGCTATAAGATATTATATAAGTATATATATAATTAAAAATAAAGTTAAATTAGATTATTTTAATATATCTTTTAATAAGTATTTAATATTAGTATTTTAAGAATATAATTATAAAAGTAATTATACTACTCTATAAAATATTAAAGATAGGAAACTATTAATAAACTATATATAATAAATACTATTTAAAGAAGCTTTAAATAATTATATTTATATTTAACCTATATTTATTAATATTATTAAAAGAAAACCCTAGCTTTATAATTATTAGAATATAAACTAATAATATAATTAAAATATTAAATAAGATATTTTTATAATTAAAAGAGAAGAAACTTATAGAAGTAGCCTTTAAAGTTAAATCTTAAAGAAAATTAATAATTAATTAATCCCTTATATTTAATAAAGTAATTATTATTCTATTTAATAATAATAATATAATTATACATTAAAAAGAATAAGATAATAAAATTATACTAATTAAAATAAAAGATCTAACTACTACTAAATAATAATATATAAAATAACAAATACAAGGGGTATATATAGCCTCCATTTACTAACCTAAAGCATATTATAACCTCTTAACTATAATACAATTCCAAAAACCAAAAAAAGCTTAAATTAAGGCCTTAAATAAGTACCTTAAATAGTAAATAAATAACCTTAAATATAGCCTTATATTTATCTTATTTAACCTACTAACCATAAAACTATTTATATTTATTAATAGCACCTTTACTAATAATACTAACTTATCCTTATAATTAAAATTTATTATAATTATTATTAATAAATAATTAAATAATAAAATATTTATAATAAATAGAAATATTATTTACTATAGCTTAATTAAATATCAAAGAATTATATAGAATATCTTAATATTAAAGATTTATAATATAATTATAAATATAAATATTACTTATATAATCTCTATAACCCTTAATTAAATTATTAATTAACTTAAAATCCCTTATATTCTTATAATTATATATATTAATTGATATTCTCTTTATAAATATTTTATAAAATTAAAAATAATAAAAGAAAAATATTTAATAATTAATATTATAATATTATAATAATTATATAAGTAATAAAAACTATATAAAATTAGATAAATTAATAGAAAGGATAATTTAATTAATACTTTTATAAAAGAAAATTTAAATTAAGTATTAAAGTAATTTATTAATAATAATAATATAATAATTTAAATAAAAGATTAGATTATATAAAATTAAGTATAAAGATAAGATTAATAATAAGCCTAATTACTAAAACTAAAAGTAAGCCTATTAAAGTAACTTAAGCCTAATTTATAAAATTAAGAAGAGAAATAAAAAGGAGAAGAAAAGAGATAATATTATAATCTAATTATTAAGGCTAATTAAAGGCACTTATATTATTTCTATAAAAAGAGAAAAAGTCTAATATTAATTTATTAGTATAATTAAAGGAATAATACCCTATAAGGCATATATATAAAAAAGTATATAATTATAAGATAAAATAACTATACTATAACCCTACCAAATATAGCTAGCTAAAGAGATTAAATATTAATAAATTTATCACCTAAAACCCCCTAGTAACTACTATTAACCTTATTATAACCTTAGCTAGTTCATTTTAAACCCCTAATATAACAGTCTAGTCCTGCGGTTAATAAGAATAATAAATTCTTATTAATAAAGGGATAAGGTTCTATTATTTTAGTAGCTAAATAAGGCATAATAAAATCTTATAAGCTAAAGGATAAGAAATAAAGATTACCTTATTAGCTAGTAAATAAAATTCTATTATAAATATTATTAATTTATATTATAAGATAGATTAAATATATTAAATTTAAGTAATATAAAAGATAATATAAGAATAATATTATATTTAATAATAAATTAATTAAAGAGATTAATTAAAGGTAATTAAATTATATTAAAAGCTAAATTAAGCCCTAATAGCTATAATTTTTAGAGGTCTAATATATAGATTGGTCTATTAGAGCTTTATAAAGCCTTAAATAAAGTTATTTTAAAGAGTAATAGTTTTATAGGAGTATAGTGCTTCTTATAGGGTAGTGCTTTAAGATTTTATTAGTAGATTAAGCTTAATTATTATAAGTAAAAGTAAGCCTTCTAGGCTTCTACTAGCAGTTTTACTAGTTAAGTTAATCTAGATTATAATATAATATTCTTTCTTTAAAGGTCTTGCCTTTAAGGCTATATTCTAGGTAGGTTCTTGTATTTTTTTAGGTTTTTTTATTTTAATCCTTCTTTTTATAAAATACCCTTATTAATAAAATACTAAATCCTAAGGTTATATTATATAAAGATAATAAGTATAATTAGCTTAATAATACTTTAATTATTAAAAGGACTAAGGCTAATATACTATATACCTATTATTTTAAATATTAAAAGATCTATTTAATAGGTAAGAGTTTTATTTAATATATTAAGTATATTTATTATAAAAAGCCTTATAATAGTATTTTTATTATTTTTTCTTATAGGTCCTTTTTAATATAAAAAAGAAAAATCTTTTTATTTTAATTTATTTTTTTAATAGTTTATTTAAAGAAGTAAAAGAAGAAGTTAGCTATAGATAAAGAGAGGCTAATAAAAATTTAATTTGTCTTTAGTTTAAGTTGGAGGGAATATAGGTTAGAATAGTAGCTATTATTATATATTTTACTTATATTTAGTAAGTATAAAAGAAGGTAATAGAAAAAAAGGTTAGATGTTTTATTAGGGTATAGAAGAATTAAATTAGGAGGATAGTATTAAAATATCTTTTTTTATAATTTCTCTTTTTGCCTTAATATAAATATTGGATTTAGTAGGTATTAATTTTAATATAATTAATAGTAAACTTTCTTTTTTATATAAAGGAATTCTTTAAGCTTTTTTAAGTAATATATAAGGTTTTATAGTAGCTTTTATATTTCTTTAGTATATTCTTTTTATTTTATATAATAATATATTTTTCTATTTATAGTATCTTTTTCTAGGATCTTTTTAATAGTATATTTCTTCTATAATTTAACTATTAATTTAATATATAATCTAGTATTTACTATAATAATATTAGTAATAAATTTAAGTAAGAAAATATAAAAGATTAAATAAATCTTAATATCTTTTAATAGATTAAATTTATAATTATTTTATAAGATCTTCTTTTTTATAAGGTAAGGGCTAATATATATAAAATTAAGTTTTTTATTTTATTATTTTATAATAATATTTTTAATAATTAAAAGAATTATATCTTTTTTCTTAAAGAATAATTTTTCTATTTATTTAGGATTATAATATTTCTTTATTTATATATAAATAAATTCAAGCTTTATCTTTATTTTAAAGTATAATTACTATATCTACTTAAATTTAAGTAATATTTTTATATTAAGTAATCCTTCTAATTTAGTATAGAATATATTTAAAATAAATCTAAAATTAGCAAAAGTAAGGATAATTTTAATATTTAATTAGTAAAATATATTAAGGGTAAGTTAAATAATAAAAAGCTTTTTAATTTAATTGGTTTATTTATAGTTAATATAATATTATAAATAATACTTAATCTCTTAATTTTACCTTTTAATCTATCTATTAATCTAGGGCTAGAAAGTAATAGTAAGCTTATATTATAGGCCTATAAGTACTATTAATTATTATTAAAACTTAAATATAAATAACTATCTATAATTAAAGATAATCTTAACTAATAGTCTATATATTATAATTATATATTAAAAGAAAAGGTAAATAAACTATTCTTTATTTATAGCCTTTTTATAGGAAATATAATAAATAAACTTTATAAATTAATTAATAATAATAAAAATAATATTATAATACTTATTAATAGTAAAATCTATAAATAATAATAAATTAATAATAAAGTCTATAATAATTAACTCTTATAGTCTTAAAGTAATTAAAATAAATTATAATTTATTATATAATTTATATTATAAGGACTTTATTTATTAGTAAAGTAAATATTACTTAATAATAGCTTTTACCTTTTATTTTATATAATTAAAAAAAAATATCTATTTAACTTATTTAAGGATTTTATTAATTTCTTTATATTTATTTAAAGGGTATTTATAAACTTCTTTAATTAAGTTATTCTATAATTTATTTAAAACCTATAGGTAAGTAGTCTATTTATTTTTAAAGAGTATCTTATTATATTCCTTAATCTTCTAAAGTAATAGATTGCTTTATTCTATTAAGAGAATAAGCCTTTCTATCTAGCTTTATATATTTTTAAGGGTAATTTTAGGGAATTATAGCTTTTTTAAGCTATTCTAATTATAATTCTTTAGTATTATTTTAGGCTAATATTTAAGGATAATATAACTATTTAGCTATCCTTCCTAATAGATTGTAATTATAATTTTCTTACTTTTAATTATTATATTATTAATAGAAGCTTATTTAAGGTCTTCTTAAGGTATATATTATAGTAATTATTTTATAATTATTTTCTTTTTTTTATAATAATTAATATATTAGTTAATTATATTAGCTTAAGTATTCTTAATGCCTTTTATATATATAATATAATAATTAAATTTAAATAAATATTTAATATATTATAATTATTACTTATTAAGTTTTTAAGTAATTATAAAGTATAAGATATTTTTATAATCTATAAATATTATAATCTTATATTAACTTTTAAGGAAATATTATTAAAATTTCTTAAAGGTATTAATAATAGCTAAGAATTTTTTATTATAAATAAAATAATTAAGTTTAGCTTCTTATAGTTTATATAAATAAAATATAATAGGGTATAATTTCCTTTAGTTATCTCTTTATTTAAGTTAAGCTTTAATTGTAAAATTAAAGGAGTCTATTTTTAATTTAATAAGCTAATTAGGGTTAAATATTATAAGTATTAGTTTAATTATAATAATATCTTTTAATTAGTTAAATACTTTCTATACCTTTAATTCTTAAATAAAGGATATCCCTTTCTTTATAAAAGCAATTAAAGGTCTTACTATTCATCTAAATTTCTTAATAAACTTATAATAATAATTAATAAATCTAAGGAATAATTATACTTTAATAAGGTTTTTTAGTACCTTTTAGTCCTTAACTATAATAATTTTTTTAGGATTTATTTAAATTTTATTATAAAAGATAATATATCCTAAAAATTCTATTTCTTTAATATAAAATATACTCTTATCTAGTTTAATAAGTAGTTTAATATCTTATAGAGCTTTTAAAACCTAATAAATATATTACTTATAATCTTCTTTATTTTCTAAAAAAATAAATATATTATTAAGGTAATAAATAATAAAAATATTTAAGTATTCTTATAGTATATAATTAATTATTCTCTAAAATATTACTAGTATATTAATAAATCTAAAAGATATTATTAAATACTTAAATAGCCTAAACTTTATTTAAAAGATAATCTTTTATTTATCTTTTTTTTAATTTTAATTAGATTATAGGCTCCCTTTAAGTTAAGTATAGTAAATATCTTTATTTTATATAATCTATTTTTTATCTTATTAATAAGGGGTAGGGATATATAGTTTTTAATAGTAATATTATTAAACTATTAGTAATCTACAATAAGGTAAAGTTTTCTATTTTTCTTTAAAATAAATATTATTAGGTAATTAGCTTTAGAGTTTAATATTTATATATATCCTTTTTATAGTATATCTTTAATATATTTCTTAAGAGTATTAAGCTTTATTTTATTAAGATTATAAATTAAAAAGAAATAAATAATAGCTTTATCCTTTAATATAATTTTATAATTCTATTAATTAAATTTTAATAATCTAATTTTAAGTTCTTTTATAAATAATTCTTTATAAATATAATATTAATATAATATATTCTTTAATTAATTATCTTTAATATTCTCTTTTATCTTTTTAAGATCTTAATTAAGCTATTAGAATTGTATATAAAGATAGATAATAACTTCTTACTATTATTTCTTTTAATTAGCCTTATATTTATATTATATTTCCTTTAATAATAAATTATTATTATATATAATCTTTATATAATTAGTATTAAAGATTTAAGATCTTAATTTATTATTATTTATATTACTAGTTATATTATACTCTAAAAGTATTTATACTTAACTAATATATTAATTAATATATAGATTATATTAATATAATTATAAATACCTTAAAATTAGATTATATATTTTAGTATTAATAATATTAAGAAGATATTATAATTCTTTTTATTTATAAAGACCTTAAAATAATTAATCTTTTAACTAATTACTCTATTTTTATAATTAAATATAATATCTTTTAGATTTAATATAATATATAAATCTATCTTATTCTTTTATAATAATTAAAGTTAATTTATAATTTTTAAGTAAATATAATTTATTTTAACTCTATTATTTATTATAGTAATATATTATATACCCTTAATATATACTTTTAATTTAAGCTATTATAGCTTCTTACTATTAGTAATATATAAAGATTTAGTAGAAAGCTCTTTTAATAGCTTTTTTACTTAATAACCTTAATTATAGGGTAGTCTTTAAGAATTATAACTTTATAAGCTATAGGAGTTATAATTCTTAAGAGCTACTTTAGGGATTATTTCTTTTAGGTATTATTACTCCTATTACTCTAATATAGAGAGTATATTATATTTTTTAAGGCTATACTTAAAATTTTATAATATTAAGTAACTTTATTCTATAGGTAGGTTATATAATCCTTATTATTATAACAGTATAGGTTCTTAAAATTAAAGTAATAATTCTATAAAATATTAATCTTTTAATTTAATTATTATTAATATATTAAATTAAGGTATATTAATTTAGATATACCCTTAGTAATTTCTATTAATATTATCTACTTTCTTATAAGGGTAAATTAAACTTAAATATATTTATATTCTTTTTAGTTAAATAAATATTACTTCTTTTACTTTAAAAGTTCTTTAATCTTATTATAAGATTAAGTAATTATAGTAAGTACTTGTTCATTTAGAGATAATACTTTTTCTTTAAATATAAGAGTCTATTTTATAATCCTTCTAATAATTTAAATAATAATTTAAGGCTTTTTTATTTATATAAAGTTAACTTATTATCTTTCCTTTAATATAAATCTAAATTTCTAATTAATATTAAACTTAAAGTACTTATAAAAGGAATATTCTTTATTATTATAATTCTAATAAATTATTTATAAAAGGTCTTTTCCTTATTAAATATTATTTAAGTCTATAGATCTTAAAGTAATTTTATAAAAGGTAAAATTATTTTATTTAAAATTATTATATATATAGGGTTATTTATTCTTATTTTAAGTATTAGGATTAGACCTTTTATATTATAAAAATTAATAATTATTAATTTTAATAGCTATACTTATATATTTTACTAAAATAGCTAATTAATTATTCTTATAAAATTCTTTTTAAATTAATTTCTTTAATTTATTAAAAAAAAGTAATATAAAAGTATTTTATTTTTATAAGAGCTTAATAGTAAATTATATAAAGTAGGTATTATAATTAAATATAAAGCCTATTTATTTAAGGTTTTTAATTTATACTTTTACTTTAGCCTTTTTATTAATTATTTTAAAGAATACTTTAAGTACTTTCTTAAAGCTTATATAATCTTAATAGATTCTTATAATATAAAGATTATATTTAAACTTAATCTTATTATTTTAATTATTTATAATTAATTAAAATTAAAGCTTAATATTTTTAAAGAGTCTTCTAGCTATATACTTAACTCTAGCTTTATTTAAGTAAAGTAAAATTAAAAAATTAAAAAAATAATCTCTTATCTTAATAAAGAAGATAAAGAGTTTATAGGAATTTTTATTAAACTTCTTAAATAGTATAAGTTTAAGGATCTCTTTTAGGTCCTTAGCTTATAAAATAAATATATTAAAGTCTACTTAATATTAAAGGAAGGCTTAAAGATATATAAGTAATTCCTCTCTTAGCAAATTATTCTCTAAAGATATTAACTCTATCTAGCTAATAAACTATAAGTTAGCTATTTAAATATTTAATATATTAAGAATATTTTATAATATCTTTTTTATATATATAAAGTATTTATTATTCTTTTTAATTTAAAGTTAAAAATTAATAATAAATTAATATAGGGCTTTATAAAGACATTTATTCTTATTTTATATAGCCTTAAGTTATTTATTATTATCCTTATTATTATTATTAAAATTATTTTCTTTTATATTCTTATTATTAATAGGAACTTTAAAGATAATAGTTTCTTTTCCCTTAAAATAAAAAAGTTTTAATAGAATTAATTAAAATATTATTATAATAATATTATTTAAAGTTAATATAAATAATCTATTAAATAAAAGCTTTTAATATATAATAATCTAATCTTATAATTAATAGAAATAGTAGATTCTTATTAATAAAGGGATAAAATTTTATTATTTTAATAATTAAATAAAATATAATAAAGTCTTATAAATTAAAAAATAAGAAATAAAGATTATTTTATTAATTAATAAATAAGATTTTACTATAAGTATTATTAGTTTATATTATAAAATAGATTAAATATATTAAATTTCAATAATATAAAAGATAATATAAAAATAATATTATATTTATTAATAGATTAATTAAAAAAATTAATTAAAAATAATTAAATTATATTAAAAGCTAAATTAAGCCCTAATAGCTATAACTCTTAAAAGTCTAATATATAGATTAATTTATTAAGGCTTTATAAAGCCTTAAATAAAATTACCCTAAAGAGCAATAGTTTTATAGGAGCACAATGCTCCTTATAAGGCAGCACTCTAAGGTTTTATTGGTAAATTAAGCCCAACTATCATAAGTAAAAGTAGGCCTTCTAGGCTTCTACCGGCGGCTTCGCTAGTCAAGTTAACCCAGGTTGTAACACCTAAGACTTACCCATAATATCTTTACCTTTTATACTAAAATACTAAAAAAGAAATAATATAAAGATAATATATATACCTAAAAATATAAAGGATTTATATTTATAGCTTAAATTAATAAATAAAGAGATATAAAGCATTTATTATAGTATCTATACTTTTATTAGAAAGATAAGGAAATAACTTAATAAAAACTTTACTAAAATAGCTAGCTTAAAGATTAAGTATAATTACCTTAAAATTAAAATAACTTTAAAAAAGCCTATAAAAAGATAATTTATTAAATATAATCCTAATAAGATATTTATATTAATAAAGTAAATTAAAGAGGCTTATATAATTATTAATAATTATATAAAGGATTAAATTATAAGATTATAGGCTTAGGTAAAAAATACTATAAATAAAGATATATTATTAACTTAAAAGAATATAGTCTCTTATCTTCTCTTTTAGCTAATAAATTTATTAGGTTTTTATAGAATTGTAAAGAATAATATCTTTTTTTATGATTTGGCTTATTTCCGTGAGAATGTGGGGTTGCAAGAATATAGGGAGCCGCTCTATCATTCTGCCCGCTCACACCGCTCCTGAATCAAGGAAGGAAGGAGTCTTGGCAGGATGAGCTGAAAGCTAGGCAGCATAGGAAGAAAGATAAGTAAATGAGTCAAACAAGTTTCTGCCAATACTCTTATAGAAATCTTGTTTCATCGTTTCTTATGCCTTTTTTGCCTACTTTATTGTCAGAGGGCACCCTCATCACATGCAAGATATTAGTCGACCAACACGAGACCCTTTGCCATCGTTGCCGGGATCTAGACTTTGGAAAGCTATTCCAAGACCTCCCTGAGCAAGAAATCTCCGAGAAGAAACCTTATATGGTTCTTGACCGGATTCCCCAAAGGACTAGTATGTCATGTGCTCTTTGTGCCTTCTTCTTGGACACGATTAAAAAGGAACTGGACACCTGCGACAGCATCTCCATTTTTCGATACTGGACGAAACTCAGAAATGGTTCAACAAATTCCAAGGCGGAGTCGCCGAAGAGCCCTGGAACAGAGAAACGAGTGATTTTGAAGGTCCAAGGGCGCACCGCAGAACCAGTCGGGGATGACCAGGCCTATGTCAACTATAGCAAATCACCCGAAACTCCTGTGTTGCTTGATCATCAACAGGTGGACTATGAAGTACTGAAGAAATGGTGTGGCCTGATCGAGAAGTCTAAAAGAAGTGACCCCGATGTGCTACCATCCTCAGTCATTGACTGCTATACGCGAGAAATAGTTCCCGTTCCCGTACACGGAAAATTTAAATATATCGCTCTTAGCTATGTTTGGGGTCCAGCGACATTGCAAGAAACGATTCAACAGGGCCAGAATTTACCAAAGGCTCTTCCGCAAACTGTGGAAGACGCCATTACAGTGACCAAGGAGCTTGGCATACGATATCTATGGGTTTATCGCTATTGCTTGGATCACAGCAAGGAGGCTGATTTCCAAATGGAGCTCCATAAAATGGCTGATATCTATCGACATGCGTTCCTGGTAATCGTCGCTGCTGCTGGCGCTGGCGCTGACTATGGTCTGCCCGGCGTTAGCAATCGTATTCGTGTTAAACAGCCACGCATACGAATTGGCGATTGGACCCTTTGGTCTTCTATGACTGATCTAAGAACACTAGTGCGAGAGAGTCAGTGAATGACACGGGCCTGGACCTATCAGGAGGGTGTATTCGGCCTATTCTGGATGGCATTCACCGATGAGCAGGTATACTTTCAAAAGTCAGGTAGTCAGTGGGAAAGAGTCTTCGATCGTGGCTGGGAGACGTCATGCGAAATGTTTCCATATGGCGGGATGGGAGTCGCCCCGGACTGCCCCATGCAACAAATGTTTGATAACTTGGAATGGCATTCTGGCATGATACATTCATTATTGTCCGGATATACCTCTCGAAAGCTCACATATCAATCAGATATACTTAACGGAGCCCTGGGCTTACTGAAACGGATAGGTAATGGACCATATTGCATGAGCCACTACTTTGGACTCCCCATCATAGGGCCGCTGGTACTCCATCGTAGAGCTTTTGGACGAGACCCAAAAAGAAGCTGGAACCTAACGGAAGCTTTTATGGTAAACTTGTTCTGGAAGGCAGAGAAACCAGGCCCACGTCGGCCAGGTTTCCCCACTTGGTCTTGGACTGGCTGGCAAATCATTTACCACGGCCCTGCCTTTGACCTGATATACATCGGACTATTTGCATCCAACCTAATCGATTTCAAGCTCTACGTTGAAATTGAGCAGGAATTAGTAGAATGGGAACAAATGTGCCTGAACAGGGATTGGGACGGTTAGGATGACCTCTGTGCGGTTCCCCAAGAGCTTTATATACGGGCTCCCACCATCACAGTCAAAATTTGCGCAGATCCGAGAACTCAAAATGGGTTAACAGGAAGTGGCCACGCAGCCAACCTTTCACCCATTTCTTGGTGTGCCGTACTCTCAGATGCAGAATGCGACGTGCTGATTGAGGTTGATTTGGTGGACGAGAGCGTTGAGTCAGATCTCCTCAACTAGGGATCCGTCATTTTGAAAGGGATCCTTTTACGACAAGTCGATCCAAAGAAAACACAACCTAAGGTTGATCTTCTTAATGATCCTCGAGATGGAATTTGGGCCGCAGCCTTACTTGTAAGGGAAGACGGACGTGGTGCCACAAGGGTGGGAAGTTTGGAGCTGAGAGGGGACAACTTCTTCGTCTCCTGGAACCACAGGGAATGTGATTCAAAAACAGAGGATGGACACACGTGGGTAAAGCGAGTTCGAAAAGAATATGTGAAATGTGTTGAATGCCGGAAAGCGGCATTGAAGAATCTTGTGCACAGTCAGGCAATGGAATTTGTCAAACGGATATAGGGCACCATTGCACTACGCATTAGCGGAGTGTTCACTTCACTTTTGCCGTAGTCGGCAATGTGACAGAATTGGTCAAGTTACTGTAGTAGAGAATTATTTTAATCATGTGGTTAATAGCTCAAGAAAGGACTACAGGGTGTACTCAGGGAGTGAACTTGCATCGTGGTGGTTCCCTGTAGGCAAACCGATAATTGATCTGATATACTGCGTGTATGGGTGGTGCTACTTGAGGGGCTACAACCATGCTACCTTGCCCGAGAAGGGGTGTTAAAGCTGAAATTTGGCGACAGCCACCCAGCCACATGAGACCCGGGGGGTATGGGTCACCAGAAGGGATTGTGGCCACGCCTACGTGGTTGCTTCTCAGAGGGCGGGTCTCAAATGATGGAAGGATATGAGAGTTTTTCATTTTTGTAACTTCATGCCATTAAGAAATCATAATCTATCTCATTATCTTTTTACATACAAATAAACATCCTTTATACTACATTATTATTAGATGAAACCGCGGACGTAGACCCATTTCTATCCATCTCTCTTAGCTCGACCAGACCAGCTTCGTCCGTGTCGCTGTGGTCATTCGCAGAGAACATGTCTGGGTGTGTAGTCTTAGGTGAGGTAGGATTGTAGCGTGATGTCGTCGATACAATTGTGTTCTTCTTTGAGCCTTCACTCCATCCATGCCGATTCCCGCTTGTATTGTAACTTTGATCGGTCGACTTGACAATGGTGCCAAATGTTCTGGTGAACGTATGGGCGAGAAATGTACGAAGTGTTGGTAAACATGTACAAATTATTCCAATGTCGATTTCGATAACGGTCCATACGGCAACTGGCATATAGTCCCAAGTGGCATCTTGAGTATTCGATGCAAATCTCAATACGTAACGAAGGCGGAGTATGCTTATAATGGTGACACTGCTTCGGGTTAGATACTTCAGAGTCGAGGAGGATAGATCATGCTTACAAAGTTCCCATCACAAACATGAATGCAACACCAAGTTTCTTTTTCCAATCAAGATTTAAAGATCTGATTTGGATCAAGGGAATAAGTAAAACACATACATCCGCAAAGATGGAGATACTGGCGCTTGTTGATGCCAAAGCATTCAGATCTGCACATTTGCCCTTGTGTTCCCCATCCCATTGATGCCAAAAATAAGATAGGGGGTGGCATATGAATATGGTGAGAAAAACGTAGGCCACAGCATACACAATATTAAAAACAATAGCTCCCCATATAATATAACGAATTGTTTGAGCAGGGAATATCCGAAGATAAAACAGAAGAAGAGACACCTTCATCAGCGATATTTCGATAAAGTATAGTGACGCGGCAGCCTGATAATATCTGAGGAATGTGCTGATCTGGTCTGGATGAAGGGTCCATAGGTCACGGCCCAATCCGTTTTTAATGAGGCCATGGGAGCTAATGACTGTGCTTGCTATGACAAGCAGTATAGTGATGATAATAACCCAGTCATCAGCGCCAAAAGTGTTCAGTAAAACCTTTCTTACTGTAACTCTGTGTATCACAAACAAGCAAGTAATGACGAGTAGAGAAATGGACAAGACTTCGTACGAGTGCGATTGATTTCGGATAGGAAACCCGCAAGCTGTCATGGTCAAATTCTGTGTAACTAATGCACATGGTTAGTATTTATTTTCGGCCAGATTGCAGGGTTCAAAAACGCACAGAGTGCTTGTTTGATGGTACAGTTGGCCTGTATACACTCCCCAACGAGGAGGGTCAAGGTCTGGTCATGACACAAACATGTATCGTTGGTCACTCCACATGTTGATTGAGGCGCCGCAGCGGTAAAACAACTTATCTAGACGCATTATTAACAAAGATGAAGGGTTTTGGCGTTCTCAGTTGTAAGCTCACGGCACATGAAGGAAACTCAGGGACCGCCTGTAAAAGCTTCTGTGCTTGGACAATCGGCAGCAGTGCAAGGGTGGTCACCCAGCACAGCCTCCACCACTTCATGGTGAGCGCGGGATATCAGTGAAGGAATGACGGGAAACCTGCAGAAAGGTTACTGCAGGGCTGAACCAAAACAAACAACGACGACGACGACACAAAAGACATGATTTCACTTGGGCGCCTGGTACCAGACTGTTCTTATTTTCTTCAGCTACCGAGAGGGGTAGAGAACGCTCGAACCGTCTCGCGTCCATCAGCAACCTAAAAAGGGCAAAGGGATAGCCGTTTATGGGGTGTGCTAATAGGCGATGCGCACACCGGATGAAGCCCTTAGCGGGATCGACCGAGATAAATGACTGACACTTTGACACTCATCCGACGAAAGCTAACGCCACAAAATAAGGTTTTGGATGAAAAACATCAGTGCTCTTCAACCATCAATCAGGAAGACATCTCACTCTTCTGTATCTCTTGTAATGTAAGGCCAAGATGCTAATGCGTAGTACAATTTCGCTACGTGTAGAGGGTAAAGATCATTCTTTTGGACAATTTCTTTTATTCAAACAGACTGTGTACTCATTCGAGACGAGACAGCAAGCTGTTCGTCCTAGTTTTGACCTCGCAAACCCCCAGAGCTTTAACACTAGCGCCACGCACGGTTCGCTCCGCCAACCACTTGAAGACGGCGCTCGGCCCCTGGCACAGACGCCAAAGGATGACATTCTCGGCCAGAACATGGGATTATTTAATTGTGAGGTGGCTCTGGCGTCGCGGGTGATCAGAAGCCCTGAGCTGGCCAACTCCCGCTGTCGACAATGTGGTTGAATTCTCCGAGAACGCGAACAAGCTAACAGCTACTACGTCCAAGATTTTCAAAGGGACAGCCTAAAATATGTCAGGGCTGCTACTATTGCTTCCTCTGGGCTCGTGCGGCAAACGACGTCGCATGCCATGACTCAAAGCTAAGGATAAATGGGGGAAAACGGGCTCGCGCCACGTGTCGGAGCAGCTGGACCATTTGATACGCAGGGGCAACGCGATATCTTGAGTTTCTATCTATACTGTCAGCTGATATAGCCGCAAGAATGCCTTGAAAATAATATGGGCATGCACACTCCAACTGTATTCAATCAGACTAGCTCTATCATGTCGTCAAGACGATCAGATCTGGGCTTCACAACATATAGACTCGGGCGTTTGCACCTTGAAGATACGTCTGTTAAAGTGGC
The DNA here is from genome assembly GCA_022606435.1 of Calonectria montana. Lineage (NCBI taxonomy): Eukaryota > Fungi > Ascomycota > Sordariomycetes > Hypocreales > Nectriaceae > Calonectria > Calonectria montana. Next base: position 5,587,497 of record JAIZZI010000004.1, read on the forward strand.
GCCAATGCTTTGTGATCTGCAGTGTGGCTGACAATACAAGCCAGAGTCAATGAACTCTCACGCCAGAGAATAGCCTCTTGCGTCATAATTATTGTAGTCCAAAAGGCAAATACACACAAACGAATCAATTCATGTCTATTTCAAGTCGAATCCTCACACGCTCTCCAATAGTGTGTCCCATTGAATTTCAACCCTCTCTTGATCTTCATCATCCTCGTCACTCTCCCAGTATTCGTCCTTGTCTATCCACCGCTCCCATGCGGTCAAACCCGTTTTCCGATCAAAGTAGCACCAGCTGCCAAGTCGCGCCTCACAGTTGACATTTCGTTGCTTGAGGCGCTGCATAAGTCGCCCGCCAGGAACAAGCTCCGCCGGATGCTCCATTGAGCGGCAGACGGGAATTCCGTACATGTATACTTGCTTCAGTTTTGGGAACGCGTCTGGTTCAAAGAGAAGCCCTTCGAGCATGTCAATCAGCAACCTAGCACCGATGCCTTCTTTGTCGGCCCGCATAAAATTTGGCGAATCCCACGTGTTTCTCTCCGCAAACACGGCGCCTGGCCTGTCTTCAATGACTAGTGTTTCGAGCACCCTGGAAGCACTTTGAAGTATTTTCCGCCAATCAGCCAGGCTCGCTTGCTCAATTGTGGAGGACCATGAGTATTCGACGAAACGACCAAACCGAAGCGAGGGTCGGCACAAGTAGAGATGTTTCAGATGCGGCAACATCAGCCCATCAGCAGCATCCGTTTCAGGGGACAGGAAGCCACTCAGCGGGCGGGGGATGTGCCAGTCTTCACGCGAGTCATCGTTTTCGGTTTGCAGAGGCCCCTCGTCCCCGGGAGCCAGGATGTTGTTGTCGGGATGGGGCAGAATTGGAAAGTAGACGGGAGAGATGGGACGATCCAGCATGCCGAGTTCCAGGCGCTCAAGCGTCTTGCCGCATTTGACAATGACCCACTCGGCAACGGAACGCGGAATGTAGCCGAAGAGCCTTGCGTAGCGAAGATAGGGGACTGGTGGGTCTGTGATCTTCGCCATGAACTTCTCCTGATCCGAGGACTTCCAGTAAGTGCAGTCGATTTCGAGAGCTTGGAGGTTGATCATGTGCGGCATTAGACGCCAGAAGCGGATGCTGTGTTCTGCCGCGACGACACCGCACAGAGTCTTGACGAGAGCCATCAGCTCCCTTTGGCGCGCTCCGTCGGCAGCGTAACCACGTCGCAGCACGTGAAATACCTTCCATCCTTTGGCTCCCGTGTGAAGATTGTGCTGTGAGGGAGCCATAAAGGGCGCCGGCACCTCGAGCTCCTGCTCCGACTCATGGTATCCGTCGTGGTGAAACTCAATGTTAGCCCAGATGAGAGGGTTCACGAGACGGTGCGTGTGCTTGGAGGTGCAAGCCAACCTGCAGCGATCAGTCGCGGGGAGAGCAGACACGACATGGAGGAATATTTCGGGCGGGAGTGACAGGAAACTCATTCTCCTTTGAGAGCAACAGACAAGCGTTGAATGAGGCACATGTCATCATGCCTAAATGACTGTCGCTGACTGTCATGATGATGGTGCGCGCACTACTCTTCAAAGTAATCGCCGAGGTCCACTTATTCGCGGCTCGGATATTGGCTGGCCAGGTCATCGTACCTCGTACTGCGTCAATCATGGGAATGGCTTCATTTTCATAGTTGAGCATGTTTCGTGAACGTTTGTTCATTGATCGAGTTGGGGCGTTATTCAGTCTCGCGACACGTTCCAAGGCTGCGGTGCATTAACCAATCCAGGCCTGCAGGCAGGGCGCTAGTGGGGCAACGAACAGCTGGGTTGGGACAGTTTTGGTTAATTGTAAGGCTGCGCCTGCACACTTGGTACAAATTAAAATTCTATAATATTCATCAATTGCGAAAGCTTTTAGTCGACCATGAGACGGGTTTTGCATTTAATCTCACTCAGCACGGGAATCGCTGTGACAGACAGGCAATCGTGCTTGGGGCTTACCAATGCTGAGGATCTTAAACTGTTTCTCGTCCATCTCAGCCAATCAGCAAGCGTGATTGGTTTAGTGGTAAAATTCTCCGTTGCCATTCGAGTAACGTCGGGGAGCCCTGGGTTCGATTCCCAGATCACGCAAGCGATGCATCTTTTTGCACTGTTCCCCATTTCTTTTGCAACACGACGCCCTCCAATGGGACAAGCCAATCAGATGCAGGCGCACAATTGTGTGCACAATTTTTGCAACATGAGACGAGACGCGCCAGCTACAAACCCGACTTCATGACTATCACAATAGATATTATTAGTAAGATGATCGATCCTCCAGTCCTAGTTACATCATGTGCTCTCTTTTCTACACTGCTTTGTCTCCCTCGTCATCCGCAATGGCGCTCACAGAACGGACCCACTATCCAGGCATCACAAATTAGTTAGCGTGTCGCCCTACCCGAGACCAACACTCGATCAATGGTTTCATTTCATTCCCATCTTCCAACAAGGTGGTTTGTTGATAGGTCGGTCAACTTGCATAGTCAGAGATAAAGTACATAGCTAGATGCTTTTCTTTTTTTTTCCCAGCTTCTTGATAAAAAAAAAATATCCGCAATACCTATTCGATCCTGATTAACAACTAGAGGTCGGAATCATTAGCCATCTCCTAATCATACACCTCAGACCACATTCTAACAAAATACAACCCCAACCATTGGATGGCTACGGCAAGCGTTTTTTTCAGACTCATCGTAGAAATCACTGCAATCAAAGAAATAATCAAGTACAGTCCAGATGTCTTCTTCTTTATTTTCTTATCACTGAGCCAGAGAGTGGTACCCTCATTCAGGATCCCTTCTCCATCCCTAGGAGGAATATAGTCCTTGTGATTGATACCATCTTCGCTTGAAACTATTAAAACGAAGCATTTCGAAAACATACTTTTGGTTCTTGTCCTCAATGGTAATTGGGTCATTGTGTCCGTCATGGAAAAAGTCGTTGTTTTTGGTAGAGGACTGTATTTTAATGGCTGGGATTAATTAGATCAATTCCAATACCATGTGAAGTAAACCGGGTATGAGGGATTTTGGCGAGGACCAGTTGTAGATAGCCGGGATGTAATAGATTGCAGAGTGTGGGTTTCTTTTCAGATATTTGGCTGAGGAGGGCCATTAAGCATCGGACGTGCATGCCAAGTTCATCTTACATCATCATTTGTCAGGACCTCAACTCCATCTCCAGCGTGGATAAAGACTGGCGTTGGGGAAAATGATAACCGGAACTCATTTGGCTGCACAAACGAGATGGCAGACCCTGGCCCATCTCCGATTACATGGGGCGGGTCGGCTCTTTTCATCTAATCAGAGCCCTCATCGAAATCCACTCCTGTCTACCCCAGATTTTACCCCAGACTTCGGAAAACCGTAACACCCCGAAGCGTATTTATTTAGTAGTCTCTTCTCTTGCGCTCTACCGAGAGCTCTGTTACACTTGGCTCATTAAACTCTCAACATTTCAAATTTGACCCCTAGAGTCGAGTTTTCAACATGGGGAGTCCATTTACCCGTTTACGCGGGACCGCGCTTCAGGGCTTGGTCACATTCGCCTGCGCCTCAGGATTTTTTCTCTTCGGCTTCGACCAGGGTATTTTCTCTGGTGTCATTGTGACGACATACTTCCTGGACACGTTCAACAATCCCAACTCCAATCTCCTTGGCACAATAAATGCCATTTTCGACATTGGTGGTGCTGTGGGCGCGATATTCTGTCTCTTTCTTGGCCATGTTCTGGGTCGCAAAAGGACCATTGCCTTGGGTTGCATTGTCGCCGCTGTTGGCGCTATTTTGCAAGGCACGGCAAAGACTGTGCCGCACCTGATCGTGGGGCGTATGAAATAACTCCAAAATAACCGAGAAAAAAAATTAGAATAACCAACTGATTTTAAATCTAGGCATTGTCGGTGGAATTGGAGTTGGGCAGCTTACGTCGACTATTGGCGTTTTTCACGCCGAAACATCCAAAGGTACGCATTCTTACATTTGCCGTACAAGTTAATGTCTAACATATAAAAGCCAAAAACCGTGGTATGGTGATGTGTCTCGAGCTTTCATTCGGCGCTACAGGTCTGCTATTGGCACAGTGGACCAATTATGGCTTCGGTGGGAACAATGGTGCCCTAGCCTACGAATTCCCGATCCTGCTTCAGCTCATTTTTATCGTGGCAACTTTGCTGCTTCTTCCGTTTCTTCCCGAGTCACCTCGCTGGTTGGTGGCGAAAGGCAGGGAAGATGAGGCGGTGGAATCACTAGTTCGACTTGGCCCCAAGGGTACTACGCCTGATAGCCCAGACGTGCAGATATCCATTCAACAGATGAAAGAGGTTGCTCGCCTCGAGAACATCAGTGGAATTCTCTGGGTTAAGAGTCTTGTAAGCGAAAACCAACAACGTATAGCCGCTCATTGATTAATAACTTTTGACAGTTTAAAAGCGGCCCAACGCAAAATGGAAAACGGGTTCTCATGTCTTGCTTAATCAACTCCTTCCAGCAACTTAGTGGTGTAAGAGCATATTTCATTCTTATTTTACATTTAACAAGGTTAATAATCTTAGGTCAACTCGGTCACCTACTACGTACCAACATTGTTAATCACATTTATTGGTGTCGGGAGGGCCGAGGCGCTTTGGATAGCAGGGTTGACGTCGGTCATTTCAGCCGTGTTTTCATTGGTTGTAAGTTCGCCTCATGCCGCGTAACTCAAAGGCAGTGTGTTTACTGATTGGATCCAGCCGGTATTCCTCATTGATAGGGTTGGTCGCAAACCATTTTTAATCTCCGGAGCCATTGGCCAGGCAATTTGCTTCTTTATTGTCGCGGGCGTGTTTGCCAATATGCCACCCGAAGAATCATCTCTGGCGCGCACTTATGGTATCACGATTGTAAGCTTCATATACGCCTTTTTCGCAATTTTCAGCTCGTGCTGGCTGGGTCCATCTTGGATGTACGGACCAGAGATTCTCCCCATGAGAGGTAGATCACATGGCATGGGACTGTCGGTCGGTAAGTGCGCGGTTGTTAATCGCAACTCGAAGTAAAATGCTAATTCAACATCAAGTATGTTATTGGTTGTTCAACTTTTTAATCGGTACGTGTTTTGATGCTCTACCATGCTCCGATCACAACATTTTAGCTTACCATACATAGTGGAAATAACTCCTACAGCTCTGGAAAACATTGCTTGGAAGTATTACATTATTCTTGGAATCTTTAACATATCTTTTGTGCCAGTGTTGTGGCTTTTCTTCGTGGAGACAAAGGGAAAGAGTTTGGAAGACTTAGGTCAGTTGATGACTTTCCCTGGAAGACACCCGACATTATTAACCTTTTGTAGATATCTACTTTGCCAGATGCTATCATGGAACCACAGACGAGAACTCTGTTAATATTGAAGATACAAAATTTGCCAGCGATGGCAAAAGTGATGGTCAGACGGAGCATGTTGAAAAGATGCAGGATACCACGATGGGTGTGAGATTACAGGTTTGAGTTGTATGTTTTGTATCCAAATACTGAATTGCATTAGTCCTAGAGCGAGGAAATAAGGAAAGAATTGTGATAAAGGATGTATTTAGAGTTCATCAGAAAGAAATGCTTTCTTTTCAATACTCGTATGAATGAGGAGTCGACTTTCTGACGCTGATTCTACATTTTTAGCACACATTCTCATTATTTTACACTTGGAATTGGCAAAGTCAAATGTGGCTGATCTAGGGTCACGCAACATGAAAAGAAAAGTGTCTGAATGTAAACACTGTCTTGATAAATCATCCCAGCGAGCATACTCGTAGAAGTCGATGCCATACTCTTCGATGATTTTGTCTGTATGATCAAAACGTGCCATCATGTCGTAGGAGGGGTTGTTCAGCTGTGCTTGTATGCCACAATGGAGGAGCCTTGGCCCACTGATCGAATATCTTGGCGCGAAGCTTGTAGTATTTTTGGGGCTGGTCCGGCCATAACTCGTTCAGGACTTCCTTGAACTCAATGCTTGCAGCGCTGCAGGGCCGAGTCTGAACCATTTCTCGTGGCGGGTTGAAAAGATTGAGCTGGCGACTGATACTGGCAGGTGGGCGGACGGATGAGCGGCTTCGTCGAATCTGTAAATGGGGAAGCAAGTTGTTTCTGCTGGTATGATTCGAGCTGCCGTAACGACGAACAGAAGGCTTGGAGTTGGGCTCTGTACTGTCCTCCATGGCTCTGATGTCTCCGTAAATAAGGATTGCTGATGCCTCAAAGGTTGCGGATATGACTCAAGGTTGTCAGAGATGCAGCTCACATAAAAGCCACCGTGGTGCCGGAATAAATTATTGCCGACATATGAACTCCAACGGTCCCTGAGTTTGAGCAGTGAGCAAACAACATGCAAACGGGTGAGTTATCTGACGTGTTTCTCCCAAATGCTAGAATGATTGGCAATCCAACAATATGTCGAACAATGGTAATCTAATGCTATAACCGTCATTGTATTCGTAATGTACCATCTCTGACCGATTCACTTAGTCAAATATATTAATTCTGTAAATTGTCAATCATGGTGCTTGGAATTTTGGATTGGGTGTCTAGTCCTCAGTCACTGTCACAAGCTGGGTATGAGCCTCATTGTGTGCATTTCACTGTTATTGACCCTACGTCAACATATATTGTTTCCTTCTCAGCAGAGAACCTTTCCTTTAAAGCTAAGGATAGATTGAATATTAATCAATCAAAATAAAGATAAATTATAATACAATAAATTTAAATAATTAATTTATTTATGTGTAAATAATGTTATTTAATATACATAATATATCTAAACTTAGACTTGTTAATTGAAGCTAATTATTTCGGCTTCTATATACTTCGTGTTATAGGCACGTGGCTATTAAATCTTCTAAAAAGTGGCTCAAGGGATGATTTGACAGTTCCCGACAACTGCTTGAGCTGCGTGGATTTGTGAGAATAGATGTGAGTCCTGCATAATTGTGCCCGAATGGAACTGTGGCTGAAATGCATCCATCACTTCCCTAGAGAGTACCATACTCGACTCCTCGGGCCAATGGATGTATACCCCGGAAGTAGAAGTTAACTATGGTGATTGGACAGGAAACTGTTTGCCACAAAAGTCAACTCCTCGATGTGATATTGATGACTTTGGGGTGGGGAAGATTTCAAGTAATTATTCTATCATGTAATTTTATTGCCCTAATCACTCCCAAGTGTAGGAGACACATGAGATAAGATATGGACTTTGTTGAAGGATGGGCCTTTGGTAAAGCTTTTACTCTTCAACATTTAGAAAACTCTATTTTGGATAAATAAAACTTGATTCATCCTTCATGAACAGGTTCCTGAGCGTGAACTAGATATACTAGATATGGTATGTGGATGAAATAGAAGATACAATTATACAGGTATTTTTATCAAATTGAGATTTTGATTTACCGGGGTCGGGCCTTTGTACTGTATTTTCCTCGGCTACATTGAGAAGTTGATGTATGCCCGACTCATAGTAATCAAGACGTCGTACAAGGTAAGACATTTCTAGGCTCCAAGGCATTTTCTGGGAGTCTAAGACTAGTAGGCTTAGCGCTTGGACTGTGGCTCAGCTCGTGAATCACTTTGCATTGGCGCAATGCAAGCTGTAATGCGCCAAGCACCAAGTGCACAAATGGCCAGCTATGCACGCATGGCTGCTTATAATGAGATCTGGTTGGCTGTTTCACAGAATTCTGGACCAATAAATGGGCAATGTGTATTGCCCCGCCGACTGAAAGCCTTGGCTATTGATTGGATGGCGATTGCAGCCGATTTGGGCTTCTGATAGCCTGATGAGGCTGAGTGAGTGGTTCGCGTGATTATTTTCCCCACTCCGATTTGAGAATCCGTCATCTCCCACTCTCATCTACAAGACTCCGTCGGGCATATTCACCATATCGACTTGAGCTTGGTCTAAGACCATCTCCCATACGCCGACATGGCTGGTGTGCTGTGGTCCTTGTCCAATATTACGAACACATTGGATTCGGTAGCGAAGGGTGCATCCTTTATCCGAGGGATCAAGGAGGTTCAAGAGGACTACCAGGATTTGTGTAGGGAAGTAAGAATGCTCGATTGATCCATGGAGCTATAAAACCAATATCCTAACCACGACCGACAGATTAAACACATCCAGAAATATCTCGAACGCGCGCGATTGAACATTAAATCGCTATCGCTCGCAGAAACGTGGATGCCTGCAATCGTGCAGGAATTGGAGGAAATCTTGAAACAACTTGAACAGATCCAGAATGACGTACAAAACTCATCTACGGATAACGTGGTCAGAGCAAATAGGCGGAAATGGTTGATTGAAGGCAAAAAGATTGAAAAGCTTGTTCGGCGCGCCCAGCACGCAAGAGCGATGCTCTCAGAAGGTGTACAGTGGCAAATACTTGAGCAGATGATTTCCATGGAGAGCAACAGAGCTGAGATTGCTAGTCAATTAATATTGATCAAGGAGTGAGCGATTGCATCAATGCCCGTCAAATTGGTAGAAGCTGCTAATCCCCATATAGGAACGGATCCGCAATTGATGCAAGGATGAGGCTACTCTTATCGAGCTCTTCTCTCGGCGATCCCTTGCCACAACCGCACCGAATCCAAGAACTGGATGATCCATATGATCTTAGTATAGCTGATACAGAGGTTGACGACTCGGATGACTATCGGCATACTAATGAACGAAATTCAGGGATCGAGGTGTATGAGAGTTTTCCTCGCCCCCCATTAGCTGGAGAAAGTAGTGGTTGCTTGGCTGCGACAAGTCCGGCAGCAAAAATTCGCACATGTGCTGCAGGTTGTCAATGTTCCTGCCATACAAAGCCGCGACAGTATCAAACACCGCAGTGGATGAGACATGTGTTGGGGTCGTTGGATGCGAGTTACTTATCCAAGCCCAGGTCAAATGATAGAGATGCAAGATGCAAATGCGCGAAAAGGAGTAGGTGGCTGGTCAATTACCGACCTCCGACTTGGCTCTGGAAAACAATATTATTGATGCAAGCATCTTATACCGAGGTTGGGCCACAGTTCACCTTGCGCCCTATCCGAGTGGTACCATTGGAGAATAATATGTGGACGAACCTAAGAGGCTCAGCAGAAATGGTACGCATTTTTATGCGGAATGGGAATGTGATGTATCCCGATGACAGAATGGAAGATGGCACAAATATATTTAGTGTATGTAGGTACATTTTCGACAGGGTTTGGATAATTTCGCTGATGGTGATGCGCGAAATGGCAGGATGTAATTATATTCCAGTGTTATGATACACTGGAGTTGCTCCTGCAAATTTGGGAAGATTCCCTATCACAGAAACGTCTATCAAGGTATGATTGACCACCCTATGGCGGGCAGTTGCTAATAGAGGGCAGACAGGTGTGGTACGTTGCAAATCAGAACATAAACGACTATGGCCTTACGGACCGAGAGCAGTATCTTTTGAGTAAGATTGCATCGTATGTGGACGATGAACCAGATATGCACCAGGAGTTGGTGACTTTTCAAGAGGCGGCTGTGAATGTTTGTGATATCCAACGCGCCGTCAGTGAGGTTGTTGACGCGGCGGTATTTAACGAGCTTGACATAGCCGGTTTTGCACCACTTCATACAGCCGCGTGGTATGGTCTTGTGGATGCAGTGCAGCAGCTGATTGACGCAGGCGCCGATGTCAACGTCAAGGATTTGGCTGGGGAGACGCCGCTCATGTTTGCTGCCAAGAATAACCAGACCGATTGCATGCAGCGCCTGATTTTGGCCAAGTGCCGCGTCATGGACCGCGCCTACAACGGAAAGACCGCGCTACATTTCGCTGCTGAATTCGCCCGCGTGGATGCAGTGCGGTTGCTGCTCTGTCAGGGTGCGTCAGTCGGGGCACGTGACCTCTGGGGCCGCCCACCATTGCAGCAACTTGCTTTCTCAAAAGCAGACGCAGCCGCCATCACAGAAACAGCCAATTTGCTGTTGAAATCTGATGGTATCGATGTCGATGCTGGAGATTCCCACTCACAAAGACCGGTGATGGCTGCTTTAGCTAAAAATAATCTACCTCTCTTGCAGTCGCTGATTGGGGCTGGTGGCTCATTGCGGTTGACTGACGCACGGTCCTGGAACTTGCTCCACTTTGCTGCAACCTTCTGCACAGCCGAAATGATGCACTTTCTGACAGATCTGCGACTCTCTGATATCGATACCAATCTTCAAAACTCGAGCGGGAATACTCCCTGGGACCTTTTCATCTTTTGCACCAAAGCTACACCATATCAGTTGGGTGACTATAGACGCCCGAATTTGAACGAACAGGCAGCTTTTCTTACCCTCTACAGAGGTATTCGGAACAGGAATCTGCAGCGGGATATATCTGCACTACAACATTCCTTGGATGCTCTAAATCAGCGCGATATTACCGATGCTGCTGGTCATCTCACTAACCTAGCTGCAGTAAAGGCCGAAAACAGCAACGACCAACATGCTTCTTTTTATCGAGCAATTTCCAACGACATCCGTGCCGGGAATCAACATGTCGCAGCGCGTGCAATCAAAGAGGACATTGAACAGTTGACTGACGAGATGCTCAAATCGCCTTGGGATCAAGAATCCCGCTGGGATGTCTGGTATTCGGATGAGGGCGATGATGAAGATGACGGGCCTAGTTGCAAATCTGAGCCTGAGGAATGCCATTCTTCCGAATGCATTACTAAAGAGTTAGGAGAACCCGCCATCAACAACTCAAAAATGGAACGGAGACGGGCATCATCATTTTGAATTTGGGACACTAAACCCGCCGCACAATACCCAGATGTGAATTAGTCAAAAGTTCCTTCGCAAATGTTAGATCATTCCAATCCAAAGAGATTCCCTGTATTGTAACGCCATGTCTAGTCCAATACACTGTCTATTCTAAACCAGTTTTGACCCTTTCCAAAACTTTCGCTCGAGAACCATGCTGCTTGGAAAATCTAAGCTTGAAGCGCACATCAACGTCCCACGAAACCCAGTGTCGCGTTATGCAGTGCGTACACCTTGGCTGCCACGACCGTTTCGGCGCAAACATCGGACGGAAACTGTTTTCTGTCATTCCACCACAGCCGTCCAGATTCCAGCTCCTGCGCCATTTGCATTCTATTTTGGTCCGCATGTTCGGGATAACCCCACATATGCCAGTCGCGGTATATCTTCTGGCAGCGAAGGCAAGGCGCCTTGGGCGAAAAGTGCCAGCCATCACATGCCCAGGTCCTAACCTTCGTATTGACGATGGGCTTGTGCCCAGGGATATCCAGGCTCGTATACACCTGCTCGATCTCGATATCAGAAAGGTCCGTCATCCTTTTGCGCTTGAATTTGTCTACAGATGGATCTTTAGGTATCACGTTAGCAGTCTTCTTTCTGACAGCGTACATCTTGGTTGAAAGGTACCTAGGCCGAAATGCTTTCTTGCATCCGTGACAAGCTCTGAAAACACACGCGAGTGTCCTTCAACCTTGCCCAAAACATGACCACCTGCGCGTTGACGAGGAATCCGGTTAATCGCTTCTTGAAAGAGACTAAACTCTTCGCACGCAGGTCTTGTAGATCCGGTTGAGATGATTCCATGTTCAATATCGACAAAGATTGCAATGCAGTTAGAAACCCAGCTGGGTTTTCCTCCGATGATTTTGTTCTTCACCCGTTTTAGTAGTCTTCAGCTTGTACAAAACACCTAAGCTGTAGGCTTAGAGTCTACTTGGAATCAAAATTCAAATACACACCTTTCTTCTCCATTTGCCTTCCTTCCTCAGCTTTTACAGCGTTCAAAATATCTTTTCGCTTCTGCTTTAGCTTCATTTGTAGAAGTAACTCACGCATGGTTGCTCCAGATATCTTCCCTGGAACACTGGGTGTCGTATCATAGTTTTTAGACTTCAATGAGTTCTCCAAATTCGACAGGCCCCGGTTGACATCGTTTCTTGCATTTTCAAGCAACTTAAACTCCTCGTGAAAGTGTTCAAAGCGACCACTACTCTTTCTCGACTCGAGTTCGCCTTTCAAGCCTGGAATGTCGTCGGATAGTTGAACGATGAATTGCGCCAGTCCTATGACTTCTCGACCAATTTCATTGTCCCAATTCATCGAGACCCACAAGGAATTCGTTCGTTGCAGATCACGGGCGAGTTGATCCAGCACCGAAGTCAAGTCTTTAGCTCGTCGCGCGATTTCATTGTCCAACGGTGTCAACTCCAGTTTCTTTGTGTTTTCGCCCTTCTTCACATCTTCTTTGTGTGTGACAATGCTGTTGTTTCTTTGTTCTTCTTCTGATTCACTAGTTCGGTTCCGTTTCCCTTGGGAGTTGTTCAAGGATTTTTTGCTGTGCTTTAACTTCTTGTCTCTGCTCTTCTGCTCTCTCTCCATCTGCTTCTTGTCCGACGGGATAATCTCGCTAAACTTGGCGTCAATGCCAAGGTCAGACTCGTTGACCAAATCATTGGCTTCAAAAAGGCCTCCGACAATCTTCTCCCACACTGTGTAGTTCTTCTTGTAGATGTGTGGGAGAATCTGAAGGAGATACTCCCGGCCGCTCAGGCCCTCACCTACAAATGATGGAAACATGAGCAGAGGTCAAACAAGACAGGTCGGGCCTCGCCCGAGACAGCATCCCAGTCGTCAAAGACGAACCTAATGTGATCCTTTGTCTCAAGGGGCTGCGAAAAAAAAAATCTGATCAGACTGGAGGAACACAGATTTGGTCACGGAATTACTTTTGTGCATTGACGCAGGGTTTCTGTGTTACCAGAGCATTAATAAAGCACACAATTGCACAGTTGATGTGGGTATCACAAGTCATATCAACACTTTTTGTGTGCATGCCCAACACTGCATCAGAGATGATCATTCGCGGCCAGGTTCTACTTCAACTCAACCCGTTGAGACTTGGTTCGCTTGCTGATCTATGAAAGACAAAGCAGACATTTTTCTCCCAGCAAAAAATAGTTTCTAGTTGTCAGGGCACATTTAATACCGTGTGTATGCAGAAATTTGCATTCATGTTCCACAGACGGAGCCTGAGAGGCCGAAGAATTAGCGAACAGCAATCCTTACCAGCACAGTAAGTATCCTCGTAGTATCGTACAAGCCAATGGTGAATGCAGGCTGGCGTCAGATGACAACAGATACCGCCACCATTTGCCTCCCGCCTTGTCAGCCCAACTTCCAACTTCCAACATCGTCTCATCATCAATCGCTTCAAGATGAGCCCATCTACATGGGCCTCGCCCAGCATTTCTTCATCCGACTCTGGCCGTACTCGGTTCAATATCGCGATGAAAAGTGGCTCCCTAATCGACGTTCCATGGCGATTCCCTTCAAAAGAATTAATCGCTCAAAGCCACTCGGCTCCCTCTCCCAGCAAGAGCAGGACGAGATAGACGCTGAAATCATCGACGACCTCATTCATCAATACGAGGCTAAATCCATCAAATCCCTCGATGAACACAGGGAATAGAACCAATATGTCCGAGAGACATTGGGGTCACCAGACCTGATCGAAAAGTGGAATGTTGCAATGGATCAGAAGCTCGGGACCAATCAGCCTACGGAACCCATATCTCTGCCATCTCTGGTTGAAAGCCTCAAGGGTTCCATCTTGCATGCCGACTGGAAAACTGCCAACCCTGCCTGGCGATGCTTGGACACCAACCTTGAAAATTCGACCTGGGGTAACGGACCTGCTATGATTCCACTAGGCGCTTATGGGGACTTTGAAGTTACTCTTCTCATCAACATGCATGCTCTATGCCCTATGAGTACCGATAAATCCACAGCTAATAGCTACGAAATCGCTTTACTCAGCCCAAAGAGCATCGTCGGCGCGCAATATACCAATACCACTGGTACTATTGACCAAAGAGTTTTCGCACAGTTGGGTGAGTAACATCTCGTACTTCTTTTTTTTATAGTCATTATCTAATCTTTAAACAGGAAATATTTTTACACAGAGGATTCGCGTCCACCTCCAAATAAGAGACATTGGGCCAATACTGGATTTGTATTGGGACTAGAAATTAAGGACGACGGAAAGGCTGGAGACTTTCTCTTTATTTATAACCTCACCACCAAGAACCCCGATGGTAGCCCGGCAACAGTTCCTATTTATCCTAACTTTACGGCCGATTCGCTTTGTAACCACGGTAACATATTCACAGTGGCGAAAGAATCTTCGCAAGGCGTCGATCTCCTGAAAGACAGCTTCATGGAGCCCTCTACAGACAGAAACAGGGTGGAAATAAATCTGGAGGTCATGTCTTTGGCACCTTTTGAGGTTGTGGAGACAGGAATACGGGAGACTACATGGGGACAGGGTGTATTGCCAATCGGGCTTTTTCCTGCATCTAAACCAGGTGTAGATTGCGATTGGGATTAAAGTTAGGGGCCGGATAGGGAGCTAGACGCCATCTTTCGAGTTATCCCTTTTATATGAAGTAGTTTAACGGGTATCGAAATCGCAGACTAGCAAAAATTGTTCTTATCACCGCTTTTATTTTGACAGCTGGAAAAGACACAACACACACAGGATGTGTTGCGCCCGAGGAGCTGCGGTTGTGGCCTATTGGCTGTAGGGTCTTCCTGTAGCTGGCAAAGGCCGGAACCAGTATGGGGTAAATAACAAAGGATTATAGGGAATAATCTATTTAGATACAATTGGCCAAATACTTTTAAATAGGTATATTAATTTAAAAGGTTTAATTTCTTAGTGGTTAGTATATTATATGTTTAAGCTATTAGAGCTCCCCTATATAATCCGAGATAATAATAAATATTTACAAGTAGTCTAGTAAGTCTATAATTGAATGTATAAAACTCAATAATAACTAGCTAATCTTGCCTCCAAAGGCCCCTTTTATCCCCGCAGTCAAATAACTCTAGGGTAAGCCGTGCTCAATTGGCCGGCTGTGCCAGAGACCGCGGTCAAATTATCAATATCAATACGTATCATCACTCGTTCTCGACCGAGGTTCTGCATAACCTGTGAGCACTAATGACCTTGACGGAAAACGATTGTAGCAACTGCCAATCGCAATTTGCACTGCGCCATATAATTTCATGAAGAAAATTTGACAAGATGGGAAAATGTATAAGAGGTCATTGAGAGGCTATTTATTTAAAAACACATAACGGATACTATAGTCCAAGTCCAAATCCAAAGTTCTCCCAAATCACTTATCCGCTATGTAACAACGTGGTGGGAAACTCAAGGGATCCTCAACCTTTTGATGAAAATTCGTTCCGTCATTTTCCTTTTCTTCCTTTGAAAAGCTCACTGTTTTTCCTTTCTTATCTTTTGCATCACTCTTTTCATTGATCTTTTTCTTATCCATCTTGTCTTCTACGGCATAATCATGCGCGAACCGAAAACCAAGATGGAGATAAATAAGGACAGATATGTACTCGGTGAATAAGCACATCAGAGCATAAGCGCCTGCATGACCCAAGACTGGACTCCATTTGACGGACGGATTGTTCACAATGAATTCATCGAGGAGCGCGTAAGCAGAACGCATGATGAGTGCAAGCATGCTCATAAGTGCGAGGTCCACATACTGTCAAAACTGTTTAGATAAGCGCGTACAAAATCGTAAAAACGCTTACTTACCATGAACCAGCGAGGGGCTATAAAATCGCCTCGTGTGTGGAGGTGAGTCAACTCTGCCGACAGTAATGCGACCACGGGAGCTATGACGAGACTGCCAGCTCTAGCCAGAGAGTCTGCCGTTGCGGTTTGTCCAACAAAACTGCTCACAACTCCACTTGCCACAAAAAGTGATGTCGCGACTGGAAATAGCATTGGAGCAATCTTGAGGAAGACATGTGCTCGTCGGTTCTGCTCCTGACTTGCCTTCAAACTGGGAAAGGTTATTGATGTTTGGTGATGCATGGAAATTATTTTACTAACATGATTCGGATAAGACCGACAGTACATACTAGCAAGTGAGTTAGGCCGACATTTAACAAGACCGTGGTGGCGATTGAGAGATTATTATTCGTTGGGTTGAATTCTTGGAGAATGGTCAAAATGGCACCTGCGAGGCGCACTTTAGCCGTGACGTTAGTGTCAGCCTTGAGAAGATGCTAATCGGTCACTGACAAAGAGAGAATAAAATGAGTGTACTCCACAGGAAGCGAGGTTTATTTCTCCAGGTACGGAGAGCAACGTGGATTGCAACAGGAAGAACAGGCGTGTATAAGACGATTTGCGATATTGCAACACATGTGCGGCGGCTCACCATGCTTGATTTCGATCATAGGTAAGTTGGTCGAGTCAAATTTAGGCAAAAATTCCAATATGAAGATGCGTGTCTTACACGACCAGGGGTCAAGGATGAGCTCGGGTTTTATACATTGCAATTCCAATCAAACTATCCATTCATACCATATGTTTGGAACATTTATCCCGCATGGCTTTTGAATCTCAACTTCTGGTGCCGCAAGAGGAGTAGCTCCGTCCTTGGCGCATCGGTTCTCCCGTATCAGCGGCAGTGATGACGCGACGGTGA
Organism: Calonectria montana; assembly: GCA_022606435.1. Taxonomy (NCBI): domain Eukaryota; kingdom Fungi; phylum Ascomycota; class Sordariomycetes; order Hypocreales; family Nectriaceae; genus Calonectria; species Calonectria montana. The sequence goes on from JAIZZI010000004.1 coordinate 5,604,080, forward strand.
ATGGATCGTCAGGTCCATGATTTTCCCTCAACCTACAGACGGACTAGTTTCACAATTTATGATTTGCACATTCGACAAATATTGGCGAAAAAATGATGATCTCGGATGTCCCGTCCGAAAGTTGCGGCACGTCCCACTATTCTCAAAGGCTGTTGACAGAACCATGACGCACCAGATACATCTTCCACCACGACTGGAAGACAAAAATGGATAAACACTATAAATAAATAAAAAGACTTCGCGATTGTGTTACTGGATATCAAAGGATCTTATTATTTTCATCTTATGTCCTCTGTGGTGGGTTTTCTGGATTTAATGCTCTCATGGTATGCCATTTCTTCTTGGTCATAGGTGCGTGCAGTTCAGAGTTTATCAGAGTGAACTTTTGTGGCAAACTGACTTTTTCTAGGAATGAAACATAGCCGCAAAATAAGTTTACCTCGATGTTCCTGAATATCTTTTTCGCTCCCTCTCACCCGAATCCATCGGCCAAAGAGGCATTTGCGCTAAGAAATGATCTGAACGTGATAGGCTATAGGTAGTGAAGAGAGGGGATATTCACCACAAGGCAAGGCGCCCATACAATAATCTCTGCTACAACAACTTTCTGACCATTTCTATCCTCCAAGGCCTCTGACTATGACAATCGCTTCATCTCTTACAGCACACCACCACGACAAACAATCCCATTTTAGTTCATAAATCAACTGCTGAGCTGTTCATTAGATGGTATAGAGAGAATTCGCGTCATTTTCGGAGTAGCGTGCGATGAATTGGTCCCACGAGGGCCAAGGCAATAGCTAGCGCTACCGGCATCAATGGCATAACCAGTAGCCTACTGAGGCAATAGGACGCGTATTGATCAAGGTTACCATCAGCTCGATCAACTAGCGGCTACGCACCGAGGCTGCAAGGAGAACGTCTAGAAACTAGTTGACATGGGTACCGACGTGAATGCCCGAGGCGGTCGCTTTGACACGACACTTCAAACCTCACTTAGTGGTGAGTACGAAAGAGCTGCAATGATGTTTCTTGACGCAGGAGTTGGCGTGTATGCAAGGAGGCAAGTTTGGAAATGCGCTGCAAGTGGCTGCATACTTCTAGACAAGGGCGCTCATGTTAATGCACAGGGTGAGAGATAAGGAAACGCGCTCCAAGCCGCGGCAGTTAAAGGGGGTATAGATATTGTCGAATTGCTTTTGAGTTGTGGGGCCCATGTTAATGCACCGGGTGGTGAGTATGGGAACGCGCTACAAGCCGTATTCTCAAGAACCGACTGAGTATCACAAGAATGTCTAGCACTTGGAATATATGAATTCGGATAGAAAAGGATCAGCTGTTGTTTTGAGTTGTCCATATTCATCGTTTTTGTTGTACACAATCCTGACTCGTAGGCAGGGTAATATGATCTTATCTGTTGGGTTTAAAGACCGACCAACACAACAGCGCAAAGCAGTTGGGCGTCAATTACGAACCACCCTGCGTCACGTGCACATGCAGCTACCATTTTCATACTTACCCCTCACCTTCTAGGACTCGAAATGCCCAATTTTGAGGATTCTTTATAAATTAGCTCAAGTCGTAAATCCTCTGATCCACATATACCGAAATGTTAACAATTTGGGCAAAGCGATGCCTGGGACGGACCCTGGCTTTATATACACGTAAGTATTGCTTTTAATGCAAAGCTGGAAAATATAATCTTGACAAAACTCTCTTGAGATTCGCTCTAATATTTGTTTTCCGGCAGGCCCAAGCTTTCAGAAACTTGCACAGCCATGTTTGTGGAGTCTTGATCAGCGGACAAACGTGCAGCTTCGCACTCCGTCCATGCACTTTTCTACCACGAATGAATTGATGAAAAAATCCCGCAAAAGAAAACAGAAAGCCAATCGAACCGAGATTGAACAAAAAGAAAAGATAGAATCTCGCACATGCCGAACGGAAACCTCGTGCCTAGAGGATGATTTAAGCGAAGAACAACGAACCATACTAGATCTGGTGCTGAACCAAAGAAAAAGTGTCTTTTTCACAGGTCCAGCAGGTACAGGTAAATCAGTGCTTTTAGGTAGAATCGTAAAAGGTCTGATGGAAATGTACCCCGGGGATCATGATTCCGTTGCCGTCACCGCGTCTACAGGCCTTGCAGCCTATAATATTGGTGGCAAAACGCTTCATAGCTTTGCTGGAATTGGTATTGGGAAGGCTCCGACTGAACAGCTTATCAATGATATCTCGGAAGACAATTCGAAGTCGAAACGCTGGGAGAAAGTCAGGGTTCTCGTTATTGATGAAGTCTCCATGATCGACTCAGCCCTATTTGATAAGCTCGATAAGATTGCACGCGCGGTACGGGAAATCAATCGGCCATTTGGAGGAATACAGCTCATCGTCACTGGTGACTTCTTTCAACTTCCGCCAGTCTTACAACGGCGGGATGATGGCTCCCCAAGATTTTGCTTCGAGGCCAAATCTTGGAAGTCTACTATTCAGAACACTATAAACTTGACCAAAATTTACAGACAAAAGGACCCTGAATTTACTAATATGCTCAACGAGATTCGGCAGGGCGTTCTCTCGAAAAACACTATTGACACATTTAGTAAACTCGATAGGCCTGTAGAATCAGGCACAATGGGCGTCACTGAAACTACGGAACTCTTTCCCCTCCGCCGCGAAGCAGACTCGGCGAACGAGAAGCGAATGGAAAGTCTCGAGGGCGGAGTTAGAACATATAACGCCACTGATGATGGATTGATTGCGGATACTTCTACCCGCAAGAAGTTGTTGAATGATTGTATAGCACCAGAAGTCCTCAGATTCAAGAAAGGCGCTCAAGTCATGCTCATCACAAATATCGACAAGCACTTAGTGAATGGTTCCCAAGGTCTGCTTCTTGGGTTTGCCAATGAGCGAACATTTTTCCATCGTCGATGGGAGGACGAGGATGGTGAGATGTATACGGAGAGTGTGACATCATGCACGCGAGATGACATCTCAGAACAAAACATGCCTCTGTACCCTGTAGTACGTTTTTTACTCAAGAATGGGGGCACTCGTATTGAGCTGTGCACGCCTATGGAGTGGGCTGTTCAGCGCTGGGTGCCCGACCCATTGGTGGATGATGAATGGATTGTTGAGAAGCTAGCAACCCGTGTACAGGTCCCACTGATCCTTGCATGGGCGCTCAGTATTCACAAAGCCCAGGGCCAAACGCTGGAGCGTGTGAAGGTAGACCTCAGCCGCGTGTTTGAGATGGGCCAAACATATGTGGCAGTTTCGCGTGCGACTAGTATTGATGGGTTACAAGTCATGAATTTTGACCCATCCAAGGTCACTGTGCATCCCAAAGTTAAAGCATTCTACGCGAACTTGGAGAAGTGTACATAAAATGTATCAAGTGTTCCAGTTTGTGCTGATTTATGCTTTAGCGATTCATTCGCTGTCTTATATTACAAATGCACCTCTGGTTTGGTCAATTTATTCGGCTGGAAATGCTCTTGGCTAATATAGCACAAAGCCTGTATGGTGGCCCCTGAGGGTCAAGGTCATCACGGGTGCTCGGTCGCTGTCGTGACTTGCTATATGCCCGAAAGTGAGCCGCTGACAAGGCCTTACGCATCTCTTATCATATCTGTCATAAAAGCCACCTGGTACACAATGTCTGATCTTCTGTCTGGTGAGATTCAAAATTATATGTTCGCCCAGGCAGCCCGATTTTGCGATGGCCGTCTCACTCTGACCATAGCCGCCCCCACATTTCAACCGCCAATCAATAGCAAGGAGGTGATATCGCAGCCCAAATTTCGACCACGGTTAGTCACCCTTGCACATTTATCCCACATTGTTCTAGTTTCCACAAGAGGCAATCTTCACTTAGCCTTTTCCCCGGGTACTTACATCAAATTATCTAGCATGCATGTCTATGAATTGGTCTATAAAGTGAATGTGATTCAAAAGGCTCTCATATCTAAACTCGTCTTCCCGGCCTCTAGCATGTCCAATCGGCTAACTATGATTAGACGTCGTGGAAACCTCACAAGCGGTGAAGAATCGCTGTTCCTAATGGCTAGTCAAAGATTGTGTCGACGTCTAAATTCTTTTAGCAGTCTAGACTCATGACCACGTCAGTCTAGCAGAAGAAACACAAATGAGGCCAGCCACGGTCGTTTCTCGGATTCCGTGCCTTTTGGTGCCACGATTGGCGCTAAATGTCGACGCATGCAAAATTAGGCTGTAAAAAGTTGTGGGTTCCGACAGCTCTGAAATGACTGCCAACAACAAATATTAAAGAAGTTAACCAAGTTTTGCCCAGTCACCGCCGGTCACCATATAGCATGAGCGCCTGAGCTATTGTTGTTGCCACAACATGGCACCTGATTTCCTATAACCTATAATTATCCATCACAAATATAGCTATCCCTCTCTTACTGATACCGAAGCCTTCGACCTAGGAAAAGCAGTCGTATTTCCTATCCCAAAATAATTCATTCTTTATTAAGTCGTTCGAATACCTTACGTTTCCACCTTTCAACTTTATTAAGTATGGTTGAATCCAGGTCGACTGTTATTGCAACTCCAGGTGGCCCGATGAAAATCACTTTTGGAGAGGCAACTGAACAGCAGCACCACAATTGCTTCACACTCTCTGGAGACGCTTTCCGCTCCCCACTTTCGGAATCGGATTACCTGACGCGTGAGAAGGAATCCAGCCATGAACTGCTCATAAATGACGGCTTGGCAAAGCTCTGGTGCATCTATGTTGAAGATAAACCAAATGAGGTGCTTGCGACTGGTAAGACACTGAGACGAGATTTTGTTATCCAAGACGCGGACGGGACTCGTGAGGAGCAAGGATACTGCCTTGCAAGCGTTGTCACAGATCCTAAATATCGATCTTGTGGCCTTGCATCTCATCTGCTGATGCAAATTGCACTATGGCTAGACGGACCAGGCAACGCTGCAGCAAGTATGCTATACAGCAGTATAGGTGAAGTGAGTAAACAGTGCGCCGCAACACTACCATACCTATAAGTAAATTTTTGATGAAAAATAACGTCTTATTAGTTCTATGTCGGAAGAGGGTGGGAAAAGCAGAGTTGTTTTCAGTCTGTATTAAGCATGCCCCAACAGTGCAAGTCTATCGATAAATCTTTTGCGATCAATTGCCGGGCTATTCACAAAACAGAAGTTATAAATCTGGCCGCTGTGGATATTCAAGATATCAAATCAGGGTTTCAAAAGAGTCCAGTCTCCCCCGGGGAAGTTAAAATGGCCGTTCTCCCAACTGCAGAAATAATAGCCAGGCTTCATGACCGGGCTGATTTTATGGGCTCTAAACTACATGGAAAAAGTCCTGACAACCATGGGAGCATCTGTGATCTCACAGGTGTTTGGATATATTGGTTTCATGATTTTAGGAAGCATCAGCTCGGGGTACAGCGCATCCGAGTACCCTTGCAGTGGGCGGAGGCACATGTTAGGTCCACTGCCCAACTTCTTCTCAATGCTCTCAACGAAGCAGTCAAATGGGGTTTGCCAAAAGTGGTTATTTGGGAGCCCCACGAGTGTACTCGACGCGCAATGAAACTTCTGGTCAACGATGTTCATGTCAAAGTTGAAAACGAGGAGCGAATTAATAAAAGCATCACTTCGGTGAGATGGCGAAATTCAGACAAGAGCAGGAAGATTTTACTTCAACTGAACGAGTTTTATGCATGGAGTTGATGACTTGCGAAATGATAGATAGTGCTGTGTGTATATTGTCTAATTTGAGAGATGCAGTGTCAGCTATCCGGTGTGAAATGTCCACCTTTCAAGTCGACTTCAAGCCGTGTTCATGAGTTTCTTTCATAGAGGAATTTAATTATATCCTCCATCTTCATAGCATAAAACTAAATTATGCGTGGATTAATTCATATAAATTTAGAATATCTAGTTCATGCCATGAGTTTATCATGTGCACGATTTAATCTCTTGAAACTTGAGACCATTTTGCACTGCGGCCACCTTGTCATATATACAAAAGACAACGTCGCCACCAGTTGAAAGTGTAGGTAGAACGTCGTTACTCTTGGTAACAAACTCGCTCGGAACGAAAAAGTGTTGGGTGTATTCGGAATTCTCAGTTGTGAGTATATTGATAGAGCAAACCCAAGAATCCCGATGTAGAAATAACAGCCTGTGATCCATTGCGTTAATTCCAAGAGCATGACGGCAAAGATTCGCTTGTAGTGTCCTAATTGGCCGTAAAATGAGTGGCCTTTCGTTGCATGGCTCTCCAAGTTTGAAGACGAAGACGGAGGAATTCGCCACATATTCTTTTTGCTGACGGACCTCCAAGATCAGAGACCCTGTGCTCTTGTCAGCAGTTACAAAGTCAATGCTCATTTCAGTAAAGCCATCTTCTATATCATAACATAAGTCGATACATTCTCCACCGGCGCCTTTAGAGAAGAGATGTGAAGGATATGAAATCATCTTATGGTCACAAACTAATGTGAACGAACCGAAGGCTTCATCATTCTGTGTTGCCAACCACCTCCACACTCGGCGTCCGGCGGCACCAGGAATTGATCCAATCAATATCCCTGAGCTCGTTTCATAAACATGATCTGAGTCTTGGGTGGAGACAAGAAGATATTTGCCGGCGTCATCAAACACTATTTGATGTATGGCTGTTGCAAAGCGAGCCTGGAATAGTAGACGTTCAACTGTGATAGTAGACGAGCTCACCACATTGAGCTGCCGAACTTGAACGGTACATGCGATACCTCCAGAGGCAATTATAGTACCTTTTGTAACCGCAAGACACTTGATGACAGAATTGCTATGCGAATAAAGAACTCTGCCGACATAGCCGTCCGCAGATTGGTGGACTAGTACGTCTCCATTATGGTTTCCGCTAAATACTGCCGGCAGAGTTTCGTGCGGGACCATTGACCGAATTTTCGCGGCTTTAAAGCTATCAGACTGACCCTCAGTAACGGAAATAATAGCTGCTTGGTCACTTATACTAGCCTCCTCTTCGATTGTCTTTCTAATAAGAGTCGAAGGTGACCATATTTTCATCTCATTTTCTGTGGTATCAACTAGATTGAATCCATCTGAACTAAATTCCAACAGTCTGAATGAGTGGGCCGGTGTGAGTACATGGTATAGCAGAGTCAAAGACTCAAAATCCCATATTTGTAGATTGCCTAGAACATCTACTGTACTAAATGTTCGCCCGTCCATGGAGCATGACAATGATAAGTAGACAGCATGAGTTTCAGATGGCTGCGATTGAATGGGAACTCCAGACCACGCATCATATAGAGCGAGATGTCCTTCATCATAAGCAACCAGTAAGAGGTTGATTTCAGGGTTGGGGTTAAAAATGACCTGAGCCACGTTGCGAGAGTTGTCTTCGATAGCCCATGAAATCCAGGTGTCTGACTGCAATTCGTATATAGAGATAGGGCCCGATCGATAGCCGAGCGCCAATAACTCCATTCCTGGCGAAACTGAGGCAATGAATGGCGCCTTGACTCCATTTGAACCTAGACTAGAACCGCTGTCAAATTGTTGATATGGGTAGCAATGATCTTCAATCTGTTCACCCGTCGTGATGTTCCAATGGTAGGCATGAGCGGACATGGTAACAGCCATGATATAAGTCGAAGTGCAGGTAAGAAACATGCAGCGACTTCGTAGCCGCTTTTTCCAGAGCAGTTTCCCTTTCATGTCAGTAACCGTAAGATATTTGATACTTGCGGAGGCGACAAATGATCCAAGAGGATCTAGAAGTAGCAAATCAATAGGAGAACTGTGTAAAAGCTCTTGCTCCTTCTGACAGCTACGGTCATTATACAAATGAATCTTCCCAGACTCAAAACCGACTGCGATAAGCCCATTGTTGCAAATGATGGTAGATGCGCTACCATCCCCAAAAGTGACAGTGGCGGCGCAATCATCCCAATTGGAATTGTCGAGCCCTGAACAGGTCAAACCATCAGGGGACTTCCCAAATTGTCGGTAGATTGCCGATTCTGTGGGGCAAAGCGGTGGAATTAGGAAATAAATTGAACGGGGTTGTGCTGTTAGAGCAGTACCGAACTTTGTGGCCAAACGTGTGAGATCTGTGGCCCAACCATCGACAACTTTAACATGTCGGTTGAGAGGCGAACTGTACTTTGCTCTCCTATCGAGATAGCTTTTCAGATTTCTTGCAACCCGAATCAGACGATGCAGTCGACCCTTGCACGCGATTCTATCGATCCAGGTCAAAACAGTGGTGGTGAGGAACCTATCCAGGGCGACCAAAAGCTTGTCGCTTTGTGCCGAGGCACCGAAAAGATGCTCCGAGAACTCAGTAATTGCATATTCTAGCAACGGTGAACGCTGCTGGTCTGGGCGCTTCTGGGCGACCAGAGTCCTGTGCCTTGGTCGTTGCATGGATGGACCAACAAGCAATTGAAGGCAGGTCAGGGCGATTCGCTCATGGGACTCTGCACCCCGGATTCGAAATTCCCCTGCCTCCTCAGACATTAGAAACTCGCGTGCCGTCGTATGTACAACCGAAACGAGTTCTGTGTGCTTATCTACCGAAACCAATTGGCCGCAAAGGCCTTCGATGGCAGTTTTAGCACTGGGAAGATGAACCTTTATGTCCAGTTTGAGTGCTTCTGAAAGCTCTGAGACGGATAGAGGTCGGGAGGCCGACAGGACCCATCCCAAAATAGCCTTGGTTATGTGCTTTTCTCGTGTGTTCTGGCCCATCTCCGCAATGGTTCGTTGATAATACGAGATCATTCCCTCAGGGATGCCGCGGAGCACTGACATTATGCTCTCATAGCCATAAACATTTTCGAGTTCGTCCATTACCAGCCTAACCCATAGGAAAGAACCATCTGATCGATTTAATATCTCTTCTTCCAGTTCTTTTTTTTCACTCTCGTTATCAATTGGCAGGAACTCCATGCGGCTGCGGATGAAAAGCTCAATGTCCTGAATTGTGTCGTTGTGGGGTATCTCAACAGTGAAACAGCCTTCACGTTGACATACCAGCTTTTGCATATCACGAAGCCTTCTACTAGTCAAGAATATTCTCAAGGGAAATCGACATTGAACTCCCCTGAGTAGTGTAAACAGCTCTGGGTACTTGACACATTCGTCAAGCGCATCGATCACCCAGTATTGAGGCCCAAGCATCGATATCTACGGAGAAACTATTAGTGCATGAAAAGTTACAAAGAATACAGGGGCTAAAAACCTGAAAAATACCAGCTCTAAAGACCTTGTGCCAAATTGCTCGTGCGTCATCTTGATCATATGTAAACCCATCATCAAAGATCTTTGCCAAAGTCTCACAAACAGCGGTATTATTGGTAGCCATTTGTAAGGCCATTGACCTCAAACAACCAGCCAGTGATTGAGAGGTTTTTTTGCCAATGTGAAAATAATAAACTGCAGTTTGTAGGTTAAACTGAGCCAGTTGAGAAGCCACATAAGTTGCCAGAACTGTTTTTCCTGTTCCGGGGCTTGCGGTCACCCAGTAAATAGAAGGATGGAAGCTCATCATGTCAGTCATTTGCAAGTCAGCAGGGGTATCCCTCCAGTCTCTGAAATCATCTCGTTCATCAATCCACTCGCAAGAGCCTTGGATTTTCTCGTGATGCTCATCTGGGATACTGGTGATCCCCAGACATGTTTGTACGTTTCGCAATTGTACTTTGGACTCCGTAGCATGCCTTGAGAAAACTTCGCCTTGATTAGAACTGATTGAATGGCCTGTTGGAACATGGTTCCACTTACCATCCTTGAGCAGCATCTGAACCACGCTGCCCAAGCTATTCCGCAACACTTGATAATTCGAGTCATCGGGGCTGTCAAATTTGCACATGTCGCGATGATTGGCATTCATATATCGACTAGTTTCTCTTATGAAGCCATTACCTAGAATATTTATCAGTGCATGATTTTTTATCAACAGCTATGCTTAAATACCTAGCACCGCGGATTCCCTTTCCACAAGTAAAGAGGAGTATGGCCCGATATTTGTTTCTAGGGATTCGAAGAATGAATGTATAGGAAGATCTTTTGCATATTGTACAAAGTCGTCATTGATAAGCTGGGCAGGTGTTGAGCCTTTTTTGAGGTCTTTGATATAGTCTCGTGATGCTGTCATGCCAACAAGCCCTCCATATTTTAGCACTCTATCCAGAACCGATGCATAGTCAGATCCTCTATGAGGAGTAGCCAAGAAGAATATGCACCGAATTCTGTCTGCTATTCGAGGTGCTGTGTTGTCCTGGTGCGCCAGGGTAAAGGCCTATCAAATATTCTATCTTGAGCATGCTGAAACAATATCATAAAAGACCTTTCATTCGATATTTAGGTGAAAAGGTAGACCAACCTTTTTTATGACTAAACCTCCCATGGAATGGCCTATGAGAATAATTGGGCTCTAGGATTTATCTTAGCACATCGCCAATAGTATTCAAAGGATTCGCCCTCAATCAGAATAACCTTACTTCAGGATTCTGGCGTAGATGAGGCGCTGACTTTATTTCTTCATACAGTGCTTGGCCGAAATCTTGGACGTTGAGGATACTGGGTCTAGAGTCCCTCCAGTCGCTATCATATCCGAAGCTGTGTATACTCGCATGATAAAACTCGGCCTCCATTGGAAGCCAGCGCTGTGGCCAGAACAACCACGGATCGCCGCCTTTGCGCCATGTTTTTATTGAATCGCCACCAAGTCCGTGGACAAATATCAGATCGATTAACGGTTGCGGTGAAGGGTGCAACAAGTGCAAGCCAAGTGGTCCTTTGGTGCCGGTCGCATCGGAAGAAGGGGCACGCTTGCTCGTTGATGTCGATTTAAGCCGTCCACGAAAGTACCGTGACCGTTCCTTCGGTACTTTGTTGTTCTTGGTATCAAGACCTGAGGCTTTAGATGTGGTTGCGGACTCCGAATCGTAGGCGGTCGATGTCTCTTCCCAGTCGGAATTGTCGCCACGGGGTAATGCCCTGGCAGCTCTCCGGTCCGGAAGAGCGTACCATCTACTCTGTGACGGTATCGATTAGTGTTAGACAGCAGTGAGAACGAGGGTAGACATACCTCCATCGTCGTCCTTAAACGGGGTTCTCCAATGAGCTCTCGTGGTAACACAGATCCAAGATAAACACCGGCTACCCCGCCTGTAGCCAGTTTTGTCACGGAAGATCCCGCATACTGCTCGGGCCGCGCGCGTAGACCCTGCATGATGCATTTCAGCCAGCCGCTGTGGGACAATACCTGGGTGGCGAACAGGGGTCTAAACCAACCAAAAAGCAGCAATAACAGGTACATCAAACCTTGCTTAATTTATACGGCAAAATAAGTCCCAAGCACGGCCAAATCTACAAGGAGGTACCTTGTATTACTTAAAATCATACGTTGCTGGATGACCCCTTGAAGTCACATCATGTATCTTCGCTTTCGCGAGAGCTATGTGGGGTCAAGTATGTATGAAGATAGTCTCTCACTGCATTTGAAAAGATATACCCAATCAAGAGTTGTCGCCTTTGATTGGGGCAGTTTTGCACATTTTTATACGCTTAAGGCGGGGCTTCCCCCCTCGCGAGGCGAGTCTAATCTTCATCACTCGCGTCCACCGCCTAGTCTTCGAAAATTGGAACTTTGACCTATTCTGCCGTGAAGCATCTTGTGCTCAGAAATATGATGGACGACTCTTTGGACCCAGCAATTCTCAAAGGTAAATGATTTTCATCGCTGCTTCTCTGTTTATTACCAGCTAATCGTAGCATTCAGCCCTCCCGGTTGAGTGTGAGGTCATTTCGGTTAATCCTCATGGAAAGGGCAGCTGGTCTTCTGGCTACAAGATCGACATCGAGATTGACGGTGAAGAACAGGAATTCTTTCTCAAGGTGGATAGAACCACCAGTTGGCCGTCAATTAAGAAACTGCTAATGAAATCCGTCAGATAATCCACAGAGAACGCCATCAGGAACTTGCGATGGCCGAATACGAGAGCCAAAAAGAACTTGCCAAATACCTACCCGATAATGTTGTTATCCCGATCGCCCATGGCACGCTTGAGCTCGATCCATCCTCATCCTTCTACCTGACAACGTTCCGAAACATGAGCGAGAAGACTCCCGATCCAACACAACTAACCGAAATTCTGGAGAAGCTCCACAAATCATCTATCTCCCCAACAGGTAAATTCGGCTTCCATGTCACCACCTTCAATGGCTTCGTTCCCAATATCAACGAGTGGTGTGACACCTGGGAGGAGTATTTTACTCGCCAACTCAAGTCCGATATTGAGTGGGAACAAAGTATTCGTGGCCCAGATCCAGAGTTCGATGCCGTTGCTGAGGAATTCTTTATTAAAGTCATTCCGAGGCTTTTACGGCCGCTCCAGACTGGTGGTAGAAGTATAAAACCTACTCTGGTTCATGGGGATGTCTGGCACGGCAATGTGCAAATTGACATGTCAACACAACGTGTCATCCTATTCGACTCATGCTGTTGCTATGGGCACAATGAATGTGAGGATACCGTCACCCTCATCTATACTTTTAATCTATGCCTAACAAATCAATCACGCAGTCGATCTTGGAATGATGAGAGAGCCGAGATACCGCTTCGACAGCAAATACACGAGCAAATACAGAGAAGCAATTTGTCCTTCAGAACCTGTCGAGGACTTTGAGGATAGAAATGCATTATATGCTATGTGAGTCAACAAACGTGTTGAGAGTCCTGGAGATACTTTCTGACTATGGATATGAAGGCGCGACAATATAATAAACTCTGGGCTACATCAACATCGAGCATTCTTAAGAAACCAGTAAAATCCCACAGAACTTTGAGCAAACGTAATTCTAACGCATAAATAGGGTCAAGGAAGAGATGCAGAGGCTTATATTAAAACATCCATATGGCATCGACGGATTCAGGGAAAATGAAAGCCCGGAGGTGTCAGATTGTGAAAGCATGGATTCCAAGTTCGGTAAATTGCCAATGCAACTTCAGTGTCTTTGACCACAAGTGAGGATCAAGATTTTGTCAATCGTCTCGAGGCTAATTGCATTTTTGTTAAACAACATCCAAACGCATTGCGTGTATGCTATAGTCAAAGACGCCCGACACAGGCTAATAGTTATCAAATTCAATACAATACCAGTCCGAGTGGCCCATTGCTGGGCTTCTGCCGAGCTGGCCATGGTTCCGGATAGTGAATGGTAGAATAAATCATGGCCGATGGCGGCAATAACCTCGGAAATAAACAAACACGCATCATTGCTGGCTGGGTCATATCCATTCTCCATTTTACAAGAGTTTTTCGCCTAGAAGAGTTATTTGAAAGGCACTTCACATAGAAGGACGTGGGGCTTGATGGCTCATATTCCGCTATGGCAAGGCCCCGGCGTTCCGTTGTCGCCTCTTCATGTTGGTGAAGATCCATGGTAGGTATTTTGTTGAACTTTGTGGTGATCTAGTTTTTCTCAGGCTCAAAGATATCCTGAGGAATAGATTAGAATAAAATTTCAAATTCTCCAAAGCACGCCTTAGGAGCCTTTTTTTTTTTTTGACAAGTGAGCCTGTACCTGCACTTTGATCCGAGTAGCCCAAGTATGGCAGCTGAAAATAATTTCACCAATAGTTCACCATCAATACTAGAAGGAGGCAGTGATCGCCATTGCGCGCATGCAAAGCTGATCACCATGTAAGCATAGCTTTATACTATTGGTACCCCAGCATTTTCCCATTTCTCCCGGGAGGAAGATAACAGCAAGTTTGAATTAGCTTCATCAAAAAGAAAAAGAAAAATCTGTTAGGTGCTATCTCAATGACGCATGACGTTGAGATAGTTTATGACGGTCCTGTGCATAGATTCCCACAAGTTACCTCACAGCCCGACTATCTAATGCATGACTAGATGCACAATAGTTCTATCAACATGGTGGTTGTAATCTGGATATTTTGCTTCGGAAACAATTTGTCTACATTCGAAACTATGGCCAGCACATAAACAATCGGTGGATATTTGTGCACAATCAACCGACTTGTTCATCTCGTGAGAGATTTAAAAGGAAAGAAAAAAATTCTTTTACTATTTTCGCTTCGCCCAAGAAAACCCCAGTTGCCTAACCATCATGACCAAGAAAAGCGCGCCAACATCAACCATGATATCAAATCATGAATGCAAATTTATCCGCCTAATACAGTCCGACTGTCAAATCACCCTTGACTCGAGCAGTCAAGTGAACCTCGGCCTCGAGATCGAGCTTGATGCCGACGAGCAGAGCGGCGGCGGTGGGCTTGCCCTCGGCATCAGTGGCGCCCTTGAGGAGCTGGCCTGTAGGGGTTTTGTTAATTGTTGATCACGGTTATTTTGGTTCTGAGGGGCGACTTACCAGCGGGCTCGGAAAGGCCAGTGGCGGTGGGAAGGGGGACAACAAACTGTCCTTGGGTCTGAGTAGGGGCAGACATTTTGATTGTGGTTGGTGGTGAAGTTGAGAGAGTTGAGGGTGTGGAAGTTGTGGTTGTTGTGGATGGATGGAGTGATCTGGTTAATTCTTCTGGATTCAAACGAGACAGAGTCGACTTATATAGACTTTAGACGATTTTTGGGCCCGTCTCTGAATAAACATCGAACCATGGCCGAGTCTGGCCCAATTGCGGAGAGCGCTGGACAACACATAGGTGAGAGATACGTATGCCTGTCATCATGTCATGGGTCACGATGCAGCGCGGGAATTCCTGCGGGGATGCAGCAAGCCATCGGGGGAGCACAGGCCCGAGATTGCTCTGTTCAGCCGTAAATATCGGGAGAGCACGGCGGCAAGCACCATAGAGACATGGACAGGCAGGGTCGCTTAGCCCCGTTGTCAATGCGTATCAAAACCCAGCGCACCAATGTTGGTCAGCAAAGAGTGATGGTGCTGAAACGTGCCAGCTCAGCACGCAAAAAGCAAAAGTGCGCTGCATGGTGGATAACAGCGGCGAAGAACTGACAGCCAATCAGCCAGCACATGAAGAAAAATGAGAACCACGTCCAGGTCTTCGGAATTCTGATTCCAATTGACGTTTATTTAGAAGTAAATGAATGATGGTTCAATGTTTTCATCATGAAAAGATGGGTTAATGCAGTGGTGGGAACTCCAAATACAATTAATGAGAACTGGCATGAGGGTGAAAACAAGATTCTGCGTAGGTAAGGCATAAAATAAACTTAAACAGAAAATGATCAAATGAAGTAAAAATATAGTATCAGACGTTTTATTATCTTCAAGACAAACATTGCGGTTGTCAGGGAATCCACGGGTATACATCATGTAAACAACTAGTTAATATGGCAAAACAATGCCAATGGGGTATCATTCCATTACAATAACCAGCGATGCATCCAACATCTTGCAAAAACCCAGAAGCTAGTGGCGGTGAATCGTTATTTTCGGGAGACTTGAGGTTTGGTTTTGGTATCGTCATGACAGATTACTGATCCAAGTGATGATTGCTCGGCGTCATGCATTGTTAAGTAGCTGTGAGACGGTGGCTTTGCTTCCTCTATTGGAAGGAGGTCATGAGTTGTTAGTCAGCAAAACGCCACCACATTCACTCGCCACTAGAGTCTAGAAGTGGCAATTGGCTTTCTGTGGCCGTCTTTGACCGCTTTCGGAGGTAAGAATATTGATCCGCAAGAGGCCCCGCTGTTAGTGGAGCCGAAGGTGTGGCGCGGGGGGGAAACTCGCGGGAGGAAAAAGAAGATAAAAAAGGCAAGGCGTCTTCGAGCGTAGCAAGGGCCCCCGGAGAGAGAGCAGCCGGAGGCGTTGGTGGGTAAACAGGCAAGCTGCTATAAGGCTCGCAGCTTTGCGATCCATAATGTCAGGCGCAGCGTGAACATCAGTGTATTCTTTCACAGGGCTGCTTAATTCCCATTCATCGCCATGATGGATTGCTCACTTGGTTCCGCTCATCACGTGACCCTAGCCCCGCCCAATGCTTTTACACCAAGTCACGCGAGCTTCCAGGTAATCGAAAGGGATCTTGTTGTTTCATTTTTAGCAATGAAATACAAAATGTAGATTTACTGGAATTTTAACGACGTTGGATTGGCCATCACGGACATTCAAAGTGGTTTGAATTGGCGCACCAGGTGTAAAACATGCTTCTGGCTTCAACAATGCGGCTTTGCACAAGAAGAGACAAATCTCTGACCAACCAGCCAATGACACACGCGCGCGGATGATTGAATTTTCTCCAAAATGAAAATAAAACAAGAGATTATACATTCGACGGTGGGGACTGCAGGGAGTTTGCAGCACCAGCCGAAACAAAAGATTGAGTGCATGCAAGAACTACTATAGGGTAACTCCACATGACGATGGATGAGCACCCTGGACCCCAGCTAAATCAATGGGGGCAGTTCCAGAAAGGTGCTTCAGCTGAGATTCTTCATCGTTCAAGACCCGCAAAATTCCCAACTTCTACTCACTTTCGCCTCGTACTATTTCTAATGCGCGCAATCAATACGGGAGCAAAATATCCCTTTATTCGCCAACATGTGGCAAAAATGTGCTTGGCCAGGAGCTCGAGCCTGAGCACAAAGACTACATCACCGACCCGACAGTATGGATTCTCACCTAGCTGCGGTGTGGATTGGTCAGACTATGTCCGCTGTAGACCTGCATACCCTCCCTCTTTTTTCCAGGCCATTTTTGCGTACCATTCTGAGAGACCCAGCGTTTCCTGGGCCATAGCCCATGACAAAGGCGCTGGTTGCGGGATCGTCTCTGCGTCTCTCGCCTCACGGTTTAATGAGGTCATCGTTTCAGATCCTAATGACGGCTACGTCACACTTGCTCAGAATCTCTTAGCAGAGCAATTTTTATTACCAGAAGGCCAGTTCAGATTTTTGCAAGAGTGTGCTGAAAAGAGCTCTGTGGAATCTGGCTCCGTCAGTCTAATCACGGCATGCGAATGCATCTATTGGACTGACCTTGATGCGGCAATTCAAGAATTTCACCGAGAACTCCAACCACATGGGTCACTAGTAATCACACACTATTCACCCCCAATAATTATTGGCAATGAAGAAGCACAGAAGGCATGGTATGCAATCCTCAGGGCGCATGCGGGGAAATCCCAAGGCCTTTTACGTCAATGTTTCCCAGTCATGAATTCAGGGCTTGATTGCTTAGGGTTCCAAAAAGCAAACTGGTATGACGTGCGGAGAATGCACATTAATACTCGGGGGAGCCGAGACGCTTTTAAACTCAGTGATCATCCAATAGGTGAAACCAAGGTTCAAAAATGGGAGAGAAGAGTTTGGGTGGAGAATGAGCAGGGTTGGGTGGCTTACCAGAGATTCGACTGGTTCAAGGAATTTTTTGCGACACTACGTTGGCCATTTATTCCCGAAGTTGAAAGCAAGCCACTGTGGAACAGCCTAGAGATGGCATTAGGCGATCAACAGGTCAAGATAGAAGTACCAGTTGTCATAATCTTTGCCAGAAAACAAGTGTAGAATTCTCATTGACCACATTGCTGGCCAATAGAAGGTTGATTAAATATGGAGATAAAAAAAGATCACGTGCTGCAGTCCAAGTTAGCAGCTGAACCCTCCCTCTGCGCAGATGGGCTGAACTGCCACACTTCTCATCTCGCCATGCCATGTCTGCTTTCCTCCGTCTCCCCTACGAGATTGCTGATCTCATCATCGAAGAGTTGCTGTATGACGATTTCTTCCAGTTCCGGCAGGTATGCAAGAAAACAAATGCCTGGACGAACCCCCGCTTCGTCAATACGTTTTTCCGTACGCGACGTGTCATGATTGAGCGAGGAAGCCTAGACACTATTGAGAGCATATCAAAAGACCAAAGACTCGCATTGTGCGTTGAAGCCGTCACAATATGCGCCAGCCATCTTGTCCCGCTGGATGAGCTCCCACACATAGAACCGGTCTTGGTCCCGGGCGAGATGCATGAAACCGAACATAAGCGCCTTGGCAATCTTGATGCTAAGGCATATTCTATACAGTTTGGCAGCCAAGAAGACCTAGTCAGAACTGATTTTGCTACCCCATGCTTGACTCAAGTCATGAAACGCCTCGGCCAATGTAGGACAGTCCGCATCGGAAACAGCATTCCTTGGGGCTGGAATCGATTGGCCCGAGCGATTGGCGTCGTACCCCACAGAACCCTTACCTTTGACTCGCAAACTAGTATCCGATTCATGAAGCACACTCTACACGCTGTTCTCACAGCAGTAGCAAACAGTAACCTCCACGTTGAGACGCTCCAGATTGGCGCCGGTTTCGTATGGGGCCGCGGAAATTGTATTAGCCCCACCATGTTTGCCGGGTTGGACATCACACCCCTGACGCGGGTACGCCATCTCTCCCTTGTCTTCAGCCTGGACCTTTACGGCGATAGGGATCCAGTCGAACCTGGAGGTTGGGCTTCTGACCTTGGTCGGTTCATCCAGCAGCTACCGGAACTATCCAATCTTAGACTTGAATTCGAGACCCTTGATGATGCGAGCTGCTTCTCAAAGTTTTGCTCAGCCATTCACGCGCCAAAGTTGGAATCCTTGACGCTGGGAAGTATCACTTGCACAACCACCGAGATGGCCTCGTTGCTGCTACGACACCAGACAACGCTCCAGCATATTTCTTTCGAGAATGTTCGACTGATTGATGGAACCGATGTCGGTGCCTGGCATTGGCTGGTTCAAATTATCCATGACAACTTGCCAAATATTGCCTACTTTGGCATGTTTGCTAGCGATATTGGAGTGGATAATCGATACCATGGGGTTGACATACCAGACCCGCTCGAGACTTCAGAAACAGTAACCTTGGCTGATATCCTGGATGCCTTGGCGACGGCGTAACATGTTTGAGCATAAAAACAAATAATTATTTTTTATCAAAATAGAATTTATAAAACTATTTAATCACTTTGATACTTTTGATGATTT
This sequence comes from Calonectria montana, assembly GCA_022606435.1. Lineage (NCBI taxonomy): Eukaryota > Fungi > Ascomycota > Sordariomycetes > Hypocreales > Nectriaceae > Calonectria > Calonectria montana. The sequence continues at coordinate 5,623,059 of JAIZZI010000004.1, forward strand.
AGTTTTATTTCATTCACTCGCTAGAATGTTGAATTCTGCTCTACTGCGATCTAGACCCCTGTTCTATCACTCGGATCAGATCCATCCTATGCACTGCTCATTATGGCCCAACACTCTCCTCTATGACTTCTTTAGGTGCACGCGGTACCTTTTTATAGTCCAGATACTAGAATCACCATTAATCAATTTTTCGCTTCTTCTTTCCTTCTTTCTTCCTTTTTTTTTCGGTACCTGTTCCCTTTTCGGACATGTTTCGCAGTGCATTAGATAGACCAAGGGTTGAAGCTTAATTTCTCCAACTGGCATTATTTATTAACCTCGTTTCCCGCCGCCAGATATCTATCGACAGAGGAAATATCGCTCTAATAGCGGTCTCAAACTACCCTGCTCGAAAACCGACCATCACTTCCGCAATTACAGCGGCGGTGCATTTGGATCCTGCATGCACTGGTCAATCCGCATAATCTGCTTACCGGTGGCCTTGGCCTGCTTGATAAACTCGGGGAAGTAGTTGACGGTCGAGTTGTACGAAAAGTGCATTACAACCAGATTGCCTCCTTTTGCAACATCGGATTTGAAGGCGTCAACTTGCTTCTCCGGTGTGCTAGTCTCGGCCCACAGCCAATCCTGGACATCAATACTCCAGTTGATGATGTAGGCCTTTGCCGACCTCGAGATGGCTGCCCAGCGCTGACGCATACGCGCACCTTCGACGCCGTAAGGTGGGCGGAAGTACTCTGATCTCTCGCCAAAGATGTTGGACATTACCCTGTAATTCTCATTGTACTCCCAGTCGATGCTCTCGGTGCTTTGGAGTCCCTCCATCCTGGGGTGAGTATAGGAATGCATCGCGATCTGGTGGCCCTCGCTCTTCAACTCCTTGTAGAGCTCGGCCATGCCCGTCGCGTCGTTTTCGAGCACAGCGCCGACGGCGAAAAATGTCACTTTGATGCCGGCTTCACGGATAATCTCGGCCAGCCTGGCAGCGTACTGCGGATTGCCATCGTCGATGCCGAATGCAAACGAGTTGGGCCGCGTGCAAGAAAAGACGAGAGTACCCGAGGGCAGCTTTTGGGGTATGGTCACGCCTGAGGGGATGGAGGGGACGATCTCGACCTTGGTCAGGACCAAGGTCTCGGTGGTGTAAATGCCCCTGATGGCGACGCTGCTAACACGCTGTAGGTTGATGTTAAAGTGCGAGATGGGTATGTAGATGTCGTTACCCTTCGCGTAGCGGGCGGCCTCGAGGCTGTCCCTCGTCTCGGGATACGGTGCCACACTGTCGTCGCACTGCGAATTGTGCTGTTGCAGCGAGATAGAGAATTTAGTGTGACCCGAGTAGGCGATGTGCAAGTACGCGCCGCTGTAGCTGCGGAAGTCTCGACAACCGTTGCTGATGAGCGTGGTAAAGGAGTAGTCGGGACCTGAAGCAACAATGCTGAGGCTGTTGGAGCCCCAGGAAAGGCTCAGCTCTCCGCCTCCATGCCAGAATCCAAGCGAGTTCGTGTTTGCGTTGCTAAAGCTATCGATGACAAAGGCCGAGACCGTCGCAGTTGGTGCCGCTTCAGTTTCTGTTGGTCCTGCTGGGCTGGTGGCAGAGGGCACTACCCAGCCGGTTGGGGTGCTCCCGCAGTAGAGCGCCAGCGGGCCCAAGGTGATCTGGTTGGTGGGCGACGAGAGCACGATGGATCTCAGCTTGGATAGGTTGAGTCCACTGAACTTTGACCAGGTGAAGCTGTACAGCTTCTCGGTCCCGTCGAATGTCCAGCCCAGTTGGGCCGTGGTCTGGGACGACGTGGCTGTCACCTCGCCATCGCATGTTGTCTTGGAAGACAGCTGGATTCTGAATGTGGTCCCAGCGGCAGCCTTGATGCGGACAGATACACCACTATACTTTGTAGCATCTACACAGCCGACCTGTGTGAAGAAGTACGACGAAGTGGATTTTGGCGTAAGTGTTATGTGGTTGTTGCTCACAACCATGGATTGCATAGTTCCATCATCACCTGTCGGCAGCAGGAGTGAGTTGTATGCTAAGAAGTTGAGGCGCGACTGCGACGCCCAGTCATCCACCAGCAGCGCCGAGCATGACGGGGAGTTGGATATGCTCGTGGTGGATGACCTTGAGGTGGTCGTGGTCCTGGAAGTGCCTATGGGATATGATTAGTACGTATCAGGCAAGTGAGGAGCCAAAACAACACTCACTGAAAGTTGTTGCTCCCTGGGCACAGACAAACGAGACCTTGTCTAATTGCCATTGGCTGGTCGACGAAAATGACTCGAGGACAAGGGAGAGGGCCGCGTCGAGATTGGCGCCGCTAAAGCTACTCAGTGGGATACGGAGGGTCTGCCAGTTGCCAGTGAGGCTGGTGACTCGGAAAGACGTTTTCGTTCCCGCAGTAGCCGAACAGCTTGAGGCAGTAGTGAGTTGGGCTGTAAAGGCCGCGCCCGACACAGGTGCCTTAATCTCGAGCTGTATGTGCGTGTACGAGTCTGTTTTCAACGCCTGACATGGGAACGTCTCATAGAAGTAAGCTCCACTCTTGGGAGTGAAGCTTAGGATGCCGTTAGAGGCGGAGATGCTAGCCATGCTGCCATCATCTATTGCAATCGGTCAATTGAATGCTCAGAGAATGTCCTAGATGAGAAATATTTGGGAATCGTACCTGACGTCCACGAACCAAGGTTGTTTTGGTTTGTTGAGGGCGAGTTGGACAAGTCGTCTACCAGTAGGTCGGAGGTGCATACGGCAGCGGCAGCTAGCGCGCTGTAGGCCACCGCCAACAGGCATTGGGCCTTGAAGTAGACCATTTTTGCAAGGCTCTGTTCTCAGTATTGGATCTGACGAGCTGGATATGGAGGAATAGGAATTCTCGGCAAACTGCCCTCTAACAGATGGGATGATAGATGCAAAGCGGCGGCAAATGTCCATCATATACGTGAATGCGAGCACGACAGACATTTCGTATAGAGCTGCGCCAAGCTCTTGGAAATAAGATCCCAATGCCCCTGGTTCGGTCTAAAAACAGTCAGCTGAAATGCAATGTGACCTACAAGACGGGTGGCTTGCCAATAGACCATCAGATCGACCAGTTCAGGGACAAGGTCCCGGAACTGCACCGCACAACAGTATATGAGGCCCGAGGGCTTGGCGCATGCCCCACTAGCTTACAGCATAAGCATAAAGCATGTCGCCAAGCGGTGATGTGGTGGTGCATTCGGCCGACGCAGGCGCCATGTCTGGTGGGTCGGGAATTGTTCTGCTAGCTCGATGGTAGTAATACGAGCAGAGCTTGGGGGGGTTACGCAGAAAGACGGGTATAATTACATCCGCCATAACGGGACGCTACCACTCCTCTATGCGCGCTCAAGGGGATAACCGGGCCGCTACTGCAGCAATTGACCTGACCCCTGGCCCCGTGCGCACTTGGCGTTCGTAAACAGTTTATATATTGCAGGACGAATGCGCACCGTAAGCAGTCATCACGCCATCGGAACCGGACAAGTTCCTTTTCTGAATGGATCAACAGAGCCTGTGGCTTGATCGGCAAAAACACTCGATCGGCTAAATAGGCGATCGACCCTCTTTAAGCTTAATTGAGTTAGGATAGCGACACGGGCCACAGACTGACACAACCACAGTCCCCGCATCTGCATCTGAGCCAACTTGACTCAACGTTTGATTCCGAAAGTCATGATATTATAACGTGTCGTTGCTCGGAATCAATGGCAACGGCTACAAATGGATGACGCACCGCCAAGATCGGAACATCTCACGAAGACATATCCCCCCTGTAGGCCTATTGCAATGTGCGAGTCACCCCCTAGTTAGCCTGTCTGTCTAGTCCTCCCTGGGCTGTGGTTGCAGCAGCCCGCCCCACTGCTTACTCCGAACCGAGTGCTGACACGAAAAGATCCTAGTCGCGGCGTAAAGTTGTCAAAGAAGCAAAAAATCAAATGCTGAGATGGCGTGAGAATGACCTTGGCTGCGTGCACAAACGCACCACCTGATTCTCATCATCTCGCTGTATTTCGTAGGTCTTGTTGTCTTCAATAAACTGCCTTTATTCATGTACACCTCATGACACATCTTTGCGTCAGAATAACAAATATGGCCAGGTAAATTGAGTCAAGTTCACATTTTGACCAGACATACTCATGTGGATGCAAATAAAAGGTCAGCCGGAGAGTGATTGCCTAACTGATTTTCCAGCAACGTTTGGGGAATCCAAAGCGTTTGACATGTTGAAGTTTGTTGATGTGTTTGACAGGAAGCCTGCATCTGCTCTCCTTTCTATTGCTAGGCTGATATTTCTGAAGATGCCTTCGACTACGTGCCGACGTACATACCCGACACAGTAATACCAACAACTTGTAACACTGAAGCAGTTAGGCTAGCGAATTATCACAAATACGCTGCCATATACGTATCCTCCAGAGGACTAAAACGCCTTAACTACGTTGATTTTCTCCAAAGAAAAAAACGATTCATTAATCAGACCATTCATAATATCACGCTCTACTCAGCCACTTCTTTGATTGGATCGACTTTTATCAGTGCCAATAGTAAGTGTCGTGAGTCCAGTTGGACGGCTCATTAGATTAGATTAGTACTGATAATACCACAGGAAGGATGAATCGTGCTTCAGAAAATTGTTCAGGGTGATATTATTCTCGGCACCGCTGCTCGCGCGTCCGCCTTGCTTGATGAAGGTGATAGACTTAAATTACTATCGCTAGGTGATGAAAGCCAATCCAGATTATTTCTGGGGATCTACGAAGCCGAAGGAGGTCTACTAACTCCTGCAGGCAGATCAGAACCACTTTGGCTGGCGTTACATAGGAGACCAGGTACTTGCACCTAGTGTCCCCACTGTAGCTCGCATCGGTCAGGATCATGGCTAGGTCCTGACATTTGCTGGGTTCGATGCCGGTGATGCTCCTCTGCAGCCTAACTCCACCAAGTATGTTGGTAACCACCACCGGTCGTACTTGATCAATATCAAAGTCAGCATACCCGATATTACTTCTGTTAAGGAAGCAAGTGACGCAGAGTTGCAACGCTGGATTGTACCTATTCACAAGGGAGAAGGGACCTCTTGATAACGAAAGTTTGACATGTGCGCATGGAATTCGACCCTATTAGTTGAGAGGTGATGATCAGACATTGTTTAAAGTGTGCCAACTTTATAATTTAGGCAAAGCCCGTATCATTTTGCAGCGTGAGCCACATTTCAGCCACAACATCGTATGTGTCAATGAATCCTAGTGACAGACTCTTCCTAGCTACCACGATGTTACCAGATTTGAAGTACGTTATTGTTAGGACACTACCAAACTCTTACAAGATCTCAACGGAAGCTACAGATCATAAAAGGTCACTTACGAACTAGTTGCGCTATCATCGATAGCATTCGGAATGTTTTTCTACTTTCTCTCATAATTTCATTGTGACGACGTCACCTCATTACGGCGTTAAACTGCCAGTTTAGGGAAAAAAAAACTCTAAAATTTTCAAAAAGTCATATTCGATCGTTCGGGGGATTCCCATATTATGTCCGTCATACATATGCCGCGTACCCGTGGCTGGGGATGGGCGGATTCCTGCAGGGGAGTGCAAAGGGCTCTACGGGGACTGCTCCACAGGCAATTACTCCGCATTTCGGTTGAGGCGACCCCTGTGGCTAGGCAGGCACAAGATTGGTGCCGGCTTTAACTGTGAACCATTGGTTCGCGCTCGGCTTTGGATTTCTGTGATTGACGGCAAATCCTGCTTTTTAGCCGGCATGTGGCGTGTCAGCCGTAATTGGCCATTCCCGCATTGTGCCCTGTTGTCATTTATGCATAGATGCCAAAACTGGGGTAGGAAACCTTATGATGGAGATGCAATGCAGCAGTGCACGCAAATAAAATTTCACATCGGTGTATGTGATACCTGAGTCTGTCATGGTAGGGGACCCAAGCTTCGGGTTATTGTTCAGCGAACTGGTTGAGCAAGTAGTGAATGTTCAGGTATAAAGACATCCCAAAGTCACCCAAACTCTCCAAACACACAAAAATAAGTGGCGCTTCAATTCTCTGAGCAATATTGTGGCCACGATGTATATCTCACTGCTTCTTTCTTTTTTTGGCACCGCCACGGCCCAACTTCTACTTCAAAACCGTGCCGTTTCTGGCTGCTATCCAGTTGCTGCAAATACCAGTGGTGGTGCTCTGGTTCCAGTCAAGGCCGGTAAGACGGCTGGCAGTTTCTATTCTGCTCCCAGGGGATGGAACTCCTGGGGAATCCAGATTAACCCCAGGACCACACTAAGCAGTCCATCGGCCATAGCTCCTTTGACCAATCAGACATTTATTATGGAGCAATGCGATGTCCTTGCTGATCCTGATATTTTAGCCGCAGGTTACGATCTGTGCAGTATCGATGGTGGCTGGTACAGTTCTGTCACAGATGAGTACGGCCGCCTTACCTATAATACCACTCGGTTCAACATACCAGAGCTAGGAGCCTATCTTCATGATAAGGGGCTTAAGCTGGGTCTCTATAACATGCCGAACTTGCCATGTGAGGCAGCCAACAAGCCCATTTATGGAACAGATATCCTAGTCGGTACTACCTTCTTGGACGGCGTGGAGGATGATTACGGGCTATGCTACTTCAACTACAGCCACCCGAATACTCAGCTCTATCACAACTCTTTGATCGACCTCTGGGCATCTTGGGGCACTGATATGATTAAGCTAGACTACATTACACCTGGCTCTTCCGTCGGAGACTATGCAGTACCTGCAGATACTAGTGGGGCAGCTATTGCATATCATCAAGCCATACGCAATAATGGGCGGCAGATTCGCCTCGACCTCTCGTCGAATGTATGCCGTAAGGAGCCGTACCTTGGAATCTGGGAAAGCAACTCCGACAGCATACGAATCGCTGTGGACATTAACAACCATGGCGCTAGCGCTTTTGTTGGCATGTGGAAAATTCAGGGCACTATTGAACAATACCGCCTATATATCAACCAGCTTGTTCTCGATAATAAACTTATGAGAGTCCGCCCAGACTTTGATAACCTGTTTGTTGGCAATCCGGCCAGTGTGTCCGGCATTACAGACGGTCAGCGTATTACTGTCATGAGCCACTGGATCGGTGCTGCGGCGAATCTAATCTTGGGCTCGGACATGACAAACCTCGATGATCTTGGCAAGATGCTTCTCACTTCCAGTGATGGTCTCAAGGCCGCGGACTTCTGTGGCAAGCTCCCAATGCAGCCGCGAAACCCAGGCACAGGTGGTAACCAGGCTATGCAACTGCAGGCTTGGGTTTGTGGCCCTAGCACAATAGGGCAAGCCTATGTGTTGTTGACCAACCTGGGTACGAATCAGGGTCGAGGCGGCTATACTACTGTTGGCAGCGGAGAACAAATCGTTTCAATCACACTAGATGATCTCGGTTTAACAGGTCAGAAGTACCTGGTGAGGGACGTGTGGTATGGAAATAGTACTACGGTGGCAGCTGGAGGTAGTCTATCCGCAGTGTTGGGTGAAGGAGAGTCCCAGTTTTTGCGATTGACCTATGATTAGATGCACTATTTTTGCTAGCATTTCCTAATATGAGACTTTCGTATGAAAAAAAACAATTTATTTTCGTTTAATCCGATGGGCTATGTTTCTGAGCTTGCGTAGCACAACAATTTTGAAATGCTCTATCCTGATCTTGAGTGGGACACTAAGCCTATAGGGTACTATCAGGAGGGTACATCCGGATTGAACTCTTTGCCCATAATAATTGTTGGATGGCTTGGGCGTTGTGACCCGCATGAACTAAAAGGTAAAATGTATTGGTGTTGAGTGTTGTTGTAATTGGCTAAGTGTCACTACTATCAGACGGTGCGCAGATACAACAACATTTGTTGTTAGCGAAATGGCGTGCTGGATTGCCCAGCGTTGAGCTTGGCGTGTCCAGCCGAACACTGGGTATCATATCGATGGGTGCTGCGGAAGTGAAGTGATCATTTGGTTAACGTGCTACGCTGCAATTCTGGCCCATATCTGTTTGAAACCAAACGCGAGAATAAAGGTATTTGTCATAAAGGGTTACACGGTAGTAGCACGAGCAAGCTGAAATCCTGACTGCTTCTTGATGACCGAATCCGGAATGGTATTAGCGTTTAACGGCCCTCGTGCAAATTAATTCGACCCCATAATTTGGCGATAGCCGTTTGTGAGGCAAAAGTGCCAGGGTCCTGGTACAGTCTATTCCCAATTTGGTGTTGCTTTGCTGCGCTCTGATTGGTCAACTGGGGCTAAGAATAGGCTCTGTCAAACCAGACTCACGCTATGCCAAAGAGGTGAGATGTCGACAAGAGTTCCTCTTGATAGATTTAAATAAGGATATCCCCTCGATGGGAAACTGAATTGCCATCTTTCCTTCGTCACCATCTTTTTTCTTTTTTTGAGCTTCTCGTCAATCTCTACGGCTACTGCCCCACCATGGAGACTGCTCCAGGGATGGCATATGAACCGCCACTTACTCCACAAAGCCCAAACACCACAAGCACCTTTTACTCACCTTACATGTTTGGAGGGGAGAGCTCTACGGCGTCTGTGAAGGTCATATCTGGATTAGTAAGGCCCTAGAATCCAATAGCGTAAATCACATATTGACCGAATTATAGGATCCTGAATATGTGGGCTACCAAACCCTTGATCTAAATGCGACGAGACCACCGCTGGATGGCAATGGCAGCTTAGTGGCTGGCCCGACAATTGATGGTACATTCCAAGAGGGCCTGGATCCCCACCTGAGCACAGCCATTATCCAGAACGCTAAGAACGTATGGAGCTGTATCCGGGTCCCCTTGTCTTCAGATGCTAATCCGGATAATAGAGACGCCGCGTGCAGAACAGGGAAGCGCAACGCCGATTCCGCGACCGCAAGGATCAATTGAACAAGACGCTCCAGCAAAAGACGGACGATCTCCGCACAGAGTACCAGGCGCTTCATGATGAACACGCCAGGAGCACCGGCGAAGTCATGCGGCTTCAAAAGGAAAACGACGCGCTGCGCTGCGAGGTCAAGGGCCTCCGCCAGCAGCAACGCCTAATGTTGACGGTGCTGCGATTGTCACAACGAAACTCGCAGTCACAAGAGGATGCGGCATTTTTTGACGACACCCAGAGCTGCTGCTGTTCGAGCCACTTGGATGATCCCCCACTGGACAAGTCGAGTTAGTGGCTCGTCTTCTGTTTGTTGATCCCCTCCGAGTCTGGTCTACTGGCGTCTCTGGGTTGATTTGGTTTTTTGTGGTGTACAGTATTCACCTCCCTTTTTTCATGATTGCAGTCTTGGGTCGTTTCTCGGGCGACAAAATAATGCCCCTGCCTTGGTGATGAATATACCAAGATACGAATAGATGATGAATTTATTGATTTTATAGGACAATATGCTTTTTTTTTTTTTGGTACAATACTTGCCCCAAATTGTTGGAGCTAGCGATATTGGTGATGTGACGCCTCGAAGCTGTCTTGCTCTGCCCACTCTTCGCCCCTATTTCCAACGCCTCACCAATATGCACGCCACAGGCCTCATCAGTATGCAGATCTGGCTTGTCCCTCGGCCTATTCAATTCGCCGGTGGCAGACTTTCTATTGAAATGGCCAATATCCGTTGGATCCGAGTGTCCGGCAAGTCCCGGACCTTAGCTTCAATATGGCATCGCTCGCAAATGAGATTTTCCCCTTAGTCACGTGACATGCAATTGGCATGCCGTGTCTCTAACCGGCCGGAAAACTGATGTTTTCAGCCATCGTACGTACATTCACCAACGGACTCTAGCACGTCGCTTCCAAATATCCACGACCTCATTTTTGGGTTCTCACGCCTGTCACAAGCCAAGCCCAAAATCGACGAGCCAAACTGCCCACCTCGAAGCAGAACTCGAGCCTAACCCAAACCCCCATTTCCTTGATTGCCGGCCGACAATGCCAACCTCACGACAATTAGCCACCGAAAACGAGCCGTTCTTCTGAAAAAGACGTACCAGAACAGGAGAAATATGCCTCTATGCACCGCCAAAGGCTGCGGAAGCAGTTCTAGAACGTGTCCATTGCTGTGATGCGTTGATAGCAATACAAAACGATGGCGAGAGCACTAGGAACCAGAGAACCTATCGACGAATTAAAGAGAGCTTGCCGTGTCGCCCGCAGTGTGTTTGTTTAAAACATTCCGAAGCCAAGTCCACGTGAGCCCTTTCCCTTCATACGAAATACAAGTTATAGACCCAATCAGTATGTACTGCCGTCGCTGTCTTGGTGACCCCGTCCTCTTGCTTGTCCTTACGAGCAAGGGAGGCCTCAATATAATTAAAGAAAAGAAAAAACTAGCTAGATTCCATGACAATGCAACTTGCTGTTCCTTTCGCTCGAAACGAATGAATATTTGGTGGTTGCAAGATGCGACCACCAACCAGCGCTACTCCGAGACCTTCTTTTCCTCGACGTAGAATATCATGCAACTCTTGGATCGAATGGCTGGGTTTCTTCAGCAATTCAAAGGACCACTGCAGACCCCTCTTCATCCAGGTAGCTAGTTGACAGAGGCAACGGCTAGTCACACCAAACTACCTGGGTGTCGCTGGCAGATTGCGCCTTTAGTTTGTCACACGACACACATGCAAATCGAGATAGCTCAAATATGATGGTGATTAGCATTACTGGGATATACTTTGCTATAACTTTGATATTTCTATTGTTGTGACTGTTGGCCTTCGCTCTTTGTGATACTAGTAGATTCTCTCGAACCTGAGGTACTATCACGAAAGGGACGACATAAGAGTTAGATGCTCCTGAGGAGAGGTTGGAGATGGATATGAGAGAACAAGGAGTTTGTCCCGTCTCTTGAAAAGGCAATAGGATTGCTGGTACCGATCATTCGACCTTCCAGAGTACTTGCATCGCCTTACCACAATTTTGTAACACTGTACATCCTTTTGTAATGGTGCTCCACAGCTGAGTCTACCCATGCAAACGTGCGAAGCAGTGCTAGTAAATCATCCAAGCCGTTCAGTTTCAGATCGTGGCAGAGCCTCTTAAATAGGCCCAACACTAGTCCAACGGAATTTGGGTCCAAGGCGATCAGCGCAACGCTGGTACACCACAGTAATAAGGGCTTAGACACACCTCGATCATCCAATAATTGAAGCTTGGGCAACAGAGATCGCAGAAGCGGCCCCCTCACGATTGTAGATCGTGGAATTGGGAATGTGACGTGATTGGCATACAAAAGCAATGCAAGCCGGCAGGTTACGTATATCTCTCGGGATAATTGCGTTGCTTCTGCTGATTGATTTGTGCGCTGTAGAATTTGATCGATGGCATCATTTTCGTCCGGTGACGAGAAGAAGCGGTGATGCACAAAATTTCGACAATCACCTAAAAGATCTAGAGCTTCTGGACTGCAAAGTTCCTTTGTGTAGTGTTGTAGTACACGCGATAGCTGTCCGATTTGGCAAAATATTGCAACGAGTTCACCATGTACCGGGGGTTTCAGCCGGAGGAGTTCCTCAAATCCAGATCCAGCCGTATCGTGAGCGAATTGGGAACAATATGGCGCAAATAATAGAAGTGGCTGTTCCAAGAATAATCTCTTGCCGTTAACATCTAGACACGGATATATCGGTTTCCGAAGAGTGTGTGCCGCATTCATGATGTCAGATATCGAGAGCAACCAGGCAAGCGCAAATGTCTGAAGAGCCTCAACTCCACCAAATCTTCCTAATAGATCCTGGATGACGGTCCAGTGGAGAGCGTGATAATCCCGACTACCATAGAGATCCAAAGCATGTAGGCTGGTGAATGGAGGACTAAAGGGGCTAGGGTCGCGATATAATCGTGTGCCGTATGTATCGTTCACAGCAAGGAAGAGAATGCACATGATGAGGCTATCGATAGGCGTTGCACCATCGTATTTGCTCACTTCTTCCCGCAGGCATTCGAGTGCCAGACCCTTTAACCGGAATTGCTCCTTTGATCCGACTTTATGGGCCGGGCCACCATAGGTCAGGCGCAAAACATCCTGATGGTACGCTGCTGACCAGAGAACGGCGTACAACTTGACCTTGTCGTCGAATGGAAATACCCACAGCTGATAGCATTTGGATGTATAACCCATTGGACGGAAATTTGGCCAGATAGCGGTACTGGCGAAATTCAAAATCTCTTGTATCCTCAGCTGCGAGGTTGTATCATTGATAGGGATCATGGGGTTGAAACTGCCGGATCCTATATCCCACGCTTGCATAGTGAGAGGTTGGCCTTGCGAAGGCCGGGGTTTCCCACAGAAAAAACACAACTGACCCTGTCCTGGTCTCCGAGGCTCAGACACCTTCGGCCTGATGGCTTGGTATGCCATATTTTGCGATTGCAGGTGAGATTGCACTGTCTGGAGGGGGGGCTCATCATAGCAGGTGCAATTAACCACCTTTTCGCCCTTCATCAGGGCCTCTCGTTCAACAGCCGCATTGTGCCTTTGTTCAGTTTTTTTCTTGCGGTGGGCTTGCTGAAAAAGCTTGGACCGAACTGGTCCTTTTTTGTCCGTCAGCGCCGGCCCCCCGACAAAAATGAACTGGTCCTGTTGTCCATTTTTTGGCTTTGACTGCATTTGGAGCTACTTCTGTCCACCTTAAGAAAAACAAACGGGAAACTTTAGCCTACAGGGCGCTCGTGTGTGGATGCTGTGATGCTCCAGCGTAGGGATGTTGCCTCTTTTGCGGTGAGTTTTTTTTTCTTCGAGTCTCAACTCAAGCGCTAGAGCGGGAATAATTGTTAATGTCAAAGTTTATTTCTATAGGTAGAGACTATTTGGAATTCTGGCCCGAAACCTCTAGAAGTGAACGTCATGTGGGGTGGGGCCGTCAAACGAATTCGCGCTATTCCCCCCAAGACGGCAATTTCCATCTTGGCATCTCCTTTTGGCTGGTGATGCACGGGCGCACACCTCGTTTTGGAAAGGAGATAACGAGAGATAATGCGCATCGATATCAGTCGTGACTACCTAAACAAGTATTCAAGAGCACTATATGCGAGGGTCAAACTATTTGACCCAATAGAGATCACTTTGATTTCCAAGTACCCTAGAGCAACTGATGCCAAAGCTGACCCGTAACGAGATGGATGCAAGAATACTTGGTAAAAGAGTTTCAATATGGTACCATAAATATTGCCAAATTGAGACATTAGATTGCTTATGACACTGACGCGGGCTCTCCTCTCTGGTGTCTGGCTCCCTGAGGGGGCTACCCAACAGCATACGATTGAGTTTGCGGCAAAACATTCGGACACATGTGAGAACGATGAAATATAGCAAGCGGGGACATGGAGAGTGGATACAGAGATGACGTATCTAGTTGCCGCAACCCCCATGGGAATGCTAAAATGTCTCTTGAATACGCTACAAGAAATGAGGCGGCAGCTCCAACGATATAAGGAGGAGCTGTACAAAGGAATGCGACAGTTCTGGATCCAAGATTGAAACCCCAACGATTGTAGGGAAGATAAAAATAAGCGTATGAGACTTTGCAAAAGTACAGACCCGAAAACTCAAGGTTGTGCTATACATGGCTATAAGAGAGGTTAATTGCAGGGTACAGGTACTATGACGAGGCTCCCGACCCGAAAAACCCGTCTATATAAAACAGAAAAAAACCCGATGTATCAGCCAGAAGGAGAGCAGAATAATAACTCTAAGCAAAATTGTGCAAGTAATAATATTTAATAATACGATGTTATGACCTAGGTTAAGTTGCCTAGTAAAGTTATGGATTCCTCCTCAATTTATTTTTTTAGCTTTTAAATCTTGACAACAGGGCTCTCACACGCACCGTAGCCCGTCTAGCACACTGAAATATGGTCTTACCTCATATCTCGAGGCCGTTCGTAAGCCCGGAGACCGCTAAAGAGTATTCGATCTTCTCTCACGTCGTTTGAGTTGCTCGTAATCTATTTGCTATAGTTTTACCATGTCAAAATCTCCCCATTCGTTTTTGAATTGTTGCTTGGATTTGCCAGTCTGTTTGCAACGGTCGCAGCCCCGCGCGGAATTAGTGCGCGACATGGGTCCTGCTAGAGTACGTAACGACAGCTCCAATCCACATTTGGGAACGCGCTAGCCCAACTGTGATGTAGCGATTCCAAAGCCTGGTGTGATATAAACCCAAGTATCATTCCCTATAAGCATCTCTTCAACCTGTTCAGGTCGCATCAATTAAAACCATTTATCAACCGCCAACATGTCTGATCTCAAGTACAACAACCCTCCCACGGGCATCAAGCGCTTCGCCGATGCTGTCTACTACACACAGACAGTCGATTTTGGCAACAGCATCGTCAAGTGTTCCGGACAAGGTGGCTGGACCATTGCCGAGGGTCCACTTGGCCCAATACCGGACTCGGCTGCCGAGCAGGTCGATAATGCCTTTGCCAACATTGACCAGATCTTGAAGGAAGCGGGAGTTACCGCCGGGGCAAAGGACGTGTATCTCATCCGAACATATCATTTGGACATTGACGAGACGCTGGACATGGTCACCGAGGGTCTAAAGAAATGGGTTGGGCACAGGCCACTGTGGACTGCGATTGGAGTTGCGAGACTGGCTGATAAGCGGATGAAGATTGAGATTGAGGTCGAAGCAAAGAAGTCTGAGTAACATGTTTTGGGTGGGCTGCCTCTAAAGAACACGATATGTAAAGTATCAAGGCTTTTTTTAACCATTAATTGTTTAACTTGAAGCTTTTTATTCTGAAAATAATGTCTGAAACTAATAACATAATTCTCCATTACATTACTCAGGATAATTGCGATTTCACTTTCAGCATTTCCTTTACTCTCGTTTGTACCCATTCATAACAGCTCACTTCGTCATATTTGTTCCCCTCAGGCCCAACACAGCTGTCCAAGACGGCGCAGCTTTCATGCAAACCAAAACCCCAAAAGAAGGGCATGCTAATGCGCTCCCGGCCACTCCAGTTTTGAGCGCGATGCACAGTGCTGACATAGCGGTCGTTTGTGATGCGTTGCAGGTAATCTGCAATGTTCACAACAAACGTGCCAGGAACAGGTTTTGCGTTTATCCACTGGCCATCTCGGTTCAGTACTTGGAGACCTCCCACATCGTCTTGCCATAGTATGGTGAAGAGCTGAAAGTCGGTGTGCGACCCAATAGATACTTTCAGGCTGTCATCGCCAGGAGATGAATCCTTTTCAATGGGTGGGTAATAGTTGAATGCAAAAGATGCATCAGGGTATTTGACCTTGGCGTCGAAAAAATCTTCAGGAAGGTCTAGCGACAAAGCGAATGAGCGGGTCAGGCATCGGGCAATGGCAAGACACGCCTCAAAATATTTTACAATGGAATCCATAAGGTCAGGCACATTGGATGTTGCTTCCCAGGGGAACTCTTCAGAGTACATGTGTTGGCGAGCTTTTTCGGGGATCGCGTCCAGGTCATCAATAGTGGGATCGAAACGGGGATCATAACACCACGAAAATGTCTCGCGGACATCAACCCCTTCAAATGGATTAATCTGCTGGTTCTTGGGCGGATTGTAGCCGTTAAAGTAAGAACTCTTCTTCTGGTCTGCTTTCATCTTGACTGCAAGGTCTTGCCGAAAAAAGTCGAGACAGGCTGTGCGTGCATTGTCTGTGACGGCCTCTGGAACACGGTGATTGCTAATGTAGAAGAATCCATTGTTCATTGCGGCCGCACGAATCTGCCGAGCAACTGACTGTCGCTCAGACAGCTCCGAGCTGAACGCTGGGCCCATGTCGATGATTGGGATCTCCGAAGGGGACGCATCCCTCAGTGGGGACCGTAAAATCTGTCTCGTGATTGGTCCATTGCCTGAAGACAGCCGCAGCTCGGCTGTCGCGGAATTCATGCTGTGTGATCCAAGGCACTCGGGCCGAAACGCAATGTCCTTTGGGGCACATAGCACTTTGTCAATCACAGCTAAATAAACTATGGGGTTGGAGGAGCCAGTCACATGATGCAGCGTACCCCGCGGCTTATCGTATTCGAAGGGAGTCCAATAATGCGGCTTTTATCGATTGGCCTGTTATCTGATTTTCCATCTTGTGGAGCTGTTAGCCGCGATAGCCTGCATTACTAACAAGATTATAACACAAATATTATATCACAAAGAAGGAATCTGATGAAGTAGATCATCACTGTATAAATTGGACATTGACAACCTCGCAGAGGGTCTGATGCCTCCTGCGGCCCTCGCCAAGCGGACCATGGAGTAAGCCAGACACGTCCAGAAATTATGCTCGAAACTGAATTTTTTTAGGGTGTCTTTTTTTTTTTTTTAACTCACTATGTGGAATTAGGCTTAAACAAGGGTCAGTGGCAAATCCGGGGTGTACATCGGTGACGGGGGGTATTTCTATGTGTCAACACCTTTGACTAGATGGTTAGAAGTTCTCAACTCTAAATTCAAACAACACTAGACTTGATTCAATTAGAAGCTCGTGTTGGAGAAGATCTAAGGTTTCATACATGTTCTAGGCTGCTCAGATATTGCACACTATTCTCATTGGGCCTAGAGCAATAGTCCGCGGCTTTTGCTTTGGCGTGGCTGATGTCATTCTAGCTGGCTTCCAGACGCCGCGTCTCTAGGGTAAATGCCTTGACAATACGGTCTGACATTTGGGTTGGTCCTGTCTACATCAGTCAGAGTCTGTTAACCGAGCTGCTGTGCCGTACTGCTAGAAAGTGAATGTACTGCACCTGCTCGTAGAGTTTCCTAAGAAGTATAAGCATTCTCAATTGGAGACAAGAAACATCTGGGATGGTGTTTCATGTGGTTTGTTTTTCATGCGTAATATTCCCCATGAAAAGAGTAGTGAGCTATGAATGAATTGATGGAGCAAATGTGACCTAATTTACCCTATTCAGACAAAAGGGTGTAGAGTTCATGATTGACGAGATTGATATGAGCTAAAGAACCGATCTGTGCTCATCGGAGGATGCGGATGCCGCTGCTAATCTGATTTTGGCTAGCAGACTTCCAGGATCAGGGATCGTGAGATGATTGGAGGAAACCAGCCACCCTTTGGGCTAGTGGGCGCTCGCTTGTCTCTAATTAGTAAATGGGGTTTCCGTTTTGGGCCTGAGTTCAAGAGAGCCATCTCTCGCCAAACACATCGCTTTGACATTCACTCAGCCTTGACCCCTTCCGAATTCCGGATCCCCCGATGATCGAGCCGTGCGTTTTGACGTGTAGTGAATTTGAATCTAATAAGCCACTTGTTACTTTATTTTTCCGAAGCTACGTAGACTTGAGATGAAAGATTCGGCTGCAGTATTTTGCCTCAAAAGAATAAAATTGACGAGAATGGATACGACGTCGACGGCGGGCGAATCTGCTGGGACCTTTTGCTTGGGCGATTATTAGCCTCTTGGCGGTAGAAAGGTTTACAAATTCCTTTCCGGCCGAGAAAATTCGGCCCTACATCACGCGCGCACTTACAGGAGCGGTGGCCTTGGTGATCTGTGCATGAATGCACTGCCTTGGTTTGGATGCGCGCCCAGACAGAGGCGCAACTCTGAGATTTAATTAGAACCTTAAACACAAAAGTCCTGTGACTAGTAAACGATCTTGGCACCTATTTCTCATCGTCTTGTTTGTCATGGCGTGCATCCAAAGTCAATCTACAACGTGATGGCCTTTGCTCACTACAATGCCGCTAGACGTAAATCGAAGCAGTTCACTGAAATAAGGTTTCTAAAGAAACGGTGTAAACGGTTGACAGGCGGCATGCCCGGCACCAACAGCAGACACTATGACTGAAGTGGTTTAGAAACAGGCACAAACGGGTAATAGGTTGATACAGTCAACACGAGCGTTGAAGACCGAGTGCCTTGCATCTCAGAGATGGCAGTAGAGAAGTGAACACAAACTAGGTATAAAGATCATGTCTCTCTCCTCCTAAAGACTGAATAAACCAGACATCACAACTCACTCATTCTTCCAACTCACTCATTCATCCAACTTTCCTCTTTAGTCAACACACTCTTTTTTACCACAAACACCAGTTTGATTCACCGTCCCTACTTCAAAATGAAGCTGTCAACCTTCTTCCTCCCCGCTGTTTTCCTTGCTGGTCAAGCACTTGGTGCTCCGGCACCGGTTGAGAACAACGCTGTCGCGCCTGTTGAGAGAGATCTCGAGAGCCGTGCTGTGGTTGCCCACGACTCCCTCAGCCCTATTGGTGACCGCCTTCAAGGAGGCAATATTGGACGAGCCATTCGAATGTTCCAGCCCTTGCTTCACATTGCCCACGGCTGCCAGCCTTACACTGCCGTCAACGATCGAGGTGACACCAGGTATGCTCCCCTCCCTAACAACGATTCAGTCTTGTTCCTTTTCTAACAGAACGATTCAAGCGGTGGTCTTCAGGACTCTGGCAGCAGCACGGGTGGCTGCCGTGACACAAGCAAGGGTCAAACCTATGCTCGTGCTGCTTGGCGTGGCACTCGCTTTGGCATTATGTATGCTTGGTACTGGCCCAAGGACCACCCCATCGACGGAAATGTTGCCGGTGGTCACCGTCATGACTGGGAGAGCGTCGTCGTTTGGCTGGACAACCCCAACAACCAGACCCCTAGAATCCTTGGGGGCGCTGCATCTGGCCACGGTAGCTTCAAGAAGACTGGCAATCCCCAGCGCAACGGCAACAACGTCAAGGTTGAATACTTCACCAACTTCCCCACCAACCACGAACTGCAGTTCACCAACACCCAAGGCCGAACCTACTGGATCTCGGACTGGGATACCATGCCCAAGGCTTCCAAGGATGCTCTGAACGCCAACCCCAACCCCTTCGGAAAGGCCAACTGCCCCTTTAATGACGGCAACTTCTGGAACAACCTCGATAAGGCTCAAGTCTAAGAAGGATTCCTTAGTCTCTAGCTGATCTTAAATCATCACCTAAGGCCTGAATGTTCCAAGAACTGGCTCATCGCCTGCACGCAATCACTGTAATCTGGATGGATATTTAATTCGCGACCTTCTACTAAGAGGGTACTTGTATAACAGAGATATTATTTTGAGGGAGAAGTCGAAAGCCTGGATTACTATAGCTAAACCTTCGTATAAGTCCCGAAAGACCTCATTTAATTTCAACACCTATTAAATCTTGACTTGGAATTCAGTTCCTTTTCCGTTTCTTGTGACCTCTTTTATAATCGTTTCGTGGCTTGTAGATAAAATTTTAAAATAAATTTTTGGCCGCCGCAGGTAGTTCAAGACCCATTCCAGAGACATCAACCCAGACCTCTCTCTTGCAGAGATGCAGGAGAGGAAAAGGCTGTTGCCGCACAAGCAGTATCAGACCCAGTTGTGGCGTCGGGCAACATAGCTCATGTTATTGCAGCACGGGCTGGCTCAGATGCGGCTTATAAATTACATGAAAAGGAGAAGAATTTGAAGAAGCCCCAGACCAGGACCAATAAACTGCCGATTATGTAATTCATGTGGCAAGCCACACCCAGGTATCAGCTGATTCAGCCTTCAACCACCTAGAGCCAACTCAATAAGGAACAGCCGAAGTATTAAAATAGGCGGCTGACGCGCAAAGCAAGGCTATATTTTGGCCGCTAGCTTGCCAGAATCTGATATAGGATGCTCAAGTAACATTTAAACACACTACCTACCTAGTATAGACAGCTGAGGCCGCAATGAGCGCGGCACAGGGGCATTTGAAGACGCTTCTCTTTGCAACAAGCACAAGCCGCAACAACCCCTGCCTCAGCACAGCACCACCATGAAGATCGGACCGAGGCTGCACGAGATAGGGCCCAAGCGGCGGCATTTGTGGCCACAAATGGAAGACTGGGATGGGATGCGACGCAGGTAGTAGCGACAAATAGGATATTGGATGTGGAAGAACCACTAAAAACTATAGAGTTGCAAGATGAGACTAAGAGCTAGGGGGAAGAATAAGACGGGTAAGAGGCATAGGCAGTATTACAAGCAGGAGAAATATTATTGCAGTAAAAGAATGTCGAATACCCTCAAAGTCACTTTACTTCAGGTTGTCCATATGCTAATTTTTTTTTATTCGTTCTCGTCAGGCTTTCTTATCTACCCTACAGCTGCTACCATGGAAGATTAATTTGCAATAGGGGAAAGCATGCATCAAATAAAGATATATGCCTTACCGGGCAGAATGTATATCACACCATTTCGAGTGTGCCGCGACCACCCCAATTACTTTCGTTATGGCCCATGGATGTTTCAAAAATATTTGCCACTTCATCCTCATTCCAGATTCCATCTTTTCTTGGGATAAGGTGATGGATGGGGTTGATCATCCTCTATGAATCCCAATTTGGTACGTGGAAACAGATCATGTTGAATTTCGGATTTAGCATGATGTGAAGAGTCAAACACGGTAATAGCCCAACCAATTTTGACCAAACCAGTGATTTAACTCTTTTTAGCGTCTCCAGCTAATGCCCATCATACCAATGGCGGTCCCTGATACGTTCATTTCGTTGAGGATCCTGGTGGTGTCATCCCTATGGGGACATCAGGTGGTTGCGCTGAGCCATGTGCATCAGCCAAGTTTTTATCAGTGTTCGTTTTAAGAGTACAAACTCTCTGTTGCCTGTCTGCCATTGAGCATTGGGGCTACAGTGCAACTCCAGTATTTGCTTGTGTGGGGGGATAACGTGTTGTCATGGCCCACTCCCATCTTGTTCCAGCGGCATGTGCCGTGTTGTATCGGTATTTTCTGATTTCGGGACTCCGAGCACTCCGTATAGCGCCTGGGGCGATTGCTGTCATGAAGTGCCGATCATGGGTCAAAACTAATTGTGGTAATACTGTACTACGATCATCCTGGCATGCGGATCGACCGGAACGTCCACTTTTTAGCCAGTTCGCTTTATGGTGAGTGGGATTTAGGAAATTACTGTTAATTGTTCATCTAAACCGTGCCATTTCCTTGCATGGACACGAATACGCACGCCGTAACAACATAAAGAAAGGGAAAAAATACCAATTTTAGCTCGTCAGCTGTTACATAAACACGATTCCTTCATAGAAACAAGAGCCCGCTGCAAAATATTTTTAACTGGGGATCGATCTACCTGTTGTGACCTGACTGTCGCAACCTGGGAATGGTGGTGTGACATCGTGGCCTGACAGCTTCCCGGCTTGGCCCACTAACCACAACCTTATTCTTTGACGCACTCCCGGCTCCGACCGCTTGAGTCCGTAGCTGGACAGCCGGAATCAATTTCTTACCATTGAATTTTTTCTTTCTTTTCAATTTGTTTTGCTCTTGCGACCAATGAGAGCACCCATGATGATGCTACTCCCCGGCTCGAGCACCACGCCACATATGAACCGTTGAACTGAGCTTAGCTTGATTAGGCCCCGCGTGAGGGAATGATCGACATGGAGGGACATGGGTTGTCAAAGCCAATTGAAGACACGAGGCAGCTTTGTTTGATGATGCTTTTTCATGTTGGCTCCTGAAGTTCCGATGAGAATCACGCCAGTTCAATATGTAGGCGAAGCCGTTTGTAAAAAATGGCCAGTATAAAGTCAAGGCCTTACGGCCATGGTTCATGAACGTTTTCCTGTGTTCATCCGCACAAGCTTCTTTCATCCATCCAGCATTTCTGAGAACGATCCATCAACTCACAAACCATGGGTAACTCCGAGTACGACGACACCAACGGCCACACTGGTCTCAATGGCCGATCTGAAGCTGTCAACAAGATCCGCACCAGTGCGACCGTCAGCATGGATGCAGAGCTTTTTGAGAAGCTCTATCTTTCTCCACCTAACAAGGTCGGAAGGAAGTTTGGCGACCCAATTCCTCTGTAAAAAACCCTTTATCCTGTCCGACCTGGAGTTTGTTAGCTAATTCATGTTTAATCTAGGGCCTTGGCTGGATACCTGGCAGCCATGCTCCCGCTTTGCTCCGCTCTCATGGGCTGGAGAGGAAGCAACACTTTTAGTGCCGCATCCATGTTCGTAGCACCAACTATTCTAATCCCTATTTGGCCTAACCACTGTTTTCTTTAGTCCCGTCTACTTCTTCATGGGAGGTCTGATGATGTTCTTCGGCGGTGTTCTCCAGTGGTTCCTCGGAAACTCATTCCTCTCCACTGCCTTTATCAGCTACGGCTCCTTCTTCCTTGCACTGGGAGGAACTCTCACCCCTAGCTTTGGAGCTTACGCTACTTATGCTCCTGCGGATGCTACCTCATCAGCTGAAGGACTCGCAACCACTGGCTTCAACGCTGGCATGGGTAAGCCACATCCTCCTCGCCAAAATGCAGGCAGTGTCATGCTAACTAAATCATACCAGGCTTTTGGATTATTGCCATGGCTGTCCTCTCGCTCATCTACTTCATCTGCGCTCTTCGCACAAATGCGATCTTTGCCGTCTTCTTCCTCCTTCTGGTTCCTGCTTTCAGTCTGCTCGCTGGTGGATTTTGGCTCCAGGCTGACAACTATACTGGAAATGCTAGCGACGCGGCCGATGTCTTTGAGGTGAGCAGTGTTACAAGACTCGCATGTAATCATCACTGACAGATCTAGGGTGCTGGTGCCATCCTTTTCGTCTCATGCCTCGGCGTCATCTACCTTCTGCTTGCAGTGCTCTTGGAGGCTGTCGACTTTCCCTTCAGACTGCCCGTGTTCCCCTTGTCCAAGCCCCTCAAGGTAAAGAACACTAACCAGGAGGCGGTCTAATTTTACCGCTTAACTAGCTGAGATGTTGACATTTAATCGATGTCTCAGTTGGTCAATTCATGAGCCAAGCCTTCGGGTTTAAGGTTCGGTTTGATGTCTGAGAGGCGGTTGTGGGGACCGGAAATAATGCACGTCGTGGATGTTTATGATACTAAAAATATAACTATAATACTTACACTCGCTAATTTGAACTAATATTGCTGCTCGAATTCAAAAACTCTTTTAGTGACTGTTTTGATATCTGACGACTTACCACGGTTCTAGAGCCATCGAACTTGATTTATTAGCTTTTGATAAGCCGCTATTACTGAAACCACCACCAGGCCCGAGGTTCTACCGGGCCTTGTGATTCAATTCGGTACATGAGCTAGTACGGCTTTGGACACAACCTTTGCACAGCATAATTGCCACTATGGTCGATGGCGTAAACATGCCGCCGCGTCAATCAATGTCGCGCCGCCGCAGCAAGATAGCCAATGCGTCGGTTGAGATCCCACCCAATATTTCTTGCGCAATCTAACATTGTCACATAGGTGTGTTGGCTGTCGCAGCCGCAAGGCGCGATGTTCGGGCCGAGATCCGTGTGAGCGGTGCGTCGGTCGGAATGAAGCTTGTGTGTATGAAGAAAAGGAGAGAAAGACGGCTGTGTCTGTGGAGTAAGTGTAGTATATTGTTTTGGGATGAGATTAAGGCGACAAATGCTTATAACACAGCTATCTCGACCAGCTACATGCTCGTATCGAGTTGCTCGAGAGTCGCCTCCAGGGCGAGGACAATACCAACGCCGACCACATTCCTATCAGCAACGGTCCCCAGGAGCCAGAGGCATCACCAATTACTTCTCCTAGAAGTCTACGAGCTGACCCTGAGACTACAGCACTGGTAGGCTTAGCCGAGTCAATTCTTGTATCACACAAGGCTAAACAATATCCAGTATGCTGAGCCAGAGGGTTTGACCAACACACTGGTGACCTCGGAGCCACAGATAAAGGTTCACCGCTATGGGCATGCCGGTAATGCTTGAATCTCATGAAAATATGTGGCGAGCATAGCTGACCGCTCTTAAAAACCTACAGCTTATTTAGGACACAGCTCAACATTAAGTTTCAGTCGAAATGTGCGTAATCTTCTTCAACAGTCGTCTCCTATGGCGGACCCGAGTAGTGTGTCTGTTGAACGCCGGGATAAATCCTACGCCACGGCATTACCACCCATCGCACTCGATCTTGATGACATTCCCCTACCTCGTCTATCATATGCCGAGTACTTGACCCGCACCGTGGTGATGAACTATGGTTCCCTGTACTCCATGTTTGACCCTGAAGCCTTCCTTGATCGCCTCAGAGCATTTTACCGAGAGCGTGCGGAGAATTCTGTTCCTGAAGCGAGTCTCTGGCATATTCAGATGCTTCTTGTTTTGGGCTTTGGCAAGTCAATACTCGCGAGGGAACACTCGGAATTGGGACCGTCTGGGATGGTATACTTCACGCGTGCTATTGAGGCCATGCCCGACATTCGTCGACTTTATAAGGAACCATTGTTGTCAATCGAGATTCTCTGCTTAGCCGCGCTATTTATGCATGCAACGGACCTGCTACAAGAATCCTATGTTACAGTAAGCACACATGTGGCACACTGATAATCTCTGGGCTAATATGCATCAAATTAGATTGGAAAAGCCTTGCGTATTGCTGTGACTAGAATAATGAACGTGGCTGTTCCCGAGGCGTTGAGACCACCAAATGTCGAATATCAAAGAAAGCTTTGGTGGACAGTCTACTGCATCGACAGAAAAAGTACGGCTATGCTGGGTAGTCTTTTAGTCATGCGAGACGAACACATTTCCATACCCTTCCCCAACATAACGGAAGGAGACGAAGTAGAAAATGCCTTCGCTATTCATGTCACTCTATCATCTCATTTGGGCAAGATTCTTGATGGTAAGTTATATCAAAAACAGCATTTTTTGCTTCGTGGACTTACATACACGTAGTAATCTATGGCGTGTACAACCAACAGCAACGCAATTTTGTAGTTGAGGTCAAAGCCATTCTTTCGCGATTGGCCGAAACCTTTGTCGTTCTTCAAGAACATTTGGATCTCGATATTCACGCGCCCGCTCAGCCAATATCTCGCGATGCTGCTACTTTGCACCTGTTACTTCATCAGGTATGCACCACCATCTTCCATCTAAAATGGCCTTTACTAACATTATTTCCTCAGTGTGTCATCCTGACCGTTCGGCCAGTTTTATTCTCTTTGTTGAAGCCCTTACTTGCTCCAGACTCGGCAGAAGAAAATAGGCGTCTATTATCAGCGCCCTTTGAGTCTATGCTCAAGATGTGTGTCGAGTCTGCTATTCACATTCTCAAGATAATGTTCACACTCAAAGCCCAAATGATGTGTGGTACGTCGCCCAATTCCAAGATGAACGAAGCTATACTGATTCCGTAGATCTATTCCTACCTTATGATATCGATGCACTCTCTTCTGCTGCATTTGCACTGGTTTTAATCGACATTATCAGGCCAGCCAATGAGTTGTTGTGGGATCTGCCTCAAGTCATGCATCTCCTTGATGAGTTTGTGTCTCGCCATGTCGCTCCAGCTCAAGCCTACCGGTTGGATCTATTGCAAGTTCTCGAGCTACACACCAAGATTCGAGGCACGAATGACACAGCGGAGGGTCAGGAAAATGACGAAATTGCCGCCGAGCAGATAGCTGGTTTGTCGCGTTATGCTATCATTAATCCCATGCATGCAGATATTTCACCGGACCCAGTATGGTCACAAGTTCGGCATGGCAACGAAACCTCTGTCACCGGGAATTTGGAAACAATTAGATCAGTCATTGATCATCTAAATGTAGATGACATCGACACTCTGGATGCCGCGATGCTTGATGGAAATTGGACGTGGGACCTGGAAGATTTAACGGAGTTTTTGTAAAGTTACAAGTCCATATCTTTACTTTTTTTTAAATCATACCTGCGACAGAAAACCTGTACAGACCATTTTGGTGGATTCATCAGTTAATATAACATGCTATATGATGAAATAACAAAGGTATTCCCGTTGTTTGCAGGTTTTGGCAAGGACAAATCTGTTTCAAACTATCCATCCTATACTTCTATCACTACTTAATTCTAAGCAGCGATAGAATCCATAATGAAAGGTTTCCATTTGCCAAAAAGCTAGCTACAATTTATCACAAATTGGTTCGTGCACACTCGACCCCAGTCTAAATACTCGAACAGCACCACCCTGTTCCGTTTACACTTTTCCATACTATTTTTTCAAAGCTTCGCGGACGGCCGGAACGTACTGACAAATTGGAATATGTTAGAATATTGCTGTGGGGAGTTTCACATGTTGGCCTCACTGGGATTATTTGAACATTGCTGAGATCCCACACTCCACTCTTGGCGTAGACATCATTTTCAATAATGCGACGAACTTCATCAGCGTTTTCCGCAGCGTAAACCACCACACTGCCTTTGAAAAGTGCAGCCTCCCCTTCTACAGGATGCTTCTCGAAAATCGCACCTGCCCCAAGTGTTTTAGCGACCCGCATCACGACATATATTAGCATCGACTCACCACCTGCTGGCAATTTTCCGGATGCAATCAGTGGCTTGATACCTTCATAATGATCTCTGAAAGTTGTATCAGCACATTCTTGGGTCATCCAGCCGTGCATGTGTGACTAGCTGATTATGAAGCTACGTTAGATTTCGTACCCTTTGACCCTCTTCCTGATATCCAAGACATTGGGTTTGTCAGGCAAGATGGCAAGCCACTCCTTCTTGCTCGTGCTTGTTGCCATTGTTCTAGGCCCATAGAGACAACTTGACCACGATAGAAAGCCCCGATTGGTCAATGGGAAGCGAAGAGCGGGACGAAAAATAAATCCGGACATGGTTTTTTAACTGGAATCTTGCGGATCCGGTAAAGATGAACGACCCAAGTTTGCGTACTTAATGATTTGAGTCGGAATGCGAACCCGCGACTATCACGGAAGCTTCTTCCGCTACCTCCATACAGCCATACAATCTAAACAGCGGTGAGCCATTGATGCACCGTCTCCAAAAGAAAGTCTCTTCCGAAGAACTATCCATCATGTTTAATACTCGTCTTTTTTACGGATCGATGCGTCGCTCAGCTCCACTTTCCTCCTTCTCGGGACTCCGACCGAGTCGTCTGGGCCAAGGCTGCCTTAATTTGAACTCCGTCGTAACTAACCGCTCATACTCGAAGCCGACCAAAATCATGCAAACTGTTTTCACACCAGATGCTGTTAACCGTAAGTATCATGGGTCCCGCTAAGGAGCTCAATTAACCAAATTATTGCGATGCAGCCGTCGGCCCTTACTCCCAAGCTATCAAGGCCAATGGCTTTGTGTTTCTCTCAGGTCAAATCCCCGCAGAGCCTGACGGGAAACTTATCCAAGGCAGTATGACTACAAAGGCACATAAAATGTGCCAGAACGCTCGCGCCGTCCTGGAGGCTGCGGGGTCTAGTTTAGACAAAGTGGTCAAGGTCACTGTACGTCGATGATGCGCTGCAGCAAACTGGAAAGCCAACTAATATTTACAGCTCTACTTCCAAAATTTTGATGACTTTAAGGAGGTGAATGATGTTTATGTCGAATATTTCCCGCACAAGCCAGCCCGTACAGCTTCTGAAGCTCCGAGGCTCCCAGCTGGGGCCTCCATTGAGATGGACGTTGTTGCATTGGAGTAATGAATAGAAATGAACATACAAGGTAAAATATCAATGAAGGTCTTTTCTGCCGTATGCAACGAGCAACAACAAATTGAGATGGTCACGTAGTCAAGGCGATGCAATGCACTTGAAAGAATATTTTGTCCGCGTGAAACACAGCAGCTTTACAATAGCAATCCACCTGGATGGGTCCCGAATTCATCAGTCTTCGATTTGGTTTATTAATGCAAATCGACTGCGAAGCAACAAGAGAAATCCTTGGATTCCGGAAACAACTGCACATTTGGATAGATTTAATGTTTGCTGGCATAGGACATGGGCCCATTGCACCAAAGCACCTCCATCTTTAGAAATGAAAAAGCAAAATGTATTCACCTAGTCATAATCTATAAATAATGAATGAGCAGCTATAGTACGTGATGCATGGAGAGATGGTTAGTGTGCTTCTTCACCAATACTCACGTGAACATTTCTACGAGAGGTACTCCTCGTTATTCTAATAGAGATAAATATTTCTTGTAGGAATCAGAGCTGTATTGGCTTCCATTAAAGTCTACATGCACTGCTTCATACGCATGGAACGCACAGCTATCCAATAATACGACGACGAAGTTCTTGCTTAAGGGCATCTACCATATGCTGCGTCCTCTCTGTAGCTCCGCGATTCTCGATAGCTCGCCGGTGCAGATATCCCATACATTCTGCCACAGAGCCCCAGGCAAGGTATTTGAAGACACCTGGAACCCCGCCCTCGCCAGAAGGCGCATCACTAACGCACCGCTCACGGCTGTCAAGTAGAGCGCAACTGAGCTCGTCAGCCATGCCATTGATCTGACCGCATTTCAACACAGTTAGGCTGAGACCAGCTGCAGCTCTCAATCTATGCATGTCCATGGCCATTTGTGCGCTTTCTTGATTGTGTGTAGCCAAGAAGAGCGAAGCAGCTGGAAACTCGAGCTTTTCAATATTTTCAGTTCCGGGAAGGTCGCGCGAAATCATCATTTTGACAATGTCATTGTAGGACATATCAGTATCTTCTTTTGTGTCATGAATCAACGAGCGCACATCATGTTCGATGTAAGCCCCCCGGACGAGCTTGATACCAACAGCCCACCCTTCCCTTGCGGCTAGGGTGACGTGGCGAGCGGCATTGTTTCTTGCTTCCTTTAAATATGCTTGGATAGTGTTATAGACGAGGACATCGCCGTTCCGATTATACTTCCTCATTAGTTCAATCGCCCAGAGATCTAACCCAGTCTGCAGAACTTGCTGTTCTGCATCAAACCAAAGCTGTAATCCACGTTGTTTTGCTTCATTACAGATCTCGTCCATTGCATCCATAATGACTTGAGGCATTGGCTGGCATGACTGCATGGCGTCAAGACAAATTGGGCCAGCACCTGTGAGCCTAAAGAAACAAAGTCAGCTTGGATCAGAGTGCAACCCGGGATTAGGGCCGGATTCGCGGAGCCTTATTCCTACTTGACAGCGAGAAAGTCTCCCGGTTGAAGCATACGTAATGTATCAAGCGTCCCTTGCTTCCACTGTTCAACAAGTTTGTAACAACCTGTCCCATAGCTGTTGTTCCCCGAATACACCTCTCCCAGGTTAGGATCAAGAATGAATTCTTTAGCATGGCCAAGAATAACGCCCTGGTAACCTATATCCTTAACCTCGGATATAGCTCGTGAAACCTGAGCCTTATTTGATCCAGCACAGAAGTGGTTGTAGATGGACCATCGAAATATCCGGTTCAAGATCAGGTTTCGATCAGGATTCAACAAGATTCCTTTTGCTTTTGTAGCTATATCAATTAAAGCAAGAGATGGGCGCATAATCCATCTTTTTGTCATCATCGAGGTTAATACGAGCGACCGGATGAGTGTTTTGTTGGAGATTCTGGACAGTGCCGTCCCCCCAGACTTTACGGTACCCTGCACCGTTGTGACCATCCTAACTTTTTGGCGACATGGCAGAGTGGATAAAGGCTTTAGAAGCCTTGAAATTGGCTGCTGGTGTGTACCACGAGTTAGAAACATTGTCAAAGGTGTAGGCTATTCTAGTGAAAGAAGGATTCGAAGAAGATCTGAGAGACTTAATAATTTACCTCAAAACAAGAGTTCAACTAGCTACTTGTCTTATCTATTGTGATTTGCTAACAATGATAGTTGTAATTGAAAGTTTCGGAGCAGTCAAATCGGAAGCAGCTTCCGTTTGATAGGAGCTTGGAGGCTATGTGTGTGGATGAGCTTGAATACTTAACCCGGAATGCAGTTCCGGCCAATGATGTCACAGTATGCAGAGTGTTGCGGAAGCGTATTCCGGCTACGATAACAAGCCCAAGTTCAGAGTTCTACCAATCTTTTTTTCTCTGATTGCTGTTCGTCCCAAAAGGAATACTAAAATTACAAAATCCCTCGCTTGCAAAAACTCTTGTCCCTTCTTCCGCATCTTACCATCAAATTTATATTGGATTCTGAGTCTCTTTTATTCAGCTCCGACAATATGATGCGCCGATTTAATACTCCTAAGGGGGTGCGATCAACTCTCTGTCTTAATACCAAAGTGTCTTCAAGTGGGCGTAGACATTTGACTTTGCTGCATCCTCCAAAGTTTCAAAACGAAAAATTCGTATGATTTCCATATTTGTTTACCGTCTTTAAACTATCTTACTTACCAGAGGAGTAGCTCAACTATGCAAAGGGATCTCCAGAGAGAGCCTCGCTCCAGGAGGCCTTGAAGCGACTGAAGGATCAGATGCCCGTCCAGATTCCTATCACTGTCAATGGGAATGCGGTATGACCTGTACATGCAAAGTCTGGAAACCATCACTAAGTCAGGATTTAGTTAAAAACCGACAATTTTCAATCTCAAGCAAACCCTTCAAAACACAGAGAGTCAGTGGCACAGTACGCTTGTGCCACGCCAGAGCAGGTCAATGCAGCTATCGATGCCGCTTTGAAGGCTAAGCCTGCCTGGGAAGCCTTGGCCTTTGAGGATCGTGCAGCCATTTTCCTGAGAGCCTCGGAACTTATTGCTGGCAAATACCGATCGGATATCGTTGCCTCAACCATGATCGGCCAGGGAAAGAACATCTGGCAAGCGGAGATCGAAGCCCCGAGTGAAACAGTTGATTTCTTCCGCTACTATGTTCAGGAAGCTTGGAAGCTTTACTCGTATCAGCCTACTGAACAGCCAGATGGAAACTAGAACAAGATGGAGTACCGTCCCTTGGAGGGCTTTGTTTACTCTATCGCTCCCTTTAACTTTACAGCCCTGGGTGCTACTCTTGTTGGACCAGCTGCACTTCTAGGCAATGTTGTTATTTGGAAGCCATCCGCCTATGCCATGCACTCTGCTTACCTTATCCACCAAATCCTTCTCGAGGCCGGCCTTCCTAAAGATGTTATCCAATTCCTCCCTGGCGACGCTGAGGAAATCACTAATACAGTCTTGAAGCGACCAGAATTTGCTGCCGTTAGCTTCATCGGCTCAACGCAAGTCTTCAAAGGGTTACAGAAGAAGATTGGAGACGGTGTTGGCAAGGGAGTTTATAATTCTTATCCTCGTGTGGTCGGAGAGACTGGCGGCAAGAATTGGGGAGTTGTCCACTCTTCAGCTGATGTGAAAAGCGCAGCCTTTCAGACAATCCGAGGTGCATTTGAATATCAAGGTCAAAAGTGCTCTGCCTGTTCTCGG
Source organism: Calonectria montana (assembly GCA_022606435.1). Taxonomy (NCBI): domain Eukaryota; kingdom Fungi; phylum Ascomycota; class Sordariomycetes; order Hypocreales; family Nectriaceae; genus Calonectria; species Calonectria montana. Next base: position 5,654,256 of record JAIZZI010000004.1, read on the forward strand.
GTTTACGTTGCAGAGTCTGTCTGGCCAGAATTCAAGACGCATCTCCAAGAACAACTTGCGAAGCTCAAAGTTGGCGGCGTCGAGGAATTTGACAACTTCATCACCCCCGTCATTCATGAGAATTCCTTTGATAAGCTCAATAAGGTCATTGAGGATGCAAGGAACGATGATGAACTCGAGCTTATCGCAGGGGGGAAAGCTTCCAAGGAGCATGGCTATTTCGTTCATCCTACCGTCTATAAGACTTCTAACCCACGACATGATATTATGTCTCGTGAGCTTTTTGGTCCAATTTTGGGTGTTTACGTCTATCCTGATACTAAATGGGAGGAAACATTGGAGCTTGTTGATACAACTTCACGATATGGACTAACTGGCAGTATTTTTGCCATGGATCCTTATGCGTCCAGACAAGCGCAAACAAAACTGAAACATGCAGCTGGCATGCTGTACATCAACACCAAGTGTACGGGGTCTGTGGTTGCGCAGCAGCCTTTTGGAGGTAGCCGAGACTCCGGTACCAATGACAAGACTGGTACTATGGCTCATCTACAGCGCTTCACAAGTGTGAGATCGATCAAGGAAGAGTACAATCCTTTGAATGAGATCCAATATCCCTCAAATGAAATCTGAAGTGTTTTATTATAGGTAAATGATTTTTATATTTATCAAGAAAGCTCTCGAGGATGCCTAGTGTTGGTATATTTTGACCAAGTTGGAATAGAATAAATTAGAGAACGAAAATACCCAATTCACTGCAATTTAAGGCAATATGAGCGAGCCATCACGTCTCAAGTGCATTTCTATTCCCAGGCACTCAGTTTTCTTTTAACCACCGGTGTAAATTTTAATGCGAACTAGAAGTTTGCACGTAAAGGATGTTCCCTGTGGATGTAATTTCGTTCACTCCATAACGAGCTGAAGCCATTTTGGATCTCCATTTTGCACCGTTTGTGGGGCTAGGAATAACATTTACACCACTCAAATTTTATTAATGACGGTGAAGGTAAATAAATAAATGAGTGATGATACAAACGTGATATTATTTTAATGACTGGCATAAATTCTTAATATGTTTCCGTATGCTTTAATTCCGTCATGATTATGCCTTCTCGGTCCACTACAAGAGGCTACCCGGGAGCGGGATGACATTCCGTGTTGGCCAAATCCACTTGCTGCATTAGGGATAGCTTAGCTTCCCCAGCGGAACACGAACCCGGACAATTGACGGTAGCCCGGGAGAGTCTTCCTGGTGGTACCAAATGCGGCCAAATTAAAACCAGTGCTGTGCGGTCATTTCGCCAGAGTAAACAGTGTATAGTCCAGAACAGCCAATCGAGAAACAAACGAAAGACTCAGCCCGACAAAGAAAGACATTTAAAATTCTCTTCAAGCGTGCAAAAGGCCCTGTGGTCACACACCAAGTTGAGCCAGATTAATCCAGCCTTCCACGCAAAAGTAGGATGTTTGCAACTGGCAGGGTTTCACATTTTGTCCTTACCCAAAGGTGAGTCAAGCTACTTCGGTTGATCGTGCTGTCGAATTGACTTGAGCAATGTCGAGGCCTTTGAGGGTGGTATCCGCACAACAAGTACGGATATCCAGCTTAGTGCCATCCACGGCTAGAATGAATTCATCCGTTGCTGCAACCAAGCCGGCATTTTCAGCCGTGCAACAGGTTACCAACTTTAAAGAGACTATCGCAAATCGTCCAGACTTTGACCACTCTGGTGCTCCCATTGAAGTCACCAAATCGCCGGACCCTTCTTGGTCATATGGTCAAGGCGTCCGCACCGGCCCGGCCCCTACACCTGGGGCAAAAGAGCACACTGAGATTGATCCTTATTCCTCAGACCGATCAGTTGCGCAAAATTACCGTCTATTGGTCTCTGGTATTGCTCCTCGACCCATCGGCTTTCTTAGCACGGTATCTGCGGATGGCAAAACTAAGAATCTTGCACCCTTCAGCTATTTTCAACTAGTGGACCATGATCCTCCCATGTTTATCATAAGCTTTTCATCTCGTTTTGGACCAATTAAAGACACATACAAAAACCTAAAAGAGACGGGTGAATGTGTCATCAACACGGTGTCTGAAAACATGATTGAAGCAGTCAGTGCTTCTTCGATTGATGCTCCCTATGGCCTCTCCGAGTGGGATGTTACTGGCTTGACTGAGGCGCCTACAACGACTGTTAGGCCACCTCGCGTCAAAGAATCAGTCCTATCCATTGAAGGAAAGCTTGTTGACATCAAAGAGTTCGACGGACACAAGCCGGGTATGAGTAGCGCCGCCATATGTCTCGTCAAGGCCACACGCTTCTGGGTGCAATCGGATGCAGCAAATCAAGATTTCAGCCATATTGAGCTTGATAAGCTCCGACCAGTTGCTCAGCTAGGCGGCATGTCTTACGGAAGAATTTCGTCTACATTTGAACTTCCTCGTACAAGGTGGGTTGATGAGCAGCCCGAAAATGAGATCTTGACAAAATTAGAAGCGTCAAGGCGACAGGTTTGAAGATAATGGCTGTCAAAAATCTTCGTTTAAGAATTACATGTAGGCTTGATAAATCTAGGCGAACATAAAGTCAGCTATACCTAATTATTGAAGTCATGAACGATTTCATAGTGAGCAGTTTTTTGTTGAATTTGGAACAGCGGTGAATTTTCCTTTTTTGCATGTATGATTTTAGTTGTTGAGCCCAACTTGCAGAAAATAGTTCTTCTCACATCGGGCTATCACTGCCAGCAATACATATGTCTTATTTAAACTTGTTGACCATAAATTAAATACAAGTAGGCCAGAGAAATGAAAATATACAAAAAAGAGCCTAAATCTAAAACTGTAAATGGTGAATTAAGCCGGGCTTCGTTTTAATCCTTTTTTGTCATTTTGAGCCTGGAGGCGGTCCCCACTTATTTTCCAGTCGGCTCAACTTCTAGTGACACATTCGACAGGCAAAGACCCTCCAAGAACGTTATGGCAACCAATTTACGCGGGAGTTCGTTCGTCATTCCGTAGGAGAGAAGCTGGTTGTTGATCCCGCCTTTGAGAAACACCTTTGAACGTCAGCTCAAGAGCTCACAGACAAAAAACCTGAAGGAGAATCTGGTGTGTATTCATGTGGAGAAGCCACGTAAGCCGGAGTCGTCAAGTTTTAGTATTTGAGGAACCATTGTGCAGAAAGTGAGGCATCTAATATGATATTTTGCACAGGGCTGTGTCGTACAGACCATTCCAGTGCATTGTTCCTTTGGCCAGAGCCAACGACCAAGACCACAAATTTGTTTTATCTGTCACCCGTGTAGCCGTGGTGCTTCGGTGGAAGCACGGTTCAACTCACTACTTGTTTTTTTCATTACACATAAATAATCTTCTGCAAAGATACTAAGTTTAGTTGCGTCTTCATTGTAGATTTAGATTAAAGGAATTAAGTTATATTAAAGGCTAAGGAGCTCAGGAAACAATTACTGAAATTTCTGTTCTCTATCTACTACAGTTGGGTTACTGTTTTTAGCTCAATGTAATCCGTATTCCCGTAATCACTCAGTATGGTGCTTCTAGGTCGCGACACTTATAGATATCTCTAATGCACAAATATCACACCTATGAAAGAGAATAACTGCAGCTTTCACTAATTAACCGATGACATTGATGACTTGGACTACTACGGAGTAGAGGGTCTCTAATCGTGATTCTCGAACTGTCACGGGATCGGGGTCGGATTATAGACCCCTAGCGTGACAAGCTGCGAAAGCCATCAATCGGCTGCTCGTTGTGCTGGGATTGGGTCTATTTGATCCGACCTAAATTGATCAGCCAGCCATTGACAGCCACCTTTTGACGAAAATGCTTCGCTAGCATAAGACGGCAAGCTTCCATTTTGCCGCTAAAGACACGGCCGAAGGTAGCGGCATATCCTAAGTGGAAACTTTGAGAGTCCAGGCCACCCCAAGCCCCACTACAGGCCCCATTCCGTGACGCGGCAATCATTCTCAATTCACAGTGGCTGAGCTCGAACTCATTGCATAAAGCAAAATAACAACAAGGCTTGCTAATGCCTGTCATTTGTGTATTTACAAGCTCAACTCATTAGTATTATGTCCAGGCTGATACACATATTGGTTTCCCTTCTCCAACCACGTGGAATTTCTCAGAATCCACATTGTACCAGGCAGATACACATCGCTGTTGCCGCCGCCTACGGCAAGCTAGCTCCATCTGGCCGCATTATTCAAGCACTAGCGACCAATTGCAGTCGAAATGTGACATTTTTAGCCTTGCCTGCCGCCCTTTCCCGCTCGGCATCCGATAGTTCATTGATAGTCCAAGTCCAGCCAAGAGGGCTGGGATCGACGTGGGGCGGGTTGTTTCAACTGACGCTCACGCCGCGTCCAGTGAGAGGTATTAAAAGAATATGTACAAATGCAGGGGCCCGGAATAACATCTCAGTTTGGGCTAACACTGGGTCGGTCACTAGTCTTGTTCCTGATGACCCATACAAATATGGGTATTCTAGTTGATCAGAGGATGTATGGCGTTCAAGTGGCGAGCTGACTCGACTTGTGTGGCAAAAATGCGGGCTCATTCGACGTTTGTTATTGGCAATAGTAGTTCCATGACCCATCACACGCTGTAGATAACCCTGACCAAGGCGGTAGCAGCCAGATCAACCTGGCCTGCCCCAAGCTACGTGCAGTCCGATTTCACATACAAATAACGGTAACAAAGGTCAAGGGACTACAGTTCCCTTACAAGGCCCGCTGTGGCCGGCCTCAACACCATCCAGGCCGTGTTGTGATCAACGCGATCAACGCGATCAACAGGCCGAAGCGGCTCTGACCACCGGAACAGCTAGTTAGCAACAACAACCATAAAGACAGCCTGGATAGGCATATATATTAACAGGCCAAGAGTTTCAATGTAATTTGTGGCTTCTATAGCTAGTGATATGGCCTTTTCTAGAAGAATACATCAATACAGTCAATTTACATACCTCTGAAGGTTGAAATTTGTGCAAGCAAGAAAGAGTGACACAAATATGCTGTACAGGATTAGCGCCAATACTTTTTAATACATCCGCTACATGGAATGACGAATTTTCTCTGTGGCAATATTGACAGACTGAAGATCCTCAATCCGAGTTGCGTTGGGTATGGATCCTGGATGTGATACACCACTAGTGTGGCATGATATTGGTCTAGATTTTTATTCGACTTGATTCTGCTTTATTTGTCTCTCACTCCTGGTCTCGCATACTGGCTAGGTCTATGCGTCTAGACGGAAAGGGAAGTAGAACGCCCATCTCAGCCAGCCACAAGCGATTCCATAGAGTACGTGAAGTGGCCACTTGCCGTTCTCAAAGTCCACAGGAGTGGCTTGCAGTTAAACAAATCGTTCGATATTAGCGTGGATAGGAGGTCGGCACGGGCAAAGAAATACGTCTCAAATGTACTCTAACTGACCTTACTCAAGTATATATAGGCACCATCCCCTTCGAAGAAATAATTCCTTCTCTTCACCAAACACCCATCTTCCTCTTCTATCACAATACAACACTCACATTCAAACTTTCTATCCTACAACCTTCAAAACACAAAATGACCACCAACACCCTTAAGAACGGCGACTGGTTGCTTCCTGGCAACAGCCTTTTCAGCAACGATGGCACTGTCGAGTTCAGAATGCAGACAGATGGCAAGGTTGCCGTCTACCATGGTGATGAGTGTGTGTGGCAGAACACTGCCGACCAGAGAGATGACATTAAGGGCGTCACCATGCAGGATGATGGTAACCTAGTTATTTAGTATGTTGCTATTATAGCTCACGATTCACTTTCAGTTGCGACTGGCTGACATTTGTGTACAGTGACAACGATGGTACTGCAGTCTGGTCCTCTGGGACTGACGGCAAGGGTGATCAGTACACCTGGCTCGTCGCTCAAGATGACGGCAACGTTGTACTTTACAAGCCCATCTGGGCAACCCTCAGCAACAAATAAGGGCTAGGATTCATGTTCAAGTCAATTTGCTAGCTTAAGTAGATGAGAGTGGAAGGAGAAATCAATTCGGACTCGCTAGTCAGCAGGCAGCTTTGTATTTAGTCGAGGACCACATTAGTGCAAAGGCCTGTAATTTGCTCAGCGCATCTCCTTTATGGCGACAAATAACTACACTTCTACCAGACCTAACCTTCCTAAAGTTATTGATGTGTTTGATGTCATTTAGGACTCTGGAAACATAATTACCCAGAGTAATTCTTTTGTAAATTAAAATCCTCAACTATGTACATTGTCCTTTATTCCTCTCACACGCGCAAGAGCAAGCTGGCCTTCCGAACTGTTTGCTGAATTGAACTGCTATCTTTATCGTAAACTTTATGAAGCTTTCAAGACTATAGGTTATACTAAGGTAGGGAGATATTGCTAAGAGTCTGACCTCTAGATACCTGACAGCATTATCTCATTACCAACTTTACTGAAACCATGTCTACGAGGGGAAGGAAGTAAGATCCAGAACGCAGACCGTTTCCAAGAACTCTAGTAATATGACTAATAAGGAAGACTTCGAGATCTCCCATTCCCAGCAGCTGCCGAGCACATGGCACATCCTTCCAACAGCTCCCACGATATGCGCAAGAAGCCCTTGGCAGCTGTCAAGCGCTGGCTGCCAGCTACTGATGCAACTCTGATTTCCTTTTCGCTCAACTTTTAAAACCTGCTGCTCAACCCCTTTGCAAAAACTTCGCTCCTCTTCGTCATTCTTCCGCACACTAAGTCTTCAAGCTTGCAAAACACAATGGTGGATATTTACTAACATATCGCGGCGCTTAATTCCTCTGGACGCGGCAATACTGAAGAGGACCTTGTCAGACTGTGTCTGGAGCATATGGAGCTCATCCCTGTCATTGATACCGTTCTGCTCAACATGAGAAAGGACTATGCTGCTCGGTTGGTGCCCTCTTCTCTCCCAAAGAAGGCCCGTTCCCTTGCTAACAAAACCAGCCGCGATCTCAACTCCGTCTTGGGAAAGCTTGCCGTCGAATATCACAAACTTGCCCCTGATGCCAATGCTCCTGTTGCCGACAAGTAGAAGCTCCTCCGCTGCGTCGCCAACATGCTTGATCAGGCCGAGGCCGAAACGAATGCATCCAAGAGCGGCGACCTGATCACCGAGATCTACCGCACCATGATTGAGAGAGCTCAGGCTAGCATGAGCAGAATGAAGCCGCCCTACCAGCCCCATATCATCAAGTTCGGTCCCATTCTGCCAAGCTTCTATATCCAATCACGGTTCGCTGCCCGTCACGTATCCTTGATCATAATTGGTTCAGTTTGTCCTATTTTCCACATCTTCTCAAATACCGTCCCTGTTATCACGGAGACGCATCCTTTTCCGACATGGCACATCCAAAACTGGACGTTGTGACAGCAACCTCCGTACAATGAACACAGTCAAGAATATCAATCCCCGGCAATAAGAAAGAACAATTAATAAATCAATTGTAATGAGATAACCACAACTACTAGCATGAGCATAGAACCTTTCAACGGATTTCGCAATTCTTACCGTCTAGCTACTTACCACTAGATGCACTGTTGCAGACACCAAATCGAAAGGCAGCCTACCATAAAGTTATAAATCTCAAAATGGGGAATTTTTCCAAGCCAATTTTATTTACAAGCCCACTAAGAACGGAAAACACGATTTGCAAAACTTTTTGCTGAATTGCATTTCTTCTTGTGGTATTGAAAGTAGGTCGTTTTGAAATACCCCTCACTAGATTCTAAACGAGGCGTAGATTTTCATTTCTCAGATTACGAAATACCTTCGGCATATTTTAAACAACTCAAAAGTCCTCTTCATTATGATGTTAAGAAATAATATGTTAATTTATTGCTGCGTTTGTATTACTAGGAATGACGTCATCAATTGTAGCTAAAGCAAGTTAAGCTTATGACTCAGATGTCTTCCTTGTAAAAGATATGGAAACAAAAAATAAACTCATTCGTGTCGCCTATACTCCTTTTTCTTCTGAACCTCACATGATCATTAGAAGCCTCGTAACTCCTGTCGCGATTGCTGGGTCATTGGATGCATGCCTCGGCTTACTTAACCGCCTTCTGAAGCTAAGCTGTTAGCTGGGAATGACCCGCCAGCCTAATATTACTGGCTATCATTGGTAAAGGTGCTGAGGGATCGTCGCTTAGTAAGTGAAAATTGCATTTGAAACGTGTCAGTTTCGCGCCTCAGAACATCTATCTTTTGGCCACAAATCAAAGAGATTGCCATCTATTCCAGCGTCAAAAAAACATGGGAGGCGCACCAGTTTCCCGCGGCTGTGAATCTTGTCGGGCCAGGAAGAAAAAGGTCAATAAATACCAAGCAGCTTCTGGTCCATTCTCTAACCATCTACCAGTGTGACGAGGCGAGGCCGACGTGCGGTAGATGCACCCGCCTAAAGATCAATTGCATTGGCAGCGGCGTTAAGAAATTCAAGTTCGTACTTGAAAATGCCGAGGGGCGACACAGGGCGAAGGCTGTCGCGATCGCATCACCCAGACCAGTCCTAACCAATGAGGCATCTAAAATTGGGAGTGAGTTGGTATACCTGATGGGTGTTGAGGACGTAAAATACAGTAGTGTCGCATTTGAAACTTTGCTCTACGATCTTCCCCGCCGCCTAGGTTCAAACCCAACGGTCGACGCAGGAATAAAAGCTGCCCTGGTTTCTTTCAAGGCCATTCATGACCGCCAATATAAACTAAAAGCGCTAGGATGCACGGTAGATGCAATATCAAAGCTAAGGGCGGATTTGCAAGTAAGCCCTCTTCAAGCCTGTACAGAAGATAATATGTACGCCATCATTATGACAACGGCCTGCCATGTAAGAAGATGCACAACTAAAAAGTGGGATTTATTCACGTCGCTAATCCACCCATGATCGGGTTACAGGCATGGCTTGGTGGCCATGATACGAATCCATCTAAACATGGCAGAATATTGTTGCGTCTTCTCCGAGAAGCGGTCTTGCAAGACCGCATCCATAACTTTTCCCCAAATCTAGTTCGACAAACTGTGGCCCTAATCGTATGATTTCCTCCTAAAAGACTCGTCCCGAGACCTATACTAATCGTCCAATGAAAGATATTCGCAAGCTTTTGGGACCACGAGATCAAATTTGAACCATGGTTCTGGGATATGTTAAATGGCCAAGTTGGTGCACGGCCACTCAGCTACAGCCTTATGCTCAGTGTTGTACCCCAGGCAATAGCAGAGGTGTCAGTATATCTCCGTGAGCCTGAAAGATATCTTCATCAAATCCAGGCGCTTTACACCAATATGCTATCCGAATACCCAAACATTTGTGCACGTGTGCAAGAAGCAAAGAATGCTGCTGCAAAGCCAGACGCACCATACGCGGTTCATCATGCAAGATTGCAAATTAGCACCATCTACATCTATTTTCTGTCGCAGATTCTCATATTAAATCGCGTTTTACAAATCAATTACGATCAAAATTATCGCAAACATGGCAATCTTTATCAAGAAGCTGACATGTTTTGTGACGATGTTATTATACATGCCACTGCGGGCATGAATGATCGGCCCTTTGGCTCCATTTCAATTACATGCTCTCTCATGGCGGCCAGGGCGACCATATCAGACTCGGTTAGGCTTTCGGAGTTGGATACACTTATGTCAGAGTACCAGAACGACTTTGAGGGATTGAATTATACGGCGAATGCAAAAAGTCTCCGAATCGTTTTTGACTCTATGGAAAAGCACACTATGGCGGATACAAAGACAGAGAGCAAGAGTAAATGGGTACCCAATATGGAAGGAGTGACTGATTGTACCATACTTTAAAGGGGTACAAGACAGATGTGGTCAGAGTTCTCATCTACCACCTTTCAAGGGGCATATGATTTCAAGGAAAACGAGTCTTTTTTTGGGCGAAAGAGATACTGGACAAATGATTCAGCTTGCCACATGGCGAGTTCAGCGCAAGGACGTCTCTAGACTTGAGTTGGGAAGTGAACCCTAGCCAGACCCGCCCCTTTACCAATGCAACTACGGAGCACTGCAAGCGCAGTGACTGGGGGTCAGGTGAATTTGAGACAATTTGGGAGCATGCTGCATCTAAACTAAAATACCATGCCACTTTTTGTGAGCATTACCGCCACTAGCGAGTCGCGACCCAAATCGACCAAAACTAGCATCAACAACAGATGCGGCATAAACACACTATTCCAAAATAGGCTGAGGGCCGGATCGTGCCGCCCCACTATGCGGGACGCCGACAACTGCACCGTACGGCTGCTACCTTATTTCAAATCTAATAGCTTGGAATATAGCGTAAGCCATGTTGCGGTTTAGGTACTAACATAGCCAGGGAAGAGGTTATATGGATAATCTGGCCTCTTGGTTAGATTGAGTCACGGAGTAGGTGTGACTCGAGAAAGATTGAGAAGGGGGGGTTTGTGGATATCACGAATCTGAACAGCGCAGGAGAACCTTAACTGTCAAACTTCCAATGTACTAAAGCTTTACGGTGCTGTCAGTTTCCACCTAAAAAATGATGTCCCATAGAAGTTTGCAAAGAAAGTCCAAAGTCGACGTGGTTTGTTTGTGGCTCTGAGCGATGTGGGTGGTGGCGGGAGCTTTGCTTTTCTCGCCTGGTGTAGTGCCATTTGGTAGAGCACTAAGGCATAGTCGGAATAAGCCCCGACCGTCACTAGCATCCGAACAAGTCACACGAGACGACTATTTACCCAGTCATCGGCGGCAGCCAAAAGTCATGTTCAATGTATCCGACAATGCCCAATGCCAAGGCGAGGTCATACAAACTTCCCATCCCCTTCAATGTGCTGAGGCTCCTGCATGTAATCGCCACAACTTTTTTTTTTCATGCACAAGCATTGACTTCCCATCACACTTACGAGACTAGTGAGTGGATGTAGTATATTGTATACAAGAACATCTCTTACCACCTAGTTTTGGTGAGAGGGCAAGTCAGTTGGATATGCAGCTATCTTATTGGATGGATTTTACTGTTGGTACCTCGAGAGAGCCTTCGCACATTGAAAGGGATTGAGTAAGAATAGTGTTTTCCTATCCGCAATGCTCCAAGTCCGACATAGGCAGCGCGGTGACCAACTCAACTGTTGATGTGACCCCGAGGTCAAGTGTAGGGTAAGGATAGGTGTCGCTTTAGGTAGTCAGCAGCTGGGACGTGGGACAACGATGGCGTATGCTTAGTTGGGAGCATTCCTTTTCGCAGATTGTAAATTGAAACTAAATTTGTGCTTCATATGGTAGAGCTGTGGACAAGAAATAAACCACAGATATGGTTCGTTGGAGGAAATTGGTGCCGCCGACAACATGAGGAAGGTAGTTCAGGTACGTGGTGGCCAGTAAAAGAGAATTTACTTCAGTACCAATAAAACCAGTAAATTTGAATTTTCTAATCAAAAACAATAGCAAGACAACTAAAATGAAGCCAACATACCCCCAACGTTGTTCATACTTTCCTCTCTTTGAGTGCCTTAGCCCCACTGTACGCAAACAGAAGCAATCTCGAGAGCCAGTGGCGTACAGCCTGAACCGAGAGATGAATCTATGTACATAAGACCCAAGTCATCTGGGAGGCAAGTCTGAAGTACCTTTCTTCCTCCATTATGTGTCTGGCAACTTATCGGTTGAGATGGACCCGGGGCCTGGCAATCAAGAGGATAACAAGCCGGGTCCCAAGTGGGATGCAAGTGATTATCCAGATACACCCATCTCCTACCACTGTCCCATGCATTCATTACAACATCAGGAGAATCCGCCTTGTAGAAGTGGTTGTCCCTGTAGTCAAAATCTTGTGCCTCGTCCAAGTTGGCAGTGAACCCGAGGAAGGGCGAACCGTCTTCATCCTCGATATATCTAATGTATTTGCCATCATAGGTGCCTCCATGAGCTTTTAAGTAGGTTGCTTGAAGGACGCAAGTGGAGGCTGGCGGCGGCGGATCCACGGTAACCGTGGCTGTGGTGGTGACTGTGAGGACTGTCCATTGCGTATACACATCTGGTACAAGCACAGTAGACACAGTCTTGGTATAAGTGCTGCTGGGGATGTAAGAAGTCTTGACCTTTGTGAGGATTGAGGTGCTTAGTTTTGTTTTGACGACGGTGGGAGTTGCGGTGTGCGTCTTGAGGATGGTTGACGTAATGGTTTTTGGCTTCAATGTGGTCGTGGAAACACTAGTCAGTTGGTAGCACCGACAGGCTTGCGAGTACACGGATGAGGAACTGCAGGCATTATTGTACTTTGAAGGGCCATATTCACTGCTCGTAGTACTTTTAGTACAAAGAGCGCGCTAGAACTGGTCTTGATCGTCCCCCTGGGTTACAGTCTCAGTAACTTCCGCAAAAGCGGTAGAAGTCATAAGAATATCTGATGATGCTCCCTTCTCTGTCGCTGTGTAGAGCACGGTTGTAACGCCTGAAGCCACCGTTGTGAGGACGGTTGCTGTTGGCACAACAAGGACATTTTTGGAACGTGTTGTTGGCTTGGTCACAGTAGTGGTGATTGTTTTGTAAAACGTTCTGGGATGAATTTGTTAGCGAGGAACTATCCCGTGTGTAGAGTTGGCTAGTCTCACGCCGGACAGGGTACGACAGTCTTGGCGAAAAAATCCTTGCAAGCGGCGCGAAGCTCCTTGTCACCGTCGACCTAGAGTTACGATTAGTGACAGAACTGTGAGGTGATATGTTGAAACATTGTGGAGAACGCCGTACTCGACTGTAACAAGTTCCTGGATACCGGAAATACCAGCATGGGCTCCATGGGTTCCATTTAAACTTTATCCCTTCGGCTTCTGTGGCTTCGACTGATGAAGCAACAAAGCCTATAGCTGAGAGCAAAATGGATAACTTCATAGCTCAGATTCAGGTGTAGAAGCCAAAAGAAAACGTGCTGATGAAGACGGATTGAAATTTGGACAATTTAGAGGACGACTTTTAAATACAAATATCAGACCGCCATCATCCCGTTGAGGCCCAACTTGAGAGTGCTTGTTTCAATAATCGAGAGCTAACCTGCCACAATGTGGTCTCGAACCAAATCGAAAAACGCCCAATGTGTGATCTATTGATTTTTAATGACGGGGCGTTCCGCACGGATGGTAAGGCTTAGCGTGTCACTATTTCGTCTTTGGCTAGTTAAGCGTCCTTTGGCACGTGCCGGACTGGGCGCTAACGAGGACAACAAAAATGTGGCGTCAGCTCCCTACGGCTGAAGCACCAAGTTCGAAATAGACGACTCCCAGGTGACAGACTACCGGAATTACTAGGCCGTGTTCTAGACTTTGATAGTGGGCATGAGTCGAGTCCATCGTTCTGGGGGCAGTCAAATCCACCATAAAAAAAGTTGTTGTGTTGAGACTAAAAAGCAAATCCAATATCCACTTTATGGAGTCTCGCTTGCTTTCTCCATTTCGGTGTGAGGAATGAGTGGTATTCAGCACTAGTCATGTTATCTGCGATCTGTGTAGGTTGATTACTAAATATTGGTGTATGGCTTGGTATGAGTTCCGGCCTAACATCAGTCCATCATGGTAGCTAGTTGCTGTTCAGCCAGTCACCGACATTTCGTCTTAGTTCAAACAACAATGCCGGTGAGTTAACCACATTTGGCCCGATGACCATCAACGCCAATTGCTTTTATACATGACAATTTGACAAGTACACGTCCATTTCTCATACCAACTAAAAAGCATGATTATTATCCTTGTTCATTGAAACATGGAGCAGTGTCAAGTACCAACCGATCACCGTGGTGTTGTTGCTTGAGTAATGAAATCAATCAGACCATAACCCACCGGTGTTCTAGTAGAAGTATTAAAATCTTGGATCCGAGAGTGCTAATCGTGGACTTGTTCTAATATCCCTCGTACATGCGCACTGCAGCACGTCACCTTGGTACATAATGCCTTGCATATGTTGAGTATCGTATTAAGTAAGTAAAGGTGAGATGTTGTCTTAAAAATGTCAAAAGATAATAGATAAAGAGCAATGTATTAGAATGCCATCTAGTGCAAGCATATGCTTACTTAACATGATTGGCTGGTGATTTGACAACACGTGTTGAGGGAAGCCATTTGTAAACAACGCGGACAAACAAGCGGTTCAATTGGTGGATGATGCCATGTGACTTGATCCCCCCGCAAGAATGATTTCTCACCCGCCACCTACAACAACCGAGCTCTTCAATGCTGGTTGCTGTAAAGCCAATCATTTCTATGTTACTGCCAGAAAGGATAGACATATTTGGTCAATCTTAAACCCAGTTTATGAAGCTGAATCGCGGGTGACTATAACCCGCCAGGTCTTCAATCGGAACATTAACGCCGCTGAATCGTGACCTCAAAGCATGACCTAGAACCATGTTTCGTGTGTAGCTCATTGGCATAAGCCTCTGGTGTTTGTGTTGCCCCACCAATGTCGAAACAACGACACTCCTCCCATTCGGCAGCGGTACGATATGGCCACCTGAGCTGCGGAAGGCTTCGTTAAATCACTGGTATAACGAACATCAATATTTCGGAGAAGAGAGAAAAGGTGCTCATTCATTGCCCTGATGTAGAAAGGCTGATAAACTAAACCAAGACGAGCAATCGCCGATCGGGCCATACAGCCGTGCCGTCTCGGGTAGGGAGAACACACCAAGGATTCGACAGTACAAAACAGAAATACAATGGCATTGTCATAGTCGCAGTACTCCAAGCATGATTAAGTCTTTACGTCACCCACCTCATCTCAGTCCATGTCTCTCACCCGGACAAGGCATGAATCCTGCCCCACACCTTTCATTTCTCAAGCAAATCATCTTACAGTGGCGCTTACAATTCACCCGGTGGGGCACAGTGATGCGAACATCCGATGCAGTTGCCCCTATCGGCTAGTCTTTTTCTCATCCAAACAGACCTGAGGTTACGTTAGTCTTACCCGCGGTGGTCTCAAGACCAATGGCGGTAGGCAACTTGCAACCGAAGAACGGTGTGTCACATGGTTGAGCGCGACGCTGTTACTTGCCTCAATTTCAAGGTTGTACTACTATTCAAACGCCATTGGAAGGGTTAAGAATGGGAATACAACCAGTGTAGTTAGTCCAGCAAATCATGGGAATAGCTAACAAATCTCTTGCCGAACTACCGAATTTGCATATGCGTACCTATCATAACCCTGGATGCTTCCAGCCGAAAAACGCATACATGCCCGTCGATCCGCATTATCACGCGCGCACCGTTGAAGTCAACATTAGAAGTCGATGCGCGCGCGGATGTGGTGGCATATAAGACATGCCCATTCACGCTATTTGCCTTGGCATCGCCTCGTAGTCTGCTTGGCATCGGCCTCAGCACCTTGGCATCCGATTTATTTTCCTTGGCATTAACGCTGCGCAAAGATGTCATCGGTCAAACCTGAATACAAGGAGGACAAGCGCCACGGCGTTGAGGACGTGCCGGTCGATGTCCTCCATGCCGATGTCTTGAAAAACGACAACCTCATGCACGATGCGTTTGATGGAGAAAACGCCGAGCACGAAATGGGCGTGTGGGAGGGCGTCAAGAAACATCCCTGGGCGTGTTTCTGGGCCTTCATTATGTGCTTTACCATTGTCAGTTCCCCCCTTGTCCCCCACATCTCAACTCTTGACCCCGCCCCCGGATTTTGGAGTGTGGATAATCGGCCCGCTATCGCAGACCAATCGCTAATGTCCCAATCAGGTCATGGAGTCGTTCGACATGTTCCTCAACGGTAACTTTGTAGCCCAGAACGCCTTCAAGGAGAGATACGGTGTCTACGTCGAGGGATCTGGTTACACTATCCCGACCCGATGGCAGAGTGCCCTGTTCCAGTCTGGGCAATGTGGTGCCTTTGTGGGTGTCTTCATGGCTGGTCCCATCACCAACCGACTCGGCTATCGATGGACCACAATCCTTGCTCTTGTCCTTATGAATGCTACCATCTTCGTCTCATTCTTCGTAAGCGGTTTAGCCCCAACGTCGATCTTATCAGCCGACTAACTAAGCCCTATTAGGCCGACTCGCTCGCTGTCCTCACAGTTGGCCAAGCACTGGAAGGCGTCCCATGGGGTCTCTTCATTGCAAACTCTCCCGCCTATGCTAGTGAGGTTGTGCCTCTAGCCCTCCGTGGCGCCTGCACGGCTACACTCCAAATGAGTTGGTCCATAGGTGGAATCATTGTTGCCGCCGCTACCTATGGCTACAATAAGCGCGACGATCAGTGGGCTTGGCGAGTACCTCTTGCCTTGCAGTGGATCTTCCCGGTTAGTAAATCTCGGAATTAATAGCGTGTATCTACAGGATCTAGCTAACTCAGTCTAGACACCCCTTCTGGTCCTTATCTTCTTCGCTCCTGAATCCCCATGGTGGCTTATCCGCCACGGACGCAAAGAGGAAGCCCTTCGTTCCATAAAGCGTCTCGGTACCGAAGGGACTGAAGAATCCAACAAGGCCCTTGCCATGATGGAGCGAACCGTTGAGATTGAACAGCTGCAAGGCGGCGCCCCCACTCTCCTTGATCTTATCAAGGGTACCGACCTGAGGCGAACGACCATCATTTGCTTAATGTACGCCTCGCAGAACTTTGCTGGTAACTTGATTGCTAACCAAGCAACCTTCTTCTTTGAGCGTGAGTATCCTGGTAGTCACAACCGCAAAAGACATCAACTGACCCCCCTCTCAGAGGCTGGCATCTCCAGTGACCGTTCCTTCGAGCTTAACCTGATCAACTCATGCCTTGGATTCATCGCCAATGCAGGCTCTTGGTTCATTACCGCCTGGTTCGGCCGTCGAACTATCTATCTTTGGGGCACAGCCACCAACGTCACTTTCCTTTTCATTCTCGCCATCATCGCCTCTGTTCACCAAACCAACTCGACAAACTATGCCCAGGCTTGTCTTGCTATCATCATCTCATTCGTCTACGCCGGAACCATGGGTCCCATATCATACACTATCGTTGCCGAGACGTCTTCAGTCCGTCTTCGTGCCCTGAGCACTGGTGTTGGTCGTGCCGCCTATTATGTTGCCGAAATTCCCATGATCTATCTAGCCACGAAACTTTTAAATCCCACGGGATGGAATCTTGCTGGCAAGTGTGGTTATGTCTGGGGTAGTACCGCCGTTGTCTGTTGGATCATGGCCTTCTTCTTTCTTCCTGAGCTCAAGCATCGATCTTACCGTGAGGCTGACATCTTGTTCAACCGCAAAGTACCTGCCAAAAAGTTTAAGACCACTCTCATTGATGTCAAAGATAATGAGTAAGACACATGTGTCTTACATAGTTAGCCCATAGTACGAGCAGTAGTATTTTTGGACATAGTTCATGAACGGTACCATGAGGTTTGGGAGTCGTCGAGCTGACGTAGTGCAACACTCAGTGCAACCTATAAGGATGGATTATATCGCATTTCAATGTCCTTGTTTATAACTCCAATTGAACTCCAATTTTTCTAGGAGCACGATTTTTAATTATTGTATTCGAACATTGGAACATCGTCATACTAAAGTGAGAATAATACACGTATCAGATTGCCCTACTAATGCGTGGAGCAAAAAACGGGTTGAAAAAAAGCCTTCGGATGAGCAAGTAATAAATGAGGATACGGAAATAAGCAATTATACTACCGATATCAAAAGTATTAAAGAAACTACATTTATCCAACTCTTCTTTAACTTCCTGGATTCTGTGCCACCCACTCTCAAGTTCACTAGCCGGGTAAATTACGGATGATGGATAAGCGTGGGGTCGCGAGTGTAACACAACGAGTCGTGCGGCTGAGAGATCTCGCTTCAGAGCTGACGCGATTTTTATCCATGACAACAACAAACAGCAAAATGGCGGATCTCATCAGGATCCTCTCGCTTGATGGCGGAGGATTGAGTGCTAGGAGTCAGATGTTAATTCTAAAAGCTCTCTTGGAAAATGTCGACCCCAACTCACCACCTAAGCCATGTGAGTATTTCCACATGATTGGTGGTTCTGGCACTGGAGGCATTTTTGCCATAATGCTAGGACGTTTGAGAATGTCAATCGACCAATGTCTTTCTGCATTCGAGTTATTTATCAAGCACAAATTGCAGATAAAAAAACAGCAAGGCGAGTATTTTACACTTTCTCAGCAGAAAACCCATTCTGCCGCTCTGCAGAGAGCCATCAAGGAAATGCTGGGAGCGACTGGTCACAGTATGGATACTTTACTCAAGGATCCCTCAGACGACACCTGCAAGACGTATGTCGTGCATCCGCCCCTTATCGTGATGATGCTGATAACTCAGTTTCGTGACCACGCGGGTCATGACCCTCAAAACCGCGGATAATCGAGTAACCTTAGCAAATTATCCTGTCGTTAAGTCAAATGAGTCCCTTTCGTTAGAGTCACTTAAATTATCGGACGCTATGCTTGCTACTTGTTCTGAAATCTCTATATTCCAGACGTTCACAGTCGGGGACTTGGAATTTTATGCTGATTATGACATTAACCCTATTCATGAAGCCTGGAACCAAGCAAAGATTGTCTGGGACAATGATCAACTACCAAATAACCTTGAATGCCTGGTCTCTCTCGGGAAGGGTGAACTCGACAGAAGTAGCGGGAGAGATAAGTCAAGAGAATTCGCTGACAACTCCATTACTGAAATGAGGTCATATACCTTTTTGGATACATTTTCAAAGACGTATAGCGAAGCTAAGAACCTATACTTCCGCTTTAACACAATTGATATCGATATCTTGGACCTTGAAGAAAATAAGCGTGAAGACGAGATTATCTCAGCGACTATGAACTATATCAAGTCCCATGAAGTAACGAGACGAATGAAAGCATGTGTGAATGGCACTCTGCTTCCGCCATTGTGGGATGTTGACGATCAATCGCTGAATAATGGGGACGATTTTATTGATCGTATAGGTTGTATGAGCTTATGCAATCTTTATCCCCATGATTATAACTAATACTTCCAGGCCTGTCTCAAAATGCGGCCTCAAACTTTACAAGCAGCTCCTGGCTCAATCCTCCAAATCCCAAGATGCCAATATCATTTGGAGACAACGGGGTAACGGCTGCCGTCAGCGCCTATGGCGATCTCACGCAGTTTAGCACCTACTTGGGCGCCGGAACTTCAGGCCTCTTTTGCGTTGACCACACAAATAGGATTGAACCGTATTGTGTACGGGACAGAATAAGTCATCTACTTAACATAAATCCTAACAAAGAGAGACCAGGATTGACCTACGGTCTCAAAGTACCGGGGATGACATATGACCGCTGTCCAGATGTGAGCTATGTCCATGATAGATGGCCAAGATTCACCCATAGCAGTGACAAGATTGATTTGGCCATGCAATGGATCGTCAATGAGAATGCAGTCGTTCAATCATGCCTGTTCACTAACAAAGAAGAGGACAGACTAGATCAACCACCGCAATTTGCTAATGGAATGCACATCCGAGACTTGGACTATCTGGATAGCAAGAATAGTTTCAACGACCTTTGGGACGGCCATTCTTATCGAGGGGCTCCCAATGACTATGGATGGATTCTAGTTAATCCACTGGGCCCCAAAGTTGAAGGCCCCAAACAGCAAGAAGGTGCGGAAAGCGAAGACGACGTAACGGATTCATCATCAACATCAACATCAACAACCGAAAGTGCAGATGACAGCAATGAAGATACGGACACTGAAAATGAGAATAACGACGCCGGAAAAGTTGTAAACGAGGATACCCCCAGTCCAGATCAGAACAAGGAGTCGTTCTCTGAGGCTGACCCATGGGCTGTCGCTGTGTTGGTGTCTATTTTTATCGATGGACAAGCACAAAAGTGGGAGAATGTCCCGCATCCGCTCAGCAACAAGGCTGTGGAATTCAAGCTTACATTAGAGGGTAAATCTATTGCTGAAGTTGTTGTTGTCTACAAAACTGTCCTCTTACCCGCCACACTTGGTCTCGGGCAAAAAGGAGATTGGGTCGACTTTATGATCTCGCCATCCACAGCCAACGTTGAAAGGTTTCTATCCGAAGAGGAAGCAGAATTCGAGCCATTTTATGCGACCAAGGTCTTGGGACTCGGGCAAAATTATGTCCCAAAATTATCCATTTCAGGATTCCCGTCAACGGCAGTAACCTGGGCGGGTCATATCGATTTTGTTATCAGACGGAATCTTGAACACATTCTGTCAACCTGTTCCATTCCTATACATGACACAAATGGAGAGGAGGTTCCTTCAATAGCTTTGACATGCGGAGACATATCTGGTCACCGAATCTGCACATCTGCAAGCTTGTAGGTTCAGGAAGGCTTCAAACTGGGAAAGCATAAGGCTAATCGAATATAGTTTTGCATTTAGCTTTCTTCTCAACATTATTAAAATTCTTGACAAGGCTGGGCAAGACAGTCACAGATACCTCCGGAGAAGGATTAAGCGCGTTTGCCAAGGCCATATAAACTGGCTATCCCAACTAGAAAATGAAGAGTCGGGTTGGCTCGCTGCCAATTATTGGCCTACCGGGAAATTCATGGTCATGCCGCCAGGAAGCAAATCATTCATCCCAGAAAGTTCCTTTACAGACACTGCCTTCCAATTAATCAAGGCTTCTCAGTTTCAACAGGCTTATACACCACAGGATGAAGACACCCTTCTAAAAGAGCTTGTGCAGTCCATAGGCTCCAAATGGATGAAATCATTGTCAACTGAAGATGTCCGAAATTCGTTTGTTTGGCCACATTCAACAGAAAAGGGATACAAGAAATATCGACTAAGCGAACAAATTTGGATTTGGAAAGCAATGAAGAATATTCATCCTCATTTCAAAGATGACGCTGCGCGTAAGATTTTGGAGGAGGTCATTGTGCGGAAACCTGACCCTGAAAAGATCCAACGAGAAATCCATCGGCGATTTATTACAGAGGATAGCATCTCTAAGAAGCGCATGTTTGCTACAACTCGTTCTCCTCGCGAGACGCGCTTTTTATTTCATTCAAGCGACACAGTCCTTTTCTATGCACTGGATTGGGACTTCTTTCTTAAGCAAACCTTGTTCGATGAAGTATGGGCAAACACACTTCAAGGCCAGTTCAACTTTAGAGAGAATTCCGAAGCTACCTGGGATAAGCTAAATCGTTACGCCTTAGCAGTTATGATTGGGGCTAGAAATTTGTCTCTAAACGGGAGATCAGCCTCACAATTATTAGTTTCCTCCCTCGACGTTTTATTACGCGCAACGAGCCCAAGCGGATTGTTTCATGGTCGAGTTGATATCACAACAAAGGAACCACAACTTTTTCAAGGGGAGTTGGAAAGAGATTCTTTCTTCCATGCCAGCTTCGAGATTCCTTTCATCCTTCTCAAGCATATGGAGAAAATATTTAACCAACTTGAAGAGGTTTCTAAATCCCCTCGAGAAGTGAATACACAATATTCCTATCATCCAAGGAACGACGCTATTGTCGGAGGAGAGAAGATTACAAATGAATTCACGACTCTGCCAAAGCGATAGATAACGATGACAGAAGGTGATTGTATTAAAACTGAGCGGCCACAGAGAAAGCGCGAACATGACAGCCGCCCCGAATCTATTTTTGAAGCTACCGTTGGGGCCACCTCAGCAGATGTTACAATCATAAACAAGCGAGTTCCTCTGAACGGTTCCGTTGACCAAAGCAACATTATGGAAGTAGAAGACGAATGGCTTTATAACTACCCATCATTCTTTACAGACCGTAACAGTCGTTCAGATTGGCAAGGTAAAAAGCGATTCAAGACGGGAGCAAGGAGGATTCTGGAACAGACCGAGGGTGACATTAATGAATCCGCAATTGTCAAAGCAGCTCGCCAGGTTCTGGAGCTTAAGAAGAATAAATTCATGAGATATCGATTTACTCTTCAAGAAAAAATCATACTATGGCTCATAGACATTCCAAAACAAAATTTTGGCAAAAAGCTTTGGCATCTGGGTAGAAGGCAGAATTATGGTGTCATAGCTCAGGAAATGACTGACAACGATATGGTTTGGAATCGTTTACAAACTGCGCGACGGTCCTCCAGAATGGCCAAAAAGCGGTTCTTGTGGCTTGCAAGGGCGACAAAGGCAACAGCCCTCGTTTGTGTAATTGCCAGCCCCGAAGATGAAAATCAGTCCATGCTGCAGTTCTTTGATCGGCATTCTCAGTACCATGATGCGTTCCTGGACAAGGTTCATATGAGCCTCAACATATGGGAGACAGAACTACACCTGAGCTTTTATCGTCTTGTCAGCCGGGATTACAATCCAGGGTTGGATGAGGGTATCCCCACTCCTAATGCATCTGTCTTGCCAAGGGGTGCCAAGCTGAAGCTTGCTCAAGCTGCTATGGGCTTTCGATTCACTGGAGACGCTTTTGATCGATATTGGACTTGCCATTTTGTTGAATATATCCCCAGCTCTACCAGACACTTGGAAATACATCCTTGGGATCAGGGCAACGAGGTCGTCCAGGAGCAAGGTTGCTGGAGGCAAAGAAAAGTTCTCGAACTTCATCTCTTTGATCGAATTCTCAAAGAGGTAGCCAGCAACACTACTAAAATCTTCAAAGAGATTCAGATGGAACTGGGAATTAGTCACGGAGCCTTTTCATATTCCATTTCGAACAGCGATGTCTACTTCTCCTCCAGTGCACGATGGCAGGAGTTTCAGCAGATACTACACGTCGTGGAGGAAGAGCTCTCTGGAAACCTCTTAATCATCGATGAGTGGGAGGCAAGAGAGCGACAAAGAGTACAACAACCCCGCTGGACACGCAATGATGAACGCAAATATCGGGCTTCAATCAACAGGCTTGAGCGTATGAACCGCGCTCGAATTGGCGAGCTCCGGAAATGCCACGGCAGCATCAAGTCGCTGAGGGAAACCCTAGTGCAAAGACAAGAACAAATAAGAAACGACCTAGGGCTGCGTGGCGCGGAAAACATTCGCTTCTTCACCTACGTCACTGTAGTATTTTTGCCGCTGGGCTTTGCAGCCAGTATTTTCAGCATGAATGGAACGCCCCCGAGCGATGTTGTAAGAAACATGGCCATCTTTGCCGTCATCGCTCTCCTAATCACAGCTGTGGCACTTATAAACGCAAAGAGGCTAAATGCGATGGTTGAGCTGTTCAAGCGTCTTGTCGAGACCCAATCAATCCAGAAGATCAATGAGAGCCCGCTCTACGATTCATACGAGACGCGAAAGTTCAAAAGAGAGGATCGAGCTCGTCGTGCAAAAGACCGCGATCTATCATGGCAGTGGGAGAGAGAGATCCGAGTCAAAGATTCGAACGACAGCTTGAATAAGATTCACGTCAATCCCAAATCAGATTCTGTGGAAGAGTCGCCAATATTCAAGTATCGACATGGCAAAATTCCGTTTCACCTAGATTTTTGGCTCGGCTACTTGTTCCTCGAGTTCCCAGCTAGACGGGTCCTCATGGCATTTGACGCCTTGAGGAAGCCGAATCTCGCCAGCTTGAAGACCTACATATCTGTCATCCTCGGTATACTTTTTCTTCCTATTTTTGCAATCTCATATGTCTCTCAAACCATATTCTATAACGTGGTTGATCTAGTACAACTCTGTTGTAGTAAGTGTCACTCACTTGTTTACTTTTTTACTAGTTGCCAACTAACATGCTAAGAACACATCAAATCATGGAAGACGGAAACGAATACGGCTTTGATTGAGGAAGCAATATTCAAGGATCGATTAAATTGGTTAATGTTCCCTCACCGCCCGCTTTTGGAAATGGAGAAACGGCATGCCGAAAATGCAGCCAAGGAAAAGGAAAAGATGCTGGTAAAGGAAGCAGAAAGTGTTATTGATAATGCTTCATAATCGCCCAGAGGCGTTTCTTTTCTATCCCTAGCATCTAAGATTCTAATGTTCACAAAAGTTCCAGCCCACAATGTTCAGCCCCTCCTCTGTCTTGTCCTGCTGAACCGATCGCTCTTCCATAAGCTCCAAGCGTATCTCCTTGGCCTCATCCTCATAAATCGGGCATTGATCCACGTTCTCGAGGATCATTTGCCTCAACTCTGGAGAAAAGTATTGTGACAATCCCTCCTGAACTTTCGACTCTCGGTGCCACCAGTGCCGCTGCTGTGGGGGCACGTTGGCTGTGGAGATGACAGGAATAGCCGGGTCAACAAGGAAAAGCGCAAGGATTTTGCGATGGCCAGGGCGCGTAGGGTCGGCGAGACGAAATGGGGAAACGCGGTGTTGGAGGAGGTTGGGGAAAAACACGGCACGCGTGTCGTCTTCACCCGTTGAAGGACTATTTGTTGTGCGAACCCCTCCAATCTCCTGAAGGGTGGTGCGATAGACATTGGGAATGGCAAACATGCGTTCGATGGGGTGATGGCTATGCTGTGTATAGCCGAGTTCTGTCGAAAGCTCTTCGCGGTTGGACGAAGTCCGAAAGTCCAATTGGCAATCTGTAATATTCTCTGAGTCGTAATAGAACAGTGCGGTGGCGCATATGCGCTCGTTCAACATGCCCTCGGTATGCCAGGACCCTCCTTCATATTCAGTAGGATCGTTGCCAACTATGACGCTGCGGTAGTCGGATTGCGTGAGCGACAGTGGACGGCCTCCAAGGCTTGAGACATCAGACAAGGAGGGAGATCCCGATGAGGACGCGGGCTGAAAAGAGGACGCTTCTGATTTTTGGTCTTGGGCTTTGTCATAATCCGCATACCAGAAATCAACAAGCTCCTTGGAGACTTCATAAGTAAAGTCTGGATCTTCGGGAGTGAGGTGAATATTCGCCAACTTGACAATGACCTGGATACGGGAGGCACCATTAAAATATCCTGTCGTCTTGACATCCGACGGCGAAATTCTAACGTGATGGTCTTGGTTCGGTAGCACATCTGGAAGATCCACGGCATGAGTCTTTACGAACCATGCCAAATCACGTTTGCCGCGCTCTGTTTCTCTGTAATCATTCCTGTATCCTTCATTTTCATCACGCGGTGGCTCACCATCATCAACTGGACGGTTCCAGGGTTTGCAGTTCCAGTCGTGTCTACAAATCTCTTTGGCGTTGCAGGTCATGTAGGCGCTATCAGTTGTGATGCGCTGAGTTTCAAACTCGGTTGGCCAGCGGTAAATGACATCCCAAGCAGGGAGAGCCTTTTCAATAAAGCGCTCAATTAGAGGGTAAATTTGTGCGTGATCAACAGGATGCAAGTTGTTGATGTAGCTGTCGATTTTGGCATTCGGACCGTTGAGTGCAACATCGCATGGAAGCCACTGAAATTTGGGTGACAAGGAGGGAACAGTGTCTTCACGAATCCCACGAAAGTCGTCGCCGGGGTATGCTATCTCGATCGGCTCAGGAGTTGGGCTTATTGTCCCCATACCACAGTACTGAAGGGCATCTGAGACGCCGATGCGCTTGTCAGGAAGCACGCGACTGCGTCCGTAGATCAAAGGCCACATCGAAGGATGCACGAGGTCAAGGACCTTCTTGGTAGTGCCAGGATGCCAATCTTTTTCATTGTCTGGAACATTCTCGAGCACAGCAACGGCTCTCTGAAGAGCAGACCGAAGGTCTTGTGGGATCAGACTGTCGGATTTGATGACACAAGATGAGTAATCGAAAATGGGAATGAGACCAGTCTTTTCGTAGAGAGTAGCCTTTTTTCGAAGTTCGCTTATACACTGGCGATAATTTGTCAGTGCAATAGCTTCAGCCGCATCATGTGTCTAGAGACTTACTGCTTCGGCCATGGCCGGGGTGAAGTCTCCGTGAGGGCGGTACGCCGCCCAGTCCATAGTCAAGGCCTCTTGCTTCCATCTCTCTGCAATCTCTGGGTTGTGAACTTTTACCCACCACTCAGGTTTGTTGGTCAGCTCTTCAATGACTTTGAGCATGCAAACCTCACGGATCAGGAGCGTCACTGCCGTCCAGTCCCAGCTGTGAGCACCAATCAGAACAGGAAACCGCTCATGGGCGGGAGGCATGTGTCCTAGAGGAAGGCCAAAACCAGGGACCTTGAGAGAGTTGTACTGCTATAGGAATCATATAGTAACATTGGTCAGTTGGTTGGACATTGCTGTCATACTTGTCGGGGCCCGAGATGCGTACCGTGGCTCTTGCTTGAACAGCGTGCAATGATTCTTCAATTGCCTCGTTGATGAGCCGGCGAATCGTATCTGGCGGTATGGATTCTCCCAGATAGTTGTTTCTTATCCACTCCGTAGCATCCCACTCACGTGGTTGTGTCGATCTTGTCTTGACCCAATCCTTGAATGCTTGATGAATTTCGCCTTGGCGATCAAGTGGAGCGGACGCATTGGCCAATGGAGAATCGTCAATGTCCATAGGAGACTCCATGGTGTGCCGATGAACGAGAAACAAGGTGTTTGATCGGTTCAGAGGCAGAATTGGCGAAAAATAATGTCGGCCGTCTTGCCATAAACAGGATCAAATGGGAACACACCGCTTGACTTCTTTTCAATAGGAGTTCGTATTTGAGCCAATCGCTTGATTGTCTGTGAAGGATTATGTAAGCGATACTGAGGTGGCGAACCACGGGTGTGACAAAAGTCATGGGACACGTTAGCTTCAAAAGGTGTTGAAGCCTATAGAAACAGCATATAGTAAGAGATATAAATATCCTTAAGGGTCAAATGTTTATTAAAAATTAGGGTCTCACTCATGATAATTATTTATTTTCGTAGATTTTTATAGCTGGATTAGAAAAAGAACATCGCTCACTAGATCCATTTTGTCGTTGAAGATTGGCCCTGCCCTACAGATTTGGCATTCCGGGCCACCTCCCCATGGCTAAGTATAATTTAATTCAAATTTAATCCATTTTATCATTAGCATTTTAATGTCGAATTTCTTTTTTTTTTTCTTACGCACAAGACACATTTTACTCTTTTGTGGATGGAGCCTGTTATAATTTGGCACTCCCTCTTCCTTGATTTCACATCCAAGTTCCTGAACGAATTTACTATATCTAGCATTAAACAACTAGATATCAACGATAGGATAGTTTAAAAGCATATAAAAACAACACTCGGATGGCGAAATACATTTTCCCGCATGCTCATCAAGTGCGTTCAACATGCTTCCATTTCTAACGTGTGGCTGTGCGACGAGTCAAAGCCACCCCACGTTTTGCAAAAATGGGCCGTGAAGAATGCTCAACAACACTGAACCTCAACGACACGAGCTTACCACGACCAAGCCTGCCGACGTACTGCATGGAGAGAACGAATGACGATGACGAGTTTGACCAAGAGGTCGCTGCAACTGAAGAGCATTTTTAGACAACAGAAGGTCAAGCATTTCACGCCCAATTTGAGATTGAACCATCAATGGATCTCTTATTACAAATCTGTTTGATAATTTCCTATTGCTCTGTTGCTTTGATTCATGTGATATTTAATTGAAACCCTATTTCTCAAACAGACTAACAAATAGACCTGAACAGGAACATCCACCACCAGTTGAAGAGTTGCAGCTCTATTGCGAGCTGCACACTTGGGTCACCGATTTGTTAGCGCAATCATTTCCGCCGCGCTGTTGGCACTGGCTGTCGATCCAGTTGATGGTCAAGAATACCGAGTAGAGGCATTGCTTGTAGTTGTCTGGTTGATCGCGACGGCTCGCACAGTTCGGCTCGCACCGTGTGCAATATCGCGAGTAGCTGCTGGCCTGGTCCTCACAGACTGAGAGATCCGGCGTGGAAGGCTCAGGACTGGTGGTCTGCAACATCATTAGTTGAGTTCGTTGCGAGACGTGCGAAAGTTGAACCGACTTGAGCAAAAGCCATGACCGGGAGGGTTAGGTTGATGATGGAGAGAAACTAAATGCTGAATTGGGTGTGTTGGCACTTAGAACCGAGTGGGAGGCTGCTGAATCATTGGAATTCGTTTTTAAATTGAGCAAATGCCGTCTTTTTATAAAAATCATGCTTTATGCGTGCTCTCAGTGTTTGCCTATGGACCCGAATTGGGCGATTTCCGAGAAGGCAACCGTGCCCCCGTCGGAATGGACCGATTGCCAAGAACCACGATGCAAGGGCCCGAATTCGGTAAAATAAAATTCATGGTGTTGACGGTGGATCGCTATTACCACTCTGGCCTATTATAGATTCAGCCAGGACAAATAATTGCCCGAGACCCCCCACACTCGTATTTGCAGCAATTGAATCGCGAGGTGAGTTGGATATAGTTCCAGCTCACGCAGGCACCACGTTACATGCCGTTGTTACCCGAGGACTCGAGACTGCTAACAATAGCCAGGAACGCCAGAATAACTAAACAAGGTTAGCGTTTCATTTATAATAGGGGCAAAGGACTGCTGGTTGAGTGAACGTACTGGAGGAGGATGTGAGGATAAAAGATGCGACAGTAAAGGTGGTCTGAGGGTCTCCTCCAGCAGCCGTCCAAATGACTGCAATGAGACAGGAAGCAAGCCACGGAAACGATCCGGCGATTGTAATGCGTGTGGAATCCCAGCCTTCCACAAACTCAATGGCATGGCGTTTGTCTTTCCGACGTAATCGATATACCCACTGGACCCAATCCGTTCTACCTACGCTTGCCTTGGGGTTGCGATATGCATACATCATTTCCTGAAGTATGAATCCGTCAAATGGTACCACCGCAGGCCTAGTATTTCGCGTATACTTGGACAAAAATTAGCGACCAAACGGGGGCATTCATGAAGGACGCCGCGGGGCTTACCGAGAGTATTCGGAATCCCTGATGAGTCTTTAAGGAAAAGTGCCTCCGAAAGAAAGTACACATCTTCATTTTATATAAGCGTTGCAGTTCATCAAAGAACGTGTAGTCGCTGGCAACGAAGCTCGGGTTTGCAAGCAATGCCTGTTCAAAAGCCTCTTGAGTTGGATACTTGGATCGATGGATGCATAATAGCTGTTCGAATTTGCAACCCTCCTGCCCAGATCTGTAGCAGACAATGTTAAGTGAACACGTTGGTCTGTTTACATCATAAAGTATCTCAGGCGTGGCTCCTGGGGCGGCCTCAGTGACAGGGGGTGCTAGTTCGGTGATGCTTATTGAGCTTTCATCTTCGTCCGAGGTTTTGAGTGGGGCATATCCATTCTGGAGTGGTTTGTCTTGACCAGAGGGAACATATTCAACGGGAGGCTTGATCGCATGCAGGCTTTCCACCTCAGCCTGACCTGGGGGGAGCTCTGGCTTGTCGTCGCCATTTTCAGGTGTTGGTTTGACTGTGGGTTTCCAATAGTTGGCTGGGAGTTCATACACTCCAGGGCCGTATGCCGGTTCGACTGCGGGAGGCTGGGGGTATGCATTATAAACTGGTTGGTTGGCCTGGCCTGGGAGCGGCATAGGTTCATAGGGGGAAGAATAACTCGTTGGCGGCTGCCAGTTAGGTACCAGGGGGGGGCGCAATACTCGAGGTTGCCGCCGCCTGCGCACCTGGCGCCGGCGCTTTGGGCTTGGGTAATATACGGTCAGCAATACCCATGGCTTCGGATGTGTAGTAAACTGAGAGTATCTAGAGTTGTTGACTCTTTTGAACTCTGTTCACTCCGTACTTATGGCGAGAAATTGCAAGGTGGATGGTGCGTTCAGCCGCTCCGCTAGCTTAAGCCACTCCCTCAATCGCACCAATCAACCGTGCGGTCTGGGCAAGCCATGACGGGTCTAGACTACTTCATTGGGCCACCTGACAAGATATGGTGGCGGTGCTGATAAACTAAACTAGACGTACTCTATTATGGTGTGACAAGTTTGGGAATTTTTTGCAGCTATGATACCCTCCCACGTTGTGATGATTTTTTGTCCGAACAAAAACTGTGAATGGTGGACTGAATTGACAACACGCATACGACAATGCATTTTCGGTGTCTATTTGCGGAGTGGAGCAATTCATGGGGAAAAGCTTGGCATTCATATTGGGGGATTCATTTTCGGGCATTTATTGAGTTAAATCACTATCAAAAATCCTTGGCACACGAACGGGTATTTATCTGTGGGGCTGCCTTGGTTGATAAATAGCTAGCATTTGAGTAAGGCTATGAATGTTCAATATCAATTAATTGTAAAAGGCACTTTGGGAATGCAGTTCCTCTAAATTGATACCCAAAAGAACCTTTCCTCATGGATGAGCAGCAATAAGTGTTGTAGTAAATATCGCAACCTCTGAAGTTCGGTTTTCCCAAGCGTGGCTGGCGGATTTCTGGATATAAACGTCTCCGGGCCTAGTGCGAGGTTGGTCAGCCATCTGGGAGATACTGCACGTAACAAGAAAGCATACCTGAGTGTCTTTTCCTCTCCTGAATCCAAGATGAGCACAACCTCACCAGATACCATAACACCAAAATCGATGGATGGTGTTGCGTGCATCGGGCTCCTTCTGCCTGGAGCCATCTCACACGTGAGGAACGTGACGGAATCATTGTTGGTAATGTTTCCTATCTCGTGCTGGGAACTATATCGGATGCCTGGCACAGGAACTGTGGGTAGGGCGTGGAAGCGACGTGCCAATCCACCACCTGGCAGTGCATCCCCTTCAACGTATCGGTCAGATTCGAAAACTCCCTGACCTTTCTCGTTGACTACGCTGGTAACAACTCTGCCGGGTGCCATTGTGAGAGATTGAGTTGAAAAGAAGGAGGTTTTGCTTTGTGAGACTGTTTTTTGTTTTCCAAGTTTCTTGTGAATTAATGAGAACTTAGAAGCCCAGATTGAATGATAATCGTAACAGCCTGAAATTTGGCGATAATTAAATAGCCCATCCCCCAACCCCCCCCACTGTTATTGTGGTCCATTCCCCTCATATCGTATTGAGTGTCTAACTGATCTTGTTCTTTAGGCTCTGCTATTGGAAACTTTGAAAATCCTCACATCCGCCGTGATCCAACGTCATCAGTCCCAGTACTCCTGTGGGGTAGCACGGTAGCAGTGAGCATTGTGGGGAGTTTGTGGGGAGGTGGACGATCCCATCATTAGTTAGCGTGTGCCCTCGACTCGAGGACCGAGGAGGTCTATTGGCGGGCCTAGTCTACGTGCATGCCACCAGGTGCTCCGTGTGTGTGGGGAGTTAGCATTTACGGTCTTGGTTCGGAGGTATTCTGAATGGTCTACTGTTTCCACGTATGCACGAAGACACGAATAATGGAGAATTGGCGAAGCAGAAACGTTTAGTGATCTCATGATGCATGTGCGCTAATGTGATCGTTGCCAAATCGCGGGGACCCCACATTCCCCGCCATTGGTCTTGAATAACGTTATATTTGTACTTCACAACCGCGAAATAACTACTCCATTACTCGCAGATGTTTCGTATTAACCTCGCGAATAACGAAATTACACACAATATTTGTTTCCCTTGTCTCAATGAGAATAACACAATGTTGCAAATTCTAATCTTGGCCGGAGTTGTGGCCCTCTTTGGGGGCTGGCTTTTGTGGGCGTTGTACAATATTTTCCTTTCGCCCTTGGCCAATGTTCCAGGACCATTTTGGTGTCGCTTAACCGACTTGTGGTACCTTTATCGGATATATAATGGATCTTTTGAAAAGGAGAACCTGGAACTCCATAAAAAGTATGGTGAGTTTCGACTTTGTCAATCCCTTGTTACAAGTCAGGGCTAACAAACTGTTCATGTAGGACCAGTAGTGCGTTATGGCCCGAACCGATACAGCATCTCTGATCCCCATGCTACACAAATCATCTACAGTCCAAGCAGCAAGTTTATGAAGTCAAACTGGTACGATTCGTGGGTACAGCCAACGGGTGCGCGGTGGGATCTCTTTTCAGACCGTGACCCTCGCAGACACCGATTAAATCGCCGACAGTATCAGAACATGTATAGCATGTCATCCCTTGTTGATTATGAGCCCTATGTAGATGCCTGCTCTGATCTCTTTGCTCAGAGAATGCTGGAGATGAGTACCGAAGGTGGCAATGGAGCCGTTGACATGGGTCACTGGTTCCGATGTTACGCCATCGACGTAATCACCATGATAACTTTCTCCAAGCGCTTGGGCTTTTTGGACTTTGGCGAGGACATCGGTGGTCTTCTTCATAAGATTGAGCGCATGATGAGCTTTGGGAGTATGCTTGGCGTTTATTCTCATTTCAGGCCTCTGCTTGATAAAATGTCACAACTCCTGGTGGGGGAGAAAGGAAATCAACAATTAATCATCAAATTTACCCATGACTGCATTGCAGAACATGAGGCAGAACTACATGCCAAAAAGAAGCAAGAGAATTTTGATGGACCTACTGACTTCACCACTAAATTCGTTAATAGACAAGCAGAGAACCCTTCGGAGTTTACTGGGTACCATACTGAAATAGGATGTCTATCCAACATTGCCGCAGGCTCAGATACGACATTTATTAGTCTTTCTGGAACTCTTTACCACATCCTTCGAAAGCCGCTGGTAATTGCGAAACTTCGGCAGGAGGTTGACGAAATTTGCCCGTCTGTGGAAGGGGCATCAGCACACGTCAGCTTCCAGCAAACTCAACAAATGCCATATCTACAAGCGGTACTCAAAGAAGCACTTAGAATGCATCCCGCTACCGGCCTACCACTGGAACGAGTTGTACCACCTGGAGGAGCAACTATAAGCAATGTTTTCTTTCCTGAAGGAGTAAGTTTTGTGATCACCTCGTATTAAATACTCTGCTAAGATGATTCAAGACTACTGTTGGCGTTAATACCTGGGTTGAGCATCGTAGCAAAATCATTTTTGGGGAGGATGCAGATGATTTCAATCCAGACAGATGGCTGGATGCTGATAAAGACAGAGTTAGTGTCATGAACAGACACTGGATGCCGGTAAGTTTGAATTCGAAGAAAGGCGCGAAGAATTCGAATAGCTAACGTGGCCCAGTTTGGGCTTGGATCTCGTACATGCATTGGACGCCACATTTCCATGCTGGAAATGACAAAGTTGATTCCACGTCTCATTAGAGACTTTGACATGAAGATAGCTACTGATCAGGAATGGGAGACCAAAAATCATTGGTTTGTGAAACCTATGAACTTTAAGGTATTGGTTCAGCAACGGAAGGATGCTTAGCGGATGCGTTTTGTGTGTTACAAGTCTTAAAAAGACAAGCTGTGAGCTTAGCCAAGATTTTCTCTAGGAGAGCAGCGCCATAAGCGCGGCAGATACACTCAATATTGAATGAAATTTCGGTTCGCCTTTGAATCACATTGCATTGTAACTATGTAGTCCGGCAAAAAGATGAATGTGTCGGTGGAGAGGCTCGAACTCTCGACCTTTGGATTACCCTGACCTTGGGTCAAGTCATATGTTATATGAGACCAACGCTCTAACCAACTGAGCCACACCGACTTGGTAAGCGGATCAGAAGCTATTCCTAATCCGGACATGCTGAGGATTGTGATTCCAAAGAACATGAAGCTCTTTTCTAGCATCTCACCATTGTCGACGACTATGACTAAGCTGTTGATACAAGATGATGTTGAACGTGGAAGAACCGCACAGTGTCCAATTCCAAATAGATGTCACGTTCACTAATAATAGTGAAGTTAGATAGGTGCTTCGTTTTGGCCCAACATGCCGACGACTTTTGACTTGATTGCCATTACGCCGAACCATCTGGCTGCCTCCTAATACTATACAAAGGCTTGTAGGCGATTTTGGGTACTTGCTATAAGTGTTAAAATTAACGCTAAGAATTGTGGTTTCAAGCAAATCATTAATGGCAGCATTAATGTGGCGGAGGTGGGGGCGTGACTGTGGGGAAGTATTCTATATTTTATCGCTCGAGAGTCCTTTGTCATTAATGTACTGTCAGAGATTAATGGGATTATTTCATCATGGCACATGTCGATCAAATTCGAGTTCCCGCTGTGTATATGCGTGGCGGATCGAGTAAAGCCATATTTCTGAGAGAAGAGAATATTCCTCCACCGGGCTTGTTGCGTGATAGCCTATTGAAGCGATTGATGGGAACACCCGATCCAATTCAAATAGATGGCATGGGAGGAGCAAAAGCAGTAACTTCCAAGATTGCTATCATCGCGCCTTCCAAACGGGACAATATCGATATTGATTACACATTTGCCCAAGTAGGCGTCAGAGATAACACAATCGACTACAGCATCAACTGTGGCAATATTTCTGCCGCTGTTGGACCATTTGCCATTCAAGAAGGCCTCGTTGAATCCTTCCGACATGGTAGGCCTGTCGACGATGGAAATATTAGCACACAGGAAATCCGCATCTACAACACGGGAACCAAGAAACTACTCATATCTCATATCCCCATTGACGACCAAAGGCGTCTCATCACAAAAGGGACATGTAGGATCGCTGGGGTCCCTGGAACAGCAGCCCCTATCTTGCTGGACTACAGGGAGACTATTGGGGCAGGATTAGATCGTGGAATCCTCCCAACAGGAAACACAACGGATTATGTTCGTGTTGGCATCAAGGAAATCGAATTCACCTTGTGTGATGTTGCCAATGTATATGTCTTTGCATACGCATCCAGCTTCGACATTACGGGATATGAATCGGCGGCAGCTTTGACGTCAAATACACTACTTCTGTCCCAGGTTAGCGAATTTAGGGGAAAGGTGGCCGAGATGGTAGGCATGTGCAAGGACTGGACCAAAGTGGACGAACAATCGCCGTTCGTCCCAATGGTCATACTGATCGCTCCACCACTCACCGAGGATAGTGATGTTACTGGCCGTCTTTTCTTGGACAACATGTGTCACGAGAGTATGGCTGGTACTGGATCCATGGCCTTCGGAGCCTGCAGCCGCACGATGGGCTCTGTGGTTTTCCGGCAGCTCCGAGAAGAAGTAATACAGTCTTCCACTTTCAGAATTTCTCATCCGCTTGGAGTAATGGACATTTCTGTGGAGACGGAGAATTCAACGCCCTCTATAGCACCGTCGTTTCGGACACTTTCATTCGTGAGAACGGCGAGGAGGCTTATGGATGGGAATGTGTATGTACCAAAGGAGACTCTCACTTGACTATTATTTGTAGATGCACGAGAGATTTATACAAGAACTAGCAGTTGTAGACTCTAAGATGTTGCGTTCAGATATTGGAAAATACTAGAAAATACTACAGGAATCCACGTCATGAAATTGCATATATTTTATACACTCCATATAGTCTAAAATATTTCTTTATCAAATTGAGGGTTGTGCCATTGCTGTGTTCTGCAAATGGCTGTTCTGGAAATAGAGGAGCATCATATGACTATTACTCATGTTGTGCACGGGTAGGAAATATAGCTCAGCTAATTGAATAATACAAAAGGCACGCAACAGTTTGTGAAATAAATGAATTGCCAATATGCAGTCTATTGAAAGGCAACTTCAGTACCAAGTATACTGACAAACCCAATCATCTAGTTATAATGTTTAGTCTTGATTCCGCCCACTGTCTCTTCCTGAACACCCGAACCCTTGTTCTTGAAAAGA
This sequence comes from Calonectria montana, assembly GCA_022606435.1. Lineage (NCBI taxonomy): Eukaryota > Fungi > Ascomycota > Sordariomycetes > Hypocreales > Nectriaceae > Calonectria > Calonectria montana. The sequence goes on from JAIZZI010000004.1 coordinate 5,689,786, forward strand.
TCGGAAACTCCGTACGCACTGATGCGTGCTTTGCGGTACATTTCCGATGTTGGCTCAGAGCCTGGCTCGAACCGGCGTTCAACTCCGGCGTTTCTGAGAACCGACGACTCTTCCAACAGAGTGTTGATCTTTACTTCATTGTTCGGCACAACAAAGTAGAATAGACCGCATCTGTCCTGGTTACGCTGATCCGAGGGCGGTCTGCAAACGCGGTGAATTGTAGCCTTGTAATAGCCACCTGTCCACCATTCCATCATTTCTCCGGCATTGATAACCATTGATCCGGGAATATACTTGACCCATTTCCATTCCTTTGAGTGGTGATCCATGAGCTGAAGGGACGCCATCGGCTGGCTGAAGAGCATGGTGATGGAGCCAAAGTCACAGTGTCCCTTTAGCCAGACACCCTTGGTTTTCTCCATGTCTTCCTCTTGGTGGTCATGGAAGTACATCATGTACCGGAACCATGAGTCATCTTCCACATTGAATTGGTGGCGATCCACAAAAAAGTTCTCGGGAAGGTCCAAGGAGATGGCGAAGAGGGTAAGAAGTCGATAAAGAACAACCTTGTGCAGGTGAGCCCCAAGTTCTTCGATTTCATCCAAGTAAGGCTGAAAGGTAGAAGGATGCTCTCGAAGCTTCAAATCACGATTCCAGTTGTACTGTTCAATTTGATCCTTGACGCCCTGGTCAATGGTCCAATAATTGCGCAACTTGAAGCCCTGATATGAACCGTTCTTCTTCATCTCGCCTTCTAGACGCCGCTTCTCATCCAAAGGTGTCTTGGTAAGGACTGTGTAGCCAATGTCTACCTGTCTCTCAATGTCCTCGAGAGAGAGGCCATGGTTGATAACATAGAAGAAGCCGTGTCTACGCATGGCTTCATGAAGTTGCTCTGCTAGCTTCTTGCGAGCTTCTTCACCATCATTGTAGGTTGATAGGTCAAGCTTGACCAAGTCGGCATATTCCAGTGGCTCTTTGGTTTCCTGAACGGGAACAAAATGTTCCGGCTGAGGCTTGACAGTTCCAGGCATGGTGATGTGTTTGTCGAATCGAATAGCAAATTAATCCTTCGTGAGAAGTGTAGTATGCAGCGAGTTTAGTACAAATCATGAGATGATTGATGTGTAGTTGTATTTATAATTAACCATCGGGTTCAAATGATGCTTATTTCCGTGAAGATCATTTGTTAGTGTGGCGTCTTGTCGCGGAAAGGTTGGTGGGGTGGCGCGTGTGTGGTGGGGTAGAAGGACGGTTATGATTGATGTGGGGAAGTGTGATATCTCCATCAAACCCTTCATTATTTCCGGCTCCAATACCAGTGACGTGTGCTCTGATTGAGGAGAATTGCCATCTTTTTCTCATTCAATTTAGAGAGGATACGATTATCGAATTTGATAATATCCTATTTTTTGCTGGAACTTAACCTAATGCCTTAGAAATGCTAAAGGGTCATTCAATGAGGATATTTCAATTCGATATTCAAAATATTCTGAACTAATTTTGCTAGAACTTCGACAACCTGAGCTCCAACTGCTTGCTGATGCTTGACATCGCCCTTTGTGCCATTATTTACCCTAAAATCACCCGTTAGACAGGCTACAGTGTGTGTGAAAATGTCTCGCTCGGTCATTCCGTATAGTTTAATCACCTACCCTATAACTTACCTAAAAATAAAAAAACCATTTAAAATGATTATTGCAAAATACTGTGTGAGAGTCTGATACCAAGTCACTGAGCAAAACTTTTTCAAACCAACTGTACCACCAGTTCTATAAATTTTCCCCCTACGTTTGATGGAAGCCTCTTTTGAGTGAAGGCACACTTTCAGTATTATGAACTGGCCCTCGTAAAATGCTTTCAAGCATCAAATTGCATCATTAATTCATCATCTCATACTGTCTTATACTCGTATACCCATGCAAACATGCTTCATCCTTTCTTCTCTCATGCCCTTACCCAATAAAATATTCACTCTCATTCCCAATCTCCAACCCTATAACTTTGGGCCGCCTTAACCTTGAGTCATTACACGTATGACAATTCCTTTACCAATTTCTTCTTCGCTTGTTTCTTATACCTTTATTCATCATTCATTGAAATTCTGCTTTCCATCATTGAAAACCCCTTTGAGACATGGGATGCCTAAGCCTTTTGGCATTTGGTCCCAATGAAGGTCATACCCTTGGGGCAACTGCAAGTGTGGCTGATAATGCCCCAGAGCATACCGCTCTTGTTGCAGTTGCAATTTGTTCCTTTGGAATCCAGAGTGGCTTCAGTAGTACAGTCACAGATTCTTGCTGTCTGGTTAAAGGCCAGATTAGGATTGTTGCACACGCAGCTCTTAGAGATCGAGTCGTATGTGGCCTGGGAACCACAGTTGGGAATGCAACTCGTACCACTCACTACCTGACCCGTCGGGCATTGGCAGGAGTATTTGCCTGCACTGTTGGAAGCCCAAGTTGCGCCGGAAACGTTACACTTGCAGATATTGTTGGACAGCGTGGCGTTGGGGCCGCAGCTGCAAGTCTTATCGGCATCCCTGAAGGTTGCGCCGGGGGCTATGCACTGGCAGTCACCGTTCTTCGCAGTAGCTTGGCTACCACAGCCGAATCTACTCACGCAAGCGCCATTTTGTAATACCTGCCCAGTTGGACACTGACACGAGTATTGACCAGAAGTATTGATCCAGAATGCGCCCAGAGCGTTACATTCGCATACTTTGCCATCTGCGCGGAGCGATGCGTCAGGACCACAACCGCAGGTCGAATCGGATAACTGGAAGGTTGCTCCTGGAGCGTTGCATGTACATGTTTTGCCGTCCTTATTAAGAGTAGCATTGATCCCGCAGTTGACTGTGCAAGCGCCATTCTTGATACTCTGGCCAGCTGGACAGGCACATGAGTATTTACCAGAGCTGTCCTTGGTCCACGTCGCTCCCGTGACAGAGCAGTTGCAAGATTTGCCGTCAGTGCTGAGCGAAGCACTGTCACCACAACTGCATGTTTTGTCTGTCTTGAAGACCGCACCGGGAGCATTGCATACACAAGCGCCCCCTTGGACCGTGGCCTTGCTGCCACAGTCAAGGGCGACTGTGCAGGCACCATTCTTAATAGTCTGACCTGCAGGGCATATGCATGAGTATTTGTCAGAGCTGTCTTTAGTCCAAGACGCGCCTGTTGCGGAACACTTGCAAGACTTGGTGTCGGTACTGAGTGTCGCATCACTGCCACAGCTACAACTCTTGTCTGCTTTAAATACCGCACCGGGGGCCTTGCAAACACACACATTGCTACCAACATCGAGAGTCGCTGCTGACCCACAGTCAATAGGAGCCGTACAAGCACCGTTCTTGACGGTCTGGCCCTGTGGACAAGCACACGAGTACTTTCCTGCGGTATCCTTTGTCCAGGCTGAATTTGTTGGAGTAGTGCACTGGCAAGTCTTCCCGTCTGTGCTAAGCGCTGCGCCAGTACCGCAGGTGCAGGACTTGTCCTTGTTGAATGTTGCTCCAGGAGCCTTGCACTTACAAGCGTTGCTGGCTGTATCAAATGTGGCGTTGGCGCCGCAATCAACCACGGCAGTGCAAGCGCCATTATTGAGGGGCTTATCCGATGGGCAGCTACAGGAGTAAACTCCGGCCTTGTCGGAAACCCAACTCGAGCCAGTGGGTGTCGAGCAAACGCACACGTTGTCGTTTTTATTCAAGCTTGCACCGGCGCAACTACAGGTTTTGTCGCTGTTGAATTTGGCACCAAGGGCAATACATTGACAAGCGTTGAGCTTTGCGTCGAATGTTGCGCTGCTTCCACAGTCTGGAATACAAGCTGTACCTTGACTATTAGGGACTTGATCCTTTGCACAGGCGCCGCAAGCAGTTCCCTGACTGTTGGGCACTTGGCCTGATGGGCAACTCTGGCAAGATGACCCATCGGCTTTCGGTATTTTACCTGATGGGCATGGAGCACAGGCAGTTCCATCACCCACCTGGTTCGATGGACAGGCTTGACAAGATGACCCATCACCCTTGGGGACCTGGCCTGGTTTACAACCAGAGCAAGCGGTGCCTTGAGCGTTGGGAACTTGGCCCAAGGGACAAGCATCACAACCACTCTGGTCCTTTTTAACTACTGAGCCAGCCGGGCAGACAGCGCATGCGACGTTTCCGTTACTGAATTGACCTGATGGACAAGCATCACAGCCACTCTGGTCCTTCTTAATAGCTGATCCAGCAGGACAAGAGGCACATGGCTTGGTTCCGTCACTAAACTTGCCCTTAGGACAAGCCTCGCAGGCACTGCTGTCGGCTTTGGCCGCTTGGCCTGCTGGGCAGGTAACACAAGTGTCAACTCCGTTGCTAACCTGGCCAGTGGCGCAAGTTTGGCAGCCACTTCGGTCGCTCTTTGGGATCTGACCCGCTGGACAAGAAGAGCAAGCTGTTCCTTGACTAACCTGACCGGGCGAGCAGGCAATACAAGCGCCATTCTCGCCGTTGGGTGCTTCTCCCACTTTGCAGGCAGTGCAAGCAGCTGAGCCATTGCTCACCTGGCCTTTGGGACAGGCCTGACAACCACTTTTGTCAGACTTGGGGGTCTGGCCGAGCGGGCAAACAGCACAACCGCCTTTTCCATCACTGGCCTGTCCAGTTGGACAGGGGTCACATCCGCTCTGATCCTTCTTAGGCGTCTGCCCTATAGAACAGGGGGCACAAGCACTTATTCCGTTGCTCACTTGACCAGCTGGGCAATCCGTACATCCACTGCCGTCGTCCTTCGGTTGTTTACCTGCTGGGCATGAGCCACAGCTAGATCCGTCGCTGACCTGACCTTTTGTGCATGTATCGCAGCCGCTGTTGTCGGCCTTGGGCTGTTGGTTGGCTGTACAGGCACTGCAGGCTTTGGTACCGTCACTGACCTGTCCCTTGGGGCAGACCTCACAACCGCTCTGGTCTTTTTTGGGCTGCTGCCCAGCTAGACATGGGGTACAGGCATGATTTCCGTTGCTGATTTGACCTGCGGCACAAGCCTCACAAGCACTGTTTTTATCATTCGGCGCCGTGCCGACCCCGCAGGCCTTACAGGCACTAGTTCCATCGCTGACCTGACCTGCTGGGCAAGTATTGCAGCCGCTGTTGCTGGAATTGGGCATCTGCCCGGCGAGACAAGACGAACATTTTTCTTTTCCATCGCTTACTTGACCTTTTGGACAATTGTCGCAGTTATTGGTGCTAGAATTGGGTGTCTGTCCGGCGTTGCATGCCTTGCAACCAGTTCCATCACTGACCTGGCCTATTGGACAAATCTTACAGCTGCTGTTGTCGCCATTAGGTGCTGAGCCAGCGGAACATGTAGTACAACCACCGATGCCATTGCTAACTTGACCAGCAGGGCAGTCTCTACAGCCGCTTTTATCATCGTTGGGCGTTTGCCCAACCAAACAGGATTTGCAGTCACCTTTTCCATCGCTGACTTGACCGTCTGGACAGTCATTACAGCCACTGCGGTCGATCTTGGGAGCTTGACCCGCCGAACAAGAAGTACAACTCGTTCCTTTACCAACCTGACCTTCTGGACAACTGTCGCAGCCACTCTGCTGACTATTGGGGGTCTTTCCGTTGGGGCAGGGAGCACAAGGAGCACTGCCGTCGCTAACATTGCCAGAGGGGCAAGCCTCGCAACCACTCCTGTCAGATTTGGGCGCTTGACCTGCTGTGCAGACACCACAAGAAGCCGCTCCGCTGGCAGAGAATTGGCCGTCTGGGCAGGGAGAGCAGGTAGTCGCGCCATCTTCAGAGAATTGACCTGCCGGACAAGGAGCGCACGCAGATTTTCCGTCGCTAAAGTGACCTGCGGTGCAGGGCTTGCAGGCACTCTGATCCTCGTTGGCTCCCTGACCAGTTGGACAGGTACCGCAGTTGGCCTCACCACCAGCGGTAACACGACCTGCTGGGCAGTCATCACAGCCGCTGCCGTCAGCCTTGGGTGATTTACCAGCTGGACAGGGGGCACAAGGGATTGTACCGTCGCTGAATTGGCCAGGGGGACAAGCATCACAATCCGTGTGGTCGTCCTTTGCGTAGTGGCCAACAGGACAGGCATGACAAGCACTTGCACCACCAGCTGAAATCACACCCGTGTCGCAATCCGTGCATTTACTTGAGCCAGCGGCTGCGAACTGACCTGCTGGGCATGCAACACACTCAGACTTTCCATCGCCGTAATGGCCTTCTGGGCAATCCTCGCAGGCCCCTTGATTGAGCGTGGCCACTTTACCAGCCGGGCATACATCACATGCAATTGCGCCGTTGCTGAATTGGCCTTTGGGACAGGCGTCACAGCCACTGCGGTCTTCTTTGGGTTGTGTTCCGGGCAAGCAGGCGGCGCAAGGAACAAACCCGCTGCTCACTTGAGCCGACGTACAATCTTCGCAGGCGCTCTGGTCGTCATTGGCAGCTTTTCCTTTGGGACAAGGGGCGCAGGCAGCAATACCGTTGCTAACCTGGCCTTTTGCACAGGTGGTGCATGCGGTGTTGTGGTCATTTGGTACCGATCCTGGCGCGCAGGGAGTGCAGGTCGAGAAGCCACCAAGCGAAACATGGCCGGCTGGACAAGCCTCACAAGCGCTCTTGTCAGTGTTGGGTCCTTGACCTGGTCCACAGGGGGTACAAGAAGCATCCCCAACTGCGGCAACATGTCCATTTGGACAGTCATCGCAAGTGCTCTTGTCCTGACTGGGTGCCTTTCCAGCTTGACAGGCAGTGCAGCCCTGTGAGCCACTAATTGCAACTTGTCCTGGCCCACAGTCGGTGCAGCCAGGCGCCTTGATGCCCGAATACTGCCCTGATGAACAGGTAGTACAAGCGATCCCTCCAATGCTAAACTGACCAGCTGGGCAATCCTCGCAGGCCTTGCGTGCCGGGTCGGGCTGTTGGCCTGGGCCACACGCGCTACAGGCGACGGTTCCATCACTGACATGTCCAGGATTGCACGCAAAGCACATACTTCGATCAGGTGCAGGCTCTTTGCCGGCTTCACACTGGGCGCAAGCTTCGATCCCCCAACTAACCTTGCCATCCTGGCAGGCATGGCATCCGCTCTGATCTTCTTTTGGTTCCTGTCCGACGCTGCAGTGACCACACGCACTGATTCCATTACTGACCAGGCCCGTCGCACAAGCATTGCAGCCACTCTTCTCTCCGTTTGGTTCATGGCCCACTGGGCAAGGAGCGCAAGATTTGGTTCCATCACTGACTTCTCCGGGCGGGCAATCATCACAGCCACTGCCATTGCCATTGGGCTGTTGGTCTGCTTTACAGGCAACACAATTTCCAGTCCCATCGCTGACCTTGCCGTCAGTGCAGGCCTCACAGCCACTCTGGTTAGGGTTGGCCTGTTGTCCTGCTAAGCAGACAGCGCAAGCACGGGTTCCATCACTTGTCTGGCCTGGTGGGCAGGTTTCACAGCCAGATCCATCGCTCTTGGCTGCAGATCCCGGTGGGCAGACATCACAATTCTGCTTTCCATCACTCCACTTGCCCTCTGGGCATGTCTCACAAGCGCTCTTGTCATCCTTTGGACTTTGCCCAGGTAAGCAGGCTATGCAAATAGTTGAGCCGCTGGCTGCGATTTTTTCATCTGCGCAATCCTCACACCCGGTATTGTCATCGTTTGGTATTTTACCCGCTGGGCATGCGGTGCATTCCTTTGCTCCAGCGGCCGAGAAATGACCTGGTGGACATGGGGAACAAGCTGCTGTTCCATCACTGAACTGGCCTGCTACGCAGACATCGCAACCACTCTTGTCTTCTTTGGCCGCGTGGCCCTCTGGGCAGACATCGCACACAGTTGCACCTCTAGACGAGAATTGGTTTTCTGGGCAATCAGAGCAACCGTCTACTCCACCAGCCGAATACTGACCCGCAGAGCAAGTGCTGCAAGCGCTCTTGTCGCCATTCGGTGCCTGTCCTGCGGCGCAAGTCGTGCAGATAGCATCGCCTTGGGCCGCAATTTGGCCTGCACCGCACGGGTTACAAGCAGACTTGTCATCATTCGAAATGCTTCCTGCGTCGCAGGAGCTGCAGGTTGTTGCGCCTTCAGCCGAGTACTCACCGGTTGAGCAAGCAGTGCAAGAATCCACACCACCAGGTGAGAAGTTGCCGGCCCCGCATGGCTCGCAGGATTTCTTATCAGAGCTAGGCACTTGGCCTGCTGTGCAGGTGATGCATATCTCTGAGCCACTTTCTGCTACTTGGCCTGTTCCGCACGCCTCGCATATAGTTCTGTCTTCATTGGGTACTTCTCCTGCCGAGCACGTGGTGCAATCGGCATCACCGCTGGCGGCAACTTGACCAGTACCGCATGGATTACAGTCATTCTTGTGCTGATTCGGAATATATCCTGCTTGACAGGGAGTGCAAGATGCTTGATTACCTTTTGAAACATAGCCTGAGGAACAATCTTCGCAAGCACTCTTGTCGTCGTTGGGCGCCTTGCCCTCACCGCAGGTGGTGCAACCGGCATCTCCGCTGTCTGCTACTTGGCCTACTGGACAAGAATCGCATTGGGTCTTATCTGTGCTTGGGATTGTGCCTACTGGACAAGGAGAGCATGTGGCCAGACTTCGAGCTGAGAACTGACCGGGTGGGCAAGCTTGACAAGCAGACTTGTTCTGGTTCGGCGCTTGGCCTGCTAGGCAAACTGTGCAGTCAAAGTCGCCAGATCTTGCAACTTGGCCGGTGCCACAGGATCGACAACCGCTCTTGTCGACAGTGGGTATTTGACCGGCGCCGCATGTGCTGCACTCACTTGACCCGGGGGTTGAATACTCGCCGTCTGGGCACGCAGTGCAGGTATCTGCGCCCCCAGTCGAAAACTGACCCGCCATGCAAGCAGTGCAATCACTCTTTTGGTCGTTAGGCGCCTGTCCTGCATCACAGCGAGTACAACTGGGTGCGCTGTCCGCCGCAACTTCGCCTGGACCGCAAGGATCGCAGCCACTTTTATCCTCATTAGGTGCCTGTCCAGGCGGGCACGGCGTGCAACTCCTAGAGCCGGGAGCGGAATACAGTCCTGCTGCACAAGGACTGCAAATGGACGACCCGGCCGCCGAGAACTGTCCTGCATTACAAAGGCCGCAAATTGGAGCCCCATAAATATTTGAAAAATAACCGAACGGACAAGTGGCGCAGGTAGCGAGGCCACCGGGTGAGTACTGCCCGGGAGAGCAGGAAGCACAAGCACCCTTGTTGTTGGTGGGTGCTTGGCCAGCTGGACAAGGAGCACAAAGAGGTCCTCCACTGCTAAACTGCCCCGGTTCACATGCATTGCACCCGCTTTGGTCGACCTTGGTTTCCGAGCCCGCTAGGCAAGGGGCACAAGCCGTGGTCCCATCACTCCATAGTCCTGCCGAGCAGGCATTGCAACTACCTTGGTCCGTTGTAGCCTCTTGTCCTGCTTGACAAGGAGCACAGGCACTAATTCCGTTGCTGACTTGACCTGGCGGGCACCGGTTGCAGCCACTCCGATCGTTCTTGGGTTCGTTACCAGCTGTGCATCGGGCACAGGCCTGAGTTCCATCACTTACATCCTCACCTCCGCAGTTGTCGCAACCACTCCTGTCGCCCTTGGGCTGCTGTTTTGCAGTGCAGGAGCGGCAAGCAGTGCCGTCACTAACCTGTTTTCCTGGACAGGTAGAACAGCCACTTGAATCGTCGTTGGGTTGCTGCCCCGCCGAACACGTCGTGCATTGGGTGGCACCGCTGGCCGCAACTTGACCATTATCACAGCTGTTGCAGTCGCTTTTGCTATCATTTGGTATTTTACCACCAGGACAAGGAGCGCAAGTAGACGCGCCGGTACCTGCAACCTGACCTGTCGGACATGGAACGCAGCTAGCCACGCCGCCAAGTGAGAAGGTTCCCACCGGACAATCAGCACAAGCGTTCTTATCGCTATTGGGTGCCTTTCCTGCTGCACAGCGAGTGCAGCTGGTTTCTCCACTTGCTGCGACCTGGCCTACTGGACAATCATCGCAGCCACTCTTATTAGTGTTGGGGATTGTACCAGCGGGGCAAGCAGTACAAATAGTTGCGCGGGCAAGTGAGTACATTCCATCCCCGCAGGGAGCACAAGGAGTCTCGCCATCACCAAACTGCCCTGCTGGACAGACATCACAACCGGTCTTGTCGAGCTTAGCCTGCTGGCCTGTTGGGCAGTTAAAGCAACCCCCAGATCCGGGGTTAGAGAACTGGTTTGCTGGACAATCAGTGCAAGCACTTGCGCCGGCGAGCGAGTACTTTCCTGCTGGACAATTGGTGCAGCTCCCAGACCCAGCAATAGAATACTGTCCTGCTGGACAATTCGCGCAGCCCGTCGCACGGCTACTTGAAAACGTTCCTGCCGCACAGTTGCTGCAGCTGGCTGCACCACTTGCTGCCGAGAACTTGCCCGCTGGACAAGCCATACAGCTGGATGATCCTGCATCTGAGTATTCACCTGGTATGCAATCGGTACAGCTTTTCATACCAGTCTGATCCGCAAACTTCCCTGCTGAGCAAGGGGTGCAGCTGCTCGCACCGGTGCTTGAGGACGATTGGCCCGCTGGGCAAGGAGTGCACTCACTTGCTTGGTTACCTGAAAACGTGCCTGCGGGACACACAAGACAGTAGCTTGCCCCGCCAACCGAGTACGATCCTGCTGAACATGTCTTGCACGCAGATGCAGAGCCGGTTGAATACTGGCCGGCTGGACAAGCAGAACAAGCCGTGCTTCCATCACCAAATGTGCCTGCTGGGCAAGGACTGCACCCAGTCCTGCCGGAGTTGATCTGATAGCCTGCCTGGCAACTGTAGCACATGCTTGAGCCGCTGGAGGAGTACTTGTTACTTGGGCAGTCAAGGCAAGTATTAACTCCAGCTCCAGGATTCGAGTATGTGTTTGGTGGACAAGAACTGCAACCGGTTGAACCAGCATTCGAGTACTGTCCTGCCCCACAAGTACCGCAAGACGCGGAACCAGCACCGGTACTATACTTTCCTGCAGGGCACGGAGTGCAGGTAACGGAGTTTGCGGATGAATAGCTTCCTGCTGGGCACGTATCACAGCCGGTCCGGTCGGCTTTGAGGGCCTGTCCTGCATTGCAGCCTTGGCACACAGCTTTGCCGCCTGTCGCCTGTGTATTTGGTGGACAACTGGTACACACACTGTTTCCGTAACCCGATGCATACGTGGCTGGCGGGCACGTGGTGCAAGCATCGACTGCACCGGGGGAATACGATCCCGGCAGGCAGGACAAGCAACTACTATGGTAAGAGTTGGCATACTGCCCCGGCGGGCAAGAGTAGCAGCTGCTTGAGCCACCGCCTGAATACTGTCCTGTGGGACACGTCGTGCAAACGGGGTCGCCCGGATTTGAATAGGTTCCCGCTGCGCAAGCGTTGCAAGCAGTCGCACCAGAGTTTGAGTTTGGGTATTTTCCTGCTGGGCATTTCAAACAGTAGCTTGCTCCCGTATATGGCACATAGGTGCCTGGTGAGCATGGTGTACAACTACCTTGGCCGCTGTTTGCATTGTATGTTCCTATATCGCAAAGTTGGCATGGAGATTGGCCGCCAGTTGAATAAGTGCCCCCTCCGCACAAGCGGCACGTCGTTTCGCTAGAAGGTGTTGACCCTGCTGGACATTGAACCGTGACCACGCGCTTATCAAGGGAATTCAGACTTGTGTCATATCGTTGTCCGATTTCAAGGCGGAATAAAGTGTTTGAGCTAGGGAATGCTTTGACCCGGCTGGCGGCGAGCCACACTCCCAATACCAAGGTTGGAGCCCTCATATCGAGGCTCTGATGTCGCCTTGGTGAAGATGGGAAAGGCGTTGTATCATCCTCCAAGGAAACAGAAGGACACGAGGATGGAAAACCAAGGCTGAGTGTGCGCCCATCTCTGTTCCAATGCCGCGGGTGCCATTATTAATTTAAGTGAAAATGCGGGCACTGACATGCTTCAATCGGTGCGACCGGTCATTCAGACTAAGACATGAAGACACACTTCAGCGATATACGTAGTGTAAAGCCAAACGGTGATGCTTTCGCCATCACTCGGTTTACGATGGGTCTCATGCACGTGGCGCTGACTCTCAAACTAGTAAGCTCAAATTATAGTTAGCACAGCAGCTGAGGACGTTTTTGATGCATCCCCAAACATTGCCATTTCTCTAAGTCTCATGTTCTTATTTCCCCCTCTTCCTCTTCATATCATGCTTGAATTGGCTTCTGTGAATTCATGGGTGGTTTCTTTGACCCTGGGAGATTATTTGGGCTGCATTACCGTGCAAAAACACTGGAATGCAACGGTAGAGCAAATGTCCAGCATGTGACATTGCCTCTTCCTAGAGATCGGCAACACCCGTCAAGGCAGCTTTGGACAAGCAGATAGCATAGCAGACCTGATGTGGCGGTAGAATCGAACATCTATCATACAATCCCCCCATCCCCCCTAATCGTGGTCAGCCTCGAACGACCAGACCACGCGATCAACATGAATATTTTCTTCTTCAAGCTAAGCCTTTATGATATGTGGGGTCTAGACGCTTGCGGCTGGCAGGTAGCCCCAAAGTAGTTATGAACCAGCCAAGACAAGTGCTCTAGATTCTTTCACGTGCGAGGCGTCAGTGCGGTCGCGAGCTGAGGACTGGCATTTGACCTTAGCCAAGTGAACCAACCAGCTTCGCCCTTCAAGATGGGGTCCAAACCGAATTCTCGGTACCTCCGCATTTAGCTTGGTATGGGAGCTATGGTGGCTATTCCAGGCAAAGCTTGGCTACGCCCAGTGTAAGCCCACATATTTATACTAACAAGTCACGTTCGGTGTCGAAATTTTGTGACGATTTGCATCCCGAAAAGTCGTAGAATTTAAGCTTATCAAGATTGTACCCTCGTTACACTTTTAGGTCATAACGTTTTCATACAGAAGGTTTTAAAACACCTATGATATAAGACTTGGGGGTGTAAAAACAATAGAATACTGATTTCCTGGCATATATCTAATTCTCTTATAACCTAATTGACAGGTCCAATTGATTACTCACATATAATTTGAGCGAATCGGTATAATATCTCTGGAATATGCGACCCAACAGGAACATGATCAACCAGCCGTTATTAAACTAAAAGAGTCGGTTGCCGAAATCATATCACATCACTCTAGAAAAATCAATTAGCTACCACAATTCGCCGTTCAGGTTCGCTGGCAATTTCTTTCGTCATTCGATGTCGCGCAGTCTATATTTTGTATAAAGCATAAAAAGCAGGAGTCAGCATTTTACCCAGCCACTGGCATCCGACGTTCGGCATCCCATAATGTCGACGCACCATCAGCCCCAACGTGTGTGGATTTCTTCTCGGTTTGGTAATATTGCCGACTTTTTCCATGGGTTGAATGCAGTGTTGTGGCTAACATGCACCCGACGATTAGAAAATGGCACAAGCCGGGCCTTTCCGGCGAACCAATCATCTAGGTGAAATATCTTCTACAATTAGCGCTGATTGCCAGGACACAGAATGATGTACTAGCACGTAGCTCTCACCCCACGAGACTAGAGCTTGTGGGGAAGTAGGAGCTACACCACATTTGTTTCGATACGAAGACCAAGTACGATTGTGATTCTAGTCTTGGTATTATCCTGGCGTTGGGAGTAGACTATTGACCCCCGCAAGTGGTCTGGACATGCGAATACGAAGTTACGCGGATGAAAGGGAAGGATTCTGTAGATAAATGACCTTCAACCTCCTACCCCATTCTAAGGTTGCTCCATACCACCTCACCCTGAACTTTGCAATCATCAAATATACCTTCTTCCAAATAGAGACGAGAAAGATCAATTTGCTTCCGAGTCTCAAAATCCCCGATAATGTCGTCTGATGAAGCTAAAGAACATGTGGGCGCGAAATCTGAACATGTGGAGCAATCAACCACTATCAATGATGATGCTCAATTGCCAAACTCAGATATAGGCATCATACAGGCATCATGGCGCGACAATAAGCGGTTCATCTTAATTGCATCTATCGTCAATATCGCCAACCTAGACTATGGCCTGGACACCGGCATGATTAACGGGTTTCAAGCCATGCCTGGATTTCTGCAAGTGTTTGGATATGCTGACCCCCAACAACCGGGCGGCTACGCAATCCGTACCATTGTTCAGCAGCTAATTACAAGTCTTGTGTCGATCGGCATGATGATCTCGACACTCCTGGCAGGTCCTGTGATTCAATACATTGGTCGAAAGGGAGGTCTCTGGTTAGGTTGCGCGTTGATGTTTATCAGCGTTACACTGCAAATGGTTGTGACCAACCATGGTGGTCTCTACGCAAGTCGTACCATCTTGGGCCTAGGTTGTGGTTTATTGTTGACCTCATCACAACTATACATGCAAGAAATCTCTCCAGCCAATCTTCGATCCTTCAACTATTCTCTTTACATGACATGGGTCAGCATCGGGTCTCTCGTCGGATCAGTTGTGAACAATTACTGCGCCAAGATATTGAGTCGCACGGCGTACCGGATTCCACTTGGAATCATATACGCAGTCACGCTCATCTACGCGGTGGTTATAATTCCGCTTCCAGAAAGCCCTCGCCACCTTGCTGTGAAAGGGAAGAAAGAGCAAGCATATCAGTCGCTGCGTTGGCTTAGAGATTCCGCATACACGGACAACCAGGTTGAGAGGGAGTTGTCTGAAATTGAGAACAGCATCCAGACAGACTCAGAGGGCAACAGCTCTGTCAGCTTCCTAGACATTTTTCGCCGTGGCAACCTCCGCCGAACCCTGATATCAGTCGCTGTAGCTACTTTCCCAGGCGCTTCAGGTAGCCAGTTCATCATTCAGTATGGGGTATACTTCTTTGTTGTTTCAGGAAATGGAGATCCTTTCCAGAGTACGATTATTGTACTCTCCATGGGACTTCTCGGCTCCATCGTTTCACCTCTCTACACTGGCAGAGTAGGAAAACGCCATATTCTGATGATCGGTTCAGCAGTCCAGGGCCTTTGCATGCTGGGAATGGCACTAGTCAACTCTGTCCGTGGCCTCGACACAATTGCATCAAATACAATCCTAGCTATGACGTGCATTTTTATGTTCACTTTTTGCGCGTGCATCAACCCATTTGCTTGGCAAATAGCGGCAGAAGTTCCAAATCAAGCACTACGGGCTCATACTCTCGGCTTGGCCACGTGCATCGGTTTCACGGCGGGGTTTCTTCTCACGTTTACGGTTCCGTATTTTATCAACCCAACTTCATTAAACTGGGGTCCAAAGTATGCATATATTTGGTGTCCTGTCAACTTTGCCTGCACAGTCTTTACCTTCTTTTGTGTACCGGAGACCAATAATAAAACTTTGGAAGAGATTGACGAATGCTTTGCCACTGGGGTTCCAATTCGGAAGTTTTCTTCTTATGGAGCCGCAAGCTCTATCACTGTCCGTGGCAACACAACAGCAGTAGAAGCATAAATTCTATGGTATTTCAGACACATATTAGGCTACTAAGTGGTGTTCTGAGTGAATAAAAAACAAAGAATGGGTAGTCAGCGAGAAGATGGTTAGATTATAGTTCTTGATGACTTGTTAGGAGCAATTTTAGACTATATCTTCGCATACCAAACTCATTATACAACCCCAAGATGCCTCTAGCTGAGACATGTGATAAGTCCACCATGTTTCAGTCTTACCAAGAGCAAGGCATGTATGCCCACTCATCAATTGTAACGTAAAAACCCCTTTTGACTAAGATTGAGTAATTTTTGCCTCTTGCATGCTAGGCTAGGAGACATCTGGTCAAGGAAAGGATCAATTTGTCATGGCTGTTTGTCAGGTCCATGACGCAACTAGTGGGTGGGTTGCTAAGTGGTGGGGAAACCGATCTTACATGCTCGGGTTCGCAAATTCTGGAAGTCAAAGTCCTGGGGGAAGCGGGGTCTTGCTCGCAAGCGTGATTTCTAACTGGTAGGCCTTTCACGCCAACTCAGACGCATTGATTTGTCGTAGGGTGTATGGAGTAACCTTTCCCGATTCTACCTAGTTCTCCCCATCATCAGACGTTTGTGGGGTATGCCCCATCAAGACTCCACCCCCGCAATCTGGAGATGGTCGATTGTGGGGAGACCGAGTGTGCCTCGATGTTATTGCATTCCTTGAGATCTAGACCGAGACTGGCAATGAGCCAAGAGGTGACATCAGTTTGGGGTTAAATAGTAGGACATGTTGAGACATTCTGAAATGCAATCAATCGAAACTAATTAATACACCCAAGTGGAAGCCATATTTGAGAAACATGTCGCAACCAAAATTACACATCGACGTTTATCCCACCATTGCACCCGAGGCATTGGCTGGTGAGAATATAGGGAAAGTCGCTGTTGTTACTGGAGCAGCTCGCGGTAAGTAGAGAAAGTATTTTTACACACAGGTTATAATCCACGCCCACACAGATATCTAACCACTCTTTTGGAGCATGTAGGAATCGGGAGGGCTATTGCTATCGCTTTGGCAAAGACGGGCGCAAACCTTGCACTACTAGACTTTGACGTTGAACGTCAGGCAGAGACTAAGTTGCATTGCGAGAATGCTGGCTCCAAGGTCTTCACTTATGCTTGCGACGTAACGGATATTCAAGCCTCTAGGGTAGTGTACGAAAAAGTCAAAGCCGACCTCGGCCCGATCGAGTGAGTGGAATCTCCTTTTGATGCTTGTGCGTGGAGACGATTCCCACACTAGCTTAGCTTAGGCGACCCATAGACTCCAGTGACTGGCTCTACTAACAACGTGAATTAGCATTCTGGTCAGCAATGCTGGTGGTAATTCCCGACGACCCGCAGCAATGGAGACCTGGGAAGCCTTCTGGGCCGGGGTGGAGAAGAATTCGAAGAGTGTGAGCACTCCAGCAACCAGATTGCATGTTTGTCAATTTTATTCTGACATTTATTAGGCTTTGATATGGGCCTTCCTCGTGCTACCCTCCATGAGGGAGAGACAGCAGGGTTGCATTATTAATATTGCCTCTAGAGCAGGCACTGTCACTGTCCCATTCGCAGGTGCCTATTCAACCGGAAAGGCTGCACTTATTAGAGCAACAGCTTGTCTTCAGGCCGAGCTGGAGGTGGACGGATTTGGTGACAAGATACACTTGTACGCGCTGCACCCTGGGGCGGTCAAGACGGACATGCTTGGTGAGTTTCTTGGATTTCTTCTGCATCAAGGCGAACCGTATTTAACAGTTCCAAAATAGTACCCGCTGATCCAGACGTGGCCCAAAAATACCCCGAAATGGCAGTTAAATGGAAACAATTCCATACCCTGTTTAAATGTCTGCCTGAAGTGTGTGGACAGACGTGTGCCTTTTTGTCGACAGGCCGGGGCAAGGCACTAAGAGGAAAATATTTCGACTGCGAACAAGATATAGGAACGGTACTTGCGGCGGGAAGAGATGACCTCAAGGATCTATATGAGATGAAGGTGGATTTTTTGGCTGGCCTTCCAAACGATGGTGGTACTGTTTCGTCAACTGCACTCCAAAAGGTCTAACCAAGATTTAATGCGGTTCTTTTTGATACTGTATATACAAGAAGTCCATTCGCATTTTTCAATTGTTCTTGAAGTTAAAACACTGCAATCTCGAGTTTAAATACATTGCCTAGACTCAATGTAGATAGGGTAACTGGTCCAAGCGTGGCTGTTTTGTAGGCCGATATTCGGAGTCCACTACGTCTAAGCGAAGTGATTTGGAGATTGATCTCCACTTGGCGCGATACTAATGCCATGGATTTGTTCTCGACACAATCATACTTGGACAGCAACAGTGACATGCTCATATCCTAAAAAAAAAAAAGAGAAGAAAACAAGGGCTGTTGTTGGTTGCCGCCTCATGATGCGTCTCCTCGTTCTGGACAAAACAACGTTGTCGTTTCGCCAATCAAATTCCTGGCCAATCATCCACTGGATAATTCATATGATCAAGTAACAGGGGGTCTGCACGCTAGTCGGTTCGGGTCAACCAATGATTCCGCACATGGAAAATGACTAAAGAAATGGTAATCAATCGGATCAACCGGGTTTGCTGGCCCACAGTCAAAGCCTAAGCCTCTGCGGACAAACCCCACAGCGGAGTCGGCTTCCCCGCGTTTCGCCGGGCAAATTCTCTCGATCAGATTCCCAGTGCCGAAAGCAACCGGTCGTCTGGATCTTCCTTCCCGACATTTCGTCATTAAACAACAAATCTCACTGAAAGGTTGACCTAACAACTACCATGGCTGGTGAAGGTAAGCGTGCTCCAACGTTTTCCTCACAACCTGCCAAGCTACCAGACAAAGATTGTATCAGTACAGTGGCTAATGAAAACACACCCAGTTGCTCTGACGTCGACGAGACCACGGCAACACACATGCCATATATGTAACAAGGAATTCACCCGAGCTGAACATGTCCAACGCCATGTCATGTCCCGTATGTAAACACAATAAACACCCATGTCATATTTGCAGAACTGCCCACTTACCTGCGTTGTCGATACAGATGAGAAAAAGAAGCCATTCGAATGCCGTATTTGTGGGTCTCGATATGGCAGAGCAGATGTCTTGAGACGTCATACGAGAAAGTGTGTCAGAGGGAAGAACTCTACTCGAATGATGAATGGTACCCAGAACAGGCAAGTGTCGCCAAGGTCAGAAACCGATGGGCCTTCAGAGTAATACTCACCTTTTCATTCGGCGTCAAAGATGGTTCGCCGGCTTGGCTTACAAATTTTATTCAATTGACTTATATCTGACAACATGGCGATATAGTTCGGCACAAGGTGCACCTCGAGAATCACACCGTGAGGCTGATTCAATCACCGTCATCAATCCGGAGCCACAGCCGCTTACTCCACCAGTCGACGTTACGGCATCAGAAATATCTGTGATATCATCACAACATGTGAGTATCCCTGTTTAGCATATCACGGTACTTTAGTTGATTATAGATCAATTGACAAAACAATAGGCACAGCAAGAGCGAAATAGTCACGTTGGCCGCCAAATATCGCCAGAATCATCGCGCTCAGACCAACCTCAGATAGACGATGGAGCATCTACGATAAACCTAGGTTTGATGGTACTTAATAACTGCTATGCATTTGCTGACTCAAAAGTAACAGAATCCAATATGGGAGACGAGCAACCTGTCAACTTGGGCATGATGGAGATTGAACCCTTTCATGCCCACAACAATGTTTTCCAGTTTCCAACAAGCCTTTATGGAATGGATAATAACCTTCTATCCGTAATGGACATACCCTCTATGCCTGAATTTGGATTACTACATCAGGCCACTGCCCCGGCGTTTCTCGATGCGGCGTTTTGCAGCTCTATACCGTTTGAGGCCATGCTGCCAGATCTCGTCACGGGTCAGGTTCAAGAAGTATCTGATACATCACAAGAGAGCGATGCTACACCGAGACATGTTCAAGGATCAAATGTTACAAAACGAAAATCAAGAGATCAGAACCTTGAAATGAATGGCAGGACAGTTCCTGGAGATCTCGACGACCGTTGGTCCAAGAACTATCTTGATGATTGCAGCCTCGCAATTGGGACCAGTCAAGTTAGTGCCTTGGAAGAAAACATCATGAAATCTGATGTGTCCAATATGCTGGATAACTTCAAGATGCCAAGCAAAATTTCTATCCAACGTGCCCTCAATGCTTATTTCAGGCACTTTGACCCTCACACCCCAATAGTTCATCGTCCCACCTTTTCCATTTCCGGAACTCCGCGTAAGTGCCAGCTAGCGAGTCAAAAAAGTATTCTCATACTAATCCTGGGTAGCTGCACTGGTTCTTGCCATGATAGCAATTGGAGCCCTGCATGTTTCTGAACATGCTTTTGCAATTCGGGCTTACGACGCGGCAGTAACTTTATTAGCCCAGGTGAGCTATCCTGATGCATCAAATAGAATTTCCTAGCGTATCTAACAAGAGAGACAGAATGAAGTCGAAAAGAACTCATTCCAGGAGAAGAAGCTAGATCTTTGGCCCATACAGGCCAGTCTATTATGTGCCCAATTTGGAATCTTCAGTGGGGACCAGGAGCGGGCAAGACGTGCCGAAAATCAGATATATTATTCTGGTACAGTAAGTCATACAAGTTGGACATTGCCACATCATTCATTAAGATGCGATTATTGTTTCACTGCTCGCCTATATCTAACCACTCTCACAGCTTCTGCGTTGTGGGTTAAATGACGCAAAAAAGCTCATGATGACGCCGGATTATGATTGGCCCACATGGGTGTATCTTCAAACATATACACGGTATGTTTGATCATTGCTGATTGACAAAACTCTGCTTACGATTAATTTTATTACTGTAGCCTTTCAGCCTGGTCTGTTACTCTATTTGCGATCGCCTTGTCATATGACATCACCATGACATGCATTATTAGCCCCCAAGCGGTGGATCTTCCATTGCCCGAGGACTCTAGACTGTGGAATGCACAATCTAGCTCAGAATGGCAACGTCTTCGTCGTGGAATACCAGCCGATGGTATCGGCATCTTCACAGCTTGCAAATTGTTGCTGGAGAATGAACCCATCCCAGCCACGCTAACTCCATTTGGTCTTCTTGCATTGATTGGCGGTTTATTAGCCCACATTTGTAGCCATGAAAGGCTTTTGTCAGGACTAGGAGATGTGCTATATTCGGATTTTGCCATAAAGATGGAACGCAGCCTCATTACATGGGAGAAACTATGGCGAACTAATCCACACGCAGAGCACGTCCCTAGCGTGCGTGCAGATCCTTTGATGTTGGATTGTGCCGCGTTACTAGGATCAGCTCGATACCACCTTTACGTCGGCCGGGAGATATCCACGTTGAAAAGACTTGGCTCGGATCCGTTTTCCGTCTTTCACTTCCCAGAGATCTCCGTCACATCGAACACGCGAAAAGCGGTGACGTACGCCGCTAACGCGTGGTTAGGCAGGGTTCGCGTGGGTGTCGCGTACTTGGAGCGCACGGCCGCTTTCTCTTGTGGTGGCCATACATTAGTGACCGCATGTGAGGGAGGTAAGTCCAATCAAGCCCCCTTTTATTTGACCTAAATCTGCATAAGATGGGCGATGCTGAAACATGACCTTTCTTCCAAATAGCCCTACTGTTGGCGTGGTGGCTTTCTACCCAAGATGCTCCCCAGAATGCATCTCGCGAGACCTCAGAAGGGGACGAAACACTGGACGAAATTTTTCAAGAAATCTTTCAGCTTTTATTAGAACAGGGATTCGATTGCACAAACAGACCCCGTGCGAAGATCCCACTAGAATTTTACGGCCGCTTGATGAATGCAGGGTTTTGGAACTGTGAGTCTCATCTCTACGAAACATGGTTATAGTGAGACTAATTCAGACCAGATGGTAAAAAGATATCGGAGACTTTGAAAACCTTTTCTGAAAAACTACAGCACTAGCTAGCTTTTATTAAATTGGCCTTAATCACCCTCCAGTGGTGTGAGTAATTCTAGCCGCCAAAATGCACCGTTAGAGACCAAAGTCTGTCATCATATCCGTCACATCCTTCCACAAGACCTTGGGTTGCTCCAATGCAGCAAAATTCCCTACCTAGTTCCATGTTAGTCTACATATCAGACTTAGGAAATGATTAGTTATCACCTCTTCATGGTCTCGGAACCACTTGAATACTGCAACGTTATCCTTCTACTTTGGCGAGTTAATGACTTCATGTTTGAACTAGGAATGTCCAGGCGGACATTTTATGCCGGTCCACTGAGAGGCTTACACTCAAGCCTCCTTTCGCAATTAATTTATAAATCCACAGCGAGGTAGGATAGCATTTTGAGAACCAATAGAAAACATTTATTAGGACATGCTCAATCGATGGCTGCGACCCAGGGCCCCCGACGTCAGCCCCCTAGGCCATATATCACCAGTTTAGAACGTTAAACCCTAAAATATTCATCATTTTTGAGAATATTCTACCTACATCTTCATAACCGGAATCGCTATCCAGGGGCGGCCGAGAAGAGGATGCAAACCTGATCAAATCTGGGACAATGATGTGGTAGGGTAGAAGTTCTAGATTGGAGAATTGATCGTGGAAATGGTTGAGCATAGGAAGGAACTCCATAGCTGAGCCAAGCCAACCACAAGTGAAGATAATTGTAATTACTTTGGGGTTTCTGAGAAGAGTGCGTTGAACCGAACCGTATAGACATAGTCATCATTTTGAACATCAATCAGAAATTGTGAAAACGGTTCAACTTATTTTCCCAACTTCGCCTTTAGGGATAGCATATAAAGGTATCGCAAAGTATTTCATATTGATGTGCTGAGCTTGAAAGCTGTTGCGGGATGCTTCAGTTGGAAAAGTAAATAGATTTAATTGCACAGAATCAGGCAAGTTGATTACAGCTCAGATACTCTGACCTGGTAGCGTATCTGCGCCAAGAAAGAAAATTTAGTAGATATTTAGAATTTATTAATTTATAAATCTATGACGTCAAATAGTGGGAAACTCGACTTGAACCGAGGTAGAGTAATAGCCAGTGGATCCATACACCCCCGTATCCATATCTGCATGATAGAACTTCCGTATGAATATATAGAATTCTGGTGAGCACTACGAATGCAATGTATGATTATTCTAGGTTGGGAGTCAATTTTCATTGTTGATTTCAATAAATTTGCCCCACAAGCAATATCACTAAAGTGAGATGCTGGCTACCCTCCCCACAAGATTATTCATGCTTGTCCTCTTTAAACAAGATCCCCCGCCCCCACATAGTGATCCTGTGGGGATTGATTCTTTGAGTTATGATCGACTGAATAGCGGCCCGATAGATTATAATGGGATTGTGTTTGTGGTATAAATGAATAATGTGAGGATACTCGATAGTAAAGTAATCAACCAACCAAGTACACACACATCAGTAACATCATGGCTACCAGAACGCAAACCGCCTTTCTTGGCACAGAGCATGACTGCTATTTTGAAACGGACCCTCGCCAAAATCCGGATTTGAAAACCTCATTGGAAGGGAAAAATGTCGTCGTCGCGGGTGCTGGTCGTGGTATTGGGCAAGCCTGCGCAAAGTTCCTTGCACACGCATCGCCACGATCTCTCACACTGGTATCACTTGAGTTGAACGAGATTAAGGAAACAGCGCAAGCTTGCACTTCCATTAACTCGGCAATACTCATCAAGGCCGTAGCCCTTGATGTGTGTGATGCCAAACGGGTGGAAGAACTCATGGCTGAGGTTGATCGTGATTTTGGAGGAGTGGACGTGGTGCTTATGAACGCCGGGCGGCCACCACAGTGGTTGCCCACAGCGCAGTCTGATCCAAAAGTATGGTGGGACACAGTATCCATCTCCTTGCAAGGTGCTTTCAACTTTAGTCGATTTGCGCTTCCTAGCATGCAGCGTAAGAAGGCGGGTTGCATCATCTTCACCGCTAGTGCCGGAGCTCACAGTAATTTTGGAATGGCCAGCTACACTGTGGGAAAGTTGGGCATGGTCCGCCTGTGCGAAATTCTCCATCATGAAAATTTCAAACAGTACAACATCCGATGCTTTGCAATCAACCCAGGCCGAGTGCGAACGCGGTTTGTCACCGACTTTGAAGATTTCCTCAACAATGAGCGCAAGGAAACCAGCTATGTCGAAGGAAATACACCGGAGGATATACAGTCAGCGGAAATGGTCAAAAAGGCATTCAGCAATGCTCAATGGGACACTCCAGAGATGGCTGCAGGACTGGTAACAGCCCTAGCAGCTGGGAAACTCGACTTTATGTCAGGAAGGTACATTGACGCATCGAGAAACATTGCGGAGTACATTGCCCAAAAGGATGTGATACAGAAGGAGGACTTGCACAGGGTTCGATTGCATGCAGCCAGTGATCATTTTGTCCCCACTTCAGATTATTAAGTAGTATTCGTCAATATGTGCCAAATTGGTAAAATCAGCATTATCTTTGAAGTATGCTTAATTAATTTAGGCGCAGAGTTACTGTCCTTTCAGAACAATACCATTACAACTGTGAAGTGATATTTTTAGGTTATCTCAATATCTCGTGACTTCCTTACATCGCAGGCCTTATTCCGTGAATTACCTCAATCTTGCTGGATGTCTAGACGTTTGTATAGGTAAACGAAAACAACAACAACTCGGAGTTGTAGGTATTTTATTATTTTCCTACCGACCTTGTGACTGTATTATGAACTCCGAGAGCTGCCAGGTGAGTGGTGATAGTGCTCATAAAAATGACTGTCGTATAGAGAAGTGGACTTTTTTACTGTGTCTTATCTTTTCAACTATGTACCTTTAATAATAAATTGGTAGAACACTGAGTCTTTTCCTGAACCTCACTTGGCCGTTTTTTCTAGTGAAAAAACCCTCCTTTCAATGATGATCCTCCTGCTGCACGATCAAAAGCGGCCGCCTGCTCAATACCACAGACTTCAAATATCTTCTTGATGCCTCCCTCCCCGTTGGGCGTGGACTCCACAAATCCGTTCTCTTTCAATTCCCGCATCGCCGTTTTGACTCCATTATACGCATATGTCAGAGACAGGACTGGCCAGATCACAATCTTGAAACCCAAGCTTTTGGCTTCTGCTGTATCCATTGCTGGTGTAACACCTCCTCCAACAATATTCAGTAGACAGGGCATCGGGGCAAGCTCCTGGCAGGCTTTGGCGCATTGTTCCTTTGTCAAGATTCCTTCAAGAAATGCTACATCAGCTCCAGCTTCGCCGGCTGCTTTTAGACGGCGTATCGCTTCATCGATACCCAAGGATTGAAGAGAGTCTGTGCGAGCGATGAGAACAATATCACGCCCAGACTCTCGTCGTGCGCGAGACGCAGCCCGAATGCGCACCAAGTACTCATCCAACGAGACAAGTTCCTTATTTCGAAGATGGCCACAGCGCTTGTTAAATGTCTGATCCTCAATGTGCATTGCAGCTACGTTCAATTGAATATACGTTTGAACAGCGCGAGCAATAGAGAGAGAGCTACCGAATCCTGTGTCTGCATCCGCTATAACGGGGACATTGCGGTTGAGAGATGCAATCATGCCCGCATTCCCGGCCATCTCTGGCAGCGTGACGATGGCCAGATCTGGCTGGCCCAATACGGAGGCAGCGGTTCCTGCTCCAGTCATGTATAAAGTGTCGAAACCGGCTTCCAGGGCAATTCGAGCAGTGAAGCCATCATAAACACCTGGGCACAAAATGAGCCTGTCCTTGTCGGCTAGCCTTTCCCGAAGAATGGCTGCGGCTGGCCGAAAGGGGATAACGTCGTCCTGGTTTTGAACCATCCTGAGCCCTGATCTCAATTTTTGGCGAGTAACAAGTGTGCTTGCGGTGTTGGTGAATCCGATGAGATTTGTTGTGGGATAAAGGCTTTAATCTTTTTATTACTTAACTTATTGTATGACGCGATGCATTCTCAACAAGACAAACTTTGGGATGGTTAATGCAGTGTTATTGTGATGATCAGTCAAACACGACGTTGAGGTGGGGTGTGGGGAAAATATGGATTGTTGCGCGAGAGGCGAGACCGGTTGGCTTTCTTGATGGGGATGCCTAGTCATTGCTGTCAGATGGTACTCCCCACCATTTCACAGTCATACTAGGGCTTCAAATTTGTTACCGTTACATTTTCGTATTTATACCGTGTTCTTATAGGGCCATGTTGATCAGGGCGGACAAAGAGATACACAAGCATACAACCTGGTAGAGAATTGCTAAGCATTAGACTGGTAGAATGTTTTCCATGCATGCTTATGGATTCCCAATATGTACTAAAATGATGCAAACGTTACAGCGATTGGTAACAAAATGACCGATGGATTCGTTACCGGATTGCACGGTATTCTTAGCGAGCAAATACAGGGCATGGACTCTCAATCTTCTTAGAAATTCATTGCAACAGCGATTGAATTTTCTTTCCTGAATATAAAATTAACTTTATCAAAAACAATAATGTTTCCAGGAACTTTGGATGATGTGAATACTAATGTGGGGTAAGCGTATAAATGAGGCTTTTCTTGTCCAACCTATCGAGCTTGCTTCTTGAAACAACGCACCCCAGGCTCAATTCACCAGTAGTCACTTACTATTCATTCGCCTCACATGTCGGACGGTATTTTCAATCACCCACAGCTGGGACCCATCAAAGGTGTTGTCCTGCCGGAAGGAGGGTTGCAGTTTCGAAATCTTCTCTATGCGACTATTCCTGATCGTTGGCAACACTCGGTTGTAGTCGAGAATCTACAACAACACGTTGTCAATGAAGAACCTTATGATGCTACTCAATGGGGACCACTGGCTCCCCAAGCAAATGATACCATTCAGTTCGACTTTGGTCTGATTCAAAAGTCGCTTCCTGTTGATCATGAGATTACGTGTGATGAGATCAAGTGTTTGAATTTGGTCTTAACATTGCCAAAAGTAACATCCGACACTCCGATTCCCGTACTCGTTTTGTAAGTAGATACATCAGGGAGACGACAACAAAATTCGCTGACAAATTCCATCCAAGCATCCATGGGTAAGACAATCATCCTCGCAATTTGCTCAAATTTGGCGCTTGCTGACACCTTTAAGTGGGGGGTTCTTCCTTGGTGGGAATGCATGGCCTCAATATGGTGCGCCGAGTCTGCCATTAAAAATTTGAAACCAATTTTGAATCATTTCCTGACATATATATTAGATATTCGACAATTAGTGAAGCTAGCAGCCTCCCTTGGTAAACCAATTATTGGAGTCGGTATCAAGTATGTATTATGATGAGCGAAGGTTGACGAGACTGCTAACAAGGCAAGCTATCGTCTTGGACTCCTCGGCTCATTGGCATCCAGTGAGCTAACTGAAAGCACTGCCATCGGAAACTTTGGTCTCACTGATCAGGCTAATGCTTTACGTTGGGTAAGTACTTGACGAGCTAAAACAATGATCTGGCTATTATTTGTAAACAACCAATTCTGAATATCTCAACACATGTTTCTCGATCAAAATATGACACCTTCTCTATTGATTAATAGTCTCCAATAAGAAGATGAAATTACTAATGAATCGCAGATTCAAAAACACATTTCTGGATTCAACGGCGATCCGCAAAATGTTACGGTGATGGGAGAGTCTGCCGGCGCAAGTATAGCACCCTAGTTCCTTTTAGTGTGAATTAAAGCTAATCACAAATATATCATGCAGTTTCTACTTGGATGCACGTGTTGCGAGGCGAGCCACTATTTACACGTGCGATCTGTATGTCAGGGAACCCAGGACTCCGTCGGCCCCAATCAATAGAAAACGCAGAGCTTATGTACAAGGATCTACTCCGAGAATTGCGTTTCGACCAACTACCCGTCAATGAAAGAGTAAAGCAGCTACGGGATATTCCCTGGAGTCGGCTCATCTCTATGCCGCAAAATATGCGCTGCTTCCCAACATTGAGCGGTGGCTTTCGAGACATGAGCGAGAATCAACATGATGCGGCAGAACAGATCCAAAATATCTTCAAGTGGTGCAAGACGTTGGTTATAGGGGACTGTGAACTAGACGTAAGACAACTTTTTTTTTCTTTTTCGGTTATTGTTCATAAGGTGTTATATCTAAATGATATATCGTTTCACCTTCTACAAGAGACCAGCTAACACAATCGTGACGACACGTCCTTAGGCTACACCCTTAGTCCCTATGCTCAATCGTCCAGATTGGCGCCCCAAGCTGAGAAGCATACTCTCTGAGACCCTAAATCCTGACGACCTTCAAGAAATCGTTCAGAAATATCAGCTAGATCGGGATTTTAACGCTTCTAGTAATATTCACCCAGGACTTGTGGAATTCGCCTCCGATATTAGATTCTATATGCCAGTAGTAGCAGCAACCTCTCTTGCTGATGGCAACGAAAATTTGCATGTGTATCATTTTCTCGAGGTAACACCCCTGTCACTATTCTCGTTCCAGCCCCCTCTATTAAGCTTAGTAGAGTATTAACACCAATGGATAGCCGAATCCCTTTGAAGGGCCCTTTGCCGGACGGGCTGGTCATGTGTTGGATATCGCTTATGCCTTGCAGACATATCAACACCTACTTCCACCAAACTCACAACATGTATCTTTGGAAATGGGAAAGTATGTGATTAGTACTGTCTCTGGGGATCTCGATCACGCCCACGGCCAACCGATTATTCCCCACAAAAGGACTGATGCGGAAAAGGAGGTGCTTGTCTTTGACACTGTCCACAAGCTTCAAGTAATTTCACCCGACGAATACGACCATCAATTTCGCAATGGAGCTGCATCCCTATTTCAAAAGATTGGAGTAGACAGGTGTGTGCGCTGCTTGGATCTCTACCAGGAATGGGCATCATCGCATTAGATTCACATAGAACAAGATGAATTGAACTTTCTAGCTTTTACTATAACCATTTCTTGTCTCGTATTTGATATACCTACACACTCAATTATTTAGCGAACGGGGTCTGAAAGGTTCTCTTGGACTAATCGTACGCACGAATGGCGTGCTAGCTTAGAGAAGTCAGGATCACAAAGGTTATAGATCAGTGGCGGATTTTATCCCTCAGTTGGATGCAAATCATAGAAGCATAAAGAAACAGAATTCGAAATCAAAATCTATATTTTATACTGGTCAAAAAGGATTATCATATCGAATCTCTTCAATGCGTATACGTCATCCTTCACAGCTATATGAAATTGCTACAGGTTCTGACACCAACACCTGTTAATGCGTAATGGTCATCTCATTTCAAGGATTGATCTAATTGGAAACCATTCAAATCAATATCAGCTACATATAGAAGCAGCCTAGCCTCAAAGAGCTGGAACTGGCTTCGCCGATGGCCTTGATGCCATTCGTCGTTTCAACGTCTCCTCATCTTCATACTCAGCCATCCATAGCGGGTCCATCGTGATGTCCCACTGCTTCATTCGGCTTTCCAGTTGGGCCTTTCTGTCTTTGTACGACTTCAACAGCTCCACATCTTCGCTAAGCTTATCTGGCGTTGCTGTGGCGACCCATTTCTCCATGCCGTGCTCTCTCGCCACATCGTCCAACTTCCATACTCCCAGCGGGTCCTCGCTGTAGCCACCGCGCTGTACCATGCGCTTGTTCTCGATTGAAAAGGCGTTTGTATATGTCAACCATTTCTCACGCCTCGCGTTTGCCCAGGTGTCGAGGATGGAATCAGGGGCCTTATTCTTTATAACTGCTCCAAGGGCTCTTCCGAGAGGCCCGGCGTCCAGCAGACCCGAAGTAAGTCCTAAACCACCGATAGGGTTGTTGCTCTATATTAATTCGTAAGTAAAATAATCAAATGTTATATGCCTTGAAAAAGATATTTCTTACGTGTGCTGCATCGCCAGCGAGAAAGCAGCGGCCTTTACGGTAGGTACTTGCACATCTCTGATGAGGTTTGTATTTGTTCAGCTGAACCAATTCGTAACCTTTGCCGGGCCAGCCTGGGAAAATATGTTTGTAGTGGTCATCGAGTTCAGCACGGATCTCTTCATTCGTCATGCCAGGACGAACTCCAAAAGCACAGCGCCAAAGGCCTGTGTTGTCGATGACAGTGATAACGCCCCAATGGACAGGGTCCAAGACAAAATTTGCCGTGGAGAAACCATAATCTTGGAATGGATAGCGGACATTTGTCGCGCAGAAGTCTTCCTTCGGCCAAGAAAATCCTTCAAAAGGGATATCGAGGAGTCGTCGCACCGTACTTCCAGCTCCGTCAGAGCCAACTAAATAGTCGCAAGTATACACTGTCGTTTGGCCTTCAAGATCCGAACAAGACACTGTGACGGTTGTGTCATCCTGTGTTAGGGTCTCGACTTGTTGACCGAATCGAATGCTGGCTTGCTTATATCGTGATAAGAGATGATCCAGGATAGTTTCGGTGAGCACTGGCTGCCCGCAATTAATTCCTGATGGGAATTTATCGCCGCCCTCTCTCTTCTGAACATGTGCGACTCGCTCTTTTTTAGGGCCGGATCCAATCCACATGGAGAGGAAATCGTTGGTCATAGCCTTTTTCTTCACGTCTTCCAATATTCCACTCTCTTCCATTTCGGCCATGACACATGGTTGATAAGATGTTGCTCGTGGGGATTGATCAACACCTTTCCCACGTTCAAGCACCAATACCTGGATGTTGAGGCGTGCAAGGTTGAGTGCCGTCAGGAGCCCGACAGGCCCCGCACCGACAATGATAACGGGGAAGTGATTTTGAGACACACTCATTGTTTTTGAAACGGGGTTCTAAAAAAGATATTATCGCAGATTTCAAAGTCCTTACAATCTCGATTTTGTAGTAAATATAGCTTTATTAGCGGACAAATGGGATATTTAACAAGTACAAGGTTGATTGCACCAGGTTGTTTGAGTAATCCTATTTTCCGCCACAACGGACCAAACAAACTCTTAGCAATTAATTCCGCCGGCTGTTGCTGACTCCGCAATTATTACATTACCCCCACATGCCGGGATTCATGGTTTAACCATCAGGTTTCCATATTTGTCAGAAATCATGACATCTCGGAACTCTTTTCATTAAAGCTCAATGGGCTAAGAAGCACAAGAATTAGTGTAGCTCCTTCATTGTACAATTTCTAGACTCCTGTCTTGCGATCCATTAGATATGAAATAATAGTATTCATTTAAATTCACAGGCATAATGATTTCCAGGAATTTGACAATCTGTAGTTCATTTTCGATCCACAGGAAACCACTTCGGTCACCATATAACGCTCATATTCGACTTTCAGTACATATGAGGGTATATCAAATCAACATCATCAATTGAATATTTTATGCCACCAAAATTGGGGTTGTGTTACCATGACTTGGGTCCTTGATAACCCACATATCCTCAAAATACCATCAATATCATCATGAAGCAAGCACTAGACTAGTTATACATCTACAAAACTGGTCATATATATCATAAAAAGCTACAATCTATGACTTTGATCAAGTTTCGCTTAAGCTACCAAGTGCTTCAAGTCTTGGAATGACCAAAATGAGATTTCTGTCACTATAGGGTAGGGATCGTGGCGTCGCCCCGTATGGTGTTTAAGATGGATTAACCAGGGAAAGCAAGATTTGTAAAGGCTTTTCATTTGGCCAATAATGCTTTGGTAGCATCATGATTTGTGTACTATGAAGATCTCAGTTGCATTGTTCTAATTGTATCCCCACACGAGACTTTCTTGCAAGCGTCGCTGAGATAAATTGTGGAGCGCCACCCGACTGGGGTCTCATGATCCCGTGCTAACGATCTGGCGTTGAGCTAGACGCACAAAATCTTTTAGTCTTTCGCTAATGATAATTAGAAAGTGGGGTTTTTAACAGTAACTTTCATGATGCGAAATGCTTTAAGTTGAAGTCACGTCATCTCATTCGATTCCAGTGAGTGCTTCCTCTGGCTTTAGGGTGACTTTGAAGCTGCTCCTTTTTGTTGCCATCTGCGAAAAATTACACCCGTAACCCATTTTATCATCCCAAAACGAAATGGAATTATCAGGGTATGTTGAAAAGCCCATTAAAAATCCCTTCGCTTTCTCTACACGACTCCCAATCCATGAATGCTGTTTGTAACAATTTGCATATTCAGACCGTCAATTATAACTGGAGCAGCCAGCGGTATCGGCCGAGGCATCGCGTTGCGGTTTGCAGAACTGGGCTGCATTCAGCTAGCACTGGTTGATAGGAATAAGCAAGGACTCGAGGAGACTAAAAGCCTAATATTGGCGTCTTCACCTAATGCCGCTATTCTTTGCGAGGAGCGTGATTTGATTGGCTCAGAGCAGGAAGATACAGTCAGTGTGGTTGATCAAATTGTCCAGGTGGCTGTCCAAGAATTCGGACGAGTTAGCCATTTGGTCAATTGCGCAGGGATTCCGGGTGGTTTTGCCATACCCACAGATGCAAAAGTCGAGGTCTACGACATGGTTCAACAGTTGAACGTCCGCGCCACATGGTTGTTACAACGGGCCGTAATTCGACAAATGCTGCAACAAGAAGTTGTCGGAAATGAGTGAGTGAATTGATTCCAAACTTATGGCTTATTCATGTTTTGCATGAACTTATGGCTGATTTTGCGCAGACGTGGGTCCATTGTCAATATTGGGTCCATTGTTGGGCACATGGCGTTGCCGCGGTTATCCCCTGTAGGTGTTCAAATCTCTGCAAAAATTATTGTCATTCGTTTAAAGAATATTCTGACTCAAACATTGTTTTTTGAAACTAGTATATTATATCTAAGCACGCAGTCCTCGGCTTGAGTCGATCTGCGGCTACAGACTACGCTGAGCACGGTATTCGGGTCAATAATGTTTCACCTGGGTTTATTGATACAAACCTAGGAAACGATATGCCACAAGAAATTCGCGATCGAGAATTGACACCAGTTGTGGAAAGGACTCCAATGCGCCGACTAGGACAACCCATTGAAGTTGCGAATGCCGTGGCTTTCTTATGCAGTCGACAGGCTTCCTACATAACCGGAGCAGACCTACATGTAAGTAATCCCGCAAATATTCCAAATCGTATCTGCTTTCTCCCTATGAAATGAATTCTTGAATCATTTCTAAAAACAAAATCTCTAGGTTGATGGTGGATTTTCATCCTCATAGAACTTAAATGGATACTGTACGCATAATCAAATGACAGAGGATGATTGTCTAGTTTTTGTGAATATTTCGATATTTATTGGTATATATAAGAAGCAATGTTGAATATTGGATATTTTAGCAGTTGTGCCTACGATAGATGCAACTTGGTTCTGTTCACCTTCATAGGTCTGGGCTTGCTCATGATTAATTCGATAACTACGTCTTCATAATAATTTTTCTTTGTGCTGGTATTGTAATAATTCATCGGAAGAATAACTAAACCCTGATTTTTAGAATCACGCCTGGATTTCAACTTCCCCACTTCAGTCGAAAAATAGTGGCGATGGACAAAGGCAAAAAAGCCATTTTTATAAGATCGGTTCTGATCTATTGCGAGGAAGGAATTTGAGCCATGTGAGCCTTTATCCTGTTCTATGGTTATTCTCTCAAGCCTTGTATCTATATAGCTATTTCAACGTTATTGGTGGAACTTCAATATTCAGCAACGGTGCGTGTAACTGTGCCCCAAAAGTATCCCGTTCGCCTACACTGCCTTGTAGCTGTGTCTCTGGTCGCTTGAAAGTAAATTTCCAGCCTAATGCAGGATCGAAAAACATGCAAGTAATCACATCCGTATCCGATAGCTTATATAAACTCTTGAGGAGGTCTGCAGTTAAGACGCCGCTGTCTCGAACATGATGATATAGCTCGGGTTGGTCAAACATGATATCAAGAGTTATTTCGTACGGCCCTGAATTCTTGGAGCGAACCACAGATGCCACATCAGAAATGAACAGAGGGGTCTTGCTGAGGTTACGGCTCGGTCCTAAAAGAATATCAGCTTACCTCCTTCAGTGGTCTACCTGAAGAGTTATTATCTTACCTTGTGGGAGACTAAGAGAGTTCTTGCTCTTTAATTGCGCAACCAAAGGCTTTTTCCGCGTTTGGAATACTTTTGGTGGTACCTCTGCACCAATGGTAAGGGTTTCAATGTCAAATAGCCTTGTTGGATCATCGACATCCATCAAATGATAAATGCTGAACTTGTATACAGGCCCAAGTGATTGCTCGAGCGGGGTTAATGGCGATGCAAGGTTTCCAGCTGTGGCTAGTTGACCCGGGTATGCCATGTGCAAAACATTAATTCGAGCTAGGTTTGCAATCGAATCTGCTTCTGCTTGGCTCAGGGCCACCACCTCACCCATCACACCAATTTCATGTGTATCTGTATTAACGGTCTCGAGAGACCCCATGACTGCATTCTTTCCATAGACATGAAAGATGAGCCGAGGTCCGTTTGGGGTATCCAGGTTGGGGAAAGAAGATTTTGTTGATGCACGGACTGATTGCTCCAGAAACGTGTCAATATTTTTGATCAGAATGGGATCTCGGATCCCACCGATGAATATTGACCGAAAGCCAACCACTGTTGCACCTTCAAGTTTTATTTGATAAGTGGGCGTTGGCACAAATTTGGACCCCCTTACTAATACGGAACGATCATCCGACTGCTGGTGATACGTTGCCCCATCCAGATGCAACGCTCCTCCAGGACCGGGCAGCCTGTCTGGCCTAGTCTTCTCATATAAAGTGTGAGCTGCGACCGAGAGAGGCGTGCACCTCTCCTTGGGACTGGTTGGTGTAAGCACAAAGTGATCTTCATGCATTGTCGCCATCATGGAGCGTCCTTTGGGTACCGCACAGAGTCCACCACACTCGACAATCTTGCCCATGTGCCATGCAGGTTCTAGCTGAATGCCACGATGCACGCTGTAGGCGGCAAACGGAGCGGGGTCATAGCTTCTCCCAGCAATGATAATATCAAGGTCGGGATTTTTGAGCGCTTGAAGGAATGGTTCGGCACCCATTTGAGCCACAATTGCTGAGGCTCCTGTCACATCCTCTTCAGTCAGTCGAGGTCCCGGTCCGCATGGCTGTATCTTAGCGGCTCTTAGTTGCTCCAGTATGAGTGCACGATCGTCAAGGAATTTGATGGTTGAGAGCAAAAAGCGAAATCCTTCCTTCTCAGAAATGCCACGAATGATGTCAACAACGATATCGACTTGGGCATTGGTTCCCGCTCCACCAGCGGAGCTGACTAGTAGCTTAATCTTGTGCATCGCACACGCTTGAAGAATCGGAGTCAAGTCTCGGACATAGGATTCGCGGCTGACAATAGTTTTGCCCGATCCAAGCATGTATGGACCCGGGTCTGTAGACCCACCATCCATGATGATGGCATCAGGCTTGTGTACCTCAATGGCATCCCAGAACTCGTCTACATCATAACCGTAGCCTAAAATTGGCGAAGGAGTGAATATTTTGAATGGATGCATCTTGATGAAAGAGATTGTTTTGACAGAGTTCCGTTTTGGGATTGGTTGGACACGTTGAGGAGTGGTAATGACACTGTATCAAACAACCATGCACTGTAAAAATCATTTTTCCGAGGTCTACAACGAGATACCTATATCATTCAAGCCAAAATGAGCGAGAGAATGACATGTGGCGGAGTCAAGGGCTGAGCAAAGTGAGTGAGTGGGGGTGGGGTGGGGTGGGGTATCAAGAACAGATTCCTACACAATACCATTGCAAGTCTGGAGGTTATGTAAACGACGCTATCCCGTGATCAGAATTCTATGTAGACATTCAATCATTATTTTCTTCATTCGAGGTTTTCTCTATTATATTTAAGGTACACAGTCCATCATCAGTTAGTTGCCCTCAGACAAACAACATGGCCATCTCTGGTTCACACGCTACTACAACAGTCCACGTTGGTGAAAATGGAGACCCTCTGCATATCGCAAAGACTACGCTTCAGGATTCAAGAACCGCAAGATTAGTCACTTGGGTTTCTCAGCTCACATTTGATGATCTTCCCCATCCCGTCGTCCAAAGAACCAAGGAGCTTTTCTTGGATTGGTATGCCTCAGCTGTGGGAGGCCGTCATCATCGTGCAGTCCTAGCTATTGATAACTTTGCAAAACATATGGGTCCTTCCGACGGAAAATGTGAGATTATACACTCACCTTGGAGGAAAACAAGTCCCGCTTTCGCCGCTCTCGTGAACGGTGCAGCGTCTCACGTTGTGGAGCAAGATGATTTGCACAATAGTAGCATGATGCATCCGGTAGGTGCTCGAAAGAAAATTCCACAGTCTGGTT
This sequence comes from Calonectria montana, assembly GCA_022606435.1. NCBI lineage: Eukaryota > Fungi > Ascomycota > Sordariomycetes > Hypocreales > Nectriaceae > Calonectria > Calonectria montana. The sequence goes on from JAIZZI010000004.1 coordinate 5,725,644, forward strand.
TTTCCGCGATTAACTAGTGAAATTTTAGGCGACTGTGGTCTTTCCAGCTGCTTTGGCAGTCGCGCAAGATGTTGGTGCAAACGGAAAAGAGTTTATCACAGCTTGCGTTGCTGGTTATGACGTGGCGTGTCGGGTTGGCGAATTCTTAGGTCCGAGCCATTATGCTGTGAGTATAAGCCAGTTAATAAACTCAGAATATGTAAATGACCCGAATTTATTCAGAAATTCCACTCAACGGCTACAGCAGGAGTAGTTGGTGCTGCTGCGACTGCTGCTCATCTTCTCAAACTCGACCCCGAAGAGACACTATCGGCTGTTGGAACCGCTGGAACACAGGCTTCAGGCCTGTGGCAGTTTCTCCTTGATGCTACGCACTCCAAGCAAGTACACACTGCCAAGGCATGCTTTGATGGCGTCTTTGCTGCGTACGTCTCACAATCGGGACTCCTTGGTCCTCGAGAGATCTTGGAAGGAAAAAGTGGAATGGCAGCGTCCCTGGTTCCACGCGCGCCAAACCCAGAAGCCCTGGATCATGGTTTGGGGAAAAAGCACTCGATTTTGGAATCCAGTTTTAAGTGGCATGCCTCCTGTCGCCACACCCATCCATCGGTAGATGCCCTACTTTCCATTATGAAGCAACACAGGTTACGTATGAGTGATATTGAAGCTGTTGTGTGCCATTCTTATGCCTCGGCCATCAACATTTTGAGCCTGAGTGAAAAGGCAGAGACTGTACATCAGAGTAAGTTCTCGATGGGGTTTGTTCTGGCCGTGGCAGCCAAATTCAGTCGCGCCAGTGTTCTTGATTTCACGGAAGAAGCCTTAACGGATCCTGAACTTCGCGACTTCCAACAACGCGTTACAATGAAGCTTGATGCTGAAATCGAGGCTGCGTTCCCTGAAAAGTGGCAAGGAAAGGTTGATATCATCACAAAGTCAGGGCAGACTTACAGTGAATTTACCGAAGTCGTTAAGGGAGATCCCGGAAAGCCATTGACGCGGTGAGTGATTGTGACTCTTTTGCCCCTTCCCGCTTCCAAAATAACTTACTAACGGCACACGGCGATAATAGAGACGAGCTTGAGCAGAAGACTCTCGTCATTGCTCAATATGCTGAGGTCACTGACATTCCAAAGGTCAAAGAAACCATGTCGAAGATCTGGGGTCTTGAGAAGACAGAAGAAATGTCAAACTTTGCCTGCTCCTAGAAGAGCTATTACAGAAAACTACACAATAAAAGTCCTGGCTGAGGTTCCGCGACATACCCGCTTAACTTCCCGTACTCCCCGCGCCCTTCACTTTGCCGTAAAAACAATCATTGGTCGTATTTTGAAACCAGTCGGTGATCAACCTGTCGCCCAACGATATCGGTGTTTTCCACGCCAATAATATCCCAGATGAGGATATTCGCTTGGCCAACCAACCTTTACAAGCAAACCACGACCAATATCATATATTTTTTCAACAACAGAGGCCCCCACAACCACACCACCCACTACATGTTGACACAGACCTTTCTTGTAGACACGCCCGCGCAAATGTGCCGGGGATTCGTACAAGACATAGCATTACATAGACCCGCCACGCCTGTTGACGGAAATACGATTCAGCAAATACAAGATGAAGAATTATTCATTAGCCATCTCTCTCAGAAAAAACACTAAAATAGCTATCGTGCATTTTTGAATACCTAATTGTGCAACATGGGCCAGGGCCTATCGTGCACGAGTATTTGTTTTTGCGCAAGTCAATAACAGAAGCCTTGTTTTCACGAATGTTTACAAATCTGTAGCTATCCAAACAACTACTCATTATCAAATTATACTAATTATCCGGGGACACATGTTTGTTGCACCCGATTATCCAGTTCGGATTTGGCGTGCAGTTCAATCAATCTCCACTTATTGCAGAATCTATCGCACAATGTGCAATTCATCAACCTGATGTTTCTCACTTCTTCGTCTCGGTTCAAGCTGCTGAAAACTTTTTACCATCCGGACGGATCAGGTTCATGAATGATAGATCTTATTCGTGAATTTGAACAGACTGATAAGATTCTAAACAACAAGTGCTAGCGTGACGGTAGCTGGATTAAAGATGACCCTCTTATCGAAGCTCTCGAAGAGCTATGTCGGATTGCAGCAAGATGAGGCGTATCTCCTGAGCAGCTCAGGGAAAAGACAGCGGATATGATCAATGCCAATGCTTATTTCACTGCGGCCGCTCAGGTGCCATGCAAAGAGCACAAATTGCATTTTTTCCTCATACACAATGTAAACTGCTCCATTTTCTTCTGGGCCTTTCTCGATAAGGATTGGATGTGGGTTGAGGACAAAATTTGCTTGTTGGAAATATGAGCCTAACTCTTCGGGCAGCGACGAAATTTCCAAATGAATATCGTTGTCAATCTCTACCATAAGATTCTCAATTGTGAAATCAAATGGCGGGTTAGAAGAGATGAAATGATTACTCGTTTGTGTTTGTAATCCCTCTCCCATACCCCCTTGTTCATTAGGCAGAAATGCTGCTGACGGCTTAAGGAAATGACGAACAACATTTTGACAGCACATGACTTGGCGTAGTTCCTCGCCTATAGACCCAAAAATATCCGATGCCGTTTGTAAGACATCGAAAAGGTCCTTGATATTAGTTTTTGAATCATCAGAATAGTGCCATGAACGATCAAAGCAGAGGTAAAATCTGCGGTATGACTCACATCAGTTTCCAAAGAGACAGAGATTTAGAGAGTCTACTTACTGAAATGGGCTGATTACTACCATATGGGTAATACGTCCTATTTCTAGTGATCATATCCAATATATTCCTGTTCCTTTATTCGCTATTCACACATAACTCACAATCCTAGATCCATTAGTTTACTATTAGCAATATCAGATATTTAGATGACTTGGAGATAATTGAGCGACTTACTCTAGTTCATTCTCATCATCTCTAACGATTCCAAATTTCTTGTTTAAGAAGACGTAGCACACGTTCCTAGATCTAGTTAATGGCACTGCCGTTATTGGGAGATCTGGCTCAAATCCAATGGGCCGCTGTCCAAAAAGTATCCATTCCAAGGCCGGCAGAACCCCAGCATATGCTTCGGCGTGTTTCAACATGCGATTTCGATGAGCTCTCTCCCAAACTAGGGCGCTTGGATCGGTCTCTTTCTCGGGAAAATATATGTCAAGTTCGGGCCGAACTTTTGCATCCTCTTGCTCCTTAGATGTTACAATGCGTTTTTCATAGTACCTCAAGGACTGATAACCATGTATAGGGCACAGATATACATCTCCAGCTAGCGCTAGCCTCTTGAGTCTCTTTAAGCCCTGCAGATGGGCACGTAATTTGTCATGATTGACGAACCAATTACTGCGCCAGCTGTATGCTACACCAGACATGAGGCGAAGTTGTTCAAGCGACACAATTTTCCCAATCATAGCGAGAGCTTTTTCGGAAATGGGAGTCTTGTGTATTCTGATTTCTTCGTCGTCGTCGTCTCCCCATCCCAATGATAATGAGCGAAGATGGCTGAAGCTACCAGTTTCAAGCACAGAGATGATATATTGGTCAAGGTGTGCATTTTCCTCGCTTATCGTATCGTTCTCATGGAGATAAAGCCTTTGGAGATGACCATGCTTCAATATGAACGCAGCAATTTCAGCGCATGCATTTTCCTCGTCAGGAAGTTTTCCTACGACAAAACTCTGCAAATCATTGAAAGATTCGCATGTGCTGATTAAACTTCCATGTTTAGTCCAAATGTCGGCAGTCATCTCCAGATGTTGGAGTCGAGATGATAGGAATGATGAGATACCAGTAGTATCAAGAGAGACATCGCAAAGGCGTAGGTGGCGCAGATTAGGAAAGGATACGGCGATGTTACCGAATGCAATGGTCTCTGGCATATTTCTACCCCAAGACGGGCTGTTCCTCCAAGTGAGCGATTCAAGGGTGGAAGAACAAACTTGAAAGAGGGTTTTGAAGAAATTAGATACGCGGATTTCCTTGTCCGCTTTGCCTGGCTCCGAATGAAAATAGTCGATGTATGCCAGCGAAATATCGATTTCAAGCGAGGATAGTGGCCAGGTTTCTGGGGTCAGAGGCGGTTCCATAGACCAGACGTCATTGATAGAAACACCCTTCAGCCTGACATCCCGGGCCGATGAATGAGAGACTTGAACAAAGAAGTTTCTATCCAGCGTAACTCTATCCTTCCAGGTAAGAACCTCAAGGCTGGGCATTGCGGATGAAATAGCAAACAAGGATGCTTCTAGAAGTTTCGTATAGTATTCGTTGGCCTCCATTCGAAATTTGTCAGATTCCTCTTCATAGCATCGACGGGTCGAAGGACCCCATATGCTGTCATGTAGTTTTCTGTGGAAGCTTGAAACGTGATAGGGACGAGACGCGAATGTCAGCTTACGAATGCAAGCTCCGATGCTAGGCTTGTCAGTCTCAGCGCGGGCCTCATTGGCCAAGTGCAACATGAGCTCTCTTGCTCCAGGGCTATAGTCGAAGTGGATATTCGCGAACTGGCAGCAACGGGCGAGTTGGCGGCAATCGCTGTTGACCAGGGCGAGACACGCTAGTGTTGCTTTGTCGTCTGCTAACAACCAAATCATCTCGGCCAGGATCTCTGCGGGCAGTTGAAGCAAATGGCTACCAGAGGCTCTTGGTCGACGATTCATGACAGTGTCGAGCAGAAGAGGTCGTGTCGTATTTGGTCGTTTTTTGGGTTTGTCGTAGGTAAACGCGCTCATCCTCCCCAGCATCACACTTGTTACATCGTGCCCTCCCATATTGTCACAATGAAATTCCTGCTATAATCTAATGTGGGCACCACGAATGCGAGGCTTTGAAGTTGGCGGATGAATGAATGACTTGCCCCACGCGACCCAAAGCGGGGTAACCATCGCCATGTCAGCCGCACGAAAATGAAGGCTAACAAATTATTTCTTATTGGGGTTAAAAGCCGTTAGAATTATGATATGTATTTGTGTGCATGTCATAATATACAGAAGTAAAAAAAAATTAGGAATTGAGGGCCTAACAATAAATTCAATATTGCAAATAATATCTAGTCCAGATGCTATCACGACTAAACTCTAAGAATTCCTTTAATTAGATCTATAATATTGTACCAAATTCTAATCAACAAATTCACTTTCTATCTCCGAATTGGACAACCGCATTTGGACAGCATTTTCATCGCCCGAGTTCGTCGCACGTGTTCCTCGTCCGGTTCGCCAAGGCATGATAAGATCTAACACATTGATGTTTTGACTATGTGATAACAACATCGGCCGCCCAATAAATGGTTGAGACCCAGAATTCCGCATAGCTGGTCGGAGGTTAGTGCACTGCATCTTTCTAATAGAAAGCGCCTGGTGTGGTTCTTGAGAATTAATAGGCTGTGCAGGCATAGAGCGACGATAACTCATGTTTCTAATGTACTTGCGTGCGTTTTGTTCCTGATGGTATAATTTATCACCATAGAAACTATCGCCTCTTTCAGGATTAGTGGTGCTTTCTATTATCGAAGAGTCTGGTTCACAGTGTGGCTTTGCAGATTGATCGTCTGCATCTAACCAAACCGGAGTTTGAGCCTTTCCTCTAATCTCCGAACCAGGATCCTCAATAAGATTTCGGGATACCGGGTTATTTGAAGAACCTACTGGATTGACTGATATCGGCGGTTCATCCTCACAGGTGGCTGCGCGACCCGCACTTTGGACTAGAGAGTCAGCGGTGTTACTCTCAAGGGTTGAGTCTACATGGGCTAAATTGCTCTCTGTCTCATCGAAAATGGCGTCGCTAGTCTCAAAATGCGTATTGCCTTCTGGTGACGGCGGCGGTTCGGGTGCTGGCGGCGTATCACATTTTGGCAGCATCGGGCCGCCGCTTTCTTGAACCGATTTCTCGAAATCTGAATTTGGCCGGATGCTTGATGATCTCGTGGCATGCCTTTCACCGCGTCGATTGCGCCGCCGCAAGGTTTTCCGAGACGACGTATGACCGCGACTCGAAGGCGCCGGACTGACTCGTCTCTGCCTCCGGTGGACACTCATCATTGGTCTCTCTTGGTTGCCATCATATAGCGACTCATAATTCGGCCCAGAATGCCCAAAAATGTAAGAATCCCTTCTCTCATTCGGATCATGGTTGTAGTCTAACCAAAGTTGCGGGGCTGCAGTAGTTGCAGCATCCCAATAAACTGGAGCTGTAAGCCTCCTTATAAAAGCGTGAACAATTTTATGGGCCATGTGTTCAATCTCCGGATTATCGTTATTTGGGTTAGGATCTCGTCTCTCGTCTTGGTGACTACCGGGGCGGTCATTATTTCGATGTGGATTGTCGCTTCTTGTGTAATCGCCCTTACTTGATAAAGCAGTATCATCCGAGGCGTGAGTTCTCGTTTCCCCAGTAGTCTCACACGCTATACTACCAGATAATCCTGGAGGATCTGGTGCACTGGGTGGTCTCGACGGCCATGGTGACTCTCTTAGGAACGCCCAATCATCCGTTTCTCCTTGTGTCTTGGATAAAGGTGGAGAATGAGTATCGTTCATGTATACACCTTCGTCTCGATATAGCCGTGTCCATGTTCTAGTATTTGGGGTCATATCTCCCATCCGGAAATATTCTTTTTTTCTCCACTTTCTTTCGGCCTCGAATTCCTCTCGGATTTCGAATAACAATTGTTTTCGTTCAGATTGCCTTGCTCTTGCCATCTCCTTCTCTTGATCTACTTCGATCTGCAACCTCTGTTTTGTAAGAGCGATGATCTCGTCCATGCCTTTCAACATCTTAGTTTTGGCCGATTCTTCGAACTCTTCTAGGCTTCTGATTTTAGCCTCTCTCTTTTCCAACTCAGTTGATCTTTCCAGTTCCAGCTTTTTGCGCATATCACTTTCAATCTCGACTTTACGTTGCTCTATTTCATCCGCCAGCTTCTGCTCCTCAAGCCGCTCCTTCTGGATCCTCTGCATTGCTGCATTCTCAGCTTCAATTCTTACTTTTTCAATCTCCCTCTTGGCGTCTTCTTGGGCAATTCTCATAGCTTCCATTCTTTGCTGAAAGGCTTCCTCGGCATCTCTCCGGATTTGAACCTCAAGTTCCCTCTGCCTCTCTCCAGCCTGTAATTTCTCTTCAGCGGCCTTGAACGCCTTGATTTCAGCCTCGAGACGGATCTTCTCAGCGTCGTCCCTTGGGGAAACGGACACGTGAGGCGGCTTCCAGTTCTCAAAAGAATCGCCGTGGCGATTAAATTGGTTCATTTCATGCACTCTTTCGGTATGACCCGGCCAAAAATACGGATATGGGTATGGGTATGAACTGTAGTGATTATTCATGTGAGGGGCCGTAAATGGTGGAGGCTGGGATGAGTGGTACGGTTGACCCATGCCTGGTGGTGGAGGGGGCCAATTCCCGTAATGATCTGTTTCTTGTTGCTCCATAATATTGCTGGATACCTTTTCTGGTTGAGAGAATTGCTCTTCGCTGATAGCTGAGTTTGGGGGATGTGGGCGAGGTTTATTTGGCCTAGCAGGATAGCGAATATTGTAAGAGGGATATCTGGGATTTTCCTGCTCTTCAGCAGAAGTGCTTTCATATATGTGATTATGTGAGTCGTCTTGGGTCGGGTAATGGTGAGACTGCGGATTTACTTGAACAAGAGGCTGGGAAGTCGTAGTGCCACGACCCACGTGCCACTCTGTCGATATTTTGTTGTTCTGCTCAGCGGTTTTAAGAATAGTTGTGGCAAAATTATCACCATCTTTATCATCACTACTTGAGTCTTAAGTTTTGGCCCTACGTCGGGACAAACCTTTGTGAGATTTGCTGCGGGGCTTCTCTGACGCTGAAATGTTGTTTGCTCTCAGTAAATGTGGGTTGGATGAAGATTCTCCTATGGATTGCGACCTTTGGAAATGTGACATGGTAAAGTCCAAACAGGACTCAAAATAGGAATTCAGACGACCACCCAGAGTCAGCGTGTCCTTCCATGTCATCGGATTTCGGTCATTGTTGAGAAACAGAACCAAGTGGGAAAAGCTTGGGGATCGAGCAGGTAGCGTCTTAAACAGGCTGCGTTTTAAACAGGCTGTGCTCAAGTACCATCATTTTACTAGAGCTGAATCTTGGCGGCGACTTCTGGCAATCATCATCCGAAGGATGCGTGTTAGAGCGATAAGACGACCAATGATGCGCCAGGCTGTAGGTGGTTTGCCACGCGAATGTGCAAAGTTTGTGGGCCCCAGCCATTAATCTGCCCAGCCAGCTGACCAGCTGCATGTAAATTTGCAGGGAGCTGGCCTGCTTTGCATGCGGGGTTCTCTTTATAAAAAGGATGAGTCAATTTATTGCAATTGCTCAGATACCCAGCTCATTGCCTCTCCCGCCTTTGCGTCACATAGCTTCACTTATGCTACGTAGTGAAGTCAGCCGCGACACCCACCCTTGCCCACCGAATTTCACTGCAAATCTCAGGTAATTCCGCGTTTACCGACATCATTTAAACAACATGCCATCTCCGAAACCTGATAGCCGAAGGCCACATGTCTTAGTGGAACACCGCGGTCCTGGAGGCCAATATAATGCCCACGGAGACGGAGATCAGAACACTGCGGCTGGTGGTACACAGTACAATATTCGCAACGACCACCGTCACTTTCAAAGTTAGTTCTTCCTGTCACATTTTGTTTGCGTAGCTGAACTTTCAAGACGTGGTCTATAGCTTAAATGATGGTATGCCATCGCTATTACCCCTCTTTCAAACCCTTGAAGGAACAGAGAGCTTGGCAAACAAATCAACAGGTCGGTCAATCCATCAATTGAAAAGTTAAATGATAAAACACTAACAAATAGCATATCTAAAGGCGCCATGTTGATCGGTTGGCTCAGGCGCACATTTGATCTGGCTGCAATTGACAATGCTTACCATCAAGCGGAAGTATCTAGCCTCATTACAAAGGGTACTGGGGAATGGATCTTGTCCAAGGATGAATACAGACAATGGAAGGATGAGTCAAACCCATGCAGATTGCTATTCATGCATGGACAATGTAAGCAACACTCATCAAGTTGGACGACCCCTGCTAAGATCAGTCTTGGAAAAGTGGGCTCTGGGAAAACAATACTCGTGTAAGTCGTTTTCTGAGTGCAAATTCTAAGATCAAAAGATCAGCATTTTCTAAACAAGTCAATTCTTGCAGATCACTGATTATTAAGACGATTGAGGCCGAAATTAAGGCACGAAACAAGGTTGCCTGTATCTATTACTACTTTCACGAGAGTGATGATGAGTCTCCCTCGCCCCAGCGCATTTGGTCAAATCTATTAGAACAACTCCTTCTACATCCAAATCATGACTATATCGCACCAATTCTAGGAGCTAAATTCCATGCATCACTCCAAGGTTCAAGTCCGCTTCAACCTGCGGAATGCTTGAGTCTATTCATTGCACAGGCACGTACCTTCGACACAGTTTACCTAATAATTGACGCTTTGAATAATTGCCATAATACGGAAAAGAGAAAGACTCGGCAGATAGTCCAAGATGAAATCAAGAGACTACCGGAAAACATCAAAGTTCTATTTACAGCCAGGGCTAAATCGGATGATATGGATGTCAGCCACCACATACACATTGCTCCGCAAAGTTCCGATATTGATGCCTACATAAGAGATCGCTTAGATAAGGAATCCAATGAAGTGCTCGAGGATTCTTTAGCTCGTGAAAACGTGGTCAAACGTGTCACCGAGGTAGCAATGAAGAGTGGAATGTCAGGCCACCGAGGTTGCACAGCAATCATACAATAAGCTTGCCATGGTGCTAACTGAATACAGGTTTCTTCTCGCAAGATTGCATCTTGATAACCTGAGTAAAAAGGGTACATTGGCCGATATCAAAGACGCACTTGGCCAACTACCTGCCAGTTTATCCGACGCATTTTCAGCATCCATCAAACGCATTTCGGAGCAAACAGAATTCAACATAGAATTGGCCAAACACATTTTCACTTGGGTCATACATGGGAAAACCGGCTTGAGAGTAGAACAGCTTCGGGATATTTTTGCTATCCAACGACGAGGGGAACACAGTTATCGGGATTATCGACCTGCACCTAGTTCTATACTAAGTGTCTGCGCTGGTATAGTGCTTGTCGACCAGCAAACAGAAACTCTTCGTCTCGTCCATGATTCTGTGCAGCCCCATTTAGAAAAAGCCGAACTGATATTAGAGCAGGCCGATTTGCACATGGGCAAAATGTGCCTGGATTATCTTTTAGTTGATGAGTCGGAACATGGCACAGAATGTCCCCTCTTATCATATGCCGCAAGTCACTGGCATTCTCACCTTGGTGGTGATTGTCATAGAGCGGATTCAGAAGGAGAAGCATTGATTGAAGCCTTTCTTAAAAACAGGCGCAAACTCGTGAGGGCGTTTAAGGCTATGGCCGACAGCCGCGGTCGAAACTTTCATTGGATGACTGGCCTACATGCAGCCGTTTTCTTGAATCTTCGGTCGTGGGTCGAGCCGCTTATAAAAGAAGGTGTGAACGTCAATGCAACATGCGGAGATGGTCAAACCGCCACCCACTGGGCTGTCATGTATGGCCGGCGCACCCTGCTACGCTTCTTGATCAACAACTCTGCCAATTTGGATATTCGTGACAACAGCGGCGACACTGCACTACACAAGGCGCTCGGAGGCCAAATAAAGAATTCAAATACCATCGTTGCAATCTTAGCCGGGGCTGGTGCCCGCATAGACATTGAGGGTGCAAAGGGTCTGACCGCACTATCCTCAGTCATCAAATACGGACCTACATCTATCGCTGAGATATTGATTGGGAGACTTGAAGACGTCGATGCAGAGATCAGCAACGGCTTCACGCCTTTGCGAGAAGTGATTTATCATGGCCAGCGCCTGGTTGAGAATTTAGAAAAGGGAGATGACAAGAAGAATGACTTCTCTTCTGGGACAAACGCGCCGCTGAAGGAGGCATTGCAAAACCATGCGCGAATATTAATCGACATCTTACTCGTCAGAGGAGTGAACCTTAACAAACCGACAACTGATGGTTGGCTACCACTAATACATGCTGTTACAAATGGGAGACATAAAATGATTCGAATACTCTTAGAGAGACAGCCAGACCCAGCAAATGTCAATATGAGGAATGAAGAAGGAAAATCCCCATTACAGTGGGCCTTTTACTACAGACGGTTCAGTATCGTCCCTGTACTCATCAATTACGGCGCTAATATCAATGAGAAAAATGAAGAAGGATGGACTCCTCTGATTCAAGCCGTTCAGAGCGGAGAACTCGACTTAGTTTGGCTGCTTATTAAAAAGGGCGCTCTAGTCGATGAGCAAGACAACAGAGGCTGTTCAGCTCTTCACTATGCGATTCAAAGTCAAAGCCGAGATATCATCTGGCTTTTAGTCACCAAAGAGGCCAATGTCAAATTAAGTAACAGGATGTATCCAAGTCTACTTCATTTAGCTATGGAGTACAATGATCTTTCCACTGCTTGGTTACTGTGCCAGCATGGTGCTAATCCCGACATCCTTGATGATGACGGATTAACGCTTCTACAGCGTGAAGTGACTCGGAGGCACGTAAAAAATGTAGGGTTTCTCCTGGACAGAGGAGCTGATGTTTCTGTGAAAGACGAAAATGGATGTACACCGTTGCATCGTGCAGTTATTACAAGCTCAGAACGTACAGTAGCTCTTGTTGCACCAAGGGTATCACAACAAGGCTTTATCGATGCTGTAGACGATAAAGGAAACTGTGCTCTTATGTTGGCAGTTCTGAAGAGAAACAAATACATTGTACAGATATTACTAAACCATAATGCGAGCTGCAAGGTTGAAAGCCCCGAAGGTTTGACTGCATTACATTACGCGGCTGGCATAGGTTTCAACGACGGTATTCATCTATTGATACAAAGGACGGAAGACGTCAATTACGTGGATAACAAGGGCTATGGTGCCATTCATCATGCTGTGAACAGCGATGAAGCGGATGATAAAACAATCAAAATTTTAGGAGCAGGAGGATTGGATTTAGAAGCCAGAGAAAAGAATGGACTCACTCCTTTGATGCTTGCAGTGCAACTGGGAAAGAAATCGTCTGCACGTCAGCTGTTGGTTCAGGGCGTCAACCTACACGCTCTTCATACAGAAGGCTGGACTGCAATTGACTTAGCGAAAGAAAAGGGGAATTTTAAAATGGTAAAGATGCTAGAACGTGTATGGGAAAAGAGGCCATCTCAACGATATTGAACTGCAAGACGTCTGGCTATACGGTAAGTAGGCAATGTCATTATTTACAATTAATTATATTGTAAAATGTATTTCGTTGATTAGTTATTTTTATTTTTATTTATATAGTACTTAATTTATATTCCTTTTATAAACTGTAATTTCCTCATAATCCTTTTATAGTATATAATAACTAAAAGCTTTATATATTATACCTATACTTTAATGTTAAAATCTTAGCGAGAAACACTTAAAAGTGTCCCATCCACTCTCGCTCCACTCTTCTTAAACCAGTAGAGTCAAATGTGGTTTCTCAGTTACTCGAGTTAAATAGTATTTCATGTCTAGTAAAAACACAAGCAGCGAACTCAGCTAGGCTTCCCCAAAAGCAGGCCAGAAAGGTGGCAGATAACAAAATTTTAGTCTTCATAGTTCGTCGCGACCAAGAGTGCAATCAACTTTGAGTTATATACACGTCTCATTAGGACCAACCCTGGTAGGACTGTAATCGACTAATTTTGAAAGAGAATATTATAGATACAATGTAAGTTAAAATAGTGAGGGCTGTTTGGCCAGTGCTGCCTCCGCAATGGATCACTCGAAACAAATTCTTCATACAGTTCCCGTCAAGAAATTAACCTAGCTTACTAGGTTGAACCAGCGTTGTTAATTCTCCCACAAGGCCCATTCATAACATACGTAGTCAGTGATGTACCGCTTCCAGTCAGATATCCGGCTCCAGAGAGTTGGCTAGGAGCACACGTGTTGCTTGTGAAATGGTAGCAGGCTTGAGTTCCAGTGGCGAATTTAAATGCACCTCGGCAGGTCGCGGCATTAGTGGTAAAGCAGCCAACACAGCAGTCGTAGGCATTTGCGGCATCAAATGATGTAAGTCCATTTCCAGTGCTTTGAAGACTAGTGATCGCTTTACCGCCATTTGCATAAGAAATGATGTTAGAGCTACCACAAGCCGCGTAGAACGATGTGGGGATCACTTCTATCGCAGTGACTGATTGTCTTGTTAGCCCACGCAATCAACGGTTCTGGAATTGTGCAACCTACCTGTGGTCGTAGTGGTGCCCGTAGTTGTAAAATCCTCAGTGGCGGTAACGGTTGTGTCAGTGCTGTAGCAACACCCACGCGGTTAGCTTCCTTTCCAACTCCATGGTCCACTCCCGCAAGTCCTTTGCCCTAATTCCAAACTCACCTGGTGGTAACGGTCTCCGAAACATCAGGGGGATATTCAGTTGAGGTCTCAGTAAGAGTCTGGGTAATGGTCACACTCTTTGTCTTGGCAGGAAGGGTGATAGTTCGGCCCTTGACAGTGGTCGTAACACTCTTGGAAACAGTCTTTACGATTGTCTTGACGCAGGTGACACTTTGGAGGTATTGCCGAGGGTAGAAATCAACGGACTTGCTCTTGGAGTTGGGGCAAGTGATTGTCAAGGCTTCGTTCTTGACTTTTCTCTCTCCAAGTTCACGAGCCTTGATCTTGGCCACGTATTCTGGGCTATCTGCGATAGCAGTGAATCCAGCGGGTGTCGGAATCGTTGTGGTCGTGGTGTAGCTAGTCGAACTCGAGATAACCGTGTCCGTCTCCGTCTCGGAAATCGTGTTGGTCGAAGTAATCGTTGATGTATCTAGTATCAATTAGCACTGGACGAATTGTTTTGTGAAATATAACCCCCACCCGTTATAGTTTCAGTCGCCGTCTTTGTATCAGCACCCGCTGTTTCAGTAACCGTAATGGTATCAAAATTGGTGAAGGTCTTGGTGACTGGCTTAGGGGTAACAGTCTTGTCGAGCTTCTTGATAATCTTTTTGGTTTGAGTGATGGTTTGCGTCTTGGTGGAAGTTTTGGTGGAAGGATGCTTCACAGACACGGAGCTGAGCTTGGAGGAGCAGGTTACTTGAGCCTTTTGGGCGGCAAGTGCCTCCACTCCCAGAGTTAGTAGGAGCAATCCTTTGATAGAGACCATTGTTAAAACGAGTGTAGGTTGAAAGAGGAAAGAATGGCACGCAAGTTGATTAAGGAAGAGACCAAGCAGATCAGCAGGTATTATATTGAGAAATGTTTTGCGTGCGCTTCTTTCCATCTCCAAGCAGGTCAAAGCCATTTCCCAATACAGCTGATGAAGACAACGGCGCTAACACCCCCTGTCAAGCCACATGAGACTATTGACTTGTCCTCCGGCACTATTGGTGGTAGCCCTGTCGGGCAGCCTTTCCTAAATTGGTGACACGGGTGATGTGCCGCATTGCTTTCTTTTCTTTCCCTTCTTTTTTTTTTTTTAATTTGGAGTTAGAGAAAAAGTTAGTCGCCAGTGTTCGGGGGGCGAATTGTCGGCGGTTTCCCCTCCCCCCCGTAGCTTACGTCACCATGTTTAGAGCTGAATGACCGACACGCTAGTGTCTACAATATTCTCATAAAGGGGCTTCCAGAATACAATGCCGCAAAACATGAAAGGGAAAATACTCTACTACCATGCGCCAAACCATGTCTCGATGGTATCTTTGCCCATCCTAGGGAGATGGTCGCAACGGAGGGAGTATGGAGGAACAGTCCCCTGGCTAAATGAGAATACGCGTTCTTTGATTTGTTCTGGCGCAAACATTAGCCAATAAAATCTACAGCCGTCGAGGCGGTGGATACCACTGGAACCGTTGTATCGGGCCTAGTCCGACGGGCCCATCGAACAACAACAGTCAGTCCCTGGGTGGGTTTGGATGGATTTAGTTAGCGAGGGCCCCGAGCCCCTGGAATCGATGCGCAATCCCGGTCGTAGGGATTGTTCAGCTCTTGTGGGCCAACCCTCCTGCATGATTCGAAAACTATGCAAGCTAGAGTTCTTTTGTACTAAAGCTTCTCTGCAAAGCATGCTGTACAATCGAAAGCCCATTGACAAAAATTGGAGTTGACCAATCAGATCAACGAGCAAAATTTCAACCCAAGAAATCAAATGTAAACATCTGACCATAGCGCTCTCTCATTATTTCTTTGCTGAAAGGCCAAGCTGGACCCCAACGCTTCATCTTTTAATTCCGTTCACTTTCCAAATGTCTGTCGTTGTTACGCGTTCAGGGGCTTGACTACTGTAGTCTATAGACTAGGCAAGATTGCGTCCCTTAGCATACGCCACTGACATGCAAATAATGATCACGATCTATTTTTATTTCCGGATGCGCCGTGGATCCAGATATCTAGGAAATTTTCCGCACTTTGATAGGTTTCCTTAGTATAACGCTAACTAGAAGAAGGACTACCTAGCATCACAAATTGAGCTAGTGTGTACACTATTAACGGAGCGTTTTTTATGACGCGTCCTATGCACGGAATTTTTAATGGATATGTACTAGCACATCACGCTGCGACTACGGGCTTAGAACATGTTGTGTGGCTTTAGTTGTATTCTAAGTATTATAAAAAGATTCTATTAATCTCATAGATAATAAAAGAAATTGTGCTCTTGTGCCGGCAGTTTTGAAGAGAAATAAATCTATTGTATAGATATTACTAAATTATAATGTGAGTTGTGATGTTCAGAGCCTACGTGGCTTAATTGCATTACCGTACACAGTCAGCCTATTCTTCTGAGCAGAGGCGTTCACGAGCATCAGGCAGGTTCGCAATTATTATTGTGGCCTAATCCAATACGTTAAATACCTATCCACATATTTAAGCAAGACGGAAAGAGCAAACGAATGACTGATCCAGATTGCATAGCTCCGCGATAATGACGATAAGGGGATGGAAAAATTGCAGTAGAAAGGTGATGACCAGCTTACCCAGCATGCCTTGTGCATTTAATAAAAAGAAAAACACAAGTATGGACTATTTTCATACATCTTCCTTAATATTTGTGCATAATGGGCCATTTAATCAAGATCGTTTCAATCACTTGCATGAGAGAAATACATCGTCAGATGCAAAAATAACAGTAGGAAATCAGACTGCTTTACTATTGAAATAGACTAGAATAATGATACCGATTGCAAAAAAATGTTGCCGTAGTTACAAAAGGTTTGAAAGCTCGACCAGATTTTTAAACTTGAGCCGGCAGAGACTCCAAGAGACGAGACTTGTCTCTCTGGATGGATTCTTCAAAGGAGGTAAATGGTATGCCAAACTTGGTTTGAATCTCTTTGGCCCCCTCCACATAAGCACTGAAATCCTTCAAGTTTGCCCAAAGTTGGAACCGAATGCCGAAAACCGAAATCATAGCCTCCTCCACCTCAGTGGGCGTCCGCTGCCTAGCCGTAATATTCCTGCCACTAACCTTGACGAGGATTTGTCGTACCTCTTCAATGGTGAGCAATTCGTTTGCGAGATCAATCTCCTCGCCACCAAACTTGGCTGGATCCTGCAGGGCAGCCGCTGCGTACTTTCCAATGTCGTGCCCGTCCGTGTACGCCAAAGGGACACCGTCATTGCAGCCGTGATCAATCTCCCCTCGTGCGGGAATGCCGGGAAAGTTACCATAGGCACCTGGTAGCATGTAGTCGGAATTGATGACGGCTGGGCGAAGGATGGTGTAGGCGCTGGGGCCGAAGCCTGCACGGACAGCATCTTCAACTTCGACCTTGGACAGGAAGTACTCGTGCAGTCCACCAATCTCCTTGGTCTGAGCATCATCCCACATAGCCTTGCTGTTTACAGTAAAGGTTGAAGCAGCTACAACATGCTCAACCCCCGCCTTCTTGCACGCCTCGACAATCGTCTTGGCTTGCTGGGCTTCCAAGCCAGGTATGGGGAAAGTGTTCAGGAAAGCTCCCTTGCAGCCCTGCGCTGCCTGGAAGATTTGGTCAAAGTTGGTGCTGTCGCCTTGGAAGAGGGTGATGTCTTCTTTCTTGAAGCTCGGCGGAACCTTTTGGAGGTCACGAACCACTGCGTGTACCTTAGCTCCCGCAGCAAGCAAATGAGTAATGACCCATTGACCTTGTTGTCCGGTAGCCTGTGTGACGAGGTAGGTAGTCATTTTGAAGATGTGGTGTATTTAAATTGGGTTTTCAAGTGGCTAGAAGTAGCGTTGCTTGTAAGTCGTATGAAAGTGAGGATGATGGTGATGCTGAGATGAAAATTGTCTGAGTCTGGGCTGAGTTTACCCTATATATACTTGGATCGACTGAAACCACAGGCAACAGCATTTCATATTCCCCCATTTTGATTCTGATTCATTACAAATTCATAATCCCGTGCTGACGGCTGGACACGACGCATGTTTAGCATCTCCTGTGTCTCATCAAATGAACAGTCGTTCAGCCTCGAGGAAACTTGCACCCCGTGGGTCTGCTTGAGGTGGGGCACACCGGATTTAAGGACTTCGTGGAGTTACGGTCAGGGTTCTTCCATACTTTCCCTATTACGGCTTAATTAGTTGGCTTCATTGGCTGGAAATGCGCCTGAGTTCACTGCCACACCTAGCCACACTCCCTCCCACTGATCCCGCTGAGTTTCGTGTCTGTGGTCATCATTTCGCAGGAGATGATTATTAATGTTGCTGTTGCGCCGGATCCCCACCACATTTGGATCTCCGGCCTCGATTAGACATTGCATTGGAAATGAAAGCCCGAAAGAGTTGTTGGACATGTACAGGTTAGTACATCCGTTATCCTCAGACACGAATCCGGTTAACAAGGCGCGGCTCCAGCTCGGAGAATTCAGTGTGATGGGGGTCTCCCGTCGTGCCGAAAGTGTGCTCGAGCACGGCGGGAATGTCAGGGATATGGGATGCGGCTGTCATGGCCCAAGGAAAACGACAAGAAACGCGCTATTACGGCCCATTCCGTGTCGATCCCCATCCAGGAAACTCAAAGGAATCGCAGCTTCATCAACACCTCATGGCGGGACATGGAACTGTATCACAACATCATGTGTGCGAAGATGCACTCTATTCCAGCTCTACCGATACAAACCCGGCCAGACGTGGACCATATGGGTTTAATGAAGCACTTTCACAGCGCAGCCTACCTCTCACTGGTCACATTTGCCGCCACTGATACACAAATTCGAGACACACTAATTGCCATGGTTCTGAACAATCATGACACAACTCCAGGGCTTGCTCTTTTCTCAGCGCTGCTCGCGTATGCCTCGCTCCACCGCAGTGGACTCCACCAGCAAACTGTTCGGCTCAAAATATCAGCTATCCAATATCTTTCTGCCTCCATGGCAAAAGGACCACTAAGCCCAGCAGAAGCTGCTCAGCACGTGGCTGCGTCTATGCTTCTGAGCGCTTTTGAGATGCTACTCCCCTCGCAAAGCTCCGGCGAATGGCTATACTACATTTGGGGAGCTGTAGATATGACCCAAGCGACCAAACTTCAGTTTCAATCCTACGAAGGCCATTTTGGCCCCATTATAGATTGGGTTTATTATCATCACGCCCTTTCTCGTTTTCCCATGCATCACTGGCGCCGCGAGCCGCTGGTTCCAAAGGCCACATCCGAACTTCACTATCACTCTTTAACAGTGCATAGACCTGTAAGGCTCACAAATATGCTCACAGGCGGCAGCTTGACTATGTTCTGACTCGCATGTCCAGGCCACGCCCTCTCCGCACCCTACCCATGCAATACTTAATTTGCTATCCGAGGCATGTGACAAGTTAATATCTCCATTAGACCCTGGGAGTCGGAATGAAGACTATCTTGATAGCGTCAAGGCCCTCAAAAAAAGAGCCGCCAGCCTCCCTTCTATGCAACGCTCCGCAAGATTAGGCGCTGATCCAACACGAGCTACGGAAATCTACCAAATAGCAACCAGAGTCTTTCTGGCGCGGGCCTCACAAAATCTAGTCGAACCACCCACAAGCTTGGAGTCTGAGATAGACGAGGTATACGCAGGCATCATCACGTCATGTTCCTGTCCTCATTTTTTTCCCCTCTTCATTTTAGCTTGCGAAGCACGCACCGACGAACGAAGGGTGGCAATTCTGAACTTGATTGAAAGGGCTGAGAAAGCTCGTCCAAGAAGCCTTACGGCGTTAAAGGCGGAGATCCACGCCATCTGGGTGCAGCAGGATCTCTACGCTGATGGTGATTTGCTGGTAGACTATCTTGGCATGATTACCACTGTCATCAGCTCCAGCAGCACGCTTCATTCTTTTGTGTAGGCCTTGGCCGTAATGAAACAGACTTAATAGCAATGATTACAAATGTTCAATTACATAGGCCAGGGATCTCATCCTTCATTCGGTGAGAAATTTCTCCAAGGCTGCATTTGCGTAAGTTACGTGATAACTCCATGTCAGATCACATAGCCATTTGAGCCTTTATTCGTTGCCAAGCTTTCTTGCTCCCAATTCTTGATGCTAATCCTCAGAAATTGCTTAATGACGCTGTTTCTCCATGAAACTTACCTGGTAGGTAGAGCGGTCATACCATTCGAGGCTTTTCTTTACTCATGCTCTCTCATAATTAATAAGCGCCTCCTGTTACAGTACAGAACCTGCGCGATATTTTCTTACCTGACATTCAATGTGCTGGGCTAGGTTGCAGGATTGAATTACGATTATTATTATTTATTTCATCAATGATGACCAGAAATACATTCGATGAATGGATTCGCCGGATTTGATTCGGATTATTGATCCATTGCTACGCAAGGATGGGAAGTTTGGGTACTTTTCGGAGGTCGTGTACCATTTATTCTGAAACCGAGACAAAGTTGTGACCAGGATAGTGGACCGAGGGGTTATAAACTGTAAGGTAATGATTTTGTTTACAAGATGATGAATGGTTAGGCCAAGGTTTTCCGAATGCCTCGGACAGTACACGTATATTGAGTTCGGGGGTTTTGTCTTACTCAGCGATAATGGGTTGCTGCTATTAATTCATCGATGTTTCCAGAATTACTTACAGTGTGAGAGCTCATGGATAAGATGTGATTAGTTCTCTGTGCGACCTATTGAGCCTAGTGCCCGATACAATGGGCACAACCGGAGAGATGATTTTTATTACCAAAGGTACCAAAACGAAGGCCCATATGGTCACTGCAACATGCGTGATATGATGGGAGTGTTTTTTATCATCCCATGAGTGTATATTGAAGCTTATTCAGTTCTAAAAGTGCAGAGGACATATCATCTCCATGTAAGGTAATGATTATGAGCATATCCAATACAATGACCAAAAGCGATCTTGATATTCAGTTATCAAATTTGCGAGCCTACAGGTGCTATGCTAAGTTAGGCTAGCTGAGGCAAGAGAGGCGATTTTGGCACGATCATAACTGTATGTATTTGTCCATCAGCCCCTGGAGCTAGTCAAACCACCGACGACTACGTACAGATTAGTCCCGAGCTAATGGAGACCTAGAGCTAAATTGTCAACAGAAAGTCTCGGCAGACATTCCCCTCTTCCATTAATCTTGGCCTTTTCCCTTCTTCTCGATCTTCACGGCACCATATCTAGTTAGGTACGATGTTTTTGAAATACGTGATTGGAACAGCCGCCCTCGCTTCTTTGGCTGGCGCGGCAGCCATGTGCCGCCCGATATCCTATGCTGTTTCAGAATCGTCGATCTCGATCACCTACGCGATTGAGTCGTCCACTCCCACCATTGAATCGACCGCGACCACAATTGAGTCGACTTTAACAATCGAATCGACAACTTCCTCCGAAGTCGAACCGACCACAACCACAGTTGGGTCGACCACAATCGAGTCCACTTCCACCATCGAGTCGCCCACTTCCACCACAGATGCCACAACTACGACTTCGACCATAACACAACCTACTTGCATTGCCAACAATAGTATGTCTCGGCTTTCAGATGATTTCAGATGAAATCCCCAACTAACCTTGTGATTCAGATCTCTGCACCGCATCTGATGTATGCTGCGAAGAGACCAGTAGCTGTCAGGGAGGCACTTGCAGCCAGACATGTACTGCTGACGGTGGAGCTTGTACTTTCGACCGCCCGGACCTTTGTTGCGGCCAGGGCTGTATCAGAAGCGATAATGGTCCAGTTTGCTTCAATGCCTTCGGTTCCTAGTAGAGTGCTCTTTTGGGTACTAAGGCTGTCCCAAGTAGGATAATGTTTTACAAAGACATATATTTAATGCTTTCAGAAACAAAAATACACGTTTATTCAATATGTACATCTTGTAAGCCGTGTATCTTTTATAACAAACTGCGATGGCCGTTGAATTTTGTTCTTTTTCTTCGGAGATCTTTATTCGGCTCGGCCAGTTCTGAGCTAGATCGACTCGGACTTTCGTATAGTTTCAACGCTGGCAGATGTCTGGCATTTGATATGTTTTTTCTGGAGTTTATACAGGCGTCTCGACCGAAAAAATTGAATAAGAAGCTTTGGAATCTCCAAGGGCTTAGAATTGATTACAGCCTGGACGGATACTGGTTACGAACCGAAGCTTGCTACAGTTAATCTTGCACGCTATTAAAATGATGGCAATATAAGAAGTCTACCTATGGTATGTTGCTAATTGGCTACGTGTTCTCGAGTGTAGTGGTCTTCGTTTGATAGGAGTGATGAAATAAGAAATGATTCTACACTCTCTTTGCTTTCGCTTTAGAAAAATGCTCTCCAAACAACGGTAAATCTGTCCAGCATTTGAACGTTCTACTTGATTCATGTCATAAATCTATTCTAACGATAATAAGCCATTTTCATCATTTCAGATTCCTCCTTTATCTATCGACATGTACAAGTATGTCTTCATTTCAATAGGAATAACTAGGCTAAGCCAGGTCTATACCAGTTTACTCGCGTGCGACGAGTGTATCGGGCTATTTTTTTTACTAAGGACAAGTCACATGAACAAGAAAAAGTGGCATAGCAGAACCACAGATGAAACACGGATTATTTCTCCGCAATCTCTTACGTATCCGCGCAGCCTGAGCCATCGCAAGTCAGGCAACTCATGAGCTTTCAGCCAGGGGTCATAGCCTACGGCCCCTAAAAGGGTTTAGCTCTAACAATATACTAGAATTTGATAGGATGGCAGCTGTGGAGAAGCAGTCATCTTTTATCCGGATAAGGTCCACTTTCCTTGAGAACGCCGACTTGGTGGCGTTAACGGCTTGGCGGAACTGGAGCTGGTGGAGCGCCCACTCTGATTTGCACTGGAGGTGTGCAATGCAGATTTTTTAGCATCGCATTGTGATTGACCAGTCGGTAGATCACCTTGCATTGGTATCATTGAAGGGATGAAGAGATAGGCAAGTGACCCAGACTGTGGTAGGGAAAATTCCCTAGCATACGCTAGCGCCCATGGCTGCACATTACGCGATGTGTCCGTGAACAGCACTGATATAGCGCCTCCCACCGTAAACTTCAGTTCTCATCAGGACTGTCAGCACCTTCACGGAATTATACACCCTACTACACTGCTCACCTCAATCTCGAAGCCTTCACATAATCTTCCATTTCTCGTCATGCCACCTCGCATTACCATCCTCGGGTCACTCAATGTGGACCTGGTCTCTTATGTCCCGCATCATCCTCTGCCAGGGGAGACATTAGCTTCCAACCACTTTGAAACCTCCCCAGGCGGAAAAGGTGCCAATCAAGCTGTCGCCTGCGGCAAGCTATCCCGTTCTTCAGATCTATCCTCTGCATCAGTCGATGTCTCCATGATTGGGGCTGTCGGCGCGGACTCCAATGGCACTCTTCTACTCAAGAGCCTTAACTCTTTTGGTGTAGACGTCGAAGGTATCGCTATCCGCGAGAGCGAAAAGACTGGCATCGCCATAATTGTTGTCGACGAGCCGTCCGGTCAGAACCGCATTATTTTGTCACCCGAGGCCAATCACTCACTTAAACCCTCCGACTTCTCAATTCTGCCGGGACCTAAACCTGACCTGCTCATCATGCAACTTGAAATTCCGTTCGAGACTGTAATGCAAGCCCTAAAGGCAGCCAAGGAAGCCAAGGTCCCCGTGCTGTTAAATCCTGCGCCTGCTCAGATTCTGCCTGATGACGTTTACAACGGCCTGGCCCATCTTGTGGTTAATGAAACTGAGGCTGCACTACTATCCGGAGATCCAAATATGAATTTGGATAATATTTGTTCCATAAAGCGCGTTGGTGAATTTTTCATTCAAAAAGGCGTTGAGAACGTCATCATTACGCTAGGCGGAAGCGGCGTCTATTTCATCAACGAAGATGGTAAGAACGGGCACTTGCCGGCCATCAAGACCACTGTAGTGGACACTACGGCCGCGGGTGATACCTTTATCGGTTCTTATGCCTTGTCCGTGGTACAGGCGCAGGAGAAGGAATTTGATATCGAGGCAGCCATTTCTGTTGCCAACAGTGCAGCTGCAAAAACGGTAGCAAGGAAAGGGGCTCAGGTGTCGATTCCTTGGAGAGATGAACTATAATCCAGATTATACTTGTGATAGACTAAAATAGAAAACAGTGGTTCATTTATATTAAACGGAATATTTCGCCTGATTGGTATCCCCATTCCGCCTCGAGGTCTTCCAACCTCCACAGCGCTCCCCATCCAGTTGAGCGCTCAATCAGAGCCAAAAGTCTTCCAACCACCAAGTGCTGACTAAAGTGAGTAAGGTGTCTACTAGCAATGTACAGTGGCTGAATAGAGTTGATTAAGTTTCCGCGGTGTGGATTTGTCCATGATATGCCACAGACCCGCTGGGCATGCCATATGATTGAGCCTTGTCGCTCGGGTACTTGTTGGGTGCAGGGGCGTATTTCTAGCATTAATATGCATGCTGCATGGTATAGTTGGTTCCCAGAAATAGCCGCCCAGTGGCCGAATAAGATTGTAGGAAACGGCCGATCGTCTCCAGCTTCGACTACATGAACGGGGTGTGCGGCCGGAGGACGTGATTCGGCCCAGAACTGTAGCTGTCCCCAGAGCTGGTTCCACTCGTTTTCAAACGCTATTTCCGTAATGTGACTGGCAGGTTCCAGTTCAAGAGATCTGGTCCGTCGAGATATCAGGTCGCAGGCCTTGGCGCAAAGATAGACGGCCCAGTTGCCATGCATGTCGGCGTTTTTTCGAGTTTTCTGATAGAAAAGGCCTTTGACATAATCCTCAGCTTGCTGTCCTCGGCTGACCCCCTGAGGAACGGGGGGAACCCAACTGCTCAGCTTGAGGACTGTACTTTGAGCACCACCGGAGATGATGGCGCTGCATAGTTCCATGCGGGCATAGCACCAGAAGACGGCCCCGACAAGACCGCCAGAAAATCCGTGGACCTCAAAGAATTCGAACAAGGAGGCACAGCCTTCTAAATGTCGTTTCCAGTCTCTTGAACTCCCCGACATTAATTCCATGACGGCTAGGATGCATGCTGCCACCAACATATTCGGATCCCTAGCCTGCAACCCTGGTGCAAGTAGATGAATGCTTTCTTGATATAGCTCGAGGCTATCGCGGCTCTGACTGTCACAAGCTTTTCGTTCAATCTGTCGTGCTGAAAAGGCCAGCATTGTATATAGCAAGGCTGGTGATTGTTGCGCAACCAGCGGTACTTGAACACCAAAGTGTCGAGCCTCGTCAAACTTGTCGAGATAGGGAGCGCATTCAAGAATCCAGTTTTGCAGGTACATTGCCATTTTCATTTTCGGAATCGAAACCCTTGAGAAGTCATAGGCTACCTGGTGAGTCTGCTCCGCTCCTGGACTGGATGGCTCAGGTGTAGGGTGTTTGCTGGGCGCCCGGCTCGTTGTGCCTGCGATCAACACACAGCGGAGCTGCTCCTGTAGCTCGATGAATTTCGGGTTCGTGGCCAGTCCATCAGATTCAGACGGCAACGAAACATCAAAAATACCATTGCCGTTGTTTACCCCGATGAGATCAACCATTTGGCTTAATCCGGGAAGCACATGGAGGGATTGGAACAGGCCCCCCGACGAAGATGAAGCCATGGAGGCCACAGGATTCAATGACACACTCCGTGGCGTCGGCGGACCTGTCACGTGAGGCTCTATCCACCATTTGAGCCCGCGGAGCCCACTCTCGATGGTTGCTGGTGATGGCGGCGAGCAGAGCAGCCTTGTCGACGAAGTCTCTGCCGCTTACGGAGGTTAGCCGACGTTCGGCGAGTCCCGCAATGGCCTTACGCCGCATCAGCACCACACCAGTTGCTCGAAACGGGGGCCGTAGGCTACGACCCCTGCCATCAACAGCCGGAGCCCTTGCGCCGAGTCATTCACCACTACCAATTTTTTTTCGCGTCGACCCTCGCCCCACCACGATGGACCGTTACCTCGCAGGGGTCGTAGCCTACGCGCGAGTGATTCGTTAGACGAGTGATACGCAAACGTAAAACTTCACCCCGGGTTCTGGTCCTAATTCTGCTTGGGGCCCCAGGTTTTCCCCACCAAGAGCATCGCGTGTCGGGGTGAAATTTTGGATACGAATTTTGCTGCCTACTTATATCACAGGGGGCCCACGGTTCGTCATGGAGCTGGCCTCGTGGAAAAGCGTGCACTCAAGCAGTGGCGAGTTCAGGTTGAACAGAGCCTTTTTGGTGATTAAGAGGAACAGAAACAACTCCATCCATCAACACAATGTCCTCCAGTGCCGAAACTGGGGCTGGCCGCCCTGGGTTGTGGTCATCCATTCGCCACAATCCCAAGGTCATAGTCATCGCCTTCTTCGCCTCGTATGTCTTCAACCACCCCAGAAACAATCCGCCTCCCCTATTAACAGCCCATTTTACAGACTCGGAGGATTCGAGTATGGGTACCAGCAGGGCGTGTTATCGCAGTCACTGGTGATGCACCGGTTTGTCGAGACGTTCCCTTCCATCGTGGACTCGTCATCGGCAACTGGTTGGCTCACAAGCATTCTCCAGTTGGGAGGAATCTTAGGATCTCTATCAGCCGGTGTGCTGGGTGAAATCATCTCAAGAAAGCGTACAATGTTCATCGCTTGCTGCTGGGTGATTCTTGGTAGCTATCTCTATGTGGGTGCGCAGAAGAATGAGTCGGCGCTCCTGTATGCGGGCAGATTCTGCACAGGTGTGGGAGTCGGTCTCTTCAGTGGTGTTGGACCTCTCTACAATGCCGAATTGTCAGCGCGCGAGATGCGAGGTCTTCTCGTCTCCTTCTATCAATTTGCCACCATTCTCGGAATCATGCTTTCTTTCTGGGTGGGCTACTGCAGCAACTTCATTGGCGGAACCGGCGAGGGCCAGCTCGATCTCGCTTGGCGTTTGCCCTCCATCATCCAAGGTATTCCTGCTGTTTTCCTCGCCGTCGGCATCTGGTTTATGCCCTTCTCACCCCGCTGGCTTGTCAAGGTTGGCCGTGACGAAGAGGCCAAGACCACGTTAGCTTGGATGAGGAAGCTCCCCATTGACGATGACCGCCTCATGGCAGAATACTTAGAAATCAAGGCCGAGGCCGTGTTTGAACAGAAGGCCTTTGCTCGTGATTTCCCCCAATTGGCCGAAGGAAACACCAGCATGATCAAGAGCCAGTTTGCTCAGTATGTCAACTGCTTCAGATCTCGCGACAACCTGAAGCGAGTTTCGATTGCTTGGCTTGTCATGTTCTGGCAGCAGTGGAGTGGAATTGATGCCAGTGAGTTTAGTCTCATACCTTCACACATAATGAGTCTAACGTTCTTTAGTCATCTACTACGCTTCAAACGTCTTCGTCAGCCTTGGTCTCACTAGCGGAACCGTTGCACTTCTGGCCACTGGTGTTACTGGCGTTGTCTTCTTCATCAGCACTATCCCTGCAATGGTGAGTTCTCAGCTGCGTCTTGTGCTTAGATCTTACTAACAAAATGCTAGTTAATTATCGACAGAGTGGGACGCAAGCCCCTCCTTCTTGTCGGTTCAGTTGTAATGGGCCTAAGCATGGTAATTGTCAGCGTCATTGTAGCCAAATTTCGTCATGACTGGCCCTCGCATGAGGCCGCTGGTTGGGCTGCTGTCGGTAAGCACTACAACTATGCATTTTCTACACAAACGCTAATTTTCTTAGCTCTTATCTGGGTGTATATTGCCGGTTTCGGTGCTACCTGGGGACCGGTTTCATGGACTCTCATTTCCGAGATTTTCCCCCTCTCCATTCGCGCCAAGGGAGCTTCCATCGGTGCCTCTAGTAACTGGCTCAACAATTTTGCCATCGCATTCTTTGTCCCTCCTATGCTCGAGGCCTGGGCTTGGGGAACATATCTCTTCTTTGCAGTGTTCCTTGGAGTGGGTATTATCTGGACCTGGTTTTGTTTGCCAGAAACCAAGGGTGTATCTCTCGAAGAGATGGACCGCATCTTCAAGAGCCACACTGGAGAAAGGGACATGGCACTTTTGAGAGAAGCTCAAGAGGAGGTCGGTCTCACACGATTGGGCCTGGGCGCTGAAACCAAGTCCAACTCAGAGGAAAGCCACCATGAGAAGGTCTAAGCGCAACCTGACGAAGTTGGGGAGGCATAATAATAGCAAAAAATATGGCGGAGCTGTCTTATGAGCATAAATTGAATAGTGTTCATTTCATCATGAAGTTTTCGTAAATTAAAACATCCGACATGGATAGAAAATGCATCATGCTCGTTTTAGAATAAATGGTTTTCAAGCAGGGCTCACTACATCCATTCAATTTATTGGCTCTGGTATGCCCCAAGTCAACCGTATTAAACCAATCTCCTCATCCAGTTTGAATCCTGTATTTTTCTTGATCCTCTCAAAGCACTCCATCAATGCTGACCGCTGTGATTCATGCGTCATGTCCTTCGATATCCACAGCAACCCAGCGATCAGAATCGGGTCCCATTGTTCTGGAAAATCGTTTCGTGATGCAATGCCGGCAAGCTTTTGAGCGTGCCAATTCCATGATGACTGCGATCGATGAAGCACAGGCATCTTTAGCAGCCGTGGTTTGCGTGGCAAGAGCAGCAATGATGCGACGTGGTATATAACGTTGGCCTGGAGAGCAACAGCACTCGTGTAAACCTCCAGTGGAAAACAAGATGCCCCTTCAGTGTCGATTTTCCCTGTTTCGACTGAACTCATGCTAAGCACCGGCTGAACTTGCAATGGGCGGCTAGAATACCATTGATCGAGCTCTGCCCATAATGACATCCATCTTGTCCCGAAATTCTCTTGTGGTAATGTGTGCCCCATGGCTGTAAAACTGCCCGTATTTGAAGGTGTAAAGGCAGAAGAACCGTGATAAAGTAGCCGAAGGCTGTTCACGAGAACCATTAATATAGCGTCAAACACACTCTTATCTGAGTTGTATTCCGGGATAACCAGGTCCCTTGTCTCAAAAAGCAATGAATGGTTCATTATAGGGCATTTTTGCCCGAGTATGGATGCGGCAAGATCTGTGGATAGACGTAAGCGATATAATACACTAGACAAAATTATCCATAGAAGTTACCAAGTCTTGTATAAAATCGAATCAAAGTTTGCAAAGGCTCTTGAATTGTGTTTAAAGGTTTATTCTCGCAGTCTAGAGTAAGTTGAGGGAATGCCAAGTCTCTCCAGTGACGAGGCGATCGCTCAAAAAATGACTTGAGAGTAAGCAAAGACCGACAAACATTTTGGATAAAAGGCTGCTCAGTTATTAGAGAATTTCCCAGGCCATGGAGAACCGTTGAGAACTCTTGCGGCAAACTGGTTAAATCTTCTACAAGGCACAGATGACCCGTCGCTGCAAGGACCATGGCCGCGCGCACATTTGCATTACCCTGTGCAAGTAGCATTATTTCTGTCCCAAACGACGAATCTCGAATCGCCACATCCATCCATGGGATGATCTTGTACTGGAAATGAAGCAGAGCTACAGTTTCCTTTCCGACAGGTGATGTCTGTTTGAGGGAGAAATAATGATCCCACGTTATCCTTGAGTCAAGGGAGGCCTGGAAGACCGCGGCACCATCAGTTAAAGCCGGTTCCTCGATCATATTTTGGGGAGTTTCCGTCTCGTTGCTATTTCTCTCGGCAATTGGATACTGTGGCTCAGAAAAATCCGAATGTCCTTCATCAGAAGGTGTGTTCAAGACGTGTGATATTTCGTGCAGAGAGGAACTAATGGAAGGCTGATCTCCAGCAGTTAGTATTATTTCGATATGAAACCATCTTTTCTTCAAAATATTATAGGAAACTCACCCTAACGTTGGTAAATCGCACTGATCGACTCTCAGATAGGCCACCTGTAATAGGGCTCGATATGGCCATTGTAAATGGCTCTGGGTATCTGCATGTCACATCCCTGTGTTCACAATTCTGACATCGAGGTTTTCTTTCGTCGCCTTCACATGATAAGCAATTAAGGAATGGACTAATAAAAAAGCGTCTTGGTGGAGGCTCACATTTTCTTCGTCTTTTGCGGCAATTAAGACAGCCTGTACGCACACGGCGTTTATTCTCTGGTGTATTTCTTGCTACTGGCATTCTTACAAATGGAAGTCGGGTATTGTTGTCAGAATTTAGATTGACAGGAAAAATAAACTGAAGTCATCCTCACTCAATGTACTCGGTAGATAAATTGGCATACTCTAGCGTCCTGCCGAATCAGGCGGTCAATGGTGGCAGAATATGGCGCTACCCTGAAGACAAATAGCTATAAAGGAATCATCAATCTATCCTGCACAGTGAATAAAAAATAGAATGAATAGAGAATTTTTGTATTCATTTATTTTATTTTTATTTTTTTAACAAAGGGATTTACTTTAATGCTGCAATGTGAAATTGCGTTGTGCTTTGAACAAGCTTGAAGAGTTTGAGTCAAGCAGTTTACCTGGTGTTTAGGACATAGATTACAGCAACTTTGCATATGCTTTCCAGAAGGCAATTATGTTATTTCAGCTTCGATTTAACCTAAAATAGGCCAGTAAAATTCTCGAATGCAGCATCAAGGCTATTTGGAGTAGATTTTGCTAAAACACTCTCGGTGGCCTCCGCAAAAGAACTTCGCTTCGGCTCCCAAACCTTGCCCATGCCATAGTGCTAACTAATATGGGAATAGTGGAATATAAAGTGGAGCTCGTGGTGGATTGCGGGGCAACAAGAGTGTGTATAGGGACGAACGTATTAGAACGGTGTGGGATAAAAAGCCTCGTTGTCCTAGTTTGAATTCTACATGCAACAATGTGTGGCTGAATATAACACCAAAGCTCTGGTTTATGCACTATTGAGTTTCAATCCTGGACCGCGAGAGGGCTTAGGATTGGCTGTTTTCTTCACTTCACTGGTATCCACAACTCAGAGAGAGGATGATGTGATTGGTTGGCTATAATTATCTCAAGGCGGGGCTTCTCTTCATGAACATCTTGTAGGTGTGCTCACAGTTCCTCTGTGTAATATTGGATAGTTCATTACCTGGACTTTTTCTTTGTCTAAGCTTAGAGCTGAATCGAGAAAAGCCATCTCGGCCCCTTAATAGATCCGCCAACATGATGCCTGAAGAAATTCACAGCAAGATTGGTCGTAAGGAGGCTCCATACCAACAAATTAGGAACCCAGGACTTGGAATGGTTTCATCAGATTTGGAACAATGATATCGCGACTCAATGGAGGTACTGAAATCATGTCTTACGTCATTCTATGTGAAGGAAGCCATTGAACCCTGTTTAGTTCTCATGGTCCGTGGCACACCAAGGAGGAGAGTCAAAAATGGGCGGCTGGAGTTCTTCCAACCGAACCGAATGCTGATGACAAAATGGCATTTGTTGTTTGCAAAGTCAACCTGATGATTCCCAGAATCTTCTGAAAGAGTCTAGCAATTGGAATACAATCGGGATTGTCACTTTACTAACCACAAAACATCAATTCTCTGAACCAAGCCCCCCAGAGGCTTCCGTCCTTGAACTTGGCTACATATTTCACCCTCAAGCATGGGGCAAAGGGCACGCTACTGAAGTGGTACAGGGATTACTACATGTATGAAGAGAAGATTGCGGGACAGACGAATCTAAAGTATTGATGGATATCTGCGAAAATGTACACAGCGAAAATGCCCCAAGCCTTCGTGTGATGGAGAAAGCAGATTTCTTTGAAGCTTCTCGTTCTGAGGAAGAATTGTATTTAACAGTGCTCTTAATGGCCTCTAATATTACTATTGAATACTTTCAAATGTCACAGAAATGAGACTGGAATGGATAGATAAAGATAATCTTATTTTTAGTGTACGCACTGGTGATGCTCTATTGCTTATTTTGATGCTTCAAGTGCTTGCCTTGTGTGATGGTAGAGGCACGGCTAACTTCTTTTCAAAAGTATCAATTTATGTCTGTATATAGGAGGCGACTATCTGCTGGCATCGAAATAGGCACTGTGGGTTTTGACCAACCCATTCTCTCTAACACCATTCTCCTTGGTCACACCATTTCCATTGGTCATTCCATTTCCATTGGCCATTCCATTCCCATTGGTCGCCCCATTTCCATTTCCATTGACCACTCCATTCTCCCTAAACCGCCACTGTGCCATTGCAGATCTGGAGGCGCGGTAGTGTCTCTCTAGGCCTTTGCAGATTGTCCTGGACACGGGCTCAACCTCATTCGGATCGACTCCGACGGATATTCTCATGTACGGATCCTCCTCTCGAATGAAAGGTGTAGATGGCCAGATGCGAGTGACAGAAAAGCCCAGACCACCGCCTTTGGTCATTGCAACGCCCTCTTCCTCCGCAGCTCTGAGTACCAAGTTCGTAAAGGCATCCAAGCTCGGTCGCTTGTTCATCTGATCCCCAAAGAGCCGGATGGTGACTACGTTTCCTCCATGGCCCCAGCCCATCTTGCGCCAATGGGTTGGAAAATTGAACGCCGCAATGGTGGAGGCATTCTTGTCCAAGAGATGATACAACTTCTCCGCATTTGTAGTCAGCCAGTGCATCCGCGACTGATGGATACTGTAATCAATGGGCGGTAGGACGTTTGCCTGACGTGAATATAGTGTTGTTCCAGTGACCTGACGGATAAGGCCGATGCTGTCATGAAAAACCTCTGGGAAGACCATAAACCCAAGCATCACAACGTCCATGCCCATCTGGACGTACTTATGGGCACTCTCGTAGTAGAGGACCTTTGGGTGGCTTGGTGTATCAAACCAATCGTACAACGGCATTCCGCCTGAGATCAGCGTTCCATCAATGATAAGAAACCGGTCAGCCCAGCCTTCTCTGCCCGATAGGAGCTGCGCAAACCGCCGTATGTCGGTAGTCTCCAAGCCGAGTGTGTTGGCCATGGGATCTAGGTAGACTGCTTTGGCGTTGTGCCTCTCTGCTGTTGTGATGATGTCTTCGGCGTCAAAGGTTTCTGAATTGATGACATTTACATGTGAGAGCAGCCGCAAGTGCTCGAAGCATTCGAAATACAAGTACGGAGAGATGACAATTGTGTCACCGGCCCCGAGGACCTTGGTCATTAAGAATTGATGCAGCACAGTGAATGCCGCAACACCGCTGGAAGTTAACAGCAGCTTGAGGGGAAGTTTTTCGCTACCCAAGGCCATAGCTCGGAGGAGTTGTGCCTCAAAATTGCGGACATCGGATGCCCCGTACCGGTCATAGTTGAGACCATCCGACTGATGGTAAGAAGGGTCAAACCACCAAACAGTCTGAGACTGGTCATACGCGGGACTCGCGCGCTCGAAGAATGATCCCAAGCAAGACTGAAGCTGTATTAAAGCGCGGTAACGTTCCTCCATCTGCCACGGGGTAAGGGCGAACGTTGACAGCACCGACGACGTTTGGTTCTGGTGTAGGTTCTGAGTAATGGCCAACTGCATCTCCAGTTCCGAAGTAAGCTGCTCTAGTCGCGTGTACATCTGTAAGAAGATTTCGATGCACCAAGCATCGGTGCGGGCGGATATCTTCTCTTCAATACGAGCGCGTTCGTCGAAGCGCTCTTTGATAGTAGCTGTTGTTGCCTTGAGTTTGGATAATAGAAGGGACCATGCCTCAACGATGGACAACTTGGGTGCTTCATATGCCTTGATATCTGTACGCCGCGATAACTGCCCATTATGAGGGTGTAAGACTGCAATGGGATATGGCGGAGCCATTGAGGCGATTATTGAGATGGTGAGATGATAGAAAAACAACAGAACCCTAACCCTAAACGGTGCTTTTGCTACCTCAAAGTCCAAGTTTTATAATGAGAGAGGGGCCTAGAGAATCATAGAAACATGGCAAAGAATCTGAAAGACAAGAAAAATCCACAATTCTTATACGGATTCCCGCGCTAGAGAGGGAGTTGTTAGCAAGGGTGGGTTGCACGTGGGTTGGCCCTGTGAGCTCGCAGACTCTCAAAGGATTGAAGCAATGAGGTCATCAGTTATCTTCACATGGGGTGAACAAAAACGCGAAAGTTTCAGCTTGCAATACAGGGATCCTAACCGACCTTCCAGAATAAGGGAGCGAAGGAGCTTGACGTTACACGTTCACAGTGTCTAAGAACCCACAGTGTGGCTACATTCTCTACATTGAACTTCCCTGTATTGATACGAGGCTTGCAACGCCGAGAACTTTTAGACAATAACATGGTCTGTGTCACTCCGTGGAGCAAGTTAAAAAGCCTAGTATAAATAAACCTAGCATAACGGCCTCTTCAGGACTAACACCTTATGCTCACACCCTCAATGACAGAAATTTGAACTTGGCTCAATCGCAAAACATCATGCCTTTTGTTAACGGACACAAGCATACTCATCGAGTGCCTCACATTTTAAATGTTCTTGAACGACGATATGATGCTCAATTCTACGAGTCGATTGCGGCCATCATGGCTCTGCGTAACACGTACTTGCAAAACAGATTCATCTTTGTCCTAGGAAAGGATCTGGTTCCCATTTTGAAAGGCCTGGGTGCTAGGGAAGAAGACTTTGAGTCTGTCAAGCAGATCAGTGATCTCACGGGACCCGACCCAACGCTTGACTACCGCTCGGTGACTTATGGGCGGTACTGCATCGACCCCGAGACGCGCAGCATACGGCGCCTTGAGGCACAGCCGTACACGCTGACAGTGCAAGAGGACTACAAGCGCCACGACTCTGGGATTCCAAGGATGTTTGATGAGACTCCGATGGACATGCAAGGCAACACAGTTGTGCAGGCTCTGATGCTGTTCAAGGCACTTGTTTTCCAGAGTGTCCCAGTCACACCCCGCGAACACCTTGACTATTCCTGCCCGGCCTGGATCTGTACAATGTTCAATGCACGCACACACACTTCCAAGGATAATGGCATCTTTGGCGAACCGGCACTCGAAGGTGTCCACTCAGACGGATCTGATCACACCATGACAGTCTTCCTGGGTAGTAACAACATGCGCCCCGATAGTGCTGTTACATTTATACACGACAATAAGGAAACCACCGGGGTACAGGTATGGGAGACTAATCCCACCCTGATCCGGGGGCGCGTGCATCACCAGCACTTCTTGGACACTCTCATGTTTGTCGACCACGACTTCAAGCATAGCGTTACGTCGGTGCATCAGCGGGATGCGGCGCAGCCCACGAGTAGGGACATGCTGGTTGTTTTTACCCGAAAACCTAAGCTGGAGGGACATGTGTCGGGCTATGCGGATACAATGGAGCTCCACGGTACATCGCCATTGCATGTGCCAATGTGGGTACCTTGAGTAGAGGATCAATGG
Organism: Calonectria montana; assembly: GCA_022606435.1. Lineage (NCBI taxonomy): Eukaryota > Fungi > Ascomycota > Sordariomycetes > Hypocreales > Nectriaceae > Calonectria > Calonectria montana. Next base: position 5,760,480 of record JAIZZI010000004.1, read on the forward strand.
CTTGTAGTCTAGGAGAATATGAAACTGTGTTTTGTAATCTACAGATGGAGAGAAAATAGTATTGATTAGCCTATCTCGGAATGTGGATATTGTCTGTATGCATGCAAGGAAAAAGGATTCACTGGTGTAGTGGACTTGCAGAATTCTCGCATCAATCCACAATCATGAGACTTGGTCCCATTAAATCCAGGATATTTGGCTTGGTTGGATAAGGTCAGACATAATGATCCATTTTTTCTTTCACAGCATAGCAAGACTACTTTCCAGAAACGTAGACCGGCATTGTTAGTTGCAACCTTTAGTATATGCAGCTATGTGCAGTGGGGGCGTTTTGTATTTTACAAGAGCAGGCTAACTAGATGAATGCAATTGTCCAATAGCCGCGCTTGGCGCGTTGTCGGACATTGGAAAATCAACAAGCCTGCAGCATGCACTTGATATGCAGTAACCATGGATGATTTTCCGTACTACATTGACCAAATATTTACCTTCCATATTGGGTAGGACTAAGTATAATGATAAACGATGAATGCATAGACTCCATTAACTACTTCCACTTAGTACACTTTTTGGAACACTAATTTCCATCTATGGCAGGTAGGATTTTCAAGGCATACGTGGCCGTTACCATGCACGACCCCGAGGCAGGAAAACGCCGGAGTTCCGTAATACTCGGTACAAATGTCGATTTCAACCCGCACCTATGATAGGCGCCCGCGTGTCGACTTTTTTGGACTGAAATCTTGGCATAGGGAAGATCAACGTAGACGATGTTACTCCTGGAGGGACCGCAGCATTTTGCAGCAATTGCTGGTTTCCGAAATGATTACTGCAAGTTTTCTCCGCATTATGCTGCCCTCGTCTACCACTCAATGCCAAGGCGGGAGCGGGAGCGATAAAGGATTCTGAAGGATCGACTTGCATGGGGCCAAGTGGTTGATCGGGGAGATGGCAAAAATTATCATTTGAAAGAAATTTGTGATCCTAATGCCAAGTGCATGTCTACAAAGACTTTGCTACCTATCAGAATCTGCGTGCTGTTTAAAATTATGAGAAAAATGCCAGTGGAATAGCTTGGAAGCTAAAAATTCAGTAGAAGAAGTTATTTTCGGCTTTTGACATGTACATTGACACATATTATTCCTTATCAGTGATGCTGGACTAAATGTGGGGAGCCACAGCAGGCGTTTACAGCTTCCATCCCAATCTGTTGAAGGATGTTGTGCTGCCATCCTATTCAGAACTTTTGGTATAGCATTTTTTGTAGAGGGGTTACCACATATAAACATACATAGATAGCCACAGGCATCTGTCAATTTAGTTTTACGGAACGTGACAATGCACACATCTAAAATGTATGACTGGGCAGATTTCGGTCGGGTTATCTTTACTCGGACTCTGCAAAGCATTCCAAGTATACTGATTACGGCTGTTACAATTGTGAGCAAGCACAACAAATAGTTCAAGGCCCCGTGCTAATAAAAAAGCTTGCTCTGTACTTGGTGACACACTGCGTCTACAATGTTCTATTCCATCCATTGGCGAGATTCCCTGGCCCTCGATTTCGAGCGATGAGCAAGGTCCCATATCTGACGCATATGTGGAAAGGTTACCACCACCGTGCAGTTCAGGAGTTGCATGAAAAATACGGACCTGTTGTGCGTATTGCTCCGAACAATCTCTCGTTTATCAACCCCCAAGCTTGGAGAGATATCTACGCCCACAAGAAGACGCGCGAGCTGGAAATGATCAAGGATCCGGAATTCTACGTGAAAACTCCTGAAGCACCGAGCATCGTTAATGGAAACTACGAGGAACATGCGCGATACCGGCGACTGTACTCTCCTGGGTTCTCATTACGCGCCCTGCGTGAGCAAGAGCCCCTGATTCAGGGCTATGTCAATATGTTTATCAGCGGCATCAGTCGGGCTTGCGAGCATGGCGAGACACCTATAGACATGGTTCAGTGGTTCAACTTTGTCACGTTTGACATTATCGGAGATCTTGCCTTTGGAGAACCCTTTGGATGTCTCGAGAATGGCGCAACAGACTGGCTTCTGAAGTTGAATCAGATTGAAGAGGCCCAGATGCACTTTCGCGTCATACAGCATATCCCTCTGTTGGGTCGATATGCTCGTCAGATTGTCAATTCAATGCTGCCTTCCGATGCCGTGAAGGGGGCAGAGGAGCACCGGAAACTCACGATGGAGAAAGTAACGCGCCGAGTCAACAACAATGCCTCCCGCTCCGATTTTATGGAGCACATCTTGCGCCAGCCTCCTGGAAAAGGTTTTACTTTCGGCGAGATGCTCAGCAACTCGGCCGCTCTAATTCAAGCAGGAAGCGAAACTACGGCTACGCTGCTGTCTGGGGCCTTGTTTCTCCTTCTTCAACATCCAGACAAGATGCAGAAACTCGTGGATGAGTTGACGACTTCGTTTGCGAGTGATGATATGATGACCATTGAGAATACAGAGCGTCTGCCATACCTTGCCGGGGTTCTAGAGGAGGGACTGCGTCTGTATTCGCCGGCTGTACCAGGATTTCCGCGCCAAGTTCCCAAGGGCGGGGCTACCATTGATGGCCAATATGTTCCAGGCGGGGTACGTGTAGTTCTGGCCAAAATTATGCTGAGCTGCAGAATTTACTAATGATTACGTCTTGAATGGAGTAGACTTCAGTGTCCGTCAATCACTACGCCGCCTACCATTCACCCCTCAACTTCAGTCGGCCGAACGAGTTCATACCAGAGCGATTCGTTGACACGGCAGCATTCCCGGATGACCGGCGGGATGTTCTGCAGCCGTTTAGCATGGGCCCCCGCAACTGTATAGGAAAGAGGTACGTAACAACATCATTGTGATTTGCCCTGATAGCGGTGGGCTGACTTGATGCAAGCTTGGCGTATGCGGAGGGCAGATTGATTCTGGGCCGGGCCGTATGGAAGTTCGACATGCGGCTAAGCGAAAGGTCGCAGAACTGGATGGGAGATCAAAAGGGCTATGTGACGTGGCTAAGGCCGGAGATGGAGGTTTTTGTTCAACTGCGCCATGGGTGATTTCTCCGCAGTGCAACTAAATGTATTACTGTGCGTTTTCCCATGCAGTGATGCGGCGCTATCCATGCGTTGACGCCATAGAGAGCTTGAGATGTAACAATTCAAGTCATAAAAACCTGACAGAGTGAGCATCATGTACACGCAAAAATTACCCCACCTGGGATCATCAGGATAACGATAACCTGAGGGTTCAAGATATTTTGCTCCACCTACGGCATTATTTATCTGGTTTTGCCGATCATCGGGCATGTGTCGGACGCCCCGGACAGTACCGACGCCGTTGTGCGATGGCATCAGCACACCCCTGTTCCTCCACTGGTGCTGGGCGCCTGCATAACTCGCTTAAGACTTCCCCGCTCTTCATTAAGTCTGTTTATGTAGTCGGTAGGAACAGCATGTCCACATTATACGAGCGGTGCGATAAGGTAAAGATGGATTCAGCCTCTAAAGTAAGGTAAAGGACCGGACGCAGCATCATAGCTTGGATCTATTGTTTCCTTCTTCCCATGCATCCACGCCCCTGAACTCGAAATACTTGTTCCACTCTGGATCGTCCAATAGCTGCTGCACAACCTCCGTCTCAAATGTAACCTGAACCTCCACACCCTCGTCATCCCCGGCTGGGCCTTTACGTGGCGGGTATACACAAGCTTGGCAAAGAGGCACCCCGCCAAACAAGAGCCGCCAGCAAGAAGGCTCAGCAAAACCGAAATCTAATGTGCAAGCATTGAAGTACCTCCAGTCAGACACTAATATGGCCATCGGCGGGAAAGAGTCAACGTAGATTGACAGATCCTGCTTGTTACGCACATGCGCAACTTTCTGAAGTGAAGCGGCCAACATATCAATAGTCACACTATCAGTCATCTCGCGAGTATAGCTTGCTAATTTAGACAGCGGCGCCTCCGAGATGATCTCGGCCAAAGTTAGCTGAGGAAGAGAAGCCATTGTGGATTTGATATCGAACTGTAGATTTCCTTGCATGTGTTCGGGTAGCGGAGGGTTAGTAAAAAGCCTAGGCATGTTTACACCTTCAGCCCAAAGCGGCTTAAAATCAGGACCAAGGTTGTAGAGAGGCTCCCGGATCCTGGAGAGGACACGCCACATCATGGCACATATAGCATTGTATGTAGTGATCCAAGATCCATCACTTGGAGAGGCCGCTTTTTTCAGCTCAGCAGCCTTGCTTTTGCTCAAGTGGAACATTAATGACTGCGATTGCTTGTGCTGCAAGTTTTTGGTAGCCCGAGGAGGCACATAAACTTCTGGTTTCTTGGAGGTTGGTCTGCTGAGCCCCAAGGAGTCAAGGACGCCTTGATCCACCCACTTCATGTTATAGGAGGGGAACTGGGTTTTATGCGTAATGGCATAGCAGTTTCCTGCCAACTGTTTGGCAAACGAAACCCAGCCCGTCAGGCCATTCGCGTAATGGTGATTGTGAACATTAAAAATAATACCACCGGGGATGATGTTGACTTTGAATGATGCCGTAGGAGGGTGGTTATCGGGATGAGCTTCTGGCTTATTGCCTACAGTCATAGGGGCATTGCTTAAAACATTAATATCGCCAAGTATCGATGCGACGAAGTGAGCTTTTGCAATCTCGGCAAAAGATGGGAATTTGTCGTCAGGGGAGTCAAGATACTGAACCACAAACTGGAAAGTACTATCTCTCTTCCTGACTATGGAGTGCTGGCCATCTTCGTCTCTTTCAATGGTGCCGACGAATTGTCTGACCTGGCTAAGAGTTCGTTGTAGACCTTCCTTGAGAATTTCTGCAGCTTTGCTGCCAAAAAAGTTAGCTTCTCCCGAAACAATGATAATACAACACTAACGTTTTCTGAGAATCTTCTACAGGGAAAAATAGAGCAGTACTGGTATACGTTGTGGTCGTCAAGTAGTCAAACGTGGTAAGTTTGAATCGCTCTTCCTCTGGGTCATTTTCCCAACCAAAAGAGTGGAGATGAAACTCCTCAACTCTAGGCATCGCGACGATTCGAGCAAGAAAGACGATGCGAAAAGTACGTGAGCGCTATCGGCAATCCTCCAGGGTTGTGAAAGGACGTGATAAACTGTACGACTAATTGGAAAATATTAACGTCAAGACGTAATCATGGGTTGTGCAGTGTATGGGAAGGTTTAGAATGAGTGAAGCAAGTTGGGTGTGCATTCAACTTTTCTTTACTCCGTATCAGCCCAAAATACGTATTACAAAAGCTACCTAAATAGCTCAAATCAACACGCACAAGTGGCCGCTAATGCTCTCCACGACCCTCTGAAAGATAACGCTACTGCAAACCGTTTGCAGGCATTGCTCCGTCGTCTAAGGAAAGCGGGGGGATGCACGGGTACCATGTAGAATCCACAGCTAGAATAATTCACATGCAGTATACGGCAAGGCCAAGCAGCAAGGTAGGGTCGTATCGGATGCAAAACCGAATCCTGTCAGATCCAGGCGGGGTAGCGATGGCTATCCGATAACCTATTCCTCTCCAATGACACGTGGCCAATTACTCGCCAACTCCTGCAAAAAATATGTTGATTTTGATCTTTATGTTTTAAACGAGAGTGAAAACAGCTTCTAAATACGGGTTAATATCAGAGTCACATTCTATAAGTTGAAGAAATATGTTGCATGAGCCTAATCTGTGGTTTTAGATAATGCCGATGGAGGACATGTAAGAGACAGGTGCGAGCAAATAATTACAAAAAGGCGATTGAAAACGAATTCAATCATACTTCTGCAATACCTGGCTAAACAGTGAATACATAATAGGTATTGAGATTGACCTTGGTAAGAGACCCGTACAATTCGATCATTGACGACCTTGCAATGGCGATTAAAGATTACGTGTTTTCTTTAGAAGTAGGTAGGCCCAAAACGAATGGGCACAACAGAAATATTCCCCATCATCAATCAAATCCAATTATCAGACAGGGTACGCAATGGTCCCTACCAGCTGTCAAATTTAATCCAGTCATTCTCTCTACCAGAGAGCCACCGAATACGCCCGTCATCGTATCGGTAGGTAATCACGCAGTGCTTTCTATGATTTGGCATAGGATCCCTTCCGCCAAAGAAATTGTTGCTAACTTGAAAGGTTTGCTGGTTCACAGCATACGTGATCAGCTTGTCGTGGATCCAGGCAACGCTATTATCATTGGGGCGGAGCACATAGTCCATGAAAAAGTCGCCGCCGTAGTTGACGCAAAGGATTGTAACGCGGCTGTTGGGATTTTTGGGCATCGACACCTTTTCCAAGTTTTGAATGCGGTTTTGGAGCACTGTGGCATTTTGCTCGAGCTCCCTGACCTTATCCTTTTGCGCGTTCAGCGCCTGATCAGAGGAGGCCGCAGTGTTCTTTGCCGTTTCAGAAGATGCCTGGAGCTGTTTGACTTGTGCCTCTAGCTCAGTAGCCTTGGCATTCGCAGTTGCAAAGTCCTGGTTGAGAGTACGCTTCTGCTGCTCCAGTGCCTGAAGCTTGGACGTGAGGTCACCATTCATTACATCGCGCTCTCTGCGGGCTTCTTCGGCTTCCTTCAAAGCTCGCTCCTCATTAGCCTTGGCTTCACGAACTCTTTCCAAGGCATCCTCCTTTTCTTTGGAGTATTGAGCTAGCTGCTGGGTATGAGACTGCGAGAGCTTAGACTCGGGGAACATGTAGTTGTCCGGTGGAGGAGGAAACTGAGCCCCAGGGATACCGGCCAAGGCCGCCGGCATTGAACCAGGAGCCGCAGTTGTCAAGGCCTGAGATAACGGGTCTGCCTTGCGAACCTAGACAAAATTATTAGTTCTGATTATTGTGTGGAATTTGAACCTTTGCTTACAGGGAGAAGATCCTCCCAGATTTCCGGAGGAATCAGAGCGTCGAAATTAAAAGTGACGTTGGTATTTGCCACCGGAAATTGAGGCTTGATATCCTTGAAAGTGCTGGGCTCCGTGGTCGTGGTGGCAAACTCTCCACTACTGACCGCGCCAGAAACATTTGCCGGGTTGATGACTGCATAGCCTTCACTATCGGCGGAGTTCAAATTAGGCGCTTCAATATCTGGACCCTCAAAACGGTATGGCTCAAAGGCCATATCACCCAGTACGTCTTTGACAATCGCATTTACGATAGGAGCTCGTCGCACGTTCATGCCACGAACCTTGCGACGAAGGATGCCTGGGTTCTTGCTAATAACCTCAACCTGGTGAAGCTGTTAGCGGTAATGAGACAAAAAAGCTACAACGGACTCACGGCTTCCACAATCTTTGCCTGCTCTTCTCGTAGCATCGACCGCAAGCTGATGAGGGTCTGTATCTGCGTGTCAATGGCGTTTACAGTGCCACGGCGGATTTCGTATTGGTCCCTGTTTGTAATGATGTTTTGGACGGTCTTTATTAACAGCTTGTAGTCCATGTAGTTATCGAAAAGCTCGGCAGTAAAGCTTCCAACGTGGTCGTAGTCCAACGCCTTGTGGAGACTTTCACTCGCTTGCTGAACAAAGGAACGGTTTGCCTTGTATTTAGTCAAGATTGCACTGTCAATTCGTATTAGCAACCCCTTTTTCAAAGTAGGGTACAATTTAAAGGCGTCCCTACTAAGTTCTCTGAGGACATTTCCCAACGTTGGCCGGGAAGGCTGCAGCAGCTTGCATGGCCGATCCTAGGTCCCATTTTGTCGATTCTGGGAGTATTAGAAGATTACATTATAGCTTTAGGGTTGAGAATCTCTACCTTCTTTGACCTTTCCTCCTCCAGTCCAGCTAACGGAGACAGCTGTCTCGGTGTTTTCCATCTTGTCTCGCATACTATTCGTGATCCCTGCTGGAAGAGTCTCAAACGTCATTTCCTCTTCAGGACTGTCCCCAAACGAAGACTTGATGCTAATAGTTGTTGGTCATTTAGCTGTTCGGGTAAGAGTTCAGGGTGGTCCTACTACACCTTTTGATGATCTCATGCTTCTTATCATTGCTCAACACCTTGATGGAAACAATACTTGTAAACTCTCCGCCCTCAATGTATCCTCGTGGCTTCGTTAGCACCGTTGAACTGCTCAAGATTTCGAAAAGAACATACCTGAAATATAACAGTCTCCATACACCTCGTTAAACCTGGAACTTCCTGGGAGAACGTTCTCCATGGGAAGGAATTCGCAGCCATCATCCAGACTCACGGTCTCATTGATAACCTATGTAGTATACTCTCAGCATCGTGCGCTAGAGGCCCTCTATGATGTATCAGCTTATGTTCTCACCTTCACAGAAACGACCGCGTTCAAGTCCGAGTCTTTGAAACTTGTTTCGTCGACGGTAGTGGAGCTACCAGCAGTCTCCACGGTTCCCTTCTTGATAGAAGCACTGTAGGACAGGTTCATGGAGTCCATCACCTCGCTAAGTTTGCTGACGATACGAGCTGAGTACGAAACGGTCTGCAGACTTAAAGATTAGCAAATGCATTATTTATGAACCTGCAGAGTTCAACTAATGCTGAGTAGTTCTCTCACCTGCGCTGGGGTCTTGGTTCGGTCTTTGGCATCTTGCTTGACCCTAACAGCATTGTCTATGCAAAGTTCGTGGGTGAAGGAGTTGAAACCTTGCCCCAGCCGCATAGCTGGGGTCCAAGGAGCCATCAACACGGACATTTTGAATGCCGGAAGTTGAGTGAAGAACAGTGAAAGAAAGAAAAAAAAAAACTGCAACTTCTGTTGTAGGCCACGAACCCAAAGGTAGAGGTTTGAAGAATGGGTTTGTGAAGAAGCACAAAAGTCTGCAGAAGATGACTTTGTATATGCTTGTATGAGAGGTACCGGATCAACGATTTCCTATTTGCATCTCAGGGGACGATTCGGAATACCACGGGAATTGTGATTCAGCTACATCTGAATCACAAGCCATGGCTCACATAGTCAATAAACTATTGATAAGAGAGGTGGAGACCCGAGCAATTAAAATTACCGTGGCTTTCTCATCACAGCATTAGCTTCCTATTCAACTAAACTATTCATGATACGACCTTGATGGCGATGGCGCAAACCTGGAGTGACTGGGCGTCAAATGATCATATTCACTTTAGCAATACGAAACTATCACGCCAGGCGTTGCCTATTACAGCTGTGAGACATGGACTAATCTATCGTGTTGGACATAGTCTTGTTTCCATCCTGAGACATCGACAATCTAGACTGTGAAATGGCCTGCATAGGTGGGTCTTGAGGTCTTCTGTGGTAAGCTGAACATCACGGAGACTTCGCTATTTTGGGGTCTTCGGCGTCTGTGTCGGGCCGTGGCGGCACGGGGAGATTAGTTTACCCCACACATCCAACTTCTCAGCTACCGGCGCCATCGGCGCTTATTCAAGACTATTGGCTTGGCGTGACCCGAAGTGGGAGACTGCGGGGTTTTCGTGGGAGTGGCTTGTAAGTCGAGAGAATCACTCAGGATCTTGAGAATTGGCATATGAGTCAATGGTTGTCTTTTCTTTAATTAGATATCCGTAATGGTAACCTTACAATCCACCAAGTAGCCATTTCAAGGCTTTTCTTCCCGCCGTATTTTTCTTTGCATCAGAATTCACTTACTTAATCATTCAATCAGTCCTAATGGCACCCAAGCTGGAGACGGAGGCCAGCAAGCCAATACAGACTGGCCAAGACAATGAAGACGAGATAGGTGGCCCATCACCTGTCCAGAAACAACCCCAGAAAAGAATTGGTGGAAATGGACGTGGGACACCACCAACGAGTTCTAGCAAGGAGACTAACCCTGTCTCTGTGCCTGTCCGCAATCCGGTGAAGAGAAGCAACAGTGCGGCGATGAAGGCATTTGAGAAGGCCCCACAGCCACAGCCACAGCAGGAAAAAATCCTGACGGGCGGAAAGGAGTTTTCAAGCATGGTCAAGGTCGTCGAACACGATGGTGCAGATTCGACCCAAAAGACTCTCGCAACCATTCAAGCAACCAAGTAAGTGAGGCCCAGCACATATTTATTCCAATACTAACAGTCTTAGTCTCGTGTCAAACGCTCCGTTGAGCAACCTGCGATCGTCGCATCCCCAGACCTTGTGGGTATCGAGATACAGCATGGACCTTTCGCTGACTGGCTAACACATGCCAGCACGCTTCAGCACAAATTCATCTTCCCCGATGGATCTCCTGCCGATGAAGACCTTCATCTTGGAGATTACTTCGACTACATCAACGAAACATCGAACGGGGCTACCCAGAAAGCCACTACAGGTACAGAGAAGACCAAGTCTCAGTCTAGTGACAAGAGCGAGGGGCCAACCACCCAATCAGCAAAGTCAAAGTTCGAACGAAAGATTCATATACAAGCTCCACCCGCCGTTGAAAAAACCGCGTCGTCTATTTTGGCAGAAGACCACTTCATCATCAATGTTTTGGAATGGTTAGATGACAAAGGCTCTGGCAACGATGAGGCTGCGGATGGGCCAACCCTCGAAAGCCGAGCAACCATCCAGTCCAAAACTCTAGGCGAATCAGACTTGACCAACTTGACTCTAATGGGTTTGAGAAAGAAGTTAACCGAGTTATCTCCCATGTGAGTGTCAAGACATGCACCCAACACAGATGGATTCCCACTCATCTTCAACTCAGGTCTGTGAATTCCAGTGTCAACAAATTTTGCACACCCAAGGGTATTCCAGTCACCGACGAAACCCTCAAGTTTTCCGACTATCTCAAGCTTGATGTGAGCCAAGCCATGCATCATAAATGAATCGCTTTGCTAACAACTTGACAGTCTAATAGAGTGGCTGAAAATCCAGAGCTGGCCTCTGTTACCATTGTGTACAAGGCCAAGTCAAAATCCAACTTTGCTGCCAGGGTTGATATGGATAAGCTGCCAGGGGCGTATGACCCAAATAACCCAACAACAGTCAATGAGGTATGGAATTCCGATGGTCTAACACATGTGCAATATGCCTAACTCCTAAGAATCCAGAACGCTTTTGATCAAATGAAGCAGCCAAAGGAATTCGTTTCGCGTGAACGGGCTTTTGAATTGGAGGTCGCGAAAGTAGGCGAGTTATCAAGCCGGTATGTTTGGATCGACATCTCTTCTCACGCTCCTAGCATCTCTAACGTTTCTTTACATAGGTCTGCCGCAGATTTGTCGGAAAAAGAGTGGCCAGTCGTCATGAATCAATGTGGATTATTGTACGGCTGGGTTGTTGACAGAACCAGAAATGAAATCGTCCGTGCGACGAGGCCTGGTAAGTCATTCGTCTGTGGGGTTTCAAAGCGGGTTGTTTTCTGACTAAACCCCTTCTTAGCCTTCCAGTTGCGCGAAAGGGATGTCGGGGATCCCGACGCGAAAATCACAGACTTGCTTCTGGCTGCCTCCAAGAGTACTGAGGAGAAGCAGAGGAAATCTCAGGCAGTTGAAGCCAAAAATGTCCTCGGCGGGGAAACAACGGAGTTCTCACCAGCTTCAAATAACGAGGAGACGAAGGAAGACGTCTCATCGAACTCATCCTCCACAGACAAAGAGCCCTCTAAGGTGGTCGCACCAGTTATCCCGGACAGTACTATTCGTTGCAAGATCCCCAAGTTCTTGGTGAATGACGACTCCAAAATCGAGATCACCATGGTCAGTCATGAGTTTGAAAGAAGCATGGCGACCAATGATTTCAGCAGTCAGAGTGTGGAAGGCTCCATGTTAGTCACTCTATAAAATATATACCATTTTTTATGTACGCTGACAATTCTTTTCAGGTCAGGAGGCTATGCCGGTTTTACTGCCTCTGTCAGCGCTGGATATGCTCAATCAAAGTCCAACTCTGAAGTCTCCACCAACAGCACTTTCACCAAGACCATGATTGCCAAATATCTGGTATGTAGTAATACTAATTCCAGTATGTCATTTGATTTTATGTCTAATTTTTTGACAGTTTCCTCGTGTCGATGTCATGCTTAATCCCGAAGATGTTGAACCTTCTGACGAGCTGAAAGCTGCCATCTCTCGGGTTGCCAAAACCAAAAATGTCAATGATCTTCGGGCTATACACCGAGACTTTGGACAGCTATTCTGCAGAAAAGTCACTCTTGGTGGAAGGCTACAGTCTACAAAGGTCATGACGGACACTTCGAATGTCAAAGAACACGAGCAAAAGGAGCAATTCAAGGTGTCCGTGGGCCTTCAAGTGTCCACGCCGTATGGTGGCGGCGGTGTCAAGGCCGAAAATGAGAAAGGAAACATGAAGTCTTCCAAACAAACTGAAACTGACAAAAAGGAAAGCCATGTTTTTGAAGCCGTGGGTGGCGAGACGCTTCTCGCTTCCAATCCAGATCTTTGGATTGCCAGCGTGGGGCCATTCCAGAACTGGAGAGTCATTAAGCGCGATACCTTGTCCACTTTGGTGGATATGCTGGCAGGCATTCCCGGGTATTCTGGAGTAAAGCGCCTTTTTCTCCAGGCTGTCCCTACGTTGAGCCAGTACTTGCAGGTTGATTCTGACAAAGAGCTGACTGTCCGATTTCGCCTCAGCTCGCCGACATCGCAACTTAGTCTGTCTTATCTTAAGCGCCAAATACTCAGAGATCTTTCTAAAAAGGAGACCAAGGCTCTGGAGAATCAGAAAGACGCTGCAACCGCGGAATCGACAGGCACGGCCGTGTACTATCTGGGCCACCATCCCCTTCAGGTCGTCTCCCCGGTATATGTTGAAGTTAGCCGGAAGAACTACTGGGATCCGCAGCCTGCATTCATGCCTCTGACGCCATTGTTCACTCCCCGGCAGTGAGTCTTTCTTGAATATTCAAACATACCCATTCCAGGCTCACAGCTACCTAGATACCGGGCCCCAGTAATAATGGGATACGCCGCAGACCGACCCGATATCAGCAGTCACTACTCTCAAGACTTTACGGATACAGTTTGGAGCATCACGGCACCTTTCAATGATACAGTATGAAACTTCTCCCCCAACCTCGTTCTTGAGTACTCACTAACCATAATGAAGTTGCAACACGGCTCCAAGGTCATTATTAGAACAAAGCCAGCTGAGGTTGCGCCCAAGCCGACAGATCCGAGCAACCCTAACGCCATGAAACCCACCCCAGCGGTTTCGGCTTCCATGGTCGTGTTTCGAAACGCCCAAGGCGTCTTTTTACCCGCCATGTCTGGCGCGGATGACGTGCATTACTGGCGAATCATCAAGGTAGGAGCGCGACGAGTCGGTGAGAATATCAAAGAGGGCGACCAAATTCGCCTCTGCTGGGTGTTCCAAGATCAGACTTTGGGCTTCAGAGACTTCAAGGACGATGTGTTTGGACGTCGACGCGCCCACATGCCTGTCGAGTTTAAGAACAGTGCATTGTGGTTCAAGCTACCTTGGCCCAGATTTGAGAGCCTAATGGCCCCCGAAAGAGGCGAGCAAACAACTCCCAACGCCATGGTCATGAGTGCTCAGCCCAGCCAAGACATTGTCTTTGAACCACTAAACACTCTTCCTTCCATCGCTGCGGGGGTTTCTGGGTATTATAGTCTTCAAGATGTTTCTTTTCACATCGATGCAGTATCCAACAAGGGTCAGGGCGATACAGGAGACTACCTGCTAAAGGGGCTGGCTCAAGCAGAAGGACAGACGGATAAAGAGGCTTTGATTGAAGCAAATTCCAAGGAGAGTGCAATGGTCACCAAGCAAAAGCTCATTTACGAAATGTTCTTCCTTGAGTGCGAAAAAGCCTAAGAAACAACTAGTTTCATCTCGATCTTTCTTCATTAATAGTTAATCTATAATGCTGTAATATATTGCTGAGTTTTATACACGCGGTTTGTTCGGCAATGCTGAATATTAGATGCAACCACTATCAGGAACGGACCCGAGTACATAGTCTTGTAAATGTTGTCATCAAGTGACAGCGATGATCCTTGGAAGTGTTGCAGTACCATCACTCATCGTATCGCCATTGTGCATTCTCGGCCTCAGCGACTCCCGGATTAACAGTCAGAGCACCACCCATGACTAACCACATCCAGTTGGAGTAGCATGGATTGTGATCTGCAATGCCCACCTACCAACAGCAATCAGCGTGGCTGTGCGACCATGGCTCGGACTAGGACAACTAGCGTCCTTGGGCCAGGACCAAATCGTAGGACTCAAATAATCGCGTTGTTCGCGAATTGCTTGCTTTGAGCATAGATTATTTGTAAAATCTTGCACTCTATTCCCCAAAGGACCATTACTCACCCTCCGTTTTAAGTCGTTCTTCCCATCCCATCCCATCCCAACGCTATCAAGTACTACTCTGTCGACGCGCTTCACTTGCTGACAAGTTCAAATGGCAACCGTGCCTCGAAACCCCCCAAACACGCTCGACCTCAACAGAAGCTCCTTAAAAAACGGTGAACATATCGACCAAGTTCAAAATCCTTCAGACTCCCAATATTGCACGAACCCCGCGCTGGTGGGAAAGCTAATATCCAACTTCAAACACTCTGATTGTTGGGTCGTTGAGCATACCACTTCGAAGAGAGATGTCTTGGCCATCAAATTCCCAGTCAAAGAGTGGGAGCTTGAAATGATCAAGTATGCTGCGGCACATAAAATTCTTGTCCCCAAACCTCTCTATTCCTGTTTCATCCATAACAAGGACTACGACGGATGTGAGAACAGAGAGGACAGGTCGAACGAAGAGCGCATGTATCCTGGTACCGCAATGGTCACTGAGCGAGTGCCTGGCAAGACCCTTTTCGAGGTTTAGGGTGGCCTCACGGAGACTGAAAAGTCCAGTATTAAAGATCAGCTTCGTAGCCAGCTTGCTCATATGCGAACGTGCACGCAGGAGACAATTGGGCGTCTAACAAGCCTACCTCTCCACCGGGTTTATCCATTCAGCATAATTGGCTACTGTGGTCCTTTAACATCAGAGAAGGCCTTTGATGAATGGCGCCTTCAACGGGCGGGATACAGCAATCTCAATCACTGGAAATGGAAAGTCAAATTGAGTCGCCGTCGGCGCAAGTCTTCTAGCAGATTTGTTCTCACTCATGGCAATCTTTCGCCACACCATATCATGGTGCAAGGGGACACCATCACTGGTATTCTCGGATGGAAAGACAGTGGCTTCTTCCCGGAAGAGACTGAGTATGCCGTGGCTATGTCACGATTTGGGCGGGAAACGAAATGGTGGGCTTCTATCCTTGAAGAGGTGTTGGAGCCATGTCCACGGGAAATGGTTACGTTCACCAACTCAGTGTGGAAGAGAAAGCAAAGTTATTGTCAAAGGGGATGCGTTCCTTGGTGGATTTTGGTCCCCGTGACGTGCTTTTTTGTGGCTACCTGCTGTTTATGTGGCCTATACCGGGACTCGCCTAATGTCAAAACTAAAAAGGCCAAACACAAGAAGTCGAAAACAAAGTTAAACAATAAAGAGGTTTCATGAGAGACGTGTTGCTCATAGGAATACTAATTATCTTAGAAGGGTGAAAGGATAGAAAAATTGTCGAGTTCTTTGTCGTTCAAAGTCTGAATAAAATTCCATCATTTTGCCACATCAATTGACAGCCGATATATACAGAAATCCTGATGAAATATCTAGTCAGAAATGCTAATAGGCGCTGTAAATCTATCCAAGAAGCTGTTGTACAGCTTATAAAACTCTTTGCACTCTTCGGATTCCAACAGCATACTTGGGAAACAATGCGGCACACCCTTATAAGCAGCAACTTCCACATCGACACCAGCGTTCTTCAGAGCTTCGCCATAGGCAAGACCTTCGTCACGAAGGACGTCGAGACCGCCGCATTGGAGGACTTTTTCTAGGTCAGCTAACTTTAAATTCGTGAATGGGAGGTAACGGGGTGAAACGTACGAGTTGGGGGAAGACCAGCAAGCGAGTCAGCCAACAGCGGCGAGTGCCGGTAATCAGATGTTATGTCAGGAAGATACCTGTCCCAAGTATCCTCCATCTTCAGAGAGTCTAGAACGCCACCGTTCTCATTCTGGATGTAACTGGCCAGCTCGTACTTGTCGTGAGGAAACAGCTTGGGATGGCAGGTGATAGGGAAGTGGAGAACTTGAGCGATGATGCCTGTTACTCCCTTGTTCCTTGCTTCGAGGCCCAGGCAAGCAGCCTATAACGGATTTCAGCGCAAGTTGGGAGACATGAATTCATTGGACATACCAGGTTACCGCCTGCACTGCTACCAGCAATAATAATTCTCTCGGGGTCAATGCCTAGTGTTCGAGCATTGTTCTTGCACTAGAGCGAATATCAGTACCGTATCTTGAATCGGATTCCTGCTTAGTTCTCACCCATAACAATCCGTCATAGCAATCTTCCAGTGGAACGGGAAACAATTTCTCGGGCACCCTTATGTCTCTATCAGTACGGCGTTGGATAGTTATCATTTCAATTAGATGAAACTCACATGCGGTAGTCAACGCTCACGACAACTACATTGTGAAGAGCAGCGGCATGGACATTTTCTGCGCCATCAGTCTCGTGGTTTCCAACACTCCAGCCTAGTTAATCACAACGTATTAATTTCAGTGATCCCCAGAGTACGAAAGTCGTGGTTACATACCTCCACCGTGCATTCGGTACATTAGAGGCGCGTTGGGCTGCACCTTGGGTGACCTGTACACCAGCAACTCAACCAAATGCCCGTCCCTCGCTGGGAATTGCATCTTCTCCGTGGTTACATCTCGGGCTCTATTGGGGGAACCAGGAGGCAGAGGCGCGTCAGGAAAACCGCGCAGGGTTGTCAAATAGGTCTTCCAGTCGGGAGCCCTCCACATGGCATCCATATCCTTGTCGATAATCGAACGAAGTGCCGTCCACTCTGGCTTTGGTTCTGACAGGTGACCGTTCTTGGGACGGGGTTTGAAGTCGGCGTCGAGAACGACGTACTCAAGCTGAGCCTTGGGAGGAGGGCGGGGGCCTTCCATGATGTTAGTGGTAGTGGTCGTGGTCTGGATGGCTGTGGCCGTAATTGTGACGGTTTTTGGCGTTCGCCAATGGTCTTCCAGAGGATTAATGGGTCTGTAAGTGTTTGAGTACTGATTGATTGATGGTGAAAACAGATGAGCAGGATAACCGTTGATTTAAATAATTGCAGATGGATTGGTGAGCTGTCGAGTGGGGTTTCGACTGAATCAAGACTTGGCGTAAGCGGCGTCAACACCAAGGAACGGAAAGTGACTATGAAATGCAACAATTATCAATAAATCCATAATTATCTACATCTCAACTAATCAAAACGCTGTAATACGTTCTAGAATCAGAGCACTGCCATCTTTTGCATTGCTAAAACTCCTTCAGTCTAGACAAATTCATGGTGAATCGAAATGATTCATCCACGCTTTTCCACATTCGGACTCGTCAGCAAAACAAAGTGGGGTCTTGAGGCTAAGACTCATTGAGCACCCGCCGGGTTGAGTAACAAGTTAAGCCCCCGCCTCTCCTCTGGAGAGGCGGGAAGTAAGACGGACCCGGCGGGTATCTCCAAATGGAAGGTTGCTTGTTGAGATGTGATTCATTTTTGCATATGGAGATTGCTCAAATGCATGGTTAGTGATGTTCTTGTAACTGAAATTATGAGATTGTTTATTGGGGCTCTTATTCTTTTGTCAGCGAGCCAAAAAATAGAAGCTGCCACGCATAAGTCTGCATACCCAATGCATGTAGTGCATAAGTCTTGTGCGAGGCTAGTATTGCGATGTGGGGCAGCACAAGACAGAGGGAGAAACGCGTCGCGGAAGCGATCAGTTTGTCGAACTAGGTCTTTCGTGGAAAAACCGCAATTCATCAGCGGTTATTTTGAAGGAATATTCTCGCATTCCCTGGCTCTTTAGACTGAAGGCTTGGAAACGAAAAGTAAATGCAAAGACGAGAGGGACTTCTGAGAGTCAGGACTGTAAATCAAGAGAGTTGTCACTAATTATATTTGAGGATGACCCAAATACACAAAAAACGAAGATTAAAACCCAGCCAAGGTAAATTTTAGCTTTATCAACCTAGATTTATTAATCTATCTCGAAAGACTCATGCGCAAAATGTTGTGTCAAGATCACTGAGTTGAATTACTGTAGGGTAGCTGTGATATCATGTGACCACTAATCATGCTTTTGCTTGATCTCCTCTCGTCAGCCTTGACAGCCATACAATTTGATTACATAATTCGACTCGATTTTAGATTTCCTATATTGGCTTGGTGTTGTGGATATTTAGTGGTGTGACAGGGTTCCCAACCCACAAACCAGCCCGAATCCATGGAATTCATGCTGGTAGACTTCAGTGTCCTGTCACCGTAGGTAACGCGATGGGGAATCGATACAATGTGTCGCGTGACGTAGATGAGGATATGGCAAAAATACGAGTAAGCTCTACCTGGAATTAACCGGTTTCTTCTATGGATAGAATGGAAGCAGCCGCTAAATAAGACCCTTTCTTATTCTTAACGTCAGTCCGTTGCGATGTGAAGCATTTATCGGCGAACAGGAGCCGATTCAGTGATACCCGGGACTGCACGGAGAGAAAAATATTTAAAATTGACCTTGCGACGCTTCGATGGCCACGGAGACATACCGCTTGGCCAGTGTTGGATGTGCTAGAACTCACACCAATAGGTTTTCATGACCCCGCTTGACTGGACATGTGGCGGATCCCGGCTGGTCTCTCTATGATGATCTTGTATCAAGTTTCAACAATTATGAAAATTTCCAGTATGCTGAATACGGTAGAATGACGGTGATTACACCCCCTGGAAAAGACAGTTGGTCATAAACTACAGTCGCCACAGGCTGAATATGGTAAAATTTGCTGATGTGGTTATTGCGTATTCCGCCTTTACTTTAGGGTTTTTTTTTCTTTTTATTCCGCCACTTTCTGATGTCTCGCAAAATAGCTGACCTAACGTGCCGCCCTTGCCATCCCTGTTTCAGTGTCTTTTGTACGCGCCGTTCATTCGCTTTCCCGGAGCAAGTCAACCTAACGATTCAGCTGCTGTTTAGTCTCACCAGCAGGGGATGGCTAGCGCCGCCCAGAATGATAGAGATCACCCGATAATGGGTGGGAAATGATTCAGGTGGTTCACATTAATGTTGGGCGGCCTGTAAATAAAAAGGGCAGAAGCAGGACAGCTCATAAATCCGCCCACCAGTGACTGCATGGTACGATGCGACATCTCCCTGGGCGCCCACGATATTCAAAGCGAAGCCAGATTTTCTCTCATGGCAATCGATCCGAATGCGACATCGGTAAACCCCACAGGTCTTGGGCGGACCCTTTTCATAGTGACTCTTTTCTTCACTTTTTCGACCGCCGTTGTCATTTCCCTAAGATGCTGGGTCCGGATAAAACATAGAACCTTTGGCGTGGATGACGGTCTTATGCTGTTTGGCTGGGTAACTGAATTGCGCCCTTTTGTCAAGAAGACTGACTGATAGCTGTCAGATACTATCAATGGGCGTTAGCGGAATCGTTGCGCGGAGCACGTACTATGGCCTTGGTACGAAAGACGCCGAATTGAATGCAATCATCCAAAGCACCGGTCGAAAGGTCAGCTACCGTCCTGACGTGAGAGACGTGGACTGACAAAAAGAGCGCCTAGTACCTCTGGTTTTTTCAGACGACCTACTGCTGCTCGTTATTATTCATCAAAGGGGCTATCTGCACCACTTTACTCCGCATAGCTGTCGCAAAAACCCATCGCATACTGGTCTGGGTGACACTCATCTTTTCAACCCTCTCCACCACCACTGTCATTATTGGCCTTTTTGTCATCTGTAAACCGATATCTGCCGCCTGGGGTAGCCAAGGAACATGCTTACCTACTGTTGTTATTGCCAGCCTCGGATATCTCGTGTCTGCTGGTGCTGTTTTCACTGATTGGTCGTGCGCAATATTGCCCGGATTCATGCTGTACAAGACAAAAATGAAGAGAAGGATCAAAATATCCCTGAGCATAATTCTCAGCTTAGGTGTCTTGTAAGCTATTTTGTCAAGTTCTTTGTCATTTGACGCCAACACTGAGCAAAATAGGGCATCAATCTGCACCATTATTAGACTTCCTTATGTCAAGTACTACACTAGGACCGACAACTATCTATGTACGTATCAGGATCGGTGCTCATTGAGACTTAGAATCTTACCTGGGGCTTGATTTAGACAATGTTGCCAACATTATTCTGTGGTCTATCGTCGAATCCGGAATAGGCATCATCGCTGGTTCACTACCTGCACTCAGAAAACTATTCAAAAAGCGTCATATTGAATTGACCGATGAAGAGTCACCAGTTCAGGATACACCAAACGCAAAGCCACGTAGAGTCATCGACACGAGCCAAATGCTGACAGACTCACAAGGCACGCAAAGTTCTACCATCGTGGGGAGGGAAGCTTGGGTGTCGCCTGATTACGTCTCGTTAAATCACAGGAACGTTGTAGGCATGGATGTGGAGATGGAAATATTGGAGCGACCCAATACCTCTAAAAGGTCACATAATACGTCTGTAGAAGAGCTAGTTGGATCTTCTTAGATCATCGCTAGGGGAGAGGGGGGAATAACAACCAGACTAACATAAGACTGGATCAACAGATGATTAGATGGAAACCAATGAATTCTACTTTGTGAATAAGGAAATAGAAAGCCAGCGAACAGGTCATGGATATGGTTCTTGACGGCATCAGATCTCTCAAAAAGAAAATAAAACGCGTGAAAAGGTCGATTTTCTAAAGCCAGAAGAATTTATTCTTACACGGAATAATGGTTAGAATTTATTCGAAGTTATAGGTGGATATGAACGGCAGTATGAATGGCTTTTGTTCTGAGTGTTTGAGTTCACTGGTTAGGGTATTGAGGTGATCAAGTTTGAGATATGGCAACAGGTACTTTTCGATTTTCTGGGAAGACATTGCAATTCAAAGCGAATGATGTATCGATCACTCACTCATCAATAAATTAAAGGAATACTGTTGATATAGAAGTCGTTCAATTTGATCACTCAGCTGCTATCCACTCGCTGACCCACTTGCGCATCCAGTCAAGACCTACAGGAGGAGTCTCGCGCAAATTCTGACTCCTAGACACCGCGTGCTCGATAACCATAGGTGAGAGCTTGGTGCGAGTAGTTGAAAATAAATCACCATAAAATGATGTTAACTTCAGGGCCGGATTTTTCTCCAAACTGACGGTCGAGTATTTATCGTCAGCCCTTTTACCCACCAATGTCATTGTTTCGGATAGTTTCGCAAGCCAAACGGACGCCGGTACCACCTTGGGGGCACGGCGAAGCTGCGCGGTAGCCTGATATACAATCGCTGGCAGCAGGTGTTTCCATGAAACGATGTGTGGGTTTCTGCAGTTAAATACACCTGCGCCAATCTTGGGAGCTTCGTAATGTGGTGGCAGACAAGTTACAATGTCTACCACAGCTTCCGCTAGGATATCTGAAGGTACCCAGTCGATTTCGGACATCTGACCCAGATCATCGGGCAAACAGCCAAGCTCCAATAACGAGCTGATGACAAGGCTCGGAAACCACTCAGAGCGATTCCACGAGCCCCGATACGAGACGCTGCCAGCAACTTGGCCAATTCGTACAATTTTCACGGGAACTTCGAGGTGGTAGGCAGCCGAGTCACACATTAACTCGGCTATGAACTTGCTACTTGAGTATCCGTTTATATGTGGTGCATCAACCGACGGTAGCACGGCCTCGGGAGCAGGTCCTGCTTCGGTTGGACGACCGTGCGTTGCACCGACCGATGACACAAAAATAACCTCGAGCTGACTATGATCTGAGGCGGCTGAAAACTTGAAAAGATTGACTATGCTATCTAGTTGTGGCCGAAATGCTGCGGGTGGAAGGTTGAAGTTGACTGGCCACGCGTTGTGCACAACAAGCGTAACGCGACGTCGCAATGTTTCGTAAGTCTTGTTGTCAAGCCCAAACGAGGGATGGGCCAGCTCTGCTTTGATAAAAGTAACTCGGGTGTCAAGGCCTTCAACTGAAAGTCCATAAGTAACAAATCGATCAATCTGAGCTGCACGGCCGCCATCGTGACGACGATTTAAGCAGAAAACATGGCCTATTCCAGGTCGATCTAACAGGGACCGTAGTAGAAAGGAACCCAGAGCACCAGTGGATCCGGTGAGTATCACGTCCCTTTGTTCGTTTCGTTCTTTCAGTTGAAATTTTGGCGGTGGGATCTGGTGTATAAGCGTACGGTACGAGGCCAACATATCCTGTACGATTTGGCGATCATTGTTGTCGTCTGTCTCAATTGTGAGCGCCGAGGTCAGCTCTGGAATCGTAGAGTTCCGATATATGGTTGATAGCCCAATATCAGGACTGCCAAGGCCGCGTCGCAGGAGCCTCGTAAGTTGGAGCGCCTGTAGCGAATCCATCCCTTGATCAAAAAGACTTGTGGAATCATCTATCCCTGACCACCCTGTAATCTGATAAATACTTTCCTGTACGAGAAGTTTGACGTCTTTATAGCTTAACGGTGTACTGCTGACCTCATCATCGTCATCGTCCGGGATATACTCTGCATTTGCGTACAGTCGATCGATATCAGCGGTGTATTGAGCGATGCTCCCGGCGCGTTGAATCGTGCCTTTCCCTGCCCGAATTAGAGGGCGATCTGCAGCTGTCACCATTATCAAGGATTTTTCGACCTTTGCGTGTGCGGGTACTGAGCGATTCGCCTCAGCAACACTAGGCCAAACCCGCTCAACAAGAGCTGCTGCTTGGTCAATCGCAGTGGCTGAATCGGCAATCGGATCAACTGGCTCGATTATCAAAGCAGCTTGTAGTCTCTGAGCCCCGACGACAATAGCTCCACTCAATTCTGAATTCCTCGCCACTATGTGTTGCTCCATCGATATAGGATTCGTCTTTTCGCCGTTCAGAAAAACAAGAATATCATCAACACGACTTTTCCAACGCCATGCATTTGGTACCGTGGGATGCGGCTCGAACAGATCACGTGTACGATACTCTTTCTCAAGCTTCGTTTGCCCTGCGATACTAAACGCGGGCTGTGTGTCAGCAAGACCATGGTCACGCTGTATGGTCAGCTCATAGGCGCCATCAGTGATTTTGTCAAACTTGGCGCCGATGCAGGGGTGAAAGCGGGTGTAACGCCAGTCAGTAGGTCCCAGCTCGTTTGGTATAATCTGCTGGGGAATCCCGACTTCAGAGGCTCCCCATTGGCAGTGAAGCCGAATCCTTGATGCAACGCGATCGCCAATGGCTTGTGGTAAATCACCTCCAATGTATATAATCATTTGAAGATGATGCGCACAGTAGTCGAGCAGCTCCTCGTTCTGGGCCAGTTCTGCTACGACGGACGGCACCAGAAGAGCCACATCGGCAGGTGTCTGTTTGAGCGCATCTACAAAGCCCTGTGCAGTCGTAATACCCACCGCTGCGGGTGCTATCACGATGGTACCAAATGGAATCGCGTTGAAGCAATACTGCCCTATACCGGCTCCCTAGACCTATTAGCAGAGCTCAAGCCGCCCGGCACCAGCTACTCACATGAAATGGCGGCACCGTCACCAATAATCGCTTTCCGCGCACGAAGCTATCGATAGATTCCAGGTTTCCGGGAGGCGCGAAGCCAGCTTGGTTAATTTGTCGTGCGCCAGTTTCTTGATGCCAAATCAAAGGCTTTGGAAAGCCGGTTGACCCGGAAGTGTGACTGGGTATGTTAGAGTTGTGCTACACTTCTGTGGGAGCATTGGCTGTGGTTTGTTTTTTTGGAAGACATACAGAATGCATAATGGATCCCAACGGGCCTCTTCGAAGCTTTTATCGTAGATGAATAAAGGACTGTTTTTAGAGAGAAGGTCCTCGACGCTTGGGATTGTAATATGTTGTGGTTTCAACTTTTCAACAATCGAGAGGGCGGCTGGCGAAGGCGGGCCAGATGTCATCAAGGTCCGACAATTTAGAGAATCAAAGAGCGCCTTCTGTGCCTCGAGACTATTACGTGGCGAGGTGAGAAAAATCTGCCCACTTATTAGCAATGGGTCATCTTCTTGTAGCTCGCGATAACAAGTCGTCAGCTTACCACATGACCCGCCTTGATGGCGGCTAAAATTAGAGCAGGAACCCGCACATCATTTGGGCCCAAGTAAGCCAATATCTGCTTATCTTGCTTCGATTTGAGCTGCTCGATAATCCACCAGGTCAGTCCGTTCACAATGTTGGCGAGCTGGGAGTACGTGATGGTCCTAAATCCAACCTCATAAGACGCTGGGGAAATTGGCCACAGGCCATACACAGAATCTGGTAATTCGCGCGCTAACCGGTCAACAATGTGTGGCAATGCATCGCCCTTCCACTGGGAAACGCGTGCATGTTCAGTGGCCATGGGTCCCAGGGTTGGTGTTTATGTAACCAAGTGTCCAAGAATGTTATCCAGTATCTGGAAGGTCGAAGGAATTCGTCTTGCTGTGGTGTTTGGGACTGCGTATGGTAACCAAAGGGCTCAATTTCGAAACCCTCATTCAAGTCAATGTACTCGAATCTTTTTTTGGTATGCCGGCTCAGAGATATGATTTGCTATTGCGGCTTGTTATGAACGCTCCACAAACCAATACTTCATACAAGTGTTGAGTTTTTCCACTTCAAAGATGACTTTTTACAGTTAAAATTCTTGTTTTAGCTGCTTTCGATTACAAACGTGAAATGACTACTTTACAGGGGCAATGGCACCTTAAGTAACCGGCTTTGCTTGCGCCAATTTCCCATCATCTCAAGTCGATCCACTATTGCCGTGATAATGTAAGACGATCCTACGGATATACGGCAGAATCCCAGGTTCATACGCTGGCGGGTAAGCTATGTCAGATTTTAGGCTTCCTTCTGCCCCAGTCTATGGATCTTCATCAGATAGATACCAACAGGGATCCATTTCGGCGTAGAAAGCACAAGATCGAGCTGTACCATGTTTGGGAACTCAATGTAAAATATTCCATTGGCATCGATCTTTGCTGACCACCCTTGAAATCCGGACATTGCCTTTGTCGTCATAGACGTTATCTTGCCTTTGTCTGATTGGAACAAACCTGTCACAACCTTTTACCGCATCAAGCACGTTTGACATTCCATGATTATTATCCATTGTCGCATTGGATTACTTTAGCGTACGAAGATCCCTGTGGGACTTCATATGTACATCGCATGTGCCTTTACAAATGATCAAGTAATAGTCTATCTGACCCATTAACTACAAATCACGCAGACCAAAAGGGCTTAGTGTCAAGGGTCCTATCAACCAAAGTAATCAACTGTAGAACTGTACAGTGGAATACAGAAGCAAGCTAGATCCATATCGAAGATGGGATATTTCCTCATTTTAAACAAGTGTGACTGCCTGCTTACTCATCGAATTTGTCTAGCTTGAGGCCTTTACTTACATGATGGGACACGCACGGTGCAGAAAGGAACTTAATCTACGCCAGCCAAGCTATGAAACTTACAGCAACCACATGTCATACCCACCTATCACATCCTTCCCTACAAGCCTCATTTTGGTGGGGAAATGTAACTGAGATGAGTGGTGTCCCACATATGTATGACCATAATTGAGGACATTTTCTAGTTTTGGCTGTCTGCAGTTAACTACTTCATCGCCATGGATCTTGAGCAATGTCCACAAGCATCTAGCCACTGCAAGAGTTTTACCATCTCATTGCGAGTACGGCAAGTGTTCAATATGCATCGCTCTTATCTTTAAACTGCTCCCACAATGCTTTAGAGGTAAAGCAACTCACATTAAAACTTTTTCTACGGAATCGGAAAGCTAAAACTTCCTGCAACCGCGATTCAACAAATGCGCCGCTAAGCCGAAACCAGAAAGATGACACCAACCAACATGTCTTGACAGCCTACCACATGCCCCGCTCCGAAAGGTTTTCTTGTTCTGATTGGTCTTGGACCGGGTTATACCGAAGCGCAGGCGGATTACAGCGAACCGTTTGCTTCAAAACTTGCACTTGAGCCACTCCGTACTTTTCCTGGTCACCGGATAACGACAAACACCCATTTTCATCCAAGTTCCAGCCTGTACCGAATTTGTCATCCCTCTTGAGCCTCCGAAAACCGTAACCGCGTTTGCCTTCTTCACCATGGTCTGTCGGCAAACAGTGTGTGTATTCCTCCGCAAAAAATACCATGGCATGCTCATTTGCCGAGGCCACATTGTCGTATGTTCCGATGACAGTTGCAACCGGGTCAACCCACTGGCCGTGAACAGTATGGGAAATCACAAACACGTCGTCTCCTAACCTGTGGTGATTTTCTCTTGTACATACAGCGTCGAGGCTCTGGCGCACATTGCCCACTTCACGAACCAATGTAACATTGTATACTAGTTCCCATCTCCGCTTCCAAACAGCGTACTCATCCAACTTCATCGTGCTTGCAGAATGCCGATGTGGGTCCTTTTTAGTAAATCTCATGGTCAGCTGGGTGGATATTCACCGAATCAGTTGGCGTGTTTGAAGCCAGCCCATACCTTTCCCTTGCGCACTTCAGCAAGTCGCTCGGTCTCCATCTTGGCCCAGTTCAAAGTGCGGAGTAGTTTTTCGGGATTGGCGCGGATAGGAATCATGTTTTGGTCATCATCTTCGTCCTTGATTTCTATAATGACCTTGTCACGTTGGTCAGTGCTAGGTTTCCTGGGGCCAATAGGATCCGCCAGGCGACGTCGTTGGTTCATTGGTAGTCTTATTTTTGGCATTGTGAAGCTTTGTGCAACCTCTGATAAAAAGAGTTCACCAGACCGTAACCCGGGTATCTTGATCGCCAGCGATGTCTATTTTTGTTGATTCTCCTAAACCATCGAGCCAACAAAGCAAGTCGCAAGTCGCGAGTCGCGAGTCGCGAAGCGCGCGACCCGGAAAAACACTCTTCCGCGAACCATAAATACTGGACGAGCTAGGAGCAGCTGATTTACCCTACACTACTAACCAACTATGATTTGCTGCCGTGATGTATCGATTAGCATCCCATACAAGACTGGTCAGGGTTTCATCCCCCCTCGATTTCTAATTCTGTCGAAGATGCTAAGGAGGCGTGAATAAGATGGCAAGTGCACATACGCTGGCGATATGTATGCCAACGGCATTCGAATTGGCAACTTCAGCGGGAGCGGGCGCGTCGATTCGGAGAGACATTTCGCTGCTTACGAAGGAGGGCGCTGAAATGGAGGAGAGATCAAAAATTAGCGAGCCAGCGGGCGTCTACTTATTCACTCAGCCCGTTTCTTTGTCCTCCCGCCCCGTGGCTTGATGCTCAAGGCCGTGGCCGCTAATGGCCACACTCAGCCACATATCAACCAGCACGCTTTTCTAACCTTTACCAAATGGATCAAAGAAGATTTCAAAGTAAATTTAAGTCCCTTCATATTTTTCCCCCGGAAAATGGCGTTTGTTAGTGGTGATTATGACAGATGAGGCTGCGTGAGAGTGTGGTCGCTATCAGTGGCGGCGCTAGTGTGGCTGTTCCCCAACGCAGTCACTGAGCTAGCAAAGACAATCAAGTCAAAATTGACGAATTTAATCACAGTAAAATATATCCTACACAATGGTGGCTAGATTTACCTTTTTTTTCTCTCACTCTCTCCCACGAACAGCTCCTCTCAAAGGCCCTTCATCCCGGAGTTACTTCGCACCGTTTTCAGACAGGGCCTGCGAGGAAGAACTTGTATATTTCCACCATGGAGTCATCTGTGTTGTTTGTTAGCTTTAATTCAGAACATTTCTTCAAGAGCAGGGCTGTCCCCAGTCGGAGCTCCATTTTGGCTAGGTGTATACCAATGCAGAAACGGGTCCCAGCACCAAACGGACAGAAACAAGCCTTCTGCTGGGGAGTCGTGGAGTATAGGTCAAGCCACGAGATTCATCAAACCTATCATATGTCAGCTCCTTCTATCCCTCATGTCCCTAGGCAACCAAAAGTAGTGCTGTTCGATTACCGAAGAGTGTCCGGATAAACGTCTGAGTTCCTGTGCATGCTATATGCTTGCGTCTCAGTCTTGAAGCCGGGCGGAATAAAGAAGTGGCCAATGGTAGTACCACCCACTGGGACAAGCGGTGATAAATTTCCAGGCACCGCATCATACAGCCGTAGTGATTCTTGAATTACGGCGCCTAGAAGAGGGAGTCCCTCCAACATTCCATCATCAAAATCATCACCCAGTCTCTTGAGCTCTTCTTTCAACTTTGCAAGGAGGTTAGGTTGTTTAAGAACCGACGAGGCAATATAGGTAAAGTTATTTTGCTGTGGTATCGGTTCCAGCTATAATGAAGTCACTGGCATCGATTCGAACATCCTCATCTGAGGCTCCGCTGAAATCTCTACAAAACATGGCATTATTTATGCCTAGAGGCTCACAAACAGCCACTCTCCAGCAAAGAGGTTGAATCAATATTAAATCAAGGAATGTTAGGCGATCGCAAGACGAGTCTTAGTTTGCCTTATTTATCTCCCGCAAGACTTTGTCAGTTTGCTATGTGCCTAAAGAAACTCGAACCGTCTTAATATATGGTCAATTCTACGCATGCTATTGATCGTTAGCTAGAGTCAATTTTGAAAGCGCACTATTTAAGAAATAAAAAAGAAAAAGAAGAAGAAAAGATTACATTTGTATTTTTCGTTTTCCATTTGCTCAGTTTCACTCTTGTAGTATGGTTGCTTTAGCTTAATAGTCTTATCTGGTGTCACGCTCACAAGTGGTCTCAATAGCCTCAACAGACGACCGTTGCATGGGTCAGATGCCCGGAATAGCCAGCAACGGGATAAAGGTAATAGGAAGATAGTCAGAGTCGCAATCAGCCCCAAAACACCATACTAAATAATACACGAGCCCAAATTATCAATTTACTGACCACGAGTCTTGCCGGGTCCGGCTAATTGAGCATCAGGGCCAAGTCACGATCGTCATATCAATCGAACCTTATAACCCCTATCCCTTGATATCTGGTCTCCACCATAGCTGATAATTTGTACGTCAAAAGGTAAGTAGCATAATTATTATTATTATTTATCGGATTTCCCTTATTCCATCAACTCAACT
Source organism: Calonectria montana (assembly GCA_022606435.1). Classification (NCBI taxonomy): domain Eukaryota; kingdom Fungi; phylum Ascomycota; class Sordariomycetes; order Hypocreales; family Nectriaceae; genus Calonectria; species Calonectria montana. Next base: position 5,789,584 of record JAIZZI010000004.1, read on the forward strand.
AGACACGCTTGTTTTATTGATTTTTTTCTTCAGATTCTTATTCATAGTTTAATTAGAAACGGAGTCGGTTCCTTTTTTCTGTGAAAGCCGTTTTCGGTGTCGGCGGAAATATTCACCACACTTGAGACCCACTCGGAGAGACAGTTTGCCCGACATGCCTCGGCAGGAGTTGGCGCGTTAGTTATGGCCTGTTCTAGAAGCGCGAGTTTCTATATAATGCAGACTCTGATTTATCATGCATTGATCTGCGCCAAATCCAACAATTAAATGATACATCGCCATCATCATCATCATGGCATCAGAAATGTTATCGATTACTGCTGCGTCGTACACCGATCCCTCGGGATACCAGCTATCATCGCTCCCAAGGCCTGTACTGACTGAACCAACCGACGTCATCATTCAGGTGCACGCTGCAAGCGTCAATCCCGTTGACGTGAAAAAAGCGGCAGGTGTCTTCAAAATCGCAATGACTGAAGAGTGTGTAAAATTCTCGGTGCCGTCGTACTGTGCCCAGGGCCAAGGCATCTAACAAAGCTCCAGATTCCCATACAAGATCGGATATGACTGTGCGGGCGTCGTGACAGAAGTGAGCAATGCTGTCAAGGGAATCCAGGTCGGCGATGAAGTTTATTCCCGACTCCCTGAAGCGAGCAGAGGTGCGTGGAGCGAGTACGTCAAGTGTGACGAGAAATTTGTGGCGCTTAAGCCGCAAAGTCTCTCCTTCGAGGACGCAGCTTCGCTACCATTGGCTGGAATGACAGCCCTCCAAACACTGAGACGATACAAGGGCTCTCTGGCTGGGAAGACGGTCTTCATCCCAGCTGGTTGTAAGTATAATAATACATGCCTTACTCCGCCAAAAACAAGTTATTGTTAACACCCAGACCAGTGAGCGGAACGGGATCCTATGCGTGTCAACTAGCAAAGAATGTTTTTCATGCCGGTAAAGTAATCACCACGGTTTCGACCTCCAAGATTGCCAAAGTGCCATCGCTGCTTGGCGAGGGCACCGTCGATCAAAGTCAGTATATCGCTTGCCAGACTCACAAGATTATGGTATTGACAAGTGCAGTTATCGATTATACCAAACAAAGTCCATCCGAAGTTATCCCCGCGCGATCCGTCGACTTCATGCTTGACACAACAGGCGACGCCATGAGTTACCTATCCCTCATGGTTCCTTCAACCAGTCTCATTGTTTCCATTTCCACACAGCCTTCTGGTGCGCAACTTCAGCAATCAAGTGTCATGCGCAGGCCAGATAACCCAAAGCTCCGGTGGTACGGTCGCATGTTGCTTGACGGCATGGACGGTGTACGCCGGGTTCGTGCACGGCGCTGGGGCGTCGAGTATGAATACCTTTTCTTGGATCCTAATGCCGAGGATCTGAAAACTTTGACTGCCTCTGTCGACGAAGGGAAGCTCAAGCCTGTAGTTGGCTCAAGGGTAGACTTCAGGAGCATTGATCAGGTTAAGGAGGAATGTGGGCTAGTATACAAGGGTAAAGGGAGCATTGGAAAAACCGTAATAACGATCAAATCTAATTAATTCCTATCTAAATATTAGCAAAATAAAGCATGATTTTAGGCAGGTGAAGATTTGCCTTTACTCTTCGCCTCGTTGTAACTTTTTTTCGTTAAGCCTAACAAAATCATGTATATTCTGCCCATGTGTGCCTAATTAGAGACTTATACTTGAAAGCTCCCCATGCCAGTCATGCTTGAATCGGAGTTAATAATGGGACCACCTTCCGCTTTGCTGAACCACTCGTGAATGATGTCATCAATGTCCTCAACAGAGTATCTTAGGTCAAAGAATTGCTTTGGTAGTGATGATTCTAACACGGGAGTTCTATGCTCCGAGACCGCTGTACGAACTACAACTTCATATCTCTTTGCTCGGGGCCATCGCTGACCACAAACATTTAAAGCATAAGCCAAAGAGCGCATGTGGCTTGGCACATCGGCTGCGAGAGCTTTCGAAAACACTATCACTCATAACTTAGTACATCTCAGTGTAAGCGAATGCGCAACACTTACCAATGAAAAATCTTGCCGACACAAATAAACAGGGTATCAGGTGTGGGTTGCTGACAAGGAGATCCTCGTCATCCATTCTGCGGACTTTGGCAGCCATATTTTCACATGCGTACAGGCAGCGATTAGATGCATATGCCCACTGGCAAGTTATTTGGGTCAGCAAGGCGGGTTCTAGCGTACAACGATCCCTCTACATACCGGTTCATAGTTTCTCTCGATTTCCTCCGGCAATGGGACAAGTCGTTGAAAAATAACAATTATGGCCCTTTTACTATGTGTTAGTTCTTGAGTCGGTGGGAAATGTTTGCTGTACGTACATATTAAGCAAACAGTTTGTAAGAACGATGTTGGGATCCATTTCGGATCTTTCTACCTGTGGAAGCTCTGCGTTGATGAGTCGGAACACGGAGGCTACAAATTCTTCTCGCCAGCCCGTAAGTCGGTCGTCAATCTTTTGTGCTTCGCTTTGCCAGTTCAACATGGCCTCAGTGTTTTTCAAATCAACATCGCGCCTTAAGAACTCGTGAAGTGTCGACAGCTCGGTCGCAACGAGGATGATACAAAGAGAGAATGCTGAAGAGTATCTGAATTGACCCAGAGACCAAACATTGATGATGTGCTCTGGAAATGCCCACAAGGCATCGCTGCATGGCAGTACACAATGCGCAATTGGCATCGAGGTGGCCGTGTTCCACGTTGTGCCTAGAGTTGACATGCTGTCGAGCATCTCTGTCATCCAGTATGCCCGGACATGCTCCTCACGGGAGATAACAGTCTTGTCCACCGGAGATGTCCGTGATAGAATTGTACGATGATAATTAGAGTGGTCGGATCCCCCGGTCACAAGGTCACGTAGGCCCAGCTGTGCGCTCATCCTGTGAATGGTTAACCCATTGGACTGCCATGATGGATTTCAAGGTGGCAAATCTGCAGCTGAAAAATTGTGTTTCACTCACCTCTTACACAGAACCATTTTGTTCCAGAATTCCGTCATCTCGCCAGCGCCATAGTCAATGATTGAAATGATCAAGAGTGCCTGGATCGAGGCAAGGGAACGTTCACGCAGTGCCTCGAGAAGCACATCTTCCCGGAGACGATCAATAGATTCCTGCCTTTCTGTTGCAGTACACGGTTGCGATTCACAATGCACCATTGTTGTTGCTGCAATGGCCTTTATAACCAGCCGACGATGACAAGACGCAAAGTTGGGAGAAGACTGGAATGTTTCAACAAGGGATGGTTGATGTAAGATGGGGAACCACGGGTGATATCTCTTGAACCATATCGTAATCAGCTCGGAGACGTCGCTTAGGGAGCTGAGGTTAAGGTCGTACGTGCTGACAGCGCTCAGTGACGATGGCATAGCACTAGCACTGGATGGTGTATCAGCCGGAAAAATATTCACGCCGACGTTATGAGGTCTCTGATTGACGTCCATATGCACTGCTACCGGTGTATCAAACGGAGGGTTCGGAATTGAAGATCCAGGTTGAATCATGTTCAAAGGCGACTCATTAGTGATGGGCCCCGGGCTGTCAATAGTAGGTATGCTTTGATGACTCGCAGTGCGGTCACCTGCCTCGATCCGGTTGACGCGTTCTTCAAGCATCGCTTTGGTTATTAGCAATTATTCCAAAAAAAAAGACGGTGTCTATTCAACGAACCTAATCGCGCTTCTAATTGAGACACATAACCAGCCCGAAGACCGGGGGACTGTTGTGTTGTGGCATAGTGGCAGTCAAAATTATTCTTTACACAGAAATGGCACTTTGGGCGTCCCCGATCGCATGCTGTTTTTCTCTGTCGACATGTGGAGCCTGAGATGATGATTGATGTGTTAGAGAAAGCGTCAACGCGAGATTGGCTGGAGGCAAGTCACACATGCAGCCCTATGGGATTTTGTCCGGCTGTTCGGTTCAGTCATACTGAATGGCTAAGAGGCGTTTGTCAGGATAAGATCGGCGAGACACGGCCCGAGCCAGCACGAAGATGTTGTAGAAAACGGTGTAGTAGCACGTGACGACGGCTGCTACGAACTAACAAGGGGTAGGGGGAGGGGTAGGGGCTTAGTCGACCCTGCTACTCAATGTCGGTCGTATTTCCCCACCGGCTACGGAGTACACATGATTGACGTCACAATGTAGAATCTAGTCTACTTGAGCTAAACTTGTGCCAAATTGGGCAAATATACGTACTGTATGCTTTGAACTTCCGGACGATTGACCTAGGCTATTTTGGGTTTGTTTGAGCTGATGCTGTTTCGGTGTTTTGTTTCAAGTAGATTTGACTTCTCATCGTGATACATAACTGGTCAAGTCCAGTTTTCATGAGGTTTACCGCATTGTAACATCTTTAATGCTTTCACATTATCCTCTTCGTTTACAATTAGAATTTAGTCGCCATGTGGTACCGCCCAGCAAAGAATATTGTAATCTCCCATAGATACATGACTTGTCATAGACTACATTGTGGTCCATGTGATCTAAATTAGCTTTCTAGAAAGCTCGACGAATAGCTGATGGCAAGTTTGTCACAGCCTTCCATGCCCCAATCACAGCCACGGCTCGCTTCGAGATATCTTCTGGGGTGAAACCAAATTTCTAAGAGTGGGTTCATTAGTGTCTGAGTAAGAAAGGTATATGAAGAAAAATGTCAACTATCAAACGTACCTCAAAAATCTCATTTGCAGGCCCGGATGCGCCGAAGCGATCAAGACCGAACTGCTCATGGGTGTACCGACCCCAGCTTGCGGTGCTCAGAACCTCAACGGAGAGGGATGGGACACCATCGGGTAATACAGATAGCCTATACTCCAAATCCTGAGAATCGAATACCTCGAGGCAAGGCATGGAAACAATTCGGGCATTGAGACCATGGCTGTGTTGCAATTGCTTCGCAGCTTCCACGCAGAGCGACACCTCCGAACCAGTGGAGACGAGGGTAATATCGGCTCCGTCAACTTCCTGCAGCGTATAGCCACCTCTAGTTGCCTTTTCAAACGTAGATCCCTCAAGTTGTGGAAGCTTTTGGCGCGAGAATGCCATGATGCTTGGTGTGTGTCTGCTAGTGAGGGCAACATAGTAAGCAGCACTGGTCTCGTTTCCGTCTGCTGGTCGCCAGACCATCGTATTGGGCATCGAACGGAAGTGACTCAGTGTTTCAATCGGCTGGTGAGTTGGACCATCTTCTCCAAGGCCGATGGAATCATGAGTTGCCACCCAGATAACCCGGCTTTGCGACAAAGCAGACAGACGAATTGAGCCAGCTGCATACGAAACGAAGTTGAGGAAGGTTCCGGCATAAGGTATCACCGTTCCATAGGCTGCCAATCCGTTCATGATTGCTCCCATGCCGTGCTCACGAACTCCGTAGCGGACGTACCGACCCGAGTAGTCACCAAGACCTGTGCTGTCGGCTTGGAAGTCGACTGCGCTTTTCCATCTCGTCAAATTGGAGGGGCTCAGATCAGCTGAACCACCGACAAGATCAGGAATTACAGACTCAAGCTTCTCCAGCACAGCCTCTGACAGTTTCCTGGTTGCCTCGGGTGGATCGGAAGAAGTATAAACGGGCAGATTCTTCTCCCAGTTACTGGGAAGCTCCCCAGCTATTCGTCGCACAATCTCAGCATGCTGCGCAGGGTATTTGTTGCCATAATCAGCGAATAAGATGCTCCATTCGTCCTCAAGTGCCGCACCTCGAGAAGATCGTTTTGCGCAAAGATCATAAATCTCCTGCGGAACCTGAAATGCTTGGTTTGGATCAAAACCAAATTTCTCCTTTAACTGCTTAATGTCAGCCGCTTGAAGAGGAGATCCATGAACGCCATGGGTTCCTTGCTTCACAGAGCCATAGCCAATAGTAGTGCGTAGCTTGATCAGAGAAGGCTTGTTCTTGACTCTTTGAGCCTCTTCAAAGGCAACAGAAATCGCACCCAGGTCAGAGTCGCCATCTTCAACAATGATGACTTGCCAACCATAGGCCTCGTAGCGCTTGACAACATCCTCAGTAAAGGCACAGTTGATATCCCCATCAATCGAGATATGATTGTCATCGTAGACGCAGATAAGATTTCCCAATTGAAGATGGCCAGCTAGAGAAGAGGCCTCGCTCGCGACGCCTTCCATCAAGCAACCGTCACCAACAAAACAGTACGTATAGTTGTTTATCAGTTCGAACTGAGGTTTGTTGAACAGGGCTGCTGTATGAGCTTGTGCCATGGCCATCCCGACCGCATTGGCAATGCCTTGGCCTAGGGGGCCGGTGGTGACCTCAACCCCAGGCGTGTCATGAGCCTCGGGATGACCAGGGAGGATACTGCCGAGTTTCTTCCCTGGTCAGCAAGCAACTTTATTCCATAGTTCTCGTTATGGAAATCTACTTACTCGAAACGACTTGATATCATCCATGCTGATTGCGTACCCATATAGGTGCAAGAGAGCGTATTGGAGCATGCAACCATGACCGTTGCTAGAGAAATTCAGCAATTTCACCCTGTAGAAGAGAGGTGTCAAGACTCACGAGAGAACAAAACGATCGCGATTGAGCCAGTCGGGATTCTTTGGATTAAAGTTCAAGAACCGATTGAAAAGAACGTGGGCGACCGGAGCCATGCCCCTACACAGAATGTTAACCAGTACCGAGCCTATATTTTTCATGCAGAATCTCGACTTACATTGGGGCACCCGGATGACCTGAACTGCAAGCATAGGTCGCATCCACCTGGGGAAAAAATAGTTAGGTATGACGAAGAAAATGTAGATTGCTGCTGGTAGAAAAGAATCGTACAGCAAGGAGGCGAATGGTATTTATCGCCAATTGGTCGATGGTGTTGAAGGCCATGGCTGCGGTTGATGAGCAGAGATGTATCTTCTCCTGCTCTATCTGTTTTACAGCTTGTGCACATTTCGATTGAAATGACTATGGAATGAGATGTGCTGAACAGGAAGCATTTATAATCCATGGTATCAAATGATTTGGCCAGACACTGAGCAGGAACCAAGAGGCTCAACAAGCTGACTCTAGTGTGTACCTAACGAAGACGACTTGCGATATGCCTCCGCAACTGCGCCAACGGACCCAACATTACATGATTCCCCGAACAGGTCAATTGCGTAGAGGCTGATCTCCGATGTTCTGACTCGAGTCCCAAGCTTGACTTTAACAGCACCTTCGTGGGTCTGCAAGTTGATTGGGTAGCTGCGGACCGAGTCACCCCCAAACGGCATAGCCTATCATCCACTTGCATGATTCGACAAGGGGCATGTGTGGGACCAAATGGCATCCGACGGCTCACTAACAGTCGCATCGGGCCATGTCAAAGCCGATCACGTGCACAGACGGTCAAATATGGCTGGATTTACCCTAGATACGCCAACGCGGGATGTCGTGGGCATCCCCCATCCACGATATCTTCTCAGGGCAAATGGAACATTCAGCATCCTGTTCGGAAATGAAAATTTATTTTAGTGCTAAAATTTTTCTAACTAAAACCCACTATGCGTTTCATTTTGACGGCCCAATTTTGTGCATGAAGACACAAGCTCTCTCGTCTACTGAACCTGTCTGTATTCTCTCTAATTACATCAAAATTTCCACACCTTCCAGTAGTCTATATTTCGAGTTGCACACACTTTCAACTACATCTCACCCGCTCATTTACCGGCAATAGGTTGTCTAGGATATCATCGGCGTTTAGAAAATCAGTAGTCCTAATCCTTTCTCTCGCTGCATGCTCGTCGGGGCAAATACCAGACGCCACATGTCTCTTGACCAGCCTCTCTCTTGCTACCTCTCGATCCACATCGACGAGCCACAGTTCAGTTATCAGCTGTGCTGCAGACCGCCACGGCTCTCGATCTAAACAGACGTAATTTCCTTCAATCACGACAACCCTGGTTGTGGGTTGGATAGCGATGCCCTCTTGCACCGGATCCTTAATCGCATGGTCAAAGGTGGGTGCGTAGATTGTTGGCCCATTGTCTGCGACTGGTTGGTGCAGGCTCTCAACTAACTTATAGAAGCCGTCTGCATCAAATGTGAATGCTGCACCTCGTCTGTGGATGGCGGTTGCTGAGTCACTCATGGCAGCCAGTTGTTCTCTGGTGTAATGGTAACCATCCATAGAGATGTCTGAAGCGAGGGCTTCGACATTTGATCCTTTTCTCTCCTGGTGGAGGGCGTTTATGGCCTTGGCTACGTTGCTGGCTAGCGTGGTTTTGCCTAACCAGCCAGTCAGGATCTGCTGAAATCGGACATGTCGAGGGAAGCATACCTGATCCAGGAATACCTGCTATTCCTATGAGGACCCTCTTGTTCGGGTCATTTTTCTGATATAAATCTGTAGTAAATTTTTGTAAGTCTGATCCTATTAACTGTAATACTTTTGTTGACAGGGCCCACCTACCCCAAGCCTTCTGGGCCAATCGAGCTACCTCTGTCTCTGTGTCCATGGTATTTTGCGTTACGAAGGCGGCCTCCGAGTTTACGTGATTTTCTCGGAAACAAGCAGCCGGACATCTAAAAACCAGACGCTCGCGAACTGAACATATTTAAACCAATTGGCGTTTATTGTGGGCTATCCTTTACCGAAAATGAGGTCAAGGATTCGGTCCGAGTCCGCGCAACACCATGTTAGTGTCGGGGTCGACACGGGCCGCGATATGCAACCTGATTGGCTTCTCAGCTAGCGAGTGGATCGAAATGGAGAACCGTGAACCATCGGAATACCACCTCCCCATCTTTTCTCTATTTATCCTTGATCCACTTGGAGCCTCGGGGCTGGGGAAACAAGCTATCGGATGATGCCCGTGGGGAAAAGAATTCGTGGGGTGCACGTGAGGCGAGAAAACAAGTCGATCGACCTGGCAGGGTTTGGAACTTGCATACAACTATATAAGCGCACCCGGACAGACATTGAAGTTTTGGACAAGGACAACATTGAGGCTCGCTTCAACGAGCTTGTAACAACTTTACAATACATGCCTTGCAGATTGATTTGCGGATTTTGCAATCTCACCTTTACTTGGTTAACTCCCCCACTCTCTACCTGAAACAACGTCAATCAACAATGCAGCCCTACTTCGGTCTGACTGGAGGATGGCTGACCGCCTGGATCACTGTGTGCTGTGGCACAGCCATGACCCTTTTTGGCTATGACCAAGGAGTCTTCAGTACGTCTTGCCCTTCCTTTGGTGTTGATAGCTGGTCCACTGGCGAAAAAGAAGGCCATTGTCAACGCAATATTGAGCACATACTAATGGATACAGGCGGAATTCTGATATCCGATGATTTCCTCGAGACCATGGGAAACCCTGATTCAGATATGCAAGGAACCATTACCTCCATTTACGATGTAGGCTGCTTCTTTGGCGCCGTGTCAGGCTCCTATCTAGGCTCAAAGCTTGGATGCAGGAAGTGCACCATGCTTGGCACCGTTGTTATGATGATCGGAGCTATCCTGCAAATCAGCGCGTATGGGGCTGCCCAGATGATTGTCGGCCGTATTGTGGCCGGGCTCGGCAACGGTCTTAACACAGCTATTGTTCCAGTCTGGCAGAGTGAGACCAGCAAGCCCAGCTGGAGAGGTAAATTGATCGTGCTTGGATTGGTTTTGAACGTTGCAGGGTTCTGTGCATCGAACTGGGTTGACTACGGATTTGCTTTCCTGACGGGTGGCATCTCATGGAGATTTCCACTGGCACTACAGCTGCTTTTTGGCATCATTATCATGGCGACTGCCCCTTGGTTGCCCGAGTCTCCTAGGTAAGTCTTTTGAAAAGAGTGTCGCGATTTCGCAATTTTCTAGGTGATAGGAAACAGAATGATGAGACTTGGCGCTAATAATCACTAGATGGCTCCTCTCCAAAGACAGAGAGGAAGAAGGCGTTCAGATCCTCGCATTGTTGGAGGGCGATGGAGCGACTCCCGAAACACCCTCCGTCATCGCCGAAAAGAACGATATTCTCAAGCTTTTCCGAGCCGAGAAGGAACTTGGATTGAGCTGGTGGGATCTCTTGCGCAATCGCAACGGAGGCAACGCCCGAAACTCAGGAGCGTTGAGAAGATTTATTCTTGGCCTGGGAACGCAAATTATTGTTCAATTGTCAGGCGTCAACGCTACCTCTTATTACCTACCTATCGTGCTCAAGAATTCGCTTCACTTTAGCGCAACAAAGGCCAGGTTTCTGACGGCGTTGAATGGCATATCCTACACATTCTTCTCATTTGCTGGAATGCTCATGATTGATCGATGGGGACGAAGGGGAGCCATGCTTTTTGGTACGTCTGGAAAAAACCACGCCATTCCACGTTTGGCAAACCATTTTTACCTGCAAGTTACGCACAACTGACAAACTCAAATAGGAACATGCGGCTCAGCAGTCTGCTATTTGATCATCGCTGTCTTTATTTACAAAGTGCAGATGGCCACAAGCGACTACGACATGGACCGTTTCGGCATCGGAGCCGTCTCCATGATCTTCATCTACTACTGCTTCTTCGGCATGGGTTGGCAGGGCACCGCGTGGTTGTACAACACTGAGATCAACTCGCTCCACATGCGTTTCAAAGGCGCGGCCGCCTCAGTCGCCGCACAATGGGCTGTAAACTACATGGTCGTCCAAATCACGCCCACAGGCATCCATAATCTCAAATGGCGCTTCTATTTGATCTGGGTCTTCTTCAACTGGTGCAGCATCCCCATCTTGTATGCGTTTTACCCCGAGACGGCGAACAGAAAACTTGAGGATATTGATCAGCTATTCCAAGATGGAGTGAGAACACTGGTTTTCATGGACAAGGATGCATGCAGCGTCAAGAGACCGAGCAAGTACATTGAGAGAGATGCCGAAGAGATGGACGCAGCAATGTCAAAGGGTGGCCTGGATAAAAATATTACCCACATTGTTCATAAGGAGGTCATTTAAAAACATTACAATTTTACACTTTTGAGAATGCATGATTCAAAATTAGATTCAAGACTCAGAAAAGGCTATTACGCTTGATTTGTTCAGATCCAGAGTTGATTGTTTTTATTAATAGCCTTATGACTTAAAGCAACTCCCACGATCTTAAAGCCAACCAAGCCAATGCACAAATGTAAAGTTTGGCAAAAATCAAGTGAAATATATTGTATCGTATCTATCTAACTAATTCTAATACGAAATGTAACCACATCCCAGTCTATCAGCTCCGGTACATCTATTTCAGCGTCATCGACAATCACGGCATTACGGCCTCTAACACCATCTATTGCAGGAAGTGCCACATGTATAAATGATGCCGGCTGAGCTGTAACAAAGACTTTCAAAACATATTCGCAACCCTTCTTTCCTTGTGTTGAAAGAAAGTCCAATCTCTTCTCCCAAGTACCGGATTCATCTTTTTCCTTTGCGGGTACAGGTTCATGAGTGGCTCCCAAGATGTTCTCGTTTTCCCAGTCTGGTCCCATAAGATAAAGAGACAAATGAAGCTTTTTATCCATTGACAAATTATCGAATTGTATATGAAGTTTTTCTTCCGTCGTCGTTGTGAGTTTGCATTGTTCATGGTAGCAGGTGGCATGGATGCTCTTTGGATTGTGACACCCAGCATCAAACGCAACTTGACGACCGTTTTGATCAGTCCTAAAAATTCGGATATTGAAAAGACTCCTCAATCTCAAATCTTTAGAGTGCACTAGATCTCTCACAAGCTTGAAAGATGTAAGATGGTATATTTTGTGTCTCAATTGAGATTCGACAAGATTACGAATAATTCGAGTGTTTTGATCCGAAATTTCATATGTACCCTTTTTTTGCTGTTGGGTCACGGTAAAGGCTGGCTGAGCGCGAGATGTTGGAAGATGTTCCGTGAGTGATTCTCCCTGAAGGATCATCATTTTCACGTCCTTTGGAACGTTGGAGAACATTATGGGAAATCTCCGAAGAGCACGGCGTGTTATCGCAGTTGCAAGCCAACCAGTCTCAATAGCATCGCGACCTTCCTCGGTTACTTTCAACTCTGACGTAGTCCCGTGCACACTGACCACCTCAGCCAGTATTCTGTCTCTCGGTGTAGAGGGTTGCTGCCCCATTTGGGATATGACGAAGGTATCCCCCACCTCAATTCCGTGCGCCTCGCCTGCATTAAGAAGAAGGATTGGCTTGACACTGTTGGAAACCTTAAGAACGGGAATTTTGCCTCGATGGTCACCACAATTGCGCCCAAAAAACAATTGGCTTCCGTTCCCAATTAGAACAGGGTTTTGGGTACTGTGGTCATTCAACAAGTACCGGTGACGTCGGATCTTCGTCGAGACGGTGTTGAACAGGTCGCCCATAATTCCACCTACCTCACGGAGTTCATTGAATGTATCATTGAGGTAATATGACAGTATGCCATGATTCTGGATGCCTGTTGTTGTACTAACACTAGTCTCCCTGGAACTTTCCGTACGGTCGCTAGAGGCGAGGAGCGCGTATTCCTTCGGGTTCACGATAGACTCGCAACCCCGGAGCGCGCTCCCAGAGTAGCAGCAGTCAATCGTAACGGTTACGCTAAGACCATTATCGATCATCTGTCTCATTTTGTCGGCAAGATCTGTGGTGGTATAGTTGAAATGGCTTTGTCCATGAATGAAAACCATGGCTAAAACTCGATCTTTCATGGACGGCCCTGGTATAAGTGCACCATGTCCAGAGAAATGGATATAAACATGATCACCCCGTTTTCCATCTTCGATAATTCGATCAAAACCGAGATCAATGTCTGTAAATGTGGGCAATTTACCTCCTGGCGAAACTGGGGAGGTGAAGCGGTCAATGTGAGCCTGGTTCGAGGGGATACGGGCTGCTAGTTTCTCGTAAATTTTACTAACGTCATGAACACACCCATAGAGTCTGGGCATCTGCCCGGGGTAGTCATTGATTCCGATCAGAAGAGCGTGGTACTTGATTTTGGATGCCATAATTGCAATGTAAGCCCAATGATTTGAGTGAAAGCGTGGATAGAAATACTGTAGAAAATGATAATAGTGAAAAAAACTTAAGAACAATACCAAAAGACAGTGACTTTAAATATTTTAAGGAGGATGAGGCATATGCATTCCAGCACTACACAGGCACCCCAAAAATAAAAAATAGAGATTGCTTAGCACATAGCTAAGCGCTGTTTGGGTGAGGTCCGTTGGTACAAGGCCCGTAGCTAAGCGGTTGAGAGTCAGGTACATCACTGATATCAATAGCATATTGTATAATTGGCCAACTGCTAGTAATCGTATCACATAACAAGGGCTATATCATGCGCAGCTTGGGCGTCAAAGCTATCGCATGCCTAATTAGCCAAGTACCAACAATCACATCACATCATGATTTCTCACCTCCCAGTCATAGGAGATAGTTGCCAATGAAAATAAGACCTGTTAGTCCGGTGTAGTAAAAGCAATTTGGCGCAGCTCGTGGTCGTGTGCGTTAGTCCGTTTCGTTGGGAAATGCCAGGTGTAGCCTTGGGTGATAGTGATTGTTAGTGTAGCTGGCTGCGGCTTTGGAGTGTGATGACTGTTAGTATGGTCCACTCGAAACAGTAGGTTGCAGCCTAGAAATGTGATGACTGTTGGTCCGGGGTGCTAAAAATTATCTGTAAGTGGTTGGTGGGCAAGGAGCTGTCGTTTTTAATAGTAACAAGTCTTGGCCCAACATATTAAAAACAGTTAGCTGTAGCCTACAAATGTGAGGACTGTTAGTCCGGGTAGACGAAACAGGTTTCTGTGGTCGGCGGCGACTAAATACAGTCTTTCCTGGTCACAATTGTTGGTCCAGAAGTACTTTGTGCTTGCACTTGACGAACCCAGTCACTGCGTGTGCTAATAATCGTGGCACGGCGCTTACGTATTGAAGGAGCACCAACATGTTATTGCCTCGTGACAAACGGCGCTGTGGGCCCTTGAGATTAACAAGTGTGTGTTGGATGGTGTTCTGCACGTCCGTCCAGATCGCTGGCGGCTATGCTGGAAAAGTGGGGCTTCGCAGACAATGTTAAATACCGTTGTTCCCCTCACGTTGACCTGATTTTACCCCGTAAGCACTCTACAGTACAATAGCGCCACACACCAAGCTCTACGATTCAACAAAAGCACAAAATGCCCGTTTTTAACACAAAGAATAAGTAAGTTGATCAGCCCACCCGAGTTCGCCATTAACAGGAGAACTCTAGCTCGCCCCCAACGGACACCCCCGCCTCTAAGGCTTCTGGGCCTGCTTCTGGAACCAAGTAAGTTCATCAGAATAATCGCATATAGGCTTAATATTAACACGAGAATTCTAGTCACCCAGAGACAGAAGACCCATTTGCACCGTAAGTTCATCAGAATCAGTCTGTGTGGGTTCATTATGAGTTAATATAAGGACTCCAGTGAGCCAGTGCTGCATCATGCTACCACAAAGGTAAACGAGGCCACTGAGAAATGGCACGCCATACCAAAGGTATTTTCTTGCAAGTGATGAGGATGCAAAATCAGTTGATTAAAATAATACAGGACTTTGGCCCATTTGGCGGTGGACAGAAAGTTTTTAGACTCAACGATCGGGGGGAAAAAGTAGGAGGGAAGTGTGAAATAACATTGATTAAAGAAGCGATCAACCCAGGTGACAAGGTCAGATATATACTGACTGACTGTAATACTCGGAAGCGTATCAAGGAGGGGAAGGTGCTTAAGGAATTCTTGGTATCACAGTTGGAGAAAGCAGAGTAGTAGGTTGACGTGTCTTGGGTAGCATAATTTGGTTTGTTGCCCGGACTTTTCCTATTTAGAGATATTCAGAAGTATGGTTCCACTTACGACACACCGAAATATTCGTGAACTCGTGCCATGAGCAGTTTCCAGACGCAATATAAACTTCAGCCCTAGAACTCAAAGATGATTATTACAAGATGCTTATTAAAATCTCCCGTTAATCCCTTTTTTTAATAGTCTTCTTATTTAACCAAGTCTCCACGGCTTTAAAACTAGCCCCGTGAACATGCAAACGTCTAATACCTTTGGAAAGAGATTAAGGGACAATGTATTGTATAAGCCTCTTCAATGCGCAGAACAATGTAGAAGGCCCCGTGAAATACTGTACCTTATAACTGGCGCGATCGCATCTTGTGCCCATTCTCTATATAATTAATAGTTGTTTCTTTTCTCTCATTGAAGCTTGCAATTTCCGCGCTGCGTCATGAAGTTCCTTATTTGCTGCAGGTGCTTCGAGTTCTTGGCGTAGCTCGTTCTCGGCGCCGTACGCAATCTAAACAAGAGAAAGTTCTTGTAAGGTACTGCAGGTCATATAGCATCATTCAATTTTGGTGATTGGTCCCTCAATAAGCCACTAACCGGGTCATCCAACGAGCATTTTCAAGTGTAAAGTCGATGGTTGATACAACACATGGATGCTCCACCCATACTCACTTGAAAGAATCATAAATATACCTGATTTCACAAGATTTGCGGCGTTCGACTTGGTAAGATTACCAACACAATTAAGGAAGATGATAAGGTGGTAAACACTAGCCAGGCTCAAGCTTTCAACATTTATTCCACCAGCAATCACGTCCACATATATCTCTTCAACGAATTATCAAGCGAATTAATAACATCATTATGGGAAAATACGATAAAAAGGACACACTGCCACAAACAATTGAGAGTTGTGACTCCACCACTGATCTATTTCTTAAGTATGAAATAGGAAGACAATATAACCTCACTAAATTCTATATCTAATCAGCAGCCTATCCTTTGACATTGATTAAGGTATAGTTTTTTTTTCTAATTGCCATTGAACTAATAAAATCTAATTTTAGTTGCCGGAGTGTTGGGAGTCTAATGATAACGGTCGCACCTTGGCCACCATAGACTCAAACAACCGAACGTGGGTGGGTACTACTTGATCTTGGGAATGCTTGTACGTGAGAATTAATACGTTCGCATCGGTACTGCAGTCAATATTCTGCGGCTTACCCCGAGGAAAAGTTTAATAACGAATGCGAGCTCTGGCTTGTGCTTTGCGAGGGCGGGTAGTGCAGGTATGTGGGGCGGTTCCTCAGAACATGTGGGGACACGATCGCCTCGCACCGATTGTATGTCTGATTGAGCAACCATGACCCTCAGTGATACCCGGCCCGTTGGTAAAAACGGCATATCAAGTCAATCAACCATGCTCATGGCCATGTGTCTTTCCGGATATCGGCAGGACTAGTCGAGGGGTGCTATTAAAAACCTCGCTTTTTTCGTATTATGTGTGCCCACTTCCAGTTCACTATAAAGCCTCCTCTCTGTCCCCTACTCTCTATTTCTAAAGCGATTTTATTACTTACTCAACATTCAGTATTCGCAAAAAATTTTTACTACTACGTTTGATAAAAAAAATATCATGATGCAGACGTGCAATACCAAGTACTCAGACCTTTATCACTATGCACCTTCTAAACCGGCAGCTATCATATTTTTTGTTTTGTTTGCTATCTCGTCAATGATGCATATTTGGCAAATGATCAAGACCAAGACTTGGTACCTGACTGCTCTAATTGTTGGATGTATTTGTAAGTTCAAACAAAATCCTTGATTTACAAAAAGTTCGAAATTCCCTAATGAAGTAATTGTTGGGAATTAGTACAAGCAATAGGTTACATTGGCAGAACAGGAAATGCATTTCAAACACCCTCTTGTTGGACTTTACCACCATACATTGTACAGGCGCTCTTGATCTTGGTTGCACCTGCTCTCTTTGCTGCCTCGATTTACATGATTCTTGGTCGCATTATTCTTCTCACAGACGGCGAGAAGTATTCTCTCATTAAAAGACGATGGCTGACCAAGTTCTTTGTTGTTGGAGATGTTGTATCCTTCTTGATGCAAATGGGAGGTGCGTACGTGCAAGACATCAAGTCCGATATTCACTGACCGTGGTTCCTTGAAACAGGCGGAGGATTACTCGCATCAGGAAACAACACCACGATCAAGATAGGAGAAAAGCTAGTCGTTGCTGGTCTCTTTGTGCAGCTGCTCTTTTTTGGCTTTTTTATCGTGGTTGCCTACATCTTCCATCGACGTATGCGCGCTGCTCCGACCGAGAAGAGCCAAGAACCGCAGATCAGATGGCAGGTCTACCTGCTCACTTTATACATCACGAGCTTCCTCATCCTCGTACGAAGCATATTCCGAGTCATCGAATACATTCAGGGTAGAGACGGTTACCTCCTTCGCAGAGAAGTTTTTATGTACATCTTTGATGCTGTTATGATGTTCATCGTTGTTGTTTGGATGAATTATTTCCACCCCAGCGAGATTGGACTGTTGCTCAGAGGCGAAAAGATTCACAAGAACGGACTTGAGCTTTTTAGTCGTTAGCTGGTCTCGCTGGAATCTGTATTTTACTAATTAGTTCACTGGCTAGCTGATGACTGGTGGTACGGGGCGTGTTTTATTTTTCTTTAGGTCGATTTTCTAATATTTACTTGAATTTTCTTTCCAGACAGCATCGGTGTCAGTGTGACCCTCAAGCAACATGATTGATGCAATAAAACCTGGGCGCATATCTGGGCGCAGATCCGAGGGCGGGGCGTCCCAGTCCAAGCGACCTTAGTGTATGCCGGATCCCTGTTTATGGACCGTGCATCTCGTTTACTGCTCGTTAACTGCTCGCATTCGCGTTCAGAATAACGAGCTGGCCACGGTTGCCAGCATGGGCAATAAATTTTTCATTTCCTCCTGGATATCGAATAATTGGAGCGTCAATTCTGAGACCAAGTAAAATGCATTATTTCACTGCCCAATGTTCGGTATTATAAAACCATGCAAAAGAAACAAAAAAAAACGAAAAAAACTAAGTGGGCCCACTCTACCATGTTGAACACCAACAATTCTCGAAAGCTCGAAGCAACATAACTGATCTGAGGCTATTCTTGGCATCAATGTCCGGAACAGTCCCTTCGTGGGAAACCCTCATAATGAATTTGCCATCAAATAAACCAAGTCAATTAATCATTTCCATCTACAATCAAGCTAAGCGGCCAATTGGCCATATCTCCCCAAAATGAACCACCCAACTTCACATCAATATACTCTTTTAGTGAATGCGACCACCCCCCTACAAACCAGTATTTTTGCCCACACAGATGCACCACATAGCTGTAATATGCAACAATAACGAGCGCTATCGGGTTGGAATCTCTCATCAAGTGAGGGAAACGGCGAGGAAACATCCTCGGCCAGGAAAAAATGGCTCTGATCTCGTGGTAGTCAGTAGCACGTTGGTTAATGTCCAGAAAGCAGCCTATGAATGCTTGGACGGCATCCGAAAGATCTTGTTTCGTGGTGATATCCATATTTGATAAGTCGATTTCTCTCTGCAAGCCGGACAATTGTTCGCAGAAATATTCCCACTCTTCCGGTGACGCGAGTCGATCCCCAATTGGACCAAACATGGCCTTGAGAGGGCCTTGTCGCAAATTTTCTTCTGATGAGTGCAGTATAGCCCCCATGCCATAAATCAAGTGAAAGATCTCGGCAAGACTATTTACCGGGTTACAGCAGTTTTCCAAGTGATGGTCGCAGTTTGGAAAAGCCGCAAACTTATTTATCGTTAAAAACACGGATGAGATATACATCGCGTGGCAGTTTTCTGGTGTTATTTGGCCTCCCAGGGCCTCCCTCAAGCCCTTGATGGAGTGACCCTGGTGCTTTGCCGCTAGCAATTTGTAATATGGTCTCTTGTCCGGTGTTGAATGAGATAGGTGGTATGCCGAGAATGCCATCATGGCACGTAAAAGATATGGATGAGAGATGGCCTGGCGAGGAATGGTGACTTGGAAAGTGGTGATGAAGTCGTTGAAAAACGAGTTCAAGGTGCCAGAAGCAACATTAGTATAATGGAAATTCAGCTCGGAGTTGGATATCCAGCATTCAGATTCATTCGTCTCTTCATCGAGCAGGAACAGAGATGGAGTTAGAGAGCCCCTGCCCGATGACGAGTCGTGCGAGCCGTTAATATCCAAATCAGAGAGAGATGCCTGCTAGATTTTACCCTGTTAATGCTAGTGTCTTTCTTGTACAATCATGACGGTGGCACCCAACTGTAGCATCAGATGCCTGCTGGACAGGTTTCTGGAGGCTGCATGGTTCCTTGTGGCGCACACATGCGGTACAGGGAACACGCTCGTCGCACTGATGAATGGCGCTTAGAAGAAGAAGCCGACACGGGGTTATTTTGAGGAAACTGACCTTGACGCGTCTTCTTTTACATCTCAAACATCCGTTCCGAGATTTCCGATAGCCCAAGCGCTTTCCACGCGTCCGTTCCATGACATCAAGTAACAATGAGAATGGACAGTGAGAGGGTGGAGAACGCGCGAGCAAAGTAGCCCAGCGACATCTTAAGAAGGAATGGGTGGTAAGGTCTGTGCGGCACAGCCACTGCTTGCTAAATTTACATGTTGATCGACGGCAAAACAGGGGCTAATTTCACACATTGGGATAAGGTTGTAGCGTCTCCTCATCTGAAATAGCGTCAACGGCCGCATGAGAGCTTAAATGATAGACCCGCAGCACGATCCGAGCAAGATGATTTATTATACGAGTAGACAATACGCAATACATGTACATGGTGCGCTGCATTATTATACTAAAGTTATCCATTCAGGTTTGGACCCATTCTGAACTGCCTCCCCATCCATAATACCGTGAACGTATGCGTGACCGACATAAGCATGCCAACTTTTTTTCCTTGATTTTTTAACAGACCTGAGAACAACAGGCATACTGCCCCCATGCAGCACACAAATCTTGTCTCCGAGCTCTGTCTCAGCCGGACCCAGGCCCATCAAGCCTCTGTTTGTGATGAAAAATCTCTTGTTCCATGGTAATCCCATGTCTGCATTAACTACATCACGCCACCATTTGGATCGACAGACCCTGTCGCACGATTTACGGATTCTTAAATATGGTCTTTTCTCCAAGTTCTGGCCTACGCCTTCTCCAAAGTGAATGTCCTGGGCCATGCACCTATCAAACGCCCTGCCATAGCCCCCGCCTTCTTGAAAGGTCGTATGAATTGTGGTAAAAGTATCTAGAGTTTTATACTATTCATAAAGACAGTCCTGACATTGGTTGAGAGTTAATGTACCCCCTTTAGCTTTAACTCCGTTGATGGGCCGGAACAGAGCTTCGGATCCTGCCCACAAGATGCGTTGAGCTTGTCATACAAAGAGTGCGAATAAAGATATATATCCACAAATTCTGTATTTATCGTTGCTCGCCAGTCAGGGATCCGAGAAGGTAGAATAGGATCTCGACCATCTCAACCGGTTTCAGCAAAGGTCGAAGACTCCTTGTCATTGAAACCAGTGTAGCGGTTGTCCTTTGGTAAACCTGTCGTCAATCGATTGAATTGTCTGCAGAAATAGATACCTCCTGACCGGTAGAGTTGACGAGGCTGAGCAGTGCAAACACTTTGTCCCTGTCATCACTAGCGAGGCGATCGCGAAAACTTGCTAGTGCGATACAGATGTCTCGTCTATCTGCGCGTAAATCTTGGATTCCACTAATCTTCTCCATGAAGCGTAAGAAAATGTGCATGTAAACATAGTCACTACTATCAAAAGCATCCTGAAAACGAGTATGCTTTGAGTCATGAATATAGACGTTATTGTATGCTAAAGAAAATACAGACCGAGTTAATTGCATTGAGCCACATATAACCAGCACTGTCTTTGGTAGAACGGCCTCTTGTACTGTCCATATACGCTTCCACCAGGGCAGGCTCATCAGCTTTTCGAGTGAAGTCAACGACTCTGGATTCAAAGGAATCGCTTTCAATAGAGCATTATCATGATTGGCGATCAGTTGAATAGCGGCAAATGCCTTTACAATCTCAACTCTTTGGAGGGTACTAAGATTATGATCGTGGCTAGTAGAGATCATTTTCTTGTTCGCCTCTTGACCTATATCTCTTGATGCTGTAGAGCCCGACTCAACTAGCTTATGTCGGCTTTCACTGATTTTCATGTTTCTAGAGTCTGCTAAAGTTGGGAGAAGTGAATATTCCTCGTAATCACCTAGTCAGACGAGTCCTTGGTGCGCATTTGAGTAGATGTCTTTCATTAAGTTGATTTGGTGAGATTTCTCTGCATTGTTAGCTTGGTTGATGCATAAAGCATCAACCTAAATATAACGATGTTGATCGGGGCGTTGTCAGCGCCTAAGCGCGGATTCTAGATTAAGCGTGATTAGATATATACGCCCATCGAGAAGGATTGAACGACGGACTGATGAGTCTCTCTAGCAATAAGATAGTGCTTCATAGTACGGATTATCTTGAATGTTAGCAATGTACATGGCACATTGAATCGGATCATTCCATCCTCCTTTGTGAAGACACAGCACTCGGATTTGGTTCTTGCTGAGATCAAATGGTCTACTGTTGAAGACGACTTCATCGAGTCGAGGCAAGGAAGACGCCTCCAATCTCAAGGTCAAGTCGTGCAATAAAGCAGATAGACGTATCAAGATGGAAGATTCAGAACATCTTGCAACGCCATTTTGAGGAGTAGCATTTTGGAGTGATGGGGGCGCTTGGTGTGCTGCGTTCCACATATTGGGCGACTCAGGTGGCAGGCAGGGCTTTGCCCCGCCACCATGCCAGGCAAATCGCAGCGACAGATCAGACCGCCAGGCTCAAACAAGCTTACAGGCACACGAATGTATTTGAAAATGCTAACGCTAGCCTCTCCCTGCATCTTCTGAAAATGCCCAAAGCAGGCCGTAGTAGGCTTCTCAAAGTTTGATTCGCTGCTTGAACCGGTCACGTGCAAATATGACAAAGGCGTTGAATTAAATGGTTAGACATTATTGACTTTTGAGTCTTGAAGTAATCGCTAAAATAACACGTCCTATTTTTTCTCTGCAACATGACCGTTGACCTTGGGTTTCTCTGCTTCCTGTGCAGGTGTGCTATAAGCATACCTCGTCTCAAGATCCTACAACTCGAGTGATTAGTCACGACGTTCGCAGATTCATTAACAGAAAATTGATAATGACGTACCCAATACTTGTTGAAGCCTACACCGCGGCAGACCTCCTGGGCAGAGAGAATCATGGGAGGAGGGCCGACTGTCATGCTGGCCTTCAGAGCCTCCAGTGATTCTCGGATGCTCTTGAGGTGAGCGGCAACCAGTGTGAATGGGTAGGCCACGATGGCGAAACCAATCTCAGCCAACTCCGTTGCCGAGAGGTTCTGGGTCAAGCCTCCCTCAATAACTGGAAATAAAGGGTTAGTTAAACACAGAGTCATACACACAGCAGGAATTATCTTACTGTTGATGAGAATAGGCATGTTGAGTTCTTTCACACAACGGACCATGGCATCACGGTCTGGGATAGCCTCAACGAAAACAGAGTCCACACCCAGGCGCTGGAATTCCTTGGCACGGTACATGGCCTCTTCCCATCCGATGATCAGCGCGTCTGTGCGGGCCATGATGAAGACATCGAGGCCTTCGTCACGGGCATCACATGCGGCTTTGACGCGAGCGAATGCCTCCTCACGGGGCACCACAGACTTTCCCTTGGTGTGACCGCAACCTATGCAAAATATTAGTATGAGAAAGGCAGTGGCAAAAAAAAGGGCAAGCATACGTTTAGGCCAGGTCTGATCCTCAATCATGACGCCGGAGGCACCAGCACGAGCAAAGCATTCCACCGTTCTCCTCACGTTCAAAGGGCTTCCATAACCGGTGTCGCCATCCACAATGACGGGAATCGAGACTTGGCGCACGGTCTCTTGGATCTTGTCGCACATTTCCTGCATGGCAATGTAGCCCGTGTCGGGAAGTCCAAAGCTACTGGCGACGGAGTATCCAGAAAGGAAAAAGGCAGGGAACCCGGCTTCCTCCACAAGTCTCGACGACAGGCCATCGTACGTGCAGGGGAACGGGAGAATCTTGGTCTTGTCGTTGAAGGCCTCCAGCGTTAAAGATCGGAGCCGCGAAGCGCCGGCGTTGGGAAAGCGACCGCGAACATTGGGGAAAGTGACTGTCTCATCTCTGGGACCATTTTCCTGACGAGCGACTTCAATCTGCTTGCCCGACTCGTAGGTGAAGGGGAATGGCTTAATCTCAGTGGTTTGGTTCGACATGATGGGCTGTGGGGTAGGTGTGAAGGTGGTCAAGATGATGTCAATATTTTTGCTTGATGTCCATTTATATGGCTGCCGGTATTACGCCGCGTGCTACATACCACAGCTGCCTGTGCATATCCATAATAGTGGTGGTATGTCAGCGGCGTCCACATCATCTCAGTCAAAGATTGGCCGGCTTACGTTGGGTGCTTAGGACATTTGCAGCCATGTGCTTGGAGAAAGCTCCGAGGAGAAGGTCTCCCGCGCCAGCATAGCGGCCGAGGTCGGAGAAGACGGCGAGAAAGCTGCCAATTCATGCTCTAACCATTGGTTATCTCTTGAGGATTACGGCAACCTCATCGTTGGCTCACTCCACCTTAGGCACCCCTACAGCTTCCTTCAAACCCCACATATTCAGGGCGGACAAGGGCCCAGACCGCCACAGACCAATTGCTAGGTGAGGATTTGCGCTAGCAGCAGTCTTCACAAGGTACCAGTCGCCCGCAATTGGCCTGCCGCGGATAAGGGACTTTATCAGCCCTGTCGACCCTGAACGACTTTGCCGGGCTGTCCATGTTGAACATCGCTGGATGAGGAAAGTCCAAGTGCCATGAGTCTTAGCGCAATATGAAAGTAGCTGCTGTGTTACGAGGTCGGTCCACTTGGGGGCCTCATTCCCGAGACAGCACTCCGGGGGACTGGGTCGGTCTAATTAATACATATTAAAGAACAGTTTGGCGATCAACAAGAAAGAAAAAAGTTTATATATGTTTATATATGTTTGGCAGAGCCTCCCCAGCCCAGCTGCCTGTGTCCACTCAACCCATGGATTCTCTCAGCTGAATTCATCCATCAAGCAAGCAAGCAAGCACCGCCGTGGTATGGTCATGGTCATTTGGGGATTGAAATGCGTCTCCACTCCAAGGACCAAATTGCGTGTGCCTTTACGTAGCGCCATGCCACTAGCTCCACACCATGGCAGCAAGCCCGGGCGCATTGTGTTGATGTTGAAAATACGACACCAAATCTCCTCCCCAATCATCTCCTTGGAAACCGGACCCTTATCTTCTTATCCGTGTGTCGCGCTTGACCAGTATGGTGGGCATCTCCGGGGAGGCCCTAACGGGAAGTAGCTGGTGCTTTGTGGTGTCCCCCAAAGCGTTGAAATGCCTCACGCACTTTATCACACTTGCATGACTGCTTCAGAACTGACGCTAATTTCGCATCCTTCTTCTGCCCATTTCCAATTTCGCTTGTCGGCAAATGACACGATGCCTTTGCTGGGCCAAGCGCCTCCAAGCACCCACGTGCTTATCCAATCCTTCGGGCGGGATTGCACTAGACCCAAAACAATTGAGTAAAAGCGGTCGCCAATGGTACGCGGAGGCCCGCAAGAGTCCCTTTGCATGAGAATCGGCAGCTCACCGTCTTCTGCATCGGTTAATTAATGTAAATGAAGCGCCCTGATCAAATTTATTACATGTTCCAGTATTTTTTGTCAATTGAATCCGCTTACTCATATTACTAAATATGGTGGGTGGGTAGGGTCATCAAGAAAAACTGATGTTCAAATTATCGAGATTAACAACAAGCCGGCTATTGTCACGATTCTCATTTCAACTGACTCAGCGGCCCAGCTGGCCGGAACCTCCATCGCCAAGGTATTTCTTGTTTCTCGATGCACTCTAATTAATTGACGCGACCGACCCGAATAAACGATAGACGCAATACCAGGGTATCCCAACATTGAACCTGAGAAACTCAAAAGACTGCGTCTGGGCCGCGACATCTCCAACGAGTCCTCTTCTGGCAATCCCGGCAGATGAATGTACGAGCAAACTCAGTTGCAAGCTGACTACCGTGGCAAATGACAAAAGCTGGTCCATCTGTGGATACCAGATTTGCATTTGAGTTCAGTTTCATCCTTGCACCATCCACCATCTGCACGCCTCCCGCGATACATAGCTAGGAGACCCACCATAGCTGTCCCTTCATATGATTTGTGGAGTAAACTTCGCGTCCCGGGACGCCCGAATTTTGCGAATTCTTACGATAAGTCGGGGCTGCCATACCGGGCGACTTTCTCTCCCGATATGGGCAGTTTCCGCCGGGAGAGTGCACCATTCTATAGCTCCAGAACCACTAGAATTGAGATCTAGCCCAACTTGGGAATACACATGTCCTCCCATTTCCTTCCGCAAACACAACCCATGAAATTCCCCAAACTTAAGACGAATGACTATTATCTGGGCAAGAAAAGCCTGAACTGATGGATCCGACTCTATATGCGTTGATAACTTGCTGGATCACACCATAGGTTCCGCCAACAGTAAGGAAGATTACTATCAGTACAATAAATACATTGAGGACATACAAGATGTGGTTTGGTACATTTTCTGTTCTGTATGCGCCGTGGTCATACAGCCAGAATAACCCAGGAAACACAAGTGCTAATGGCGCGAAACAAAGGCATCCTACCAGAGCGAGAATATGGCTAAAGATGGGAATGCCTGAAGTAACCATGACACTAGTGGCAGTCAACCTAAACGTGCAGCATAGTCATGTGCTCCAGTGGATAGCCGAATCCTTTTACAAATGGTCCGAGTCGCGAATGATTCCGAGGTAAGAAAACAGCTTCCGATCGCGATGCAGCAGCTGCAGCAGTTCTCTTTTGAATGTGAACATTGGGCTCATGGAGAATCGGGCCCAGGAATGCTCTACGACATCTCTGCGCCTTGTTTGAACACGCCAAGGCTCCAAAAAGTTACAATTGACATGCTTAGGAAAGACGAATTTGAAGAACAGTCTGCTTGCTATGTTGGTAGGCTCACAACATCACATAATTGGAACGATTTATCCCACGTATTTCTATAGGGCATTGCTATCAGTCGTTCAGATATCCACTATTTTGCCAGCAGATCCCATGCTCCTTCCTATAATATTACAATGCAACGCATCCACTTGCTGAGTGGGGCATGGGAGGAGGTTTTGGATATTCTAACTGAGAAGCCCATCAACATAATACTGCTGCGAGAACCTCGCAGCGCCGAGTGCAACGGCATGTCGTCTGATGAGCTGTCCCATATATTTTGAGATGGAGATTCTCTTTCATGGAACCAAGCAGACCTATATATGACGCGGTTTGCACGCCTAAATTCTTTGAGGGGCCGGCGAGGCTGAACTAAAATGCTGCAACGCAAACATCTGGTTTCTGAACTCTGAACCCAAACCTTCATGGCACCCTTTGCACCAGTCTCTATGAGGGGGAGGAAGGCTTAGTTTATGGCGAAGCTATTATCGTATTTTTAATAAAGACAATCTAACTTGTGCATCCAATCTCTTACTGAGCATGGGCAATCGCATTTATCACTTTTGTTGGGTTCTTTTCTTTTTTCGTCTTTTCTTTTTGGTCATGGTATTCCATATTTTGAAGTAAGTATGAAAATAAAATACTCTTCCAATCAAATTGTTAAGTCCCCTAATCATACCAAAGATTATTGTCTCATAGCCAGGATGTTGTGGCATAACATCCAATCTGTTTCAAGCGCATTGGCCTCGGAACGAAATGTTCATCGCTATGAGTAATCGTCCTAGAGCGTTGATCTGACAGTCTATTGTGTTCTGTCAAGACTTTCCGAGCACTGAGTATCAAGGCTCGCACATCCTCATTATCAGTCTGAAGTTTCTCAATATCATCAACGCGGATTTTGTCATTCTGTACTTCAGGCCATTGCCCAGGATCAGGCCATATATCGAGATGTTCAAGCGAGTCACAAAATAACAGCAATGTTTTGAAAGCATCGCATTCACAGAGTTCCCAATTTTGTTCGGCTTGGCGTTCGTTGCGTGGCCCAAGGTAGTGGAGGCCAATTCGCGAAAAAGAAGAAATGGCTTCACGAAATTCTTGGAAGACGGTTTTGTTTTGTGGGAAAGCTGAAACCAGGTCTTGAGCATATAGGCGTAAAAAATTATCTTCCGGTGCGGTCGAAGCAGGATGTTCAGAGACAAGCACTCCTACAAATGTGATGATGGGGATGTCGTTGTCGGGACAGAAGCGCACGAAACGAGTTTCGACACCCGGGTGCCACTTTCCCCCATAAACTCGTAGTTTTTTGGAATATCTCTTGAGGAAAACGTCCTCGGATTCGTGGCAGGCAAGTCTCAGGTTGAGCAATGCGTCCCGGGATTCCGTGTCCTCCGGTTCTGGTAAGATGTCTGAAACGGCAAAATATGCCTCTTCGATACATGTTGTATTCTGAGTCCATGCAACTCCCGGCCCGGATTCGCTGCACGCACTATGTTTCCCACAAAAGCGACCATTCTCGATGTCGCAGGCGTGGCTCGTCCAGTAACCCAAGTTGTAAACTCCGAGTCGAATGGTGCGATTAGATTGGGCAATGTCTACGGCAGAATGCCAGATTAAATTGCGTATCTCGAATGGCAGAGTCGCAAAGTAAGGAAAAATAGTGCTTTGGGAAGCGTCTGAAATAATCGTCTCCATGGTCATGGTCTAGAGGTATGCTGTTACGTTGAATTTCGTATAGAACAAGGACCAAATGTTTTCGGGCCACGGTGGCAAACACGCATTTGTACCCAAAGGCTGCGGCCTGACATCACTAATCACTAGTCTCGTCAGACTGTCCAATGAGATAGACAATTTGCCGGGCATTCTACACACCGCATGAGCGACCAATTAGCATGCAGCTGGGTTGAAAAAGTAATATGGGCCGAGGTAGTATCTCAAATTACCAAAACGCTCCAGCATGAAGGTTTGCTGTAAGGGTTTTGGATGCTTCAATTCTCAAACTGTCTGCTTTGTACGAAGCTAAGAAATTCGATATTTCCTGTACAAGGTTTTCAACCTCAATGCATCCTCACTTGAAAATGAATTTTTACATCCTGCTGGAATGAAACTGGAAGGCTACATATGTATTCTATATAAAGCGCTCTGAACTTAGTCCTAGGACGGATAATTTACATCTCCCTGTACTTCATACAACTATCTTAGATGATCGGAACTCTCAAATGCACCTCTAGGTTCGGATGTGTATCGGTAGAATCAAGATAGATAGGATACCAGTTCTTACAATGATTCCTTGGCTTGAAATTTTTGCTGGATCCAACAGTAGGGTCTTTATGCTGAAAAAGGCAAAATTATACAAGTTTGGGAATACCGTATTGCCATAATGGCTGATATGAATGTGGGTGCGGTAGTAATTCTCAGCAGAAGCCTACAGGAAACTTGCAATGTGGAAAAAAAAAAGAAAAAAAGAAAAAAAGAAAAAGAATTCGGGAACAAGTATCCGAGCGTGATTTGTAGAGCATCATGAGGTTCCTATAAAAAGAACCAAGGTTGATACTGCCTCGTCTCCATATTTCACATTTTCATTCTCAGTATTTACATTTATTTGACTTTAGTGGTGCAATTGACCATGTCCGAGACAACTTTTTGTAT
This sequence comes from Calonectria montana, assembly GCA_022606435.1. Taxonomy (NCBI): domain Eukaryota; kingdom Fungi; phylum Ascomycota; class Sordariomycetes; order Hypocreales; family Nectriaceae; genus Calonectria; species Calonectria montana. The sequence goes on from JAIZZI010000004.1 coordinate 5,818,212, forward strand.
GATCCACAGAGAGTGGGGCGTGCCGCAAACTTCATACGGGACATCCGAGATCAACATTCCCGGCCAATGGAATCGAGTTCACACATGCCTGCTTCTGAAAAATGTGGTAAAATAAGTTTGGACCGCAAGGGGTACATTCTTATGAGACTAGAAATTAACCTGTCACCATGCCGTCATCGTTGGTAGTACAAGGCAGAGCCGATGTGCTACGAACAGAGCTATTCCTATTTCGGCACCAGAATGTGATGTTCGAGAAGAATTCTACGGGGTAAATGCTCCTGAAAGAAGGTTGGGGAGGGCTTCCAAACTGGCATTGAGGATATAAAAAGGAAGCAAGCTCATGTCCTCGGCTGCCTCCATTGCATCTTTATAGCAAATCTTTGATGAAAATTCAACTCTGCCCCATCCTTGATGATTCAGCTCAAGCATGATCAATCGTCGCACGTGGGTTGCAATTTTACAAGTGGCCTTGTATATTCCCATTCTCCCTTTCGCAGCCCATGTCGCTCTCCGCACTTGGAACTATCCACCTCAACTATTATGGTCAACTCTCGTTTTATTCTCCCTCTGTAAGCCGTAGCCTTGAGCCTCCACGTGGCTGTTGCTAATCTCATTTCTCAAGTACGCCTGGCAGGTGGTATTTTGACCATTCTTCAAGAAACCGATCCTAGCAACGATCGACTAGGCATCGCCATCACTGTTCTGCTTGACAACGGCCTTATCCTATTGTTAATATGTACAGTCGGGCTCGTTTATATCATGTGAGTAAAAACTTCCCACTCATACATAATCTCTTCTCAATCGCAATATCAGTTTGAAAGCTAGCGAAGAACCGAACGGTCGAGCCCATGCTTTCCTCAAGACGACACCGTTTTCATTTGTGATAGCTACCGCACTACTCGTGACCAGTGGTGTGCTGAGCAGTTTTGAAGCGCTGGCCAAGCCCGCAAACTACCTGGCGCTAGCCGGTTATTTGGTGCTAGCAACACTGGTCGCGCTGCTGACCATAGAAATGATCCACCTCTACACTCTAGGAGCGCGACTCCTCCCTCAGTGGTTTATGGTAATAACTCCTCTCTCAGCTGTATCACGCATCTAAACTAATTGGGTAGTATGTGGATCTCACAGTGTTGAGCATGCTCACACTTATCATGCGCACAGCATATGGACTACTCGATGAATTTCTAATGAAGGATGTTTCAATAAAATGGAGTCCCGTTCTAGGCTCAGAAGGCGCATACGCCTTAATGTGCCTCTTTACGGAATATGTCACGGTCCTACTTTATATCCACCTTGGTTTTCGCTATACGCATGACTATGTAGGGGAGCAAGTAAAAGGAGAGGCGAGAGAGTATGAAAAGGAGCATCACCCACAAGATGTTGCGGAGCAAAAGATTAGTATAGGAAATGAAGGTTCTGTGAGCTTCCCACTGCCTTGTTATATAGCGCCTAACTAGGTAATTGAGGCATGCATTGTGCCAAGTTGTACATGGCCAACGGACTCGATACTATGGTTACTACACGACGCGCCACTATCATGAACTGAGACCCTCGCCAGGTTTTCTCAAGCGCGCTTCATCCATCGTTTCGTGCAATCGTACGGGTGGCTCCAAGTCGTACGGATACATGATTACGAATAGCATTGTTCACGCAGCACAACGTATTATCATTGTAGTGCCAGAGGGTTTTTTTTTAATTCAGCAACAGTAGAATTCGCTGTCACACAAGGATCTGTACTAATTAGCATGCACTTCCCACTGAAAGTTTTAGTCCCCTTGTGTCTTGTTGAATGTAATGTTGGGCTTCTCGTAACAGAGAAACATAATGGAGCACTGTGGTATGGAGCTTAGAGTTACTATCTAGATGTTTCTAGACTAAGCAAGGTTAAAATTTCGTGGGATTTACGGGAAAGGTACATTTGAGAATGCGGTCTGAACCATATCTTGCTGAGTTTGTATGATAATTTCCTGCCAAAATAAATTGATAAGATCATGCATCACCACCGGACATATTTACGAGAGAACGTTTACATAATATCCACCGACAAAATCGTGTCCCACCCATAAAAAACGTCAACAAGAAGCCGAAATTGTTATTTAAATTGGCTCCAAGAAAACCAAAAAGATGCACCAAATAAGCTCCATTTGCTACTCTCCTAACCGAATGATCATTTTCGAGGTGATCCAAATTTGCCTTGACCACCAGTGGGTTTAAAGCCTTTGAAAAACCCAGCTGCAGGCGGCCGTTGGGCCGCTGGTGGACGTGGGACAGTTGGTGGTTCCTCGACAATGCTGTACGTTGTTTCGGACGATCCATTCGAGGAATCGGATGAATCTTGGATTCGTACCTTGATAAAAAGCCAACAGAATCCAATTGTGGTACCGATCATAAAAGCCATGAAAAGAATAACAATGACTGCGATAACATCATTCTTCTTCATGTTGTCCAGCACGAATGTAAGAGGGTGCTTTTATAGAGGTGAGGCTATTGAGAGACGATGCTGTTTTTGCTGTCGCTGCTTGCTATCCTATAAGGCAAAAAGAAGTGTTTTTTTTCAAGAGAGTATAAATGTATTCTAACTGCAATTAGCTAATTAGGCGCGACAAGAGTGAAATATTACCTTAGACTTAAATTCGCCGTCAACAGAATTGTTGATACAAAGCATCATCAAGACGAAAGCATAAACTAGGATTTAGGGCAGCTGTGACCAAATCTAATTCAAAGGGCGCGAAAGGTCATTCCGACCTGTAAACAAACAACCAAATTGGTCGGCTGCAGGTATCCAGGTGCATTGCAATTGGGGGTCATGATCCTGGCCAATCATGGGTTGCATTACAGGGTATCAGGCAATGGTCACAGGGGTCCGTTGGCGAGGAGACTGGCCTGCCTGCGATAACAATGCTTGATGTAATACGCTGAAGAAAACCAGAAAAATGCAAATACGATCACAGCACACAGAGTGAATAGACCAGACACAAAGGCGCCGGTGCTGCGCGCGTGTTGACTCGTATTCAAGACCACTAGAATCTGGTCGGCATTACCAACCTTCATCATTTCGTACGGTTTTTTGGCCTCTTGTTGACCTATCATCTTGTGCATTGCAACCCGTGTTCGCCAGAACTGTCCATGAAATTCTCATGTAAATAAAAATGCATCGATAGTGGTTTAAATGGATAAAATGCGATAGACTTTTTGTTTTTCTAACCCCATTATTTAATGAGACATATATGGGCCAAGCAGTTTCCCGTAAAACCGAATTCCCCCTGTCTGTGGCCAGGGAATGATTTAACCTAAAACGCTCTTGAATCACAATGCGCTAGGGGCTCATGATTGTCGAACTGCTGTCTAATTTGCAGCTGAGCACGGGAGAAGGGATGCACTCAAGCTACTCCTCAATTATAACCACAACCAGACCCTATAAGAGGAATCTTCCGAGCCGGTTAACTTAGCAATTAAAATGGGCGTTGGAGTATTGCCCAATTTTTTGACATCATTATCAAGGTTAAAGCCTTGGGAGTTTGTCCCTGTCTCTCCGCTACAAGGGGCTAACCTGTTGGATCCATTGATTTCGCAAACGCGAAACAATACTCGAAGTTCCAGCGCAAATCATTAACACGAAAATCATTTTCAATATCACGTATCAATTCGCTTTCATTTTCTTTATTGCATAGAGACTCCAGTGGGCTAAAGAAAGGGGGGTCCGCCACATGCATCCGTCGCATCTATTACCGCCCCAAATAAAATTACGACCGTGTCGATCAATGATGTCTACCACGTTAATCACGACAGTCTCTAGATGAAGAGGGGCTAGCTAATAGCCTCCCGGGCCGCCGCGACAAGTAATCCTGGCCCGTAGTGGAGTTGGCAATCCAGTCTAATGCAACGCGTGTTCATATTACTATCACCAATCATTAACAGGTTAATTAACATTAATCACTACGTTTTAATACCAACTGCCCCATCCTTCGACTCGTCCCTAGAGGCGGTCTCTGCAAGAAAATTACTGAGCGATCCAATGGCGTGAATTGCCACCCTTGCCCTTTGTGGCGTAGACTAGAACGTAGAATGCATCTCAAGATTTGATCTTAAATAGAAACAGACCAGGGTATGACATTGGGATCCAATCCTTTCCAAACAAACGGCATGCCCTGGCTAAGGCCATTTGCATCAAACTGCCTTGAGCTTACTTTGGCACTAATGGTCTGCATGTCATTCATAAACTTTGTGTTGGCTGCCCGTGTCTGAGCATTTGTGCGGTTGAGCATTGACTGATCGTTGAACATGTGCACGAGGGTGCGGTTAGTTCCCACGAGCAGCGGGCGTGCGAATAATGCACCCGAGTAATATTGCAGCAAGATCTTATCAAGTGGCGGGAGGAAAGAGGCAACGTCAGTGACACCCTTGGTTGTAGGAATATCCTTGTACAGAGCTAAGGGGTGAAAGGGTATAGTAGCAGAGATGGAGATTATGTCGTTTGTGTTGACTGCGTGGTGTGAAAGAGACACTAAATGAGCCTGCAAATGGGTCAGTTTAAAATTCAGAGAAATTCGACTACTATACCAACAATGTGCGTCATAACATCCACAAGATCATTGATGGACGTGATGGTTGGGAAATCTCTAGCTTGAGCAGGGCCTTGGGCCTCTTGTACCCAGGCTTGAAGCTCTGTGTCGGCCTTTACAGCTGCATCGTTGGCGTAGTACGACGTAATAAAGGTCGTCATGAACGTGCGGAGCGACGCGTAAATGGGCGCGCCATCCTCGAGAAATGGAAACGATGACAAATCGGGGCCAATGGTCGAATTGATAAGGCCTCGATTTTGAAGATTGCTGTAGAAGTAGTTGGAGCGGAAACGACCTTGGGTGCCGTTCTGGTACAGGCTTGTGGCGTAGTCCATGGAGGATAGACCAGTGTATGGGAAGACCTGGTCAAATACGGTTCCAGGAGCGAACAAGACGGCCTATAGTTTCACTGTTAGGAACACTTCGCGATATGGGATTGTCATATTTCCTTCAGGTGCGGGCATACCAGAGCAAGAGGTTGAATGGCAAAAACCTGGTACATTAAGCGGTTCATCACACCCAAAACGGGGTGATTCTCGCTCATGGTTCGGATTGCGGCCATGTAAGCAATTTGCAAGACTTCATGAGTGCTAGCCAGATGGGATGTTTGGGCAAAGAAGAAGTCATTGACATTATACATGATCTTGGCCAGCAACCAGTCATTTGCTGTATCAAGGGGCGTGTAAATCAAGTTGGCGCCGACATTCGTACGAATGGCCAGAGGAAGGAATTTTCCTAAAAGGCGGTCAGCACTGACAGTTCACTTGAATTTAATGGAAATAGAGCTCTACCAGACTGGGGGTGGATGTAAAAATAGGCGTCACAAGCTGCCGAATATCTTGGTGCTTGGATCAGATTCTTGTGAGCTCGATAATCGGCGTAGAACAGGCGACCAGCCTGAAACAGCTGCTGAAGGGTCAGGGTAGTGAGATTCGTTGCAATGGCATCCTCGACTTGGAACTGCAAGATATCGGAAGATGGCAGCAGTCGCCTGATCATGTACGGGCTATTTGCCAGGCGCTCCATGGAGAAGAAGAGGTCCTGAGTATAGTTGGTGAGTGCACCAGTCTCCGGGCCCTTTGGCAGCGTTCTCTTGAGCTGGTCCTTGTAGAAGAGGGTATAGTCATCGAGTGTCTTGAATCCATTGTATTGTGCTGCATTTGTTGTAGCGTCAGCAACATCGAGAGTGACCAAGGCGGTCTGAGGCACCAATTCGAGTTCGATCAATGCTTGATCTGCTGCGATCTTGGCCAGACCAAGAGCTCCAGTGGGAAAGTATGGACCGCCGCCGACCGGAAGACCATAGAGAAAGTTTGTCTGCTTCAGCAAGATGCCGGCAGACCTCAGCGTTGCGTTGGCATCTTTAAGAGAAAATGAAGGATTGAGCGTATCCGCCAGGGCCGTGGTGACATTATTGACCGTGTCCGTAACAGGCGTCACGGCGTTTGTCACTGTCTTCACGAGCGAATCGAGTAAAGGAAGGGAAGCTGCCTGCGTGGCAAAGAGGAGCACAAATGAGCGTAGAGAAAGAGAGTGTTTGGCCATTTTGAATTACATGGGGCTATAAAGCGGCCTGGAGAGCGCAGGCAGGATACAGCACACGTCCAGCTTTTGTAAAAGCATAGGTGCTTGTGCGCGGGTGGGAACCCACAAGCAACTGGACATCTGTGTGGCATAGGGCAGCGGCCCATTAGCTCTCATTTTCGGAATAACCTGACTAGGAGGCGCTCAGGTATCGTGCCAAGTCTAATCAGGGACACGTTGTGGCTTGTCAAATCTAACCAGCCTTTGGAATAGACTGGCGAACGAGTCAGTGCGCCCCAAGAGGATCGACGGTAAGGCCATGACACCCCATTCAGCCCCAAGCTCAAGTCTAAGCTGGTGGCTAGGGATTAACTACTCAGTGCATTAGCACGATATTCCCAGAACACTGGGTCAGGAACCATAAACTGACATGGCGCCGTTGTGCTTTCATACCTCAGCCATGGCATGTCCGAGCGTAGGCTAGATGCCAAAGCGGGAATTACTGATGATGCTTCGGACATATTTCGTGTCCAACTGGCCAATTAAGAGGTCTTTCCTTACGCCTATTGTGAAAACGCGCTAGAGGGATCTGCACCAGGATGCCACTGTAAGGATCGGATCCACAGACCCGGATCCCGCGCGACCCGTCTGAGGAAGGAGATGCAGAATGAATGTTCTGTATTCTGCACTCTCTCTGTCTTCACCAGCCAAGCCAAAGAAGAAAAGATGGCGTCGTAGCGGTGGGAAGAGGGTCGGGTCATGTCTAGTTGGCATGTCGGGCGGGCAGCTTCGCGAATAACGGCAGAGGCGTGAAGAGCCCTGAATTTGACAATGACATGGTACCGTACCGACATCGACAGCACCTGGGGCAATCGACAGCGAGGAGGGGAGACATGACTCTGGACAAATCAAGTGAAATTTCTGAGATCGTTAACGGCTTGTTTGAGGAACGATCTGGTGGCCCACAGCGGGTCTTAGCATAATGAGCGGCTAATGTTAGCGGCAGCCGGAGCCTGTGCTAACAGCAAGCTCTATCGACCGTCAAGATTCATTGCAATCAGACTAGCTAAAACATACGGAGTACTCACGTACTCTCCTCTGTATTTGAGCGTAATTCCAGTGGGGACACTAAGCTTACGTCCATTGCTAAGCCCTTAATTCTACATAAGGGCTTACCAGCGCGCCGTTGCACACTGCAGCCAACGGACCAGCCCTACACTCCCTCCTGCGCAGCTAGGGAGGTGGCAACACAATGGTTCTGCGGTGTGCAGCGAGTAGTTTTGATAGCCACTCGCCCACTAAGGTGCAGCCACTGTAGTCTGATCGCTGATCAGCCCACTGCCAGGTTCTGTACCAGCCGTTTGCGTGCCAACCACCACCAACAGACAAGGTCCGAGCGGCTTGCTTCTAGTTCTTCTGTCTGCGTTATAAACTCGATGTAGGATGTCTCAATTGGGAGCCAGAGTGGTCCTGTCACACTGACATGTTCACGATGCATATTCGGTTGCAGTTGGGGCTCGTCTTGAGTCTGCTCTTTGCAGGAGCTCTCTCGCAAGTTACAGATGCTCTGTTTCCCTCATGCGCGGTATGTCTATGTCACCATCTCTCCAGTAAATCTAACAACGCTAATTCTTACCCCTCAGCTGGCATGCTTTGACCCATCACCCCCTCAGAATGACACTTCATCTTCATGCAGGTACAAACAGGAGGAGGGGTTCGAGGGGACGTTTTCGCCATGCTTCTACGAATCTTGCACCGTAAAGGAGGCGCTTTCGGCTCTCAACATAACCTCCATCATCTGCGGTGTGCCAGATCGGGACATTTCCGTGGGCATACGAATTTACGTCGTTGCAGCCATGTTGATATCGTCTGCCGTTATCGGGTGTAGAGTTATTCTCAAGGTCAGGGCACTTGCAGGAGACATTGGCTGGGATGACTGGACCATTGTAATTGCTGTTGTGAGTCTGGACAGATACAAACCTCACATGCAAGTACTAACAGTTTTACTCAGCTTGTGACCACGGATGCAGCCATCGGCCAGTATATCGGTATGTACCTTACAGACACATTGCCCAACTACTTCTCCTTGCTAATCTTCTGCCTTCCAGCGGCACAATATGGACTCGGAAGAGATGCCTGGAAAGTTCCATTTGAAGACCAAGACAAAGTCTTCAAGGTAACGCATCACAATCCCAATCCACCAGCAGCGTATTAATCATCATCAGGCATTTTACGCATCCACAGCAGGATACAAGCTCAGCAACATGTTTATCCGCATGTCGATCCTGTGTTTCTATCTCCGCATCTTCAACACCACCGCGTTTCGTCGTGTAGTATACATTGCCATGGCCGCTAACGCAGCAATCGGTGTTGCGTTTGTCTTTACCGATTCTTTCCAGTGCAAACCCGTTGATTATTTCTGGAACCAGTGGGATGGTGTGCACGAGGGCACTTGCCTGAGCATCATTCACATTACTTGGGCACATTCCATCCTGAACATCATCTTGGATGTGGCTACACTCGCCATGGCCATATGGGTGGTGAAGGGATTGCACATGAGAGTGGACAAGAAATTTTCCGTCATCGGAATGTTTGTTCTCGGATCTGCGTTGGTTGCCCCTTTTATCCTTGTTTACTCATGTACAATTGACGACTAACCGCTTCTTCAAACAGAATCACGTTGGTCACATTTTTGCGGCTGCAGGCCGTGCCCCCTCTGCGCAACACCCGCAACCGAACCTGGAGCGTGGCACCGCTGGCTTATTGGTCTGGAATAGAGATCGCATCTGGCTTGATCTGTGCTTGCTTGCCCGCCCTTAAGAAGTTGCGATACTTGTTTCGCGACCCGAGACCATCTACGTACAACCTCAGCTCGGGTAGCGGCTACCCGAGTAACTCTGGCCACAGCAATGCTGCTAGTTCACGGTCGAGGAAGCCGTCTGCACGTAATAATGTAGATTCAGATCCAGATTTATTTTTAGAGAGCTATCAGCTTGATACAAAGCCAAATCCTGCAGCTCACACAAGCACGAGCGACTTAGTTGAACCTAGTCCTATCTCTTAAAGGCATTAATGAATAACATAAACCTCCAAGGTGTATTTTTCCTTGGTCCAAACGGCAAAGCTTCTGTGCCAGACTCGTCAGCTCCTACTTTTCAGATTTTCCGGATCATTGCGTTTACCGCAAGAAAACGCCTTGAACATCATACCCACAAGAGCCGCCGGCGGAACAGTAAATCGTTGGCTGCGATCGAGATTGGCCAACATCAGAGGCCTGGGCTAGGGTAATTGCACGCTACAGCAATTTCTTTTCTCTTAGATTAGCCCACCATGTGCCATGATACTCCGTAGAGGCCCGATAATTAATCATTGATGTGCGTTTGTGGGGAACTGGGCCAACATTAGTGACCCAGTTTATTTAGCGTGCTTCAGATTATGGTTGTTTTTAACTCATCCATATCCCTCGGGAGAATTATTCAGAACTTGGGTGCTGTTACGACAGCGAAACAATTGTCGTTCAGTACCCCAACCCTCAAAAACGCAAGAGGCACTACACCTAAACGCATTGACAAACTTAATCTCAGTTTCTCGGCGCCACCTTAGCCTAGATCATCCTACTGAGTTATAAGCCACATTGTCGGGAACAGGAGTAAATGGGGAACAACCCATGATTGTAGCTACCAGTTTTACTTGACTCGCGCACGGTCAGGGCCGTTTATTGGTCCTCTCTTAGTTTGTGGGGTGGGATTTCGGCCCCATAACTAGCTACCCTACAGCAAGTAAACTGGATTTATTCACATAGCTTTCGTCTTCATCACGACCATTTGAAGACTCCAAGGGATATAAATGGCTTTGGGAGTTACACTAAATAGAAATCTCCCATCTAAAACCAGACTGGAGACATCAATAAGCCCTCATGATTGAGTGGTCGCTAAAAGTTATTGTCAGCCATCCAAACCCTGCGAAGTCTTGGCTAAAATTTGCTACTTACATATAATACCGTCCTAGCTAATGTCAAATCTAGCCTCCATATAGGGACATGATATTCATTTTTTCCACTCTTGTCGAAATAGAAGATTTTTTAATGGCAAGCCTCAATGCCGACCATGTCGTTGCCAATTGAAACCTGTAGCAGTGACGCACTTTGAACCTGTTGTTCTCCATCTAAGTTTGGGCTGACTAATCAACACTGGCCTGTGAGGTCCACTCATAAAGGGGAAGTAACTTGGTATTAATGCAATTACTAAGCATGGTTTGTTAGTACTTGACGAAAATAGCCCCCTTCTTCAATACACAAGCGGGAAAGTGTCAAGATTATCAAATTCCCCCCAAAATGGCATACAGGACCAATGTAGATCTATTACCAATAAGATTTAGGCGCAATAAGCTCCGCTGTTATCTTAGTCACAAGCAAGTCTCTGAGAGTTATCTCCTAGACCCTCGACAGCGTCGCCGTAGGCGCTCTCATTATCAATGGCTACCGACTTGCCCTCTGACTCGGGCGGGCGAAGGTATCGCTCAAAGAGGCAGAGACCCTGTGACCTGTGTCGATCGTGGAAAATATAGTGTAAAGTGCAAAGAAAGTGTATGACTGTGAATCATGCAGAAAATGGAAGCGACAATGCACATTTGTCCTGGAATCTTTGAAGCGAAAGTATAGGGTTGTTGACATGGGAAACCAGTTCAAAAATATAAGCACTGTGGCCGGTGAAATAATATAAGACACCGTGTCCACAACATTTCTACTGACACAAACTAACCATTGCAATCCGATTCTGGGCGAATCGTCCCTTGGCTCATTGCCAATGTGTCGGATCCATCCTTCAAACCACATGCTCCACCAGATGCATTCGAATGGCATTTCATCGACTTCCCTTTATGTAGGTTCCTACGAGTCAACAAGGCTTCTAAGTTTATAATAACATCATCTTAGGCGGGGTTTTAACCAGAGATGAACAGATGCCTTCCAGTAGCAGACCGGATCAAGAGGTTGGGTTCTTGGCTACCAACTTGCTGGAATTGCAGCGATTAGGCTAGATGCTATCAGCTGGAAAGGACTGTCTGCCGTCTTTCATGGCGTGGGACCTGACAACCCAGCAATCACACTTGTGGAGGGTCCAGATTTTCAGTCTGTGATTGAAAGATGAATTGGTAAGATTTATAACTTGTGAAAATGTTTGTCTTTGTCGTACTTGGAGGTTGAGGTTAGTACTGCGAGATTTTATGACGACTGTGCAAGAACACAGAGATTTGGCTATAACTCTCGTTGCTCTGTTGTAGTCTATGTGGTACCATATTGATGTTTAATAACATGCAAGTCGAAACAGGTGTTCCAATATCCGTAAACGAAATTGATATACTGAACTAAGTCCACTGCCATGGGGGACACAAAGGCGTTGGCCCTCACACGGCGGGGTGGGTTTAGTTGGACAGGGGGAAAATCCCACCCCACGATTCAATTTGTATTGTTATCTCCACGCTCCATTCTGAGACAAGAAGACTTGGAACGGCGTGCATTGGAGTTTTTGGCTTGAAAATTCACCAGCTTTGGTTGAGATTGCCGTGCAATCATCCTATGCCCAATCCAACGAGGAATAGGGAAGAGGACCGCGCAATGCGCTTAGTGATAATTAGGACTGCACTCTCAAAGTCCATTATATTCAAAATCTCAGATCCCCGACGGCGATTTTCAGATCGTTTTCCCAACTCGCACTCTGCGAAAAACATACCAACTAGAAGGTAGCAATTAATTAATACTGAGCCTTCCTAGACGGATCAAGATGAATGGGGTCAGGGAATTGAAACTTTATGATACCAATTTAGTTAGCAAGTGTGGAGACGCGGGCGATAAGACGGCTAACTCTGCCCAAGAAGATAGATTTGATTGATTGGTCCGTATTCCTATCTTGGCGGGTAAGTTCTCACAACCTGCAAGCATCACACAGCTTATCATCTCCAAGACCAGACAGGTGGTTCCCGTTTCGTTCTGCATCCCAGTTTGTCATATCGTCAAATCATTCTTATCAATTTTTCACCTTATCTACGTTTCAATTGGTGGTACTGATATCGTGGGGACGTGGATTTCGATGTGATTATCCTTGTCTCCGAGCGAGCATGCATAGACTGTCGATGGTTGGGATCATAAAGATGATTGAAACTATAAAAATAGGTGTATATATATGCGTGTGTAGATTAACCTTTGCCACTCCGTCTCCCCAACTCTCAATCTATACACGTGACCTAACAGCACAGCTTTGAGTGTGATGAAACAGCGCACCATCTTCCGATTTAAAACAACTCAATTTCGCTCCACTTTTCTTTTTGTTCAATCTCTACGCCATCTAACAAGCACACGATTAAAACTTCGGAGCAATGATTGACGATATAAAAGAATCCAAACCACCCCCAAGGACCGACATCGACTGTGAAGCTCAGAGTGAGGTGGTTGATATACCTCAAGAAAATGCATTCTGGTTGAAAACACGAAAATGGATTCGGGCCATTGGAGCCGAAGAATTTGGAATTGAGCGTATTCCTGAGGAGATGCGCACGGATCAGAATCCACGAGACCTGTGCACTATTTTCTTCGCTGCCAACTGCAACACCGCAACTTTGGCCCTTGGATACCTTGGAACTACAAGTTTCGGCCTAGGATGGTGGGATTCCTTCTTGGCTATCTTATTCTTCAACATTGTCGGTGGTCTTATCCCTGGGCTTCTGGTTGTTTTTGGTCCTCGGTTGGGACTGCGTACTATGATAATCCCGCGCTACTGTTTCGGATGGTGGCCTGCAAAAGTTCTTGCTATTTTAAATATCATCAATCAACTCGGATGGGGTATTGTTAATAGTATCTCTGGCGCCGCCGTCTTGTACGATGCAGGTAATGGAGAACTGCCACTCTCAATTGCTGTTCTTCTCATTGGGCTTATTGCCGTTGCATTTGGCCTTCTCGGATACCGCATACTTCACATCTACGATCGATACTCTTGGATTCTGATGATCATTGGTTTTATAGTTGTAGCCGGGTTTGGTGCGCGGCATTTTGTTAATATTCCTATGGGATCCGGTCCTACAGAGGTTGCCAACATACTTTCGTTTGGAACATCCATCATCGGGTTTCAGGCGGCTTGGCTCCCAGTGGCAGCGGATTACGGTGTGTATATGCGCAAAGACATCAACACCAAGATCACATTTGGTTGGGCGTATGCTGGCCTGGTTTCAAGCCAGCTGCTAATAGAATGGCTTGGTGCTGCCATTGGAACGCTCAGCCAAAGCCCCATCCCGTATTTTCAAACTGCCTACGAAACACGCGGCATTGGTGGACTGATAGGTTCAGTATTCGAAGATATGGGCCCTGAAGTGCGAGGATTTGGAAGATTTATCCAAGTGTTGTTGGGATTCTCCACCGTGGCCGTCATCACAACCAATGTCTACTCGCTTGGATTAACTGTGCAAATGGTCACAACCAAGCTTGTCGCCGTACCTCGTCTCGTATGGTCCATACTTGGCAGCGCTATATGCCTGGCGTGCTCCATTGCTGGACGAAATCATCTCGTAGACGTCATGGAGAACTTCTTGCTGATCTGTGCATATTGGATTGTCCCCTTCGCCACCGTCTTGTTCATAGAACACTGGATCTGGAGGCGTGGTTTCAAGTACGACATGCAAGCTTGGAATGATGGAACCAAACTACCGCACGGTTTAGCAGCTTCGGTGGCGTGGGTTATTGGCACACTGATCTCCGTTCTCTCCATGAGTCAGGCATGGTGGGTTGGTCCAATCGCCGCTAACATTAGTAACGCTCCTCAAGGTGCAGATATTAGCTGGATGTTGGCTATTCTTGCTAGTGGTGTTATCTACATGCCGTTAAGGACTTTGGAGTTGAAGAGATGGTCGCTGTAATATATGTGCCACAGGTAACTTGTACAGATGCTATGAGAATGACCATTTCCTTTCTTGCCTCCATTTATTTTGCTGGTGGGGCTAATGCCTTGCCTTCCCTGCAAGACATATATATATTCTTTTGTCGAGGCATATGAGCTAGGAGGAGAATTGTTTCTTTACCGTTCCTCGAAGCAAGTTGTTGAAGATGAGTGATAAAAATGCTCAGTGGGTGTAAAAGCGCACGCGTTCACCACCTTCAACAGCTTTGCTTAATTACTCCTCCACGTTTGTCGTCGAAAAATTTGTCTGGGAGCTTTTGGGGACTATTGACGTAATGTGCTACTAAGAAAATGCGCGAAATTATCTCTTATTCAACTGGAATTACCAAACGAGTAATGAAATGCCTGTTCAAATCCCCAGCAATAGGATCGTAATTAGATTGGGTTGTTATTTCCAGAGTTCTTCCATTGTCCGCATGGCCCATTACTCAAGTAATAGGCCTTTGTGAAAGGCGAAGACGAAGTCATATATTGGATGAGGGGTGAGACCTGATCGGGAGTGCATGTATTGTCTGTCGTCATGATGATATGGCAGGTCGACTGGGTCGCAGTACCTCGGCAGCCAGTGAGCTGCAGACAAAGGGTGCAGCACTCGAGGGGATCGGTAATTATGTCAACCTCCTGGATGAAGTAAGGTTTGCGAATGTCAAGCAGGCCAATCTTCTTGCCACCGTTAGCAGTCGAGGCGATGTTCCTAGGTGTACAGCCTTCCCAATAGTCTTCTGATACGACGGTCTGAGAGGTGACTGAAGTCCTCGTGTTAGTAGCTTTAGACTAGGAACTGGCGGCTGGGTGGAAATGACTTACCAGTGCTCGTTATGGTCGATGTTGTGGAGGAAGATTCGTACTTGATCATAGTAGTAGTCGAGGTGCTTGTGACTGTTGTAGATACGTCCGCGGGAAACTTGGTGGAGGTCCTGGTGCTGGTGATGGTTGAAGTCTGGATGCTCGTGGTAGGCTTGAGAGTGGTAGTCTTCCCATTGACAGTTGATGTGACAGACTTGGTAGCCGTCTTTGTGACAATGACGGCACAATCGACCCTCTGGGGGAACTGCTTAGCAGGCGTGCTGCTCTTTTGCCTCTTGGCGAAGTTGTTGATGCTTCGCTTGGCGACATAGCCAGGCGAATCCTTGATGGCTGTGAAACCGGATGGCGTAGGGTACGTGGTGGTAGTCGTGGAAGTCACAGAGTCGGTGATTGTGGTGTATTCGAACGATGTGACAAACGAAACAACGGTACTTGTCGTTGTAGCTGCGGAATGTAAGCAACGCTCATGGAATCCGGAGTGATTGGGTTGTGCGCTTACCGAGAAGAGTTGAGGTCGCCGTCTTGGTGGCGGGGTTGGCCGTCTTGGTTTTTAGGACAGTGGAAGTGATGGTGCTGGTTAGGACAGTCGGACTTGGCGTGACGGTCTTGTTGTTTGTCTTGGTAACCTTCTTCGTCTGAGTTATGGTGGTGGTTTTTGTGGAAGACTGGGTCGGGATGCTTTTGACCGATTTGGTGCTCAGTTTGGTGGAGCAAATTGTCGATGTGGCGGCGAGAGCCTCCGTCCCCAGGGCGAGAGCTATGAGGAGGGACTTGACGGATACCATTTTTTTTTCCTTGCAAATGTAGCTCAGTGAATACTGGACCAGGTGTAAACGAGTTTGGGAAGATGGATTGTTCACGGCATGGGTCAGGTGGGAATCCTGGACGTTATAACGTGTCGCCTCAAGGTCAAAACATAATTTACCCGTGGTCTGTGTGGAAGAAAGTATTAATAGGGGCAATAGCATGTTTGGGAAGACCGAGAATCCACCAGATTTGGTTTTTGGCAAACCCAACAAATTGAAAAAGACCAAAATTTCGGGCTTCAAAGTGGGGGCACTGACTGGTGCAATGTTAGTACCATAACTAGTCTTTAGGCGAAAAGCCACAAGTGAGGCTTGGATGTATTTCAGTCTGAGGCTTCTGGTAATATAATCTATGGGTTTCGGATTCCGATAGGGCAGCTTGGTGGAGACAGCCTTACCTTAGGGCGACATTCTCCCAACGCCAGGCTGAAAATGAGGTACAACGATCCCTGCTTGTGACCAGGGCCCAGCGAGTCGACAGGAATCTAGACCACAGCCACGCCTACTAGCCTAGCTTGGTTAGAGACGGTTACAGTTAAGCATGTATCAACAGACCCGGCACGCGGACCCTTTGGCTTCAAATGCCGCTCGCACGCAGCCAAGAAACGGTCGTGGCCATTGATAGCAATGGCCGTTCTCATTCACTCACTGCCTTGTCATTTGTCTCCCCCAATGAACCGTTAGAAGGGGCTCAGGTATGCACCTCACTGGTAAAAGTTCATTACAATAAACTATCAGAGATGTAAGCTCATTTGCCTCGACGAAATCCATCTCTGGTTGTAGAGAGCAGTAAACTATGTCCAAGCGGGGGCCTTGTGGCTGAGGGTTCGCCGTTTCTAAATGACGTCGCAATTTCGTTTTCACCAGTACCACGCATTCCGTGTTCGTTTTTAATTATTTACTTGTTTATTTATTGAATAATAACAGTGATCTTTAAGAATGCTGTCTAGTGAAATCTGCAAAACTGTCGGACCTAGTCCACACTAGGAGTTTGACGTCATCACCTACCATGGCAATGCATTTCTCAAATGATTGATCACCGACTACAATCAACTTACTTTATAGTCACAATGATTTTTTTTCCCCTTAACCGTGGATCAGGGAGCCGTCGCAAAAGATGGACACCATGGCAAAATACCGAACGCTAACGAATTTTCCCGAAGCCAATGGGTCTATTTCGCTGCGCACCTTGCTGCCAGCGTCATATGCTGATGCAAATGGCAAGAAGACAGCACATGACATGTGCACCCACTGAGTGCAGCCAACTCCAATGCCCACCTGTAGCTTGTCATGACCTCAGTGCACACCTCAACGACTGTAAACAGTAACTTGGCCTTGGATCTTGGCCATGACAAATTTATCATCAATCCCCTTTCATCTTCATCTCACTTCATTTTTTTTTCTGGAAGCGCTGTTTCATTCGCTGGCCGGGTCCAGAATTTGTTTGCTCGGTCAACACAGCTGGCAGCACTGTCAAACACTTGCCAACCAGCTGTCTCAATCTTTCTTTGCTCTTTAGCTATTACTTGCTTCTGTTCTCCCAAAATCTTCACTCATCTCTTCCAAAACCGATTTTCCCATCACAACTGCAATCAGAAGCTACTCGCCGAAAGCCCTCCATGATGCCTTTCTCCAAGGAGGATCTGGAGGCCATTGCCAAGGTACCCATGAAGACACTTGTCAAGCGGCTTCCTCGGCCCGAAGACATGCTGCTGCAAGGTGTCGACTTCAACCATGTTGTTTCGAAGGGTAATGCTCAGCCGCTGGGCCGTGCTGAGGTTGTGCTAGACGGAGACGACATGCAGCACCCTGTTCATGTATTGGCAAGTATTTGATCCACTCTCTTTATCTTCCCCCTGTCTCGATACTGACTCTTATAGATCGGCAAGTATCTTGCATTCTGGCTGTGTGGATCCCGCGCCCTCGACCATTTGGGATCTCCGCTGTACGTTGAGTTGGCCTTTCGCAATGACCCGACCGAGGAGCTAGCTGCCAAGCAGTTCATCCAACAGCTCCCGTTCTCCGACACGGCAGTACAGGATAACGTGGCTCACCTGTTGAGCCACGGGCTTCAGTCCGTCTACGTCCCAGCTCAGATCGCCCATCCTCACGGCTACTTCATCACAGAACTCGTCTCTAGCCCTCAAAAGATGAAGTCGCTCATTGTGGCATTCTTTGGCCAGTTGAACCCACTGATGTGCCTCGGTTGCGCCGATACCTGGGGAAATAACGCCACCGAAAACAATGAGCATGTTGTGTGGCCCTATCATGCATGCCGTTCCATCCCGGGCTTCATGGGTGGACGCTGTGCAAACTGCATTTGGCACGGCGATAAGCTTTGCCCTGCACGTCTTTTGCGCGCGTTCCGAATCAAAGCTTCCATGTCGCAGGCCAAGGACTCCGCCTCTGCAACAGAGGTTCCCACTGACGAACCTCAACGTCGCCCTTACGCCTTTGTTGAGCTCAACTGTACCGTTTCTCCGCGCGAGACCTCCGATTACCCATTCCGCCTTGGGCCCGGCGAACGAGACTCAGCAGATGAGATGACTCAACATGATCCTTCCTCTACCGAATAGGACCTGCATTTTGTCGCGATTACTGGGGTCCCATGGACAGGCTCAGATGGAGGGTTTGCCATGTGAAGGAGCTTTTGACCTCGGGAGGGGGGGGGGTTGAGGAAGACAAAATATTTCGGAGGGTCCTGGGTTGTGGGTTTGCGTGCCCATGTCAATCGACTCGATTATCTGTAATTTGACAGAGGTTGGTCGCATTAGGTTCAGTCGAGCAATAAAAGAGTTATATGCAAGTCGTGCCGGGTGGGTGTCCCCAAGTGGTATAAACAAGCGAATGCGATACAACGTGGAATTCGCGAAAAAGTCAAAGTAGAACTCAATGATATAGTATTCCAACGGCAATAGTATCCGCCCTCAAACCACGCTTACATCCATGCCTATCGGCAAGGTGGCAGATCCCGACCAAAAAGCATTGCTCGGCATCCTTGAGCCTCGTCTTAGCTTGTTTCCACAGCGTAAATTCTCCAGTGAGAGACGCCGTTTAGTAATTACCCTATGCTTGTGCTGAGGTGCTGAGCATAGAGCGGGGTGAATATTAAGATTCACCTCATGTCTGAACTATCTTGCATCCTCTACTTCCGCTTCATCAGCTTCTATGCAATAGCCATATTCTTTTCAGTTAAAGGAGGATTGCCAACAATGGAAAAGAGAATATAAAAAAGCGCCTCAAAGATCGATCCGGAGCATTGTCGGGATAGTATCCTACATCGTCGGTAGAACGGTTGGCTGCTTCAAAGTCTTGAAAAAGATGGTAATTTGACCTTGGGGATCAGCAAATAGGGAATGAAGTACGAGGCCATCTCTCTTTTTTCGGGCAAGCAAGGACCTTGACAAACAAATTAATGGGCGACGCACTTTGTGGAAAGCGTATGGTGGGAGTGCAATCACCGCATTCTGACAATCCTGATTACTTTTTAGCATGAGTTTCAGATGCTGCGCTGGCAACAAGTCCAAACGCATCTGCTAGGAATGTAGAAGTGCGCATTATAAAAGCAACTTCAAACGGAAATCAAAGATTCGTGTTGCTTATACTTCTTCAGACATGGGTTATCTAGATTATATTGCGTTCGGGTTGGATTAATCTCCCCTGGCCGGCAGTTATAAGCGTGATGACTAAGTGCAGGCCGGGCAAAATTTAGCTACCGCCACAAGGGGGCGGTCTTGGCGAGCTAAATTGGGGTATTCAAGAGCTGATAACCTAGTCCCATATCTATCTAATGGGGGCTGCTCTTACAACCAAATGTTAGGACTTTTTGTACAGAGTGAGTTCAATATATATGAGAAATTTTGAACCAGCAAGCTTGGTTTGATGAATTTGGAGCCCCGACGATATTTTCTCTTGGAAAATTAAAGGCAATTGCAATAGGGCTGTAACGCAAGGAGGATTAAAGTGCCGGTGATGCTAGTGTCGACCGATCCCAGCTAGCGCACAATGCATTAAGATCTAGATTCGATAGCGAGAACTAGTTACCGCCACATGCAGCCTAAGCCCCTGATTGTTTTCCTCTCAGTGAAAGCTGAAAGCTTCACCTCAGCTTTGCTTCAAACCCACCCTTTCACCTGATTGAGAACTCAATCTTTCAAATACCCCTCAAGCCCAAGGGCAGTAGGGTACGTTGTTTGTTCCCAGCATTATTCACCGCACTCTTGGAAATGCTTCCCCAAACGTTTTCGCCTCTGCTATGGGTCTTGGGTTTGATGGCTCCGGTCGTTGAGGCGCGTCCAAAGTGCCGCCTCGAGAACCTCACGACGGGCGCCACATCGGTATCCACAGCTGGTGTTTTTACCACCACCACACCTACTACCCAGACAAAAGCTGACATCCCCACTTCCCTATCGATGTCCATGTCTCATTCAGCATCTACCATTTTTTCCAGCACAACGCTTAGTATAACCTCTGCTGGTACGTCTGGGGACTCGGTCCCCGCGTCCGATTCTACCACGGGTTCCGTGCCAGCTGCTACTCATAGCACATCGAGTCCCAACACTAGTACATCAGCACCAAGCTCAATTACTTCCCCTTCTTCGTCGATCACCTCCGACACACTGGCTAACGTGGCATCCACTACGACTGGCACGAGCAGTCCGATTCCCGAGAGCTCAAGCTCTGGCAGTGCAACTACCTTGTCTGGTTCGACTACCAGCCCGACACCCGCCCCCACTATTACGTACCTTGAAAATGGTGGATTTGATACCTCTCCTACCAACATCTCTCCGTGGTCCTTTGATGCCGAAGCTTTGAATGTTGCATTAGCTATCGATTCGGGTGTTAAGCGCGACGGTTCTAACTCCGCCAGACTTGCCTTTGGCCTCGGTAGCTCGGCCCATGCTTATATTCGACAGGCTCTGGATACCTCTAAACTCGTGCCAGGAGTTACTTACGACTTGAAGGCATGGCTAAGCGTGACTGATACCGACCGCCTGGGATGTCTTGCTGCCACCCTTTACGCCACGTACACATCTTCCGGCCAAGAGATCACTGTTAACAGTGTGAGGGAAGACTTCTATATAACTGGGTGGGATCGGTTTTCTGCTTCGTTTACGTTCTCGCAAGAAATGATTGGGACGGGTCTTATCCAGATCTATATAGACGTTGAGTGTGACTCGGGGAACACCGCCTGGATTGATACGGTGGAGCTCAAGCCAGCTTAGGGCAGCGGTGCAGCGCAATAGGATTCTCGGTTTTAAGTTCTTCTGGGGATGCCAACAAATGCCTTCCATGGATTATTTCATCATTAACGCCTTTCATTATTCTTAACGGATTTCTTGCACTCCCCACCGATTCCTTAGTCCAATCTATGTCATACATGGGTCGTGATAACGTTTGCCATGGTTAAAATCTCATTCCCAGACAGTGTACCCAACCTAGTTATTTATGTACATATGACAGTACCACTTCGGCTAGGAATGATATTATTAATAACATAACCACTTATACTGATTTACAAATTCAGAGAATGATCGCATTGTCTTCAATGCGACCACACATGCTTTATCACAGGTATGATACGTTATGTTCATCCTCTAATATATGATGATAGTAAGGATAAACACAAATAGACTCTCATTTTATCATCCAGCATAGGCCTATCAACAAATAAATGAAGCGCCTCAAGATTATCGCAGTTTTCCGGAGCACTATGAAGCCTTCAACTACATATCATAAAAATCGTACGCCAATCAATTATAATCAACTAATTCAACATTATATTCAAAAACGGGTTCTTTTTGTATTTTAAACCTTCCACCTAATGATTCCTTATTTTTGCAAATAACATGAAAAATTCTTTGTCAGCAGCAATAGTTCTCTGACTATTTCCCTGAAACGGATATTTTATGTTAAAAGGTTTCAATGCTAAATACCCATCTGTTAAATATAATTTGGAATAATCCTGGACTCCCAGAGCTATGAGAACAACGTGCCTTATTTTGATACTATCTAGGGCAAGATGGAGGCAATGTGGAACATCGAGGCGAAGGGGTTCTCATTTGATATAAATACCAGTAACAAGCTCTAGAATCAATAGCTATGGTAGAAAAAATACCCCTGGCTCTCACTTTGGGAAATTATACTAATTCATGCTCAGGGTCTGCTGCCACTCGCTGCATATGCTGGATCGCGGCATTCCAGAAATGATCTGCGTTCTCTTGGACCGTGAGGTCTATGGGTGTTTCATCATTTCCAAGTTGCTTGATGTGTGTAAAAGCAGCAGCCATTCTTTTGAACACATCGTCATCATCAAAGACTTGCTTCAGTGCCCCGGAGACATTTTTCTCCAACACATCTTTGGGGAAGTTTGGCTCCTGGCATGCGACACGCCCAATACCAACACCATCTAAAGTGTTTAGTGCTTCCGTCATCGCTGCAACTGTTTTAAAACCACCAGTGGAATAAATCTTTGTCTGTCCTTTAAGAACCTTTCTGATTTCTTTGGCCTGGGCGAGGAAAAAGTTTTCTTGTCTGCGGTTCGCTTCCTTGATATGAGCAAAGGCTATTTTCTCATAATTTCCACCAGAAATCTCAATAAAGTCGAAATGAGCATCCTCGAGTGCAACACAAAATTCCTTTACGTCGTCGAGGGCAATTCCTTCGGGTTGATACTCAACAGCGTTGATCTTGATGCCCAGAATAAAATTCGGGCTCACACGCTGGCGTATCTCTTTCGCAATCTCGAAAACAAGACGCGAACGGTTTTGGATGCTACCGCCGTATTCATCGGTGCGCTTGTTCGTACGGGGGGACAAAAACTGAGAAAGCAGATAGCCGTGGGCGCCGTGTAATTCCACGCCGTCGAAACCAGCCTTCTCCAAGTATTCTGCTGTGTAAGCGAATTGCTTAATGATGCTATTAATTTGTTCCTTGGTAGCTGGTGTTGGCGAAGCGTAAGTGCGGCCGGTGGATGAAGACGTCAGGGGAATATCCGAGGCGCTAATGGGATTTGGCTGTAACCAGTCTTCAACTTGACGGCCTGCGTGTGAGATTTGGGCAACAATAAGATTGCCCTGGGCCTTTGCCGCAGCGGCCAAGTTTTTAAAACCCTCAAAGCGAGGTCCTTCAAATGGCTCATTCTCCGGCACGGTAGTATTTCCAGTTCCTTCAAGGTTGACATTATCAACAACAACATTTCCTGTCAGTATTAGGCCCCAGCCACCTGCTCCCCAGTGTTTGTATACGTTCACGAGTTCGTTGGAAGGAATGCCTCGAGCGGGTACATCCTTGAATCGCCAACTGGCTAGTTTTTCTGACATTGCTGCTTTCAGAAACCGATTGGGAACTGTCCGACCTGAAAATGGGAATTCTAGAGTTTGAAACAACGGTGCAGAATCAGATACTGCAATATCCGAAGTGTGCCTTGGAGGTGCCATGGTAATAGCTATGAGGGATAAAGTAACCAATTTGGTAAGATTGTTATAATAAAAGGTTTAAATTTCTGCTATTATAGATTCATGTAATCCTAGGTGGCTTCCATTCCATTTATACTTCCCTGGTTTTTACTAGGATCTCAGTAATGCAGTAGATGGGAGCATCAAGTTGAAACGAATAATGTCTGTGATGCAATTGTGGATATGCGGACTTGCGGAGTTTGCGTACTAGTTATGACCTGCAAGAAACAAGGCCTTGGCCAAATTTTATGAAAGAATCGGCAGATATTCCACTGTGAGAGATCGCCCTAAGCGATTACTAAGGATTAGAGTTTCGCCTAGACAATGATATGGCCGCTAATTCCCGATTTAGAAATGACAGCACAGACTTGGCCGTAATTTGAAATTAATGCTAAGTTTGTAAGCGGAGAGTTCATCCAATCCAACCTATTAGAAAAACGATGCTACTGGCTTATAAATCTAAGCCGAGGAACAGCAGATGAAAATATTTGACGCAATCCGAGCTAAAATGCAAGGCGGTGTGGTAATAAGGAATTTAATTGTAATCAAATCTGTGTTCTCCGAACCTTCCGGGATCTCAAGATTCGTCTTAATCCCTCATCCTTCCAAGGGTACCTTGATAGCGTAATACGTAATGTATTGAGAATTTAGAAAGCCTTCGTTGCAGCTCTAATATCGGAGAAGCCATGGTGTTATACAATGGTGAATTTCTAATTGTTAATCACATTGTGGTTCATTTTCCGAATAAATTCTGACCCCCCCCCCCCCCCCCCCCAAAAAAAAAGCATACCAGAAATGTACTCTAGCTAGAAATTAGACGCATCATACTCACCTCAGATGTATATTTTTTCTGGATGTAGATGCATTGTATCTATTTACGGTATCTAACTGAGATGACCCCCAGACAACCCAATGGAAGAATATTACATTAAATTATTTTAAGAAGGCTCTGGTCTATTAAGTGAAAGATGTGATTAAAATCATGTTCTTATATTACCTTAGTGACGAAAAGATGTACGAATGATCATGTTATACACTCGCTGCAAGTCCCCTCTGCTCTTCATCCGTCTCGCTATGTAAACCGACTTCCTTTCGCTAACTGTGGATATATGGTTGTCCGGATCAACATAGAGTCGGTTAAACATTTCCTTTTCAGTTGTTGCGACATCTCATTATAATAAATGGACTCTTTGGATCCGTATGGATCCTACTGTCGGACCTATTGCATAACAAAGTGAAGCCAGAATCCTTTAGCCGAATTTAAAATAAATCCAGTTAACTAACCGCCGGCTTATGAAACAAATAATAAACTGTGCGATCCCCAGCTTACTGTGCTGCCTAAGATCATTGGTTCACCATAACTCTCTAACATTAATTTCTCTACCAAACATATTTCTAAAAGATTTCCAACTCAGCCTTGTCCGGGACTCGTTATGGATGATTGAAACATTTTGCGCATGTGGTTGTGAGATTTCTATTGTGGAAGTAATCTGGGTGTGCCGTCTTTTTATTCGGTTCTCGCAGCCGTCACTTCATGGCCGCTCGAGCCACACCAATTTATCAGACAGTAAAGGATCATGGAAAAATAGAGAAATAATATTTAAAACCCTGCCACTACTAATATAAACCTGAGGCATCTATCGAAAAGGTAGTATTGCATAGCCCAATGTCAATATCTCCTAGCCTACCCTATAATGATCGCCCTGAGTTCAACACTTGCACGTTGCGGTGTATCATCGGGTACCGACGGGTCGATAAATGCTGCATGTGGGCAAACTATGTTCATATTAGCCTGGGTGATTTAATCTGGCTTTAATATGAAGTTAATATAGCTTACATCGTGTTTTGGTGTCCAAACTGTCGTACAGCTTAAATAAAATGGCTTCATCCGCCGTCATTTGTTGCTTGTAAAACCACCGATGATCCACATGATATTTGACCTCGTATCCTTCATCACAGTAGTGTGGAAAGACCACGTCTGCCCCAATAAGGTCATTTTGGGAAAAACTGCGATTGTCAAGAAAGGCTAGAGGTCTGTCTTGATAGGGCCCAGTAAGTGGACGCCAAAGCCTTGGAAACAAGTTTGTTAGCTTATATGCGAAGGCTACAGGACAATATGACGTGTAAAATAATACCCTATCATTCTCCAGCGACCCCGCTTGATATCTTCAGCTTCATCGGGAAGATGCAAGTTTAGTCTACGCAATCCTGAATTAAGAGTCACATCTGATCGGGTCAGCTACGCGGCCATGCTATTGATTTGCAGATTAAAATAGATGATTCTCACCGCAGTGGGCGCGCATGTATGGGCCAATCCAAGATGCTGTTGATGTACGGTCACGATCATTGCATCGGAACTGGACAATTATTAGCCTTATCCACAGCTGCTTGGATAAGCTTACGTACAGAATATGTGAAGACGTGGACTTTTGTGGCCCCAAAGAAGTCCTTGAGCCACATTTCCATGCTGGGCAAATACTGGTTTCTGGCCGTCTCATTTGTCCAATTAGTGATCCCAACGGGGATGTTGAAGTACTGGAAACCGGATTTGTCCAGGCTGAATTTGTCCTCATGACCCGCGATGTTGTGAACCTTGACCCCAGTATAACCTTGTCCGACAATGTTAGTGCGGCGTACTTCCCCCATAGCCGGTAGACGAGTATGGTACGGCTTAGTGGTATCATAGAGCGGATCCTCGGCCAGGTAGTTGAATTGGGTGGGAGTCACAAAGGGAATACCCAACGCTGTGATCTCTTTGTCGATCTCTTTGATTGTAGCATGCGAATTTACCTGTGATTCTCGGCTGGCACTTTTGCCACTGGGCTGACAAGACTGGTGTATTGTGGTTGTTCTGTTACTTGTAGTTTTGGTTTGCTGTGGCTTTTGCACTTCGTCGTGACTGTCAGGTTTCAACACCTTAGGAGCGCAAGTCTTCCCATTTGCGGTCGCTTTTTTCGTCCAAGATTGCCATGGTCGATTAAAAGGTTTTGTCGGATCGAATCTCCATGTCAAAACCTCAGGCGCATTTTCCTGGAGTAAAAGGTGAAGTTCGCTGTCGACCTCTGGTGGCCAGTACGACATCCATGGTCGTACTAGTGCTTGTCTCTCAGGGCCATTCTCGTCCCGATCACCAACACTGTCTAAAAACGGAATGTCAAGTCTGGTCATTGTTTCTTAATGTTTGTTGTTATCCCAAGCGGAAGTCCAATTGAATCAAGATACTGAAGTTGCTTGGATAACGGGAAAATGTTGTACTTTTACTTTGAAGAGCAAAAGCAAGGAAAGCCTGAAAATTGCCTCACGGATTGTGGCTGCGCCTTGTCCTGCCTCATTTTGATCAGCTGTGAAAATGAGGCTCTGGGCAAACGGTCCTATACACCCCCCGTACGGATAAACCCTCTCGTCTGTTTTTGTGCGTATGCATCAGGTTCTTGCGGTTAGGCTGTCTCCACGTTGAACTGCGTGCGGGAATTTATGCAGGCGAGACCGCAATTGGCACACTGCATAACTAACACAGTCTTGATGACAGTGCATTTAGAGGCCCGAAGGCACCAGGCTGTGGTGATGTGTCATGCCACCCTCATCGAAACTCAAGGGTATCGTATTGGTTACATTGAAGCAAGCCGGCAGAATGGTGTGGTCAGCCTCATAGGACCAAGGAGGTGTGGTAAAAGAGGAAGTGGAATTTCCGCTGGACGATTGAATCCTTGGTCATGAGCTGAGTCTGCAGAACACTCTGGAGGGAATAAAGACCCGAGTATACCTCAGCGCAGCATCGCTTGTGCAGAACCTGTTGCTCGAGCTTATGATCAAACCTTGGCGCATACCCGCAGCCGGCTCAACCGGGCCGGTTATCGTTTACCATGAGCGCTCTCTCGCGGTCGACCACTACAATGCTTCTTGCGTCAACCTCGAACACTGCCTGCAGTGCGGCGTCCGACCTCTACACAGACGCGATCAGTCTGTTGGGTCAGAAGGTCCCGCATGCGATTGCCGATGGCGAATTAGAGGCTTTCCTTGCAATCTCCCAATCAAAGGACTGTGTCACCCACACCCATGCACTGAATCTGCTGGAGTCGACAGAGACCGATGCACAGTACCGCGGCAAATTTTACCAGTTTTTTGCCTGGGTCAATAAACTCATAGAACCATTGCGACTCTTCGCGACGGCCCTGGATACGCTTTGCCAGGTTCATTCTTCCTTTTGTCTGGTATGGGGCTCTATAAAGGTGCTCATTCAGGTAAGAGACAACCATGGGCTACCCAAAGCCCCTCACCAAGGGCGCTCTGCGATCAGACCGTCTTTTATTGTCTCACCAAGCCATCATGGCGCATTCCAGTCATATGTGCACAAGAATTGGCGTTACCTAGACCTTTCTCATCATTTATTTATGCACCCAGCTGACTCAGGCATTATTTTCTAATGCACAGATTGCCAAGGAAGTATCCCAGATCCCCACAATCATCAACGACGGAATTCGAAAGCTCATCAGATATTTTCCCGTGTACGATCAGTATCACAAGTGTCTATCAGCTCGCTACAAAGACGGTCCTCTTCTTCGAGAGCCACTGGTGGCAATTTACGTCGAGTACCTCACTTTTTGCATCCTCGTACGAAGGGTGGCAAAGTCAAGAACCGGTGAGTGATGACAAGGCTCGATTGAGCCTGCAATCCTACAATCCCCGCATCTGCACATTTTTTGCACTGGGCATGGTTAAACAGTCAAATACTGACTTCGGACCGACTTTGTGTCTCCAATCTAGGTGCTACGCTTCGACTTGCTAGTAATGAAGCGAATCCATTCCAAACTTGCTTGGAAAACATTGAGAGCGAGGCCGTCAAGCTTGATCGACTGACCACAACTCTGACTAGGATAGAAACTAGTGGTAAGTTGTGCCTCGTTCGACAATCGCGTGTCTTGCCATGTCTTGCACCCCACTGCCTTCATTGGCACACCACCAACCCCAGCCTCGTATAAAATGCGTTCCTCCCCACCACATTTTCCCTTCCGCACCTTTATCGCGAGCGTAGCACTACTGGATTACTGAATCGCCAACCTAATCTTTAACAGGCTTGTCCGACAAAATCGATATTCTTTTCGACCTCGTACAATCACAAACAATGACCCCAAGAAGTAGCTTTTCATCAGCCACTCTCTCAGGCCATTACCATATGGTTCCTGGAATATTTTCATCCATCTTTACTGGTAGAAAGGATGAAATCCAGTGGCTTCACAAAATCCTGGATCCAGATGATGGCCACACGAAAGCTGAGCGAGTAGGAATCTACGGCCTCACTGGAATTGGTAAAACCCAATTGGTACAACCCCCGTCTCGTTCATGAAATACCAGTCTAATTAGTCCGAAGATGCTCAGATATGAAGTCAAATTTCGAGATGCCTATGACACTCAGATTTTCCTCACTGCATCATCCAAAGAAAAGTTCGTGAGCTCTGTGCAGGATGTACTCGATATTCTGGATTTGCCGCAGCGTCACAAGAATGACCACAACGT
The DNA here is from genome assembly GCA_022606435.1 of Calonectria montana. Lineage (NCBI taxonomy): Eukaryota > Fungi > Ascomycota > Sordariomycetes > Hypocreales > Nectriaceae > Calonectria > Calonectria montana. The sequence continues at coordinate 5,846,825 of JAIZZI010000004.1, forward strand.
GAAAATTCAAGGGCTGCACGACTGGCTGCTTCATTCGAGAAACTGGTTGCTCTTGATTGACAACGTTGGGAATGAATCTGTTGACTCTATTCGACGGCTCCTTGCAACGGACGCTCCTGGGCATATCATCATCACATCTCAATTCAAAAGCGCTGTTGATACAATTATTGGTTCCCCGAAACACTGTCTAGAGCTGCGAGAACTTGATTCAAAGGATGCAACCGGTATGTTCCTTACAGCAGCTAACCTGGACCCGTGCAAGCAGAATCGTAAGGTAGCGAACCAAGTCGTGCATGAGATGGGACGCATGCCCCATGCAATCGAGCAGGCCGCTTCTTATATCAAGATGTATAACGTCGAACCGTGCAAGTTTTTGGAAAGATATCACAATACTCCAGAAGAGGTATGAGAGCAGAATACTTGGTATCTGTTGATGATAAATCTGACAATGTCTATAGATTCTAAATTGGGATGACAAAACAGCATATCCGAATGATGAAGTTGATGATAATATTAGCAGGGTTGCTATAGCAAAGCACTTTAGGCTCCTTTTCGATTCTCTCGAAAAGTCATATCCTGATGCCCTCATTTTGCTGAAATTTTATTCTTTACTTGAACCAGAATCCATTCCTCTTTTTGAAGGATGGCATCGTGCCGACTGGGCCCCATGCTTCAATGACACAAAGAGCAGTCATGCATTGCCCCAAAAGGCTCCCAGGTCATTTCTTAAGCTTTTGACCTGTTGTTTCGGGCAGTCGGTTCAAGCAACCACAGATGAGAAGTCCAGTGTTCAGGGTGACAGCGTGGTTACAATTGCACCTCAACAAATCGTCCTATTTGAAATGTTCCAAGATAGAAACCGTCTTGAGAATGCGATCGCTAAACTTTGTGACCTAAGCTTAGTCAGAAGAGTAGGAGGGAGACAGACTTTATGGATGCACGACCTCACCAAGAAGTTGGCATTTTCAAGCATAGGTTCAATGGGTCTTACCCAGTGGCTTGAGGCTGCAATCAACGTCATATACCATGTTCTTCCAATCAAGGATGAAACAGCCTTGGAGCAGGCTTGGGTAGAGACTTGCCTCCCTCAAGCAACTAGTCTTATTCATCAAGCTCAGCGTCAAAACTTTGAACCCAGGCAGTATGTCTGTTTGCTGGTTATTTGTGCAATTTACAATCTCTCACATGGATCATGGGCCCTTTCAAAGAAGCAGCTTGAAGTTGCCATGCCCATGTACAAGTCGTACCTAGGGCTGGAAAACCAGAGGACTATAGTCGTGTTAAATAAGCTAGCATGGGCAACACGTAATGGTGGAGATATGATTGCAGCTGAGAACTATTTCAAACAAGCATGGGAACTATGGAAGAAAGTTCTGGGACCTAATGCACCAGAAGCACTTGAAGCCTTGAATGATCTAGCTTCTACAATTGAGCGAGCGGGCAGACTTAAAGAAGCGGAAGAGATTTTCCAGCAGCTTTATCAATTATACCACCAAATTTCTGGATTGGAGAACATAAATACCATGGCTGCAGCCCACAACCTAGCGCTCTGTCTATTCAATCAAGGCCGACTACGAGAATCTGAGAAACTGTATGAGGTTGCACTGGGTGCTTCTGAGAAATGTCTTGGTCTTGAGGACCGGGGGACGCTTAAGACACTAAGCAACTATGCGGCTGCTCTGGACCACGATGGGAGGCTTGAGGAAGCCGAGAATATTTACAACAAGGCGCTACCACTCTTCATCAAAGTTTTGGGCCTAGATCACCACCTTACCCTTCGACTACGTGTTAACATGGCTGGCCTCGCTAGACAAAAGGGAGATTTTGCTACAGCTGAAACTATGATGCGTAACTGCCATGAAACTGTGTCCAAGATATACGGCAAGGAAAGCTTTGAAACAATCTCTGACCTATATGAGCTGGGTGAAGTGTGGCACGCAAAGGGTGACTTCGAAAGTGCCAGAAATGCGTTCAAACAGACCATGGATCAGCTCTCAGTTGACATGCTAAGCCATCCAGTGGTGTTTCGATTCATTGACTCATGGGGAGCCATTGAAAGGGAGTTGGGCTACCTTGATACAGCCATGGAAAAGTCAAAAGACTCCTTTGGCAAGTTTGAGGCTCTCTTAGGATGGCATGATCCATATACACTGATGGCTGCAAATGACCATGCGGAGGTTCTTTTGGCAGATGGCCAGTATAACGAGGCATGGAGTCTGTTTTCCAAATGTCGGGACTCATTTGGGGAGCTTCTCGGGGAAAGTCACCCGCACTACGCCATGGTTCTCAACAACCTAGGTAGGGTGAGTTGGATCATTGGCACTGGAGACCCTATGCAACTTTTCAACAAAGCTCGAGAGATTTTTAGCAAACGAGTAGGGAAAAATCACTTTTGCACACTGACAGTCGCGCTTAACATTGCGCGAACAATTTTTGCAAGTGGTGACATGGACGGCGCAGTAACGCTCACCAAGGGGACAGAATCAGCACTAAAGGTCGCTATGGGACCTAAACACCCTTTGGTGTCGGCATGCAGCATCATACTTGGTATCATGTACGCGTCCTGTGGGGATGAGCCAGCACTAGTAATGTCCAAGGACTTTTTCCTCTCTTCGTTGGAGACAGCGAAGCACTCAGGTCGAGCTGCGGGTGCAAACTACTCCCTTACTATCGGCTTACTGAGCATTGTTTTGCGACGCTTAGGCAGTGACGATTCAGCGATTGTCTCACTTTTGACAGCTACCTCCTCCTCGACCAAAGATTTGTCACCTTTCACCTTTCCTGGTGCCGGCAAACTCTCTTTAGGGGATATTTTGGAGATGGATGCAGAAAACTTCGATTTCAAAAAGCATATACCTCTTCCTACTGGAGAATCCACACGGTTACGATGGGGTAGAAGGACATGTTGGAGGGAGGTGGAGAGTATCAAAGTACAAGGATAATGAAAAGAAGAAAACGAAAAAAAAAAACCTGGTAAGAAAGATAATTCAATTCATTAGGAAAACCCATCAAAGTTTTAGATATGGCAAGATATTTTTCTATCTTGCAAAGGTTGGCTACATTTGACAGGAGCCACGGAGCTATTTCTTTGAATCTCAATTTCCGAGTCCACCATTTCTGCCACAAGTGTCTTTAAAAAAAAAAGAAGGGTTTGTCAGAATAAGCTTTGAAATGAATAAAATAATTTAGGATTCATACCTTGAAAGATGTTTCTGGTTTCCATCCGATTGTTTCCCTTGCCAAAGTATTATCTCCCAACAAGTACTGGACTTCCACTTCTCTTTGCAGATTAGCGTCGATGGTGACAACTTGCTTCCCGGAGTTGACATCGATAGCACCGACGACACGACTATCCGAGTCAAACGTCCAACTAGATATCATAGTAAGCAAGAATTGGTGGCGCACGTTCGATTTAGTGTGCTGGAACTTACCAGAGTTCAATGCCGACGTGTTGGAATGCAGCTTCCACGAATTCCTGAACCCTGTGGTTTTTGCCTGTGGCCAGAATCATATCTTGCGGTTCATCCTGTTGCAACATCATCCAAATTCCCTTGACGTAATCTCTAGCGTGGCCCCAGTCGCGCGCCATAGCAACGCCTGCAAGGGTCAGGGGACTCGCAGCTGGGTCAAGGACAAGGGCGGCTACTCCCCTGGCAATTCGCTTCGTCACAAAACCACTGCCTGTCACGCTTCATCAGCACTGCTAGCTGATACTCGCTTGCCTCAGACGAAAACTAGAGGTGACCAACCTCTTCTGGGCGACTCGTGGTTGAATAGAATACCATTGACGGCCCAGATTCCATGTGATAACCGGTAGTTATGCACAAGCCAATATGCAGTCTGTTTGGATATCGCATACGGTGACTTTGGTGAGAAATGGGACCTCTCATTGAGCATTTGCAGTGGGTCTGACGTGCCACCGAACAGCTCCGATGTCGTCGCCTAATTTTATACATCAAAGTTTTCAGCATTGTTCAGGGATCCATGCTCTTGACCCTGAGTTTTCTCACATTGTAGAGTTTTGTGCGTTTCTCCAAGCGACAAAATATGATGGATTGCAGCAGATTAAGGGTGCCAATGGCGTTGACCTGCAACGTGTAGTCTGGTGTCGCAAAAGATTGGCCCACATGAGACTGGGCAGCAAGGTGATAGATCTCATCAGGGCAAATTTCTTGCAGCAGCTTAGTTAACCCATGTGTGTCTAAAATATCCCCTTTATGCAAAGTGATATGTTGTATCACTGATCTGGACGTAGAATAAATTGTTTAATATTAGAACTATATCGTCTCGCCAGAATAGCGCTGATTGCTCAAGCTTACATTAAATTTTTCAAATTTACACCATCCGCAGATGTGTTCCTTCGAGCTAGGCCGTGCACATGATAGCCTTTCTGCACGAGCAGCTCACTAAGGTATGATCCATCTTGTCCTGTGATGCCTAGACAATTTGATGCCAGCCCCATCAGTAATCTGACACAGTCAAGATTATGGTTGCATTCACCAAGCTTACCTGTAATGAATGCAATTTTCCTAGTAGCCTGGGGCGACATTGGAGAATTTCCCAACAGCCTTGTCATCGCCAATTGTTTCAGATCAGGCAGAACGGTGTTCGCCCAAAAGTATTAAAACCGCCTTTCATATGCCTTAACATAGGTCTAGCTAGAGCCTCAATTACTTGAAGCGTAAGATCTCCCTCAACAATGACCCAATAATGACGTGTCATGTGTGAGTTCCAACGTAGACGCTGTCCAATTAGATGAACGGCGAAATGTGTTGCATCCACAGTCTCACTGCACGACGCTGTGTTCGGGGGGGCGTGTATTTTGCAGGGATGGTGATAGCCTATATATTTCCGTCAATTAAGACACTCGCCTTGTTTCAACCCCCTGCTTGAGATAATGCGACACATTGGATAGATCTGAAAATAAGCATGGTGAGGGTAGACTCTTCCAATCACAAAAGTAGCGGGTGATCTGCCTCCGCCTCCGGCGGTCTGGGGCTGACATCACTTGGCGCCTGTGCGATGGTCTCTTCAACTGATAGGATATGCACCATTTTTACGTTTACTAGTACATACAGTGTCACCACTTAACGTCATGAATATTGCACCTTGATGATTGCTTCTCTCAAAGTGGACTTGGCTAACTACTGCACGTACAGTACATAGCTTGACGCACACTAAGTAGTTAGATCACGGCTACGACCCGTCGGGATCTAGCGGCCAACCATGATCATCCCCACTCACACTTTTTGCTTCATCGTTGACCACGAGCCCATTCTCCCACACTTTATCCAACGGAGGGGGCGGGGTCCCTGCGAGGTCCTCGTCTCGCAGCCAAAGCCTCAGTAAAAGCCGCTTCTCACCCCCAACGTCTTGAAATGCCTCCCTACCATGCAACATGCGACGGTTGTTGAAAAATATGACATCACCTTTCTTGTATTGGAGGCGGTATTGGCAGGCGGTGCCGACAAAGTGCAGCGCATCGAGCGCCGCGTTTTGACAGTGAGACAAGGGGGGCAGGTCCGCAGGGCGAAAGCCTAGAGGAGAGCGAACCAGGGCACCACGACTAAAAATGGCCTCTGGTTCTCCAGAAGCCTCGCCAAGAAAAATGACTGGACGTCTATAGAACTTCCCTTTGTCGTTCGGGGGTCGATCGAATGGCCAGTCAGGCTTTGTAAGTTCAACAAGCAGGTCAGGATGGTCCGACGCAAGTTTGTTGTAGATTGTTGACACGGGACAAAATATGCCCTCGCCGCCCTCAGCGGGGGTTTGGATCACAAACATAGCCACAACATCAGCTACTGGATCTGCGTGGAACGCCTATTCGTACCATCAGAATTCGCCGGCTTTATAGCCTGCACGGCTAAACGGGTACAAACTTGACCGACTTACAAGTGGGTTGCTTCTGTATGGAGCCGGGAGAGTGGTTTTCCCAGTGTCGCTGAGATCAGTGATGTGCACTGGAATTATCAGTACGATTTGTGACAAAGCCAATTAGCCCCGCAGCTGTCACTGCAGGTAAAACTAAGAAGTCAAGAATGCGAAGCGGACGCACCAACTCGTTTACCGCCAGACTGCAACATACGCTGGGGAGCGAGATGACTAGCTAACCCAGCAAATGTGATGAATCTTTCTCTCATGTTCATACGTGAGGGATCCATGCCACGCATGATAAAGATGCCCAGTCCAGCATGAAGGTCCCTGCGGGATAGTGCGAGAGTATCCGCTAAGAGAGGAAGCGGGAACGATGACTTAGCAAGATCGTCTAAGGCCTTCCCGGAGGCTGAGCCACAAGGTACAATTAACTTCAGTTTCTCGCGAAATTATCTCTCCTAGTCCTTACAATCGAATGTGCTGCAGGCACTCGTAATCTCATTCAGCTGCTCTGAACTGAGCTCTACAATGTGGTCCGTTTTGAGGTCATGGCCCTTCCAGGCCATTGCTGTGCCAGTGCACGGCCATGGCCACGGGGTTGGCAACTTAGGGGGTGGCTCAGGTAGCACATTTTGATGGCGAAAGTCCAGAAGCAAAGACTCCCGGGGCTCGTAGCATGGCGTGAATTGTGCAAGGTGTGGATCGCCGATGGCCATATTGTCTCATTCACGACACCCCTCTAATTTCTGTCCTATCGACCGGCCGGCGAGGTCTTTTCTAGTAATGGGGAAGATTATTCACAAAGTATGGGCAGAGAGCTAGCAACTGAACTATGCCCCTCAACCATTGCCAATGCAGTTGGCTGCAAGAATCAGCCAAAGCAGATCCAAGCTGACTAGGCTCAAATGACCCACACCACCAATAAGACTAACGTGACCCCCTGTTTTTGTGGTGGGCCCCCTGCACTATATCAAATGAACCAATGGGTGCTGTCAACTTGGATCTTACACCGGTCCATTGCGGACCTATCAAGTGGATAGGCAGGGGCACTTATACCTCTGATGCTTGATTTTTGAATCAAGGGCAATGTCCGAACATGCAAATGGAGCAAACTCTTGTTGGAGAAGAAAACAAGGCCACGTCATGTTCCACAAAGACGAATGGGCGGGCGGCAATGTCATTGGTCTGGATATTGTAATTGTCACTGCCACATGATCAAAAAATAAAAAAAAATAAAAAAAAAAAAGGTCATCACATTCCGACGGTGGAAGGGAGGTGTGTCAATATCACAACCCAACTCGTCTGTTCGCAGCCAGAAATTCCGAGGGTCAATAGTCCCTGCCGGCACCACAACATGTATGTCCGAGTACACAGTGCGCCGCTTCAACCGCAGCCTCGTCGCCAAAGGCACAGTAACGTCACGCTTGTAGCTCGTCAATACGCAGCAAATGTCACCACAAAAGGCTCAGATTGAGGCTCAGACGAACTGTAACTCTCTGTCCGGGTCGAAGCTGGACCCCCACAAAAGATTTACAGCTCTCAACCCCTCCAGCCGAGGACATGAGATAGCCATGCGCCCAAAACACCGCAGATGTCTCCAGCGTTGTTTCCTCTTGAAAGTAACGGCATTTATCATTTTCTTTCCTAATTCATATCTATCCAAAAAAAAACCTACAGTTGATTGCGAGTCATGATGGCATCGAACCAGAACATCTTGGCTATCGATGGTACCACCTACGAAGGCGGTGGTGGCTTGATCCGCGATGCTCTCTCCTACTCAGCCTTGCTCAAAAAGCCTCTTCAGGTTCATTCTATCAGAGCAAACCGACCTGGAGTAGGCGGCTTACGGACCGAACACACTGTGGCCATTGCCACCATGGCAGAGCTTACGTCGGCCGAAGTGACGGGAAATGTGCCTGCAAGTCGCAACATTACCTTTACTCCTCATGTTCAGTCCAAAACGCCAAATAGCCAATTTGCGTCTAAACTGGACATCAAGGTAGAGGGATCTGGCCCCATATTCTTGATAGCGATGCTTCCGTACATCCTGTTCTCTCATCTCGCTGCTGGAACCCATCATTTCCACTCAAAGCTGGACAAAAATGGCGAAATAGAGTTGACTATACGTGCGGGGACTCTGTGTGTCAAAGCACCCTCTATCTTCTACATGCATCAAGTCTTTATTCCAACCATGAGGCTTATTGGAATTGGGGAAGAGAACATAAGAATCGACCACGACTGCAAACAGGGCTGGCACACAGACACGAACAAATACCCTGGGAAAATGGTGGCTCGAATTAAGCCTCTCTCGGCTCCTTTGCCAGGTTTTCTTCTGGAGCGCCGTGGTCGTGTACAGGCTATTCGCGTCACCGCACACGCGCCCAAGCGTGCGTTGAAAGACTTCAAATCTATTTTGGAACAGGAAATGACAAGCACCATTGCCGATGTGGATAACGGAGTCGAGTTGATCATCGACACGTTTACCTCTGTACCAGACGATCAATATCACCTTTTGATGGTGGCCACAACCGTTGACCCATTAGCTTATATTGGTTATGAGCAAGTCTATCCCCAGAGCGGCGTCTTCCCAGAAGATGTCAAGGGTGATGTGGACAAACTCGCCATCCAACTTATTAGATCATGCATTCATGGTCTCTGGGCTGAACTACGTCGAGGCAATGCCGTTGATGAACACATGGAAGACGTCCTGGTCATTTACCAGACACTTGGTGTGGGATTCTCGTCTGTTTCTGCAACCGGTAACGAAGGCCCAGTCCTAGAGTTGCAAGTGGGCAATCCGGCTATTCGTAAGCGAAATTATCTCTTTTGTGATAATAAAGAGCCGAAACTGACTTTTAAACGCCATAGAGCCCGGTAGCAAGTACGAAATTGATGTAGGATCGTTGCATCAAGAAACAAGCTGGTGGGTGGCTGAGCAACTCGCCAACATCCACCATGAGACGCAGAAATTAAATGGACGCGATTACTTGGGGTGTCACGGAATCGGCCTCGGCAAGTAGAGAACTGCATGTGTCTCACGAATCACAAATGGTTGTGAATTTTGGGCACACACTCGAGCCCACCTAATATCAGGCTTCATCCCACTGTGACATGCGATACGACCTTGGCCTCGCAGAACTCGAAAAGCAGACGCAGCCTCGTGCCGTTGGCAACCATGCACCGACATGCGGCCATGATCCCGGCTAAACAGCTCACCTGATGACCCTGGCAGCATTTTGTTGGCTGCCACCTTGCCAATCCCCCACGTCGGCAGGCTACGGGCACTTATGCTGCAACACGAATCAAGAATGGCCCGGCCCGAGGCACCCAACATCGGGCCTGATGAGGCTCTGAATACAAGCACTTTAGTCATATTCCGAGCACAGCAATGCCGTGTCTATTTGAACATAGATAGCAGACGGCCTAGCACACAGTGACCATGTCCCGTCAACCCGACAAGGCTTAAGGTCCGACCGCAGATTACATATTTCGCCAGACTATGAACACGAGCAAGGATCATCGTTGGTGGCTTCCAGGACCGCCGCCACCTCGACGCCTCACGTCCCTCGAGGCCGTCGAGTCGTCGTATCGCAAGGACGGCGTGCCTGAGATGTCGATTCCGGTGCAACATATTAGCGTACCCTGGGTAGACAGATTCTCCATTCTAGAGCCCTATTTCGGTCACCTGGCTCAGCCAGGAAGGACGGCCAGACGACCAGACGATGGCCACGTATACCTCTTTCATGGCTGTGGTAATGTGACCAGTCTACAGGTTGTGCATTCCTTTGCTCGCCGTGGGCCCTCCATCAGGTTTTCTCGAAACCGCAGCTATTTTTCCAATGGTCGTGCAGTTTACTGGTCCAATTCTGTCGAATTTGCCATCGCATGGAGCTTCTTCTCTGAGACGGGAAGCTGGAACATGGAGGATCTCAAGAGGAAACAATCGTTCCGATGCCTCGTCTTTGTATCAAAGCTGAACCTTGCAGAAGCAAATTTTAAGGCGGGACTCTATCTCATTCCCACACCGCAGCTTCCGGAAGACGAGGATGAATTAGGAAAGGTAGGTGAAGCAAGGAACCTCCCTCCCCTACAGCCACTAGCTTGGATCGGCAACTGACCGGTGCTACCGGGATTCTTTTCGGCCAGTGGTGTCACGCGAATATGAACAGCGCACATCAAACAAAGCAAATACCACCACCAAAGTCAACTAAGGAGGATTGGGGGGTCGTTGGCTCCCGGATTCCAAGGGTGAGTGAGAGTTACGAGTATTCCCATTACCAAGCGACAGACGGCTTACAGGCTTGCAGCACACCATGGAAGCGCTACGGACAGTGTATGAGAAACCAGAAGATATTTGGCTTTTCGCTGCACGCGACGAGGCAGATAGTGAGAAAATTTCCAAAGCTGGCATTGAGGTGCGTTTTACTATGATTATGCTTGACCAATAAATACCAGTGGTTGACAATGGCGGGCAAGACAGATCCTGGACCTGACATTTTATCCAAGCATGGAATCGACATCGAGATTATAGACTTGTGTAAATGGGAGCGTAATGCAAGAGTAAATAAATTCGTTTACGGTTTTAATTACTATAACACGGATTATCCTCGCTGCATCGTAGACTATTGTTTCAAGTAGATAAAATAAATGAGCATCACAATGTTCAAACTAGAGTGAAAAAGATTTACAGCATAAATAACATGCAAAACTCATACCTGTTCCAACACCTACTTTGAAAGATCGGCCCAACTCATTGCAACTGAGCGTTTCGTTGCCGTACACTTACTTTGGTGCAGCGCGAGATCTACAAACTACAGTATTATTCACACAGTCCATGTACAACCTAAAGACATTGCCCATGAAAATTATAAATTAGGCTGCGTTACGTTACACCCACCCCCTGTTTGTGACTTTCCGGCAGAGCCGCTGTGACCGTCGCATGACTCTCAACATGCTTCTCAACGCAGCCTTGCTCCCATCTGTTATCATTCCCGCTAAAAGCGCCATCAGGGAGATAGCTTCCAGCAGGATGCATTCCACTCCTTGTGCGACATTTCCCTGAATCAATGTCTCTCCTTTCGAGCCGACAGATCCGTATCCTGTCTTCCATCGCCAGCTCCGACCGAATGTCCTTGACAAAGTCACTGTATCCTTCCGAAGCAATGGCAACATCCTTGCCACCCTGGCAACGAAAGTCTTGGGCAAGCGGCGTTCGTGTTGTGTGCTTCGCCATTGCGCTTGTCGCCACAGCCTACTTTACGAGGCCAGTATCTTTCTACCGCTATTGGCTACAACCGGGCTCCCCTAAACCATTGCCGGACCAGACAGGGCCATCACCAAAAGACTATGCCGCCGTTGCACCTTTCGTATTCGACTCTCTACATGGGCTTCTCAAGCAGTGGCCCAACTCATACGGCCCAAACGGCCATTCCATTGTCGCCGGGAGGATTCCACTAGGCACAGTACTTTATCATGCCAAACAATCTTCCGGCCCTCCAAAGAAGCCAACTTTTTTTGCTTTTGATGCGTGAGTGCCTGACTCAATATGCACGACCCGTGCTGTTGTGAATTAATTGTTTATGCATAGAGAGATGTCCATTGGCATCTTTGGCGGAAAGGGTCATGCCAATCTCCACACATATACTACAACTCGCGGGCTAAATATCATATATTTTGATGGACAGTCTGCAACCCTGTCTACTATGGGTAGTCTCGATTCTCAAATGGCTGTTCTTCAGGGCCGGGTTCCTCTCTATCCATCCTACGATCTTGTTTATGACGAGGATCAGAGAGCCCTCGAGCTTTGCCAACTGGCCGTTGAGCTTGGCATTGATGGCATCGTCAGGATGAATGCTGGCTTTGAGATTCTCATTTGTGACATTGCCACCTCCGAGCTTGAGGAAGTCTTTGTAACAAACGTTACCGTTCCGGGAAATGACGCCAACGAGAGAAACAACTCACTCCCACATGACCCCAATCGGCAGCCTCCTTTAGGGATTGGCAACGTGTTCTCTGAGCAAGGGTCTTACGAATGGCTTCGAAGTGCAACATGGCACTATGGAGGCCATGGAGATGGCGGCCCCGCTCTATCTAGTGTCCAGTTGGATGTTTGCCGCATGGTGTCATTTTATGATCCTGTGCTGAGCAGTCTTAGTGGATCTCACCACGGTGGACGCGTTGGTAATGACACAAAAGAAAACGGCTTTGGGCTTCGTAGAGGTCATCGCTTGCTCAAAATTGACGATTCTGACGCGAAAAAGGTCAGGTCATGGCTACGGGACATGACACAATCTCCAAATGAGTCCAAATGCTCTGGTGTTGACTGGCGTGCCCTGATGGAGGTTATTCATACTCAGCATGGCACGCGCGCAAGAGAAGTTGCTGCAACCTTTAAATGGGCAAATAGCACCTCGAATCAAGTAAATTCTATTATCACTAGAATCCACGAAATTTCTCACGCAATTATTGTTCCCTACCTGGAATACCCTATATCTAGGCCCCCCACTTCGCCGAAGGATCAAACTATTTCTCGCTGTCAGACTATCTACACCAAGTTCATTGATCCTCATCGGCTTTCGAGATCCGAAGTATTGTTCTACCAATCGACAAAGGCCGTGCTCGATAAGCTCTGTCACTGGGAATGGGATCTGTTTGAGTGGAGTGAGAAGCACACAACAAGTTTCTGGGGCCCTCAAAACAAAAACCCCGACTTACAAATCCTCCATGCCGAGATTCTTGAGTACCATACAAAAACCATCGATGTCCTAAAATGGATGGGCTGGGATATGTGGTACCGATGTGATCACCAGTGTGCCACAGATGTGAGTTTCCCTACATCACCCTGAGATAACATAGATCGAAGTTCTAAAACCAATCGATAGGAGCTTTGCACCATACCTACATGGCCTGTAGTATACGCTCCTGGCTTACCTCAGGGTGGAATTTATGCTTACACGTCTCCGGAACTCACGGATGAGGACTCTAGAGAATTTTGGAGACCAAAGTGTGTTAGCCGCGCAGACTTTGACCGTGGGGGGGCGGGGAAGGGAGCCCAATTATCAATTTCCTGACGTGCCACCACTGTGATTCAACTCTTTTCCTTATACATCCGTAATGTCAATTTCAAGCTTCTCGGAGCAATGTAATATGACATCATATTCATCATCTTTTGCCTCGCGATACTATGAGGAGAAATTTTCGATGTCATGCCTGGTCCATCAAGCTATATTCCACATCCCGTTCCTTCATATGCTCACTGTAGACACCTGAATGTGCCAAGTTATTTAAACAACATCCCAAAATGCATGCAATAACACAAATACCAGTTATAGTAGGAAAATTGTAGCTTTTCCTTTGTATATCGCATTCATGAAACTTACTCCTATAAATTGTAATATCGACACAACATATCTAGGGATTTTGTCAAGTTTTCATTTTGAAAAATGATATAATTAATGGGGGCATTGATCTTGCTGTTCGTTTACTGCACATCGTCGACGTCGGGAAACGTACTGCGAACGGAATGTGGACGTTATGAAAATTTCGATATTGCAACTATGCGACAATCTACAACTTCACAGCTGCCATTTTCCCAAGCCAAAGGTTGATCAAACACGATGGTATCCAACTTGACATTGAATTTAATATCCGCAATATATACGCCTTTAGGGCTCCCAAAGTGGAGCTTACTAATAATCTTCTCATTTCTTTCTATTTAAAATGCGAGTGTGTGCTCGACCTGTTAACCAAGGAGCAGCCCCAATAAAATTAGAGACTTTTACCAGCGTTGGTACTGGTAGTCTTAGTCTCTATACCTTACAATCGACTCCACTCATAGCACCGCGTAACCCTGAAATTCTCTCAAAAGCACAATGCAATACCACTTTGATATTGGCTACCAATCTTCCGTGGCGGAATTAAGCGCGTGGTTGGGTGAGGTACAACAAAGATAAAGCTGTTTCAGGATCAAGCAGACAACAGCCTGTTACGAAATAAAGATATCCCCTAGTGCTTACCCCCTTCACGACAATAATTCTTCTCCCCTGAATCATGTATATCTGCCATAGGCGGGCTATGCATATGACAATCCGTGTATAATGGCCGTTACTATTCATGGTAAGTTCCATTAGTCATATATTAACCGGTTTCTTCCATTCCCAGGGCAGAAGCACAGAGAATTTATCCATTCGCCTTCACTCTAATCAGCATGGCTAATAATGGAATATTAGCCCTCTACCGTGCAACAACTTCATTAGGCTTCTACAGCTGCAATCCAATGGTTTCAGTAAACTTTATTTCTGCTCTGGCATGATCGTAGCTGATTATGTCACAACACCTGAACACCATGCCCTTGGCAATTGCTGGGAAGATCCGGAGGTCTTTATGAAATGAATATTCGATCCTAATAACGCGACCCACTCGCACCAAAAACGTGTGGAGCTCACGGAACAAAAAAAAACATACAACAGCGAGGATTCCCCGGTCGTCACCGACCCGAGTACTAATTCACCGCTTCTTAGCTTGACGATGGGAGAGCGGACGGGATCCCGTATTCTCTAAGAGCTATGGTCGTATGTGGCACAAGCACCACGCTGGAAGCATTATGGCGAGCTTCGGCTGAATCAAAATTCATCTGTAAGTGACAAGACATTGCCAGTGAAAAGAACTACGTAAATCATTCCAGTGCATACTTAGTTTAATATTTTTCTGTACTCTAGTTCTGCGCGTTTCAACATAATTTTCTGTTCAGCTGGATCTCAGTGAGAATATGATCTAGCAACGTCCTGCATTATCTACTTCTCTGGATGAGCATGGTCTTTCCCTATTTACCACTCTACTATATTTGACCTGGATATAGCAATTGATGAACCAGTGTAAAACGCCCCGTGAAAATCAAGCTGGGAGAATGATTGAGTTACAACAACTCATTGCAGCGTCATAATTTGCGAGTCCATGGCGGAGCGCTTTCGAAGCAAAGCGCAATATTACATAATTATCAGTTCAATAAGAAGTATGATTTCACCTTTTTAAGTGAAAAAGAAATGCAAATAAAGCTTTTAGTCAACCAAATTGTTCTTGAACACCGTCAGTCACGGGCTATCTCAAGCTAGTGGATACCTACAGCCCCCTTCATGCAGTCAGACATCCACTCCATAAATATCACCCTGCTTAGTAGCTTGTTTTCGAATCCATAGAGAATCAAAAATTAATTGGACATGGCGTATGATGTTTGCTAATCAAGAGGTGTGTACGATCGTCAGGTGGTCATATCAAAGTGCAAAGGCGGCGGCGATACTCCAGTTAGTCGAGTGTGGGAGCGGTACGATGGGTTACGACTCTCACGCTTTCCTTTTTCGAGCTAATCTGCCTCAGTGGCTTTGTTTATTATGTCCAAAATTTTCTGGTCACCAAATTATGGAAGTCGGCAAGGCGTTTATTGATGCAATGCGCCAGGTTGTCGTAAAAATGAGCGGGAAATGTACGCTTACGGGATCGCCTTACTTATCATGGCTTGATAAGAGGTGGCATCCAATTACAAGACTGTATTCGCTGTGGGAATCGCATGCATGAAGGGGAATCTGATACTTCTAGTGGCGTGACGCGGCAAAAACAAGATGATAATTATTAGATAGCAAATGACGTCTTTTTTATCTTCTCGGACCCGCTATGCGAAGTAGGATTGCGTTGAGCTGTTGCTAAGTGCCGGTTTCCACTTTACTCGTCGACACATGAATCATGATAATGGCAGCTGTTTTATGGACATGTCCAATGGGACCAACGCAACCTGAGTAACGAGGTACGACTTGTTCAACTAGGGTAGCCTTTCCGGGCCCCACTTCAAGATTTACCTGTCAGCAGGCTGCAGTAGCGTGCTTGTTCAAAATCACCATCCTGGACACCCGAATCGAAATGCCGCCCGCACGGCCTCCAAAGCTTTAATGGAAAAGGTTCATTGGCTGGATAATGTGATTTCATGCCGGCTGGGGGCGATTGGTACCCACAGGCTAGAGCGATAGTTGCATTGAACGATAGCCAAGTAGTTACGTCCGAGACAAACCCAATTCGGGAGATGGGCGCATGTAGGCTGAGTGTTGGTTATTTCAGAACTAGAAAAAACGTCACTCGTCACATCCGTCTTGACAAAGACTGGCGGACTTAATCCTAAATCCGTGAGATGAGAAAGCGGGATTGCTATATAAAGTCACATCGACACACCAATCTCTCTTCTTTTTTGCTTTCCAAGACTCAATCAACTATTTGAAAGCTACACTTCCCTCTGAATCAACTTCCCCATATTGATTACCATGGCACCACCCTTCCCACCTGCGCCACCGGCCAAGTCCGCCCTCGGCCGTTACAGACTCCTTGCCCCTTCGGCGGCAGTCCGAGTGTCTCCAATATGTCTAGGAGCAATGGGATTTGGCGAGGCCCATAAACAACGTATGGGAGAATGTTCCAAAGAGACCGCTTTTGAAATTCTCGATACATTTAAGGAGCTAGGTGGCAACTTCATCGATACCGCAAATGGATATCAAGATGGCCAATCCGAGATCTGGCTGGGCGAGTGGATGGCGTCACGTCAAAATCGCGACGAAATTGTGTTGGCAACAAAATACTCTGGTTCTTTCCTTCCTCATATGAAGGACAAGGTGCAGGCAAATTTCTGTGGAAACGGTTTGAAGTCGATGCGGCTTTCAGTGCAAAGTTCTTTGGAGCGTCTCCAAACATCTTACATTGATGTTTTATATGTCCACTGGTGGGATTATGCCACCACCATTCCCGAGCTGATGCGGAGTCTCAATAGTCTTGTCGTGTCAGGCAAGGTTAATTATCTGGGGATCTCCGACACGCCAGCGTGGGTGGTTGCCAAGGCAAACCAGTACGCCCGGGATCATGGACTCGCAACTTTCGCCGTCTATCAAGGTCTATGGAACGCGTCAATTCGTGATTTTGAACGCGATATTATTCCCATGTGCATGGATGAAGGCATGGGGTTGGTTCCATATGGCACCCTTGGACAAGGACGCTTTCAGACGGAAGCGGCCTTCAAGGAGCGCGAAGAAAATAACCCCGGGCGCAAATCAAAGCCGAGAAAAGTTGAGAAAGCGGTATCCAAAGTGCTTGAGCAACTTAGCCGCGAAAAGGACACACAACTTACCAGCGTTGCTATGGCGTACGTCATGAATAAGGCGCCCTATGTGTTTCCCCTTGTTGGATGTAGAACATTGGGACATCTCAAGAGCAATATTGAGGCTTTGAGCATTACTTTGAGCGAAGAGGAGGTGACGAGGGTTGAAGAAGCTTATCGCTTTGACCCGGGATTTCCTCACACCTTCCTTAGTGGAACTCTCTTTGGCGATGATGATACGATTCCGCAGGTTCCCCAAGGACCCGGTGGGGTTTGGTTGACAAGCGCAATGACTAACATTGATTGGGTCGAACCATCAAAACCAATAAAACTTGTCTAAAAGTAATGATGGTATTTTGGGAAGCTACAGGGTCTGATATACAGCTTGACTTTTAGAGCTCTACGGAGCCTTTGGATGCAACTACCTTAAAGAGCAACATTTTCTTTAGCTTTCTTGGCGGCTCTATTTGATGAGTTGTTCTGGGTTGCAATAGCACCGAGGCTTTGTTTTTATAGCATTTAGTTAAGACAAGATCGTGGAATAAGCGAGCTTTATCTCTCTCGGACCCCACTTCTTATACTATCAATAAAGATTGCCCACCCACCCAGCAGCTTGTCAGAGATTATTGTGGCTTTATTGCAGATCATTGTATATTGTTTGGCCGCATGTTACTCACGTTGCCAACAATTGTTGGATCTACGGTCTACCGGATCATGGTATAGGGTAAGCCCGAAATCTTCTCGTTGCGTGATCGAATTTCAGTTGGGAAACATTAGTATAATCACGCCACTCTAGGATTAATAAGAAGGTTGAAATAAAAAAAAATGTACGCAATCACCAAGACCAGTATTTTTTGACTAATCAACTAATCTATGATACTGGTTTTTAAAAATAGACGAAAACGGGGTCACTAACGGCAATTTCGACAGCGATTCCCGACGATCAGGACATTTACCTTTGCCTTCACGCAAAAATTGAGCATATTGGTTTCCATTTTGATATCTAGGCATAGATAGGCAATTGAATATGAAGCATGATGGATGGCACCCATGAGATGAGTCGTCTCGAGTGGGTGGATCCAAGTAAGCGTAGCAGAAGGATGACTACTATTTATGGGCCACCGGAATGCCGTCCAGCCGCACGAGGGACACAACTACTCCACTTGTATTGAAAATGCCAATTCCAATTGGCCATGTTCTTTGGGGGCGGAAATATCTCCGCGAATCACAGACACTTGCACCTGCGCAATGTGCACCACATCGAGGTTTGTGCGTTCAGCCTTACCCAGAATAATGCCGCAACATGAGTGGCTACAGTCATTAGCGGGTATTACGCGGAGCCGTAGAAAAAGCTGCCTGGCCCCGCCTTTCTTTCTTAGATTGTACAACCACCTCATCAAGTATCTTGTGCAATGTCGTACCAGGCGGTGCCCGAAGGGCGGCATTTCGATCCCTTTGCGCGGTCTACGCCACAGAGCTATGAGTTAGTGCCTTTAGACTCTTCCGCGCCAAAAAAGGACCAATCACAGTACCATTTCCAGTTCCAATATCAGCCAGATCCAACATCTCAGCCGCCACCAACGAAACCGCCCAATCAACGTTTCCCAACATGGAGAATTCTGTGGAGGACCCCAGCCACAATGGCTTCATTGTTTCTATCTGGTTAGAGCAAGCAATCCGAGTGTTTTATTAATGTGTTAGTGTGTTTCTGACAATCTGCTTGACTAGCCATTATATTCGCCTTACTTCATCTTTGTCTGTTCTTGTACTTGGATGGGAAAAGGGCAGATGGTGAAAAGTCCATCCGCCAGAGCTATGTGGCCGCTCTATCACACTTGCTCGGTCTTCTCTTCCGTGCAACTCTTTCCGGCGCATTACTAGTTGCTTTTACTCAGTACCTGTGGCGTTTAATGAGGCAAAAGGCAATGAAGATTTCAAACATAGAAACACTCTTCAAGATTACTCAGAATCCATTCCTGCTCTTCCAGCTAGAGGTCGTCAAGGTAGCACCGATACTGTTCATCTTGGCAACATTTACCTGGGTACTACCTCTTGCCGTCACCTTCCCCCCCGGTGCCCTGACGGTCGTTGCAAATCCAGTTCAAAATACATCTGCCATGACGGTACCTACGTACAATGGGTCTGAGCTGGGCAGTGTGCCGCTGGCTGACCCGTCCTCGCTGGCTGTCCGCTATCTGAGTGGTGGCATGTGGATTTACTTGTAAGTCGCCTGCCATCTACCAAGGTGTCTTTCTAATAACAGTTGAAAATCCAGGGGTGCAACTCCCATCGTCCGTCGACTAGGTCGTCTAGTCCTCGAACTTGACAGCATAACTCCTTTCGAATCCCCTTGCGGATCAAACTGCACATATTCCACCCAATTTGAGGGGCCTTATGTCAATTGCTCAAAAGAAATCCATAACCAGACAGTCCAAAACGTCGGAACTCTAAACTGTGGATATAACGCATACATGGGTACAAATATGACTACCAATGCGACAGATGTCTCTGCCAATAGTCCCTATGGTCTATGGGATATCGGAGAGAATTTTAACATGTCGACATCCCGCGGGATTTACTCTCATGCCAAAAATAAGACCCTACAAGTTCAAGAATTCGAGACTCTAACTTGTACACCGTCCCGGGCACTCTATAAGGTCAATGTCACCTACAATAATGGTGAACACATAATCACCCGTACAGAAAAGTATACAGGAAATATTCGAGATATGATTACACCTCTTGATCAATATTTACCAGTTAACGGGACATATCCTGAACCGCTCCTAAAATATCTTACAGGGCTCAATTATTTTGCCCTCATTGACGCCATAGTCAGTCCTCTAACTGGCAACTATACCATGCTGCAGTCGGGTAAATTCTACGGCGGTGCGAGTTCTGCTATTACTTGTGGTAGGTTCTTGTCCATTTAAGATAATAATAATATTTACTTGCATAGGACCAACGGGCGGTACTATTGTCGCCGACACGCATTTAAACACTCAAAAAGATAACGTCACCAGGACTCCGACTGACGGGCCAAGTTTTCACGTTTCCCAGGATATTATAAATGATGCTCTTTTCAACCTTACCATGAGTACTTCATTTGAACTTGGTTTCTGGCACAAGAATATTTCTGGCACCATGATGGCTATGCACCAGTTTTACTCATTTTCTTCGCTCAAAACATTCCTGCTTCCGTACCTTTCGTGTATCTTTGTCTCCATTCCCTTTCTCTTTCTTGGCTTGAACAGTCTGCACTTGAATGGCGCATCCGCAATTGATGGAGGCTTCGTCCAAGTCTTGATGACCACAACTGGAAGCAAGACTCTGCAAAACGCAGCATCCAGTGGCTGTATGGGAGGAGAAGAGAACACGCCGGAGGTTCTTAAAAATATGAAAGTACGCTTTGGAGAATTAATATCAGATGGTGATCCAGGGCAGCCTAGAAGGGCAGGTTTCGGGACAGAGGAAGAAGTCATGCCGCTCAGGCGAGGCGTTTCATATGGACAATAGTGAATGAACCAAGATTCTCTAAGAGGTAAAATATTCTAATTAAACGAGCATTTGTTACACAACATAAAAAGAAATACGAGGTATATATCCGAATTAATATTTGGTGGGTGCATTCGTCTTGCCTTGCAATAATAACCAAATATTCTGTTTAAGCTAACCTGTTTGATGTGTTTGGATTTGGTACAAACCACGATGTCGTCTCGTAGCCTCGTAGTAGTGTTTAGATTGTGAAATGTAATTGAGACATGTTGGCTGTCTCGGTTCGACGGATGCTTCTGTTGTTTCTTTCGTTATTTTACCTTGAATAAATGATGCTATTATTACTTTTACCAATAAAACGTGAAATTATATCCCTTTGGAATTGGTGACAGTTTCGATCGTCACAACGTGAAAGCCCCGCGGGTTTGATCTTGTGATGCAAGTTACTCCGTAGCTTCTTATCTTCATCGTCACGTGTATCCTGCTTTATTTGAAGGGGAGAGGCATAATTGGTGGGATCGATCGAGTTGAGCTAGACCTTCTTTGGTTAGTTGATTGCATTCGCATACTCCACTCTGCCTGCAGAGCGGAGCAGCGCCCTTCCGTAAAATTGGCAACTGAGTTGAACGGTTTCAATTTGGGCGTCTTGTCCTACTTTACGACCATGGCCGATTTACTACCTGCATTAGCCTTGCATGCCTGTCTCATATGCCGCAAACAAAAGAGGAAATGCTCAAGGGAACTCCCTACCTGTGCACTCTGTGGGAAAAATGGCAAGGCCTGCAAATATGTCATCGGTGGTCACCAGCCAGTGTCATTATCCAGTCAAGAACGGGTTGGGACAGAAAACCAGACTCCTCAAAGCAGCTTAGCATCTCAGCAGAGTTCTGGTCCATTGCTCCATCCTGTTTCTCCATCCACCCTGAGTCCCTCAGTGCCGCCCCAGCAAAACCACGCTGCTTGGTTTTTTCTTGATTTTGAAGCTTTTCACCAGAAGAGGCTTTCTTTACAGATGCCTAATGTTCAAGGACAACATCGATTCAGTCAATTTCTCCAGCCATCATCTTTGATGCTTGGAATAGAGATATATTTCGAATCTGTTCATGAATTTTTACCTATCAGTAGGTGATTGAACCTCGCATTGATGTCTAGCTCTAACCATACTTGACCAGTCTCTAGGTTGCGGCTTTACCGTGACCTTTCCGCGTCGCAGGGCAACATGAGTACAGACTTGGAGTTGTTACTCCTTGCAATGCAATTGCATACACAGCCAATTACAGCCGATGCGCAGACGTGGGAACTCTATAAAATCGCCAAGACGGCATGCTCTCATGCAGAGGACGACAATGTCTTTTCACTTCGGCTTCTACAAGCAAACATTCTTATCGCGCTTTACGAGATTGAATATGCCCTCTATCCTGCCGCCTATCTCAAGGTGGGTCACTGTGCAAGATTAGGACACGCGATGGGTATGCATGATCGAAAAAGAGCACCGCAAATGTTGAACCCACCTAGTACGTGACGTTGGTAATCTAATCACACTATCTGTTCTAAATCTCTCTAGTAACATCCACTGAATGGGAAGAACGACGCAGAACGTGGTGGGCAGTGATTATGCTCGACAGATACGTTCAACTTGGTAGTAGAGGTCGCCCATTTTCTTGCGAGGATGCACCTCCAGAAGAACTTCTTCCAGTCGATGAAGAGAGCTGGGATCAAGGCGTATGAATGACAATGTCCCTTGACCCTGGGCCGTAACTGATGCTCAGTAGGAGCTTTCCCTTGTTCAACCTCTCGCTGTGTCGACCAACCCGACTGTGCAGGCATGCCCATTTGCCAGGACATGCCAAGCAACACACGTTCTCTCTCGAGTCCTCCGCCATGTCAACGACCGAGACGTGAATACTGAATTTCGCTACCAAGAGGCGATGCAACTTCATCGAACCTTGCAAGCGTTATCGGTAGCCATTTACAACGAGTGCGAAGAACCTTTGAGATCGAACGAATTCTTACCTAACGCGCCGCTTTTCACTGCCATGGCTATCTGCTACAGTGGGCTACTTACTCTTTATGACCTCTATAGCTGTCCTGAAACTGCAGAAGCTAGTCAAATCACCAATCCTTCATTCGTGGAAATGCAGAAAATTGCAATGATGGGCGTCAAAGAAATATCATACAAAGTGTTTGAGTTTGCGCAAAGCATTAGGTCCGTGGAAGAAATGGGGGGGATGCTGAAATTGACGCCTTTCGTCTGTGATTGTCTCTACCAGGCTGGTGCAAACTATGCGTGGCTGGCAGATGATACCGGCAACGAGGAGCATCACTCAAAACTCAATACAATAAAGTATTTGCTTGGCATGCTGGGTAAGCGATGGCAAGTGGCAGGTGAGTATTCAACATGTGAGCGCCATTGGTTACAGAAATGGTTAATGCTAACTCAGGCGCAGAAGAATATCGAAGCATTCTAGACACCCGCGATAATTTGTGAAGATGTTTGCATGAAAACGGACAGTCGAAAATCGGGTTGATTGTTGGTTTATTGAGTGACTGTTCTTCTAACTTACATGAGATGGGCTCATGTGGAAATTCTCAGAAATTAAAGCCCGAAAATCGTGCACGTATTATGCACTAGTTAATTGAGCGAAGCCATTCGTTCCTTCACCAACTTCACACCTTTGCAAACTTTTCTGTTATCTCTTTCTCTGTAAATTTTTGAGTGTGGTCCTTGAGAAGAGTCATTCTCTCATCAATGCTCAGCGAAATTTGACTACCAATAGGAATCATGCATTCTGCTAGCGTTCTATAATCTTTCATCATTAAACGTAGTGTAACCATCAGGTAGTCGATATTATGGAAGACAAGAGCATTTTGGGACGCGTACAATTCTTTCCTCTTTAAAAACGACACAGGATGATCTCGCCAGTGTCGAAGAGGGTTTAAGTGATGAGAGGTATGATATCCGTCGTTGAAACAGTGGCGGTTGCTCTATTAGTAGTGTTATGAGTTAGAGAATATCAGAAAGACAGAAGCCTTGATGCCTTGCATACCTGAACATCAATTAAGGTTATGCTGGACCGATAATCGGAGTTGGGTTCATTGTGGTCAACGAATGCGTGCTGACCCCAATTTCCCACCATCAACCCCAATCGGAGCAAAAGAAAAGGCCCCAAGAACACAAACCAAGTGGCTCTTGAGTTGAAAAGATAGAGATTGCAAAGCAATATATACCAACTGACTTCCCAGAATGCTGCTTTTAGGGCCACTGATACCCATCCTTTGCTGATAAAGTATAAGAGCAGATCAAGCCAAATGAAGAAGAAGAATCGTCCGATATAGTGCAGAAAATGGAGCAGGTCATCACGTTGGTAGCGGAGGGTTGAGGAGAGATCATCAGGGCCATTGCCCTCGACATGATGGTGTTTCACATGGTGATAGTAGTATGAGTTCCAAGTATGACCCATTAGAGGATCAGTGAGGTAGGGAAAGAGAATGTCAAATGCGGCGTATCTCTTGTTCAAAATACCGCGCATGTGGATGTGCTGGTGCATCATCAAGGTGTAAGTTCCCATATAACTGACTTGCATTGCAAAGTGTAGTAGGCCGTGCATGATCGAAAAGCTCCAAAATAAAAAAGCGGCGCTAGGAACGGATGTGGAAAAGTAGAGCAATAAATGCGTGACCATGACAACATCTGTCTCTACGCGGACGATGGACCGAGCAGCCCGGATGTAGGGATCCAGAATGCAATATCGAAAAACTTGGGGTACCTTTACTTTATCGATGTCGATACTGTTCAAGACGGTGGGGTCAAACTGAGGATCACTGGGATCGTTGAGGGATACGAGGAGTTCAATAGCATCCTCGTCCCGCCCTGAAGTAACGAGAATTTGAGATTGGGAATGATGAGATTTTTGATCCAGAACAAGGACTCACCCGATTCATTTTCCAAGGTTGTTTTTGGGGACTTGGAATCACCATCAGATACTTGCTTCTCGATGCTGCCGTCTCGTACATCAGCTGTGAGTCTCTTGAGCAACACAAAGTCAGCCTTTGTTGATTGGCCATCGGATGTGATGTCCATGATTTCGAATGTCTGGTTTAGGATATGTGGAACGCGTCACCACCCGAGAAGCTTATCAAATGTTGTGATGAAATAAGCTTCAGGTGGCTCTGGATTGTCCTTTCCCTTTCCCTTTCGATTTGCCTGTCTGTAACAAGAAACACCGCAAAGGAAGTAAGCAGATGAGGGACCACTTTGCATTGGAGGGGTGGTTATTTATTAGGACTCGGATTATGTCAGATGCGTGGCTGCTATTGCTGAGTGTACACTGACTCTTTTGGCGATGTGTGACCCCACGCCCTTCCAATTGATTGGGCAAATGCATTATGTGTGGCAGCCAAATTCACAACTCGCATCTACCGCAGCCTGGTTTTCTACGCTTGGGGCCCTTTACAATGAAGTTTTATTCCCACATCATACGTTTCTTGACTGAACCTTGTTCACTCCTCTTTTCCCTTTACAAAAGCGGACTCAAGTTTGCAAGTGGATCTATCACAGCCATAGTCCCTCTGTTCTTTAGCGCTTGCACGCTTGCATAGATTCAAGTATGGGTCCAACCAACGGCTATGCACAAGCAATATGTGCCGACGCACTCCGTCGCACCGCCTATGTTGCATCTTTCCTCCGGCTTTCAAAAATGCTGCTGCTTATTAGCGTAGCGCCACGCCGGATACTTGCCGCAAGAACGGTCCCATTCACGCCCGTGCAGACTCTTGACTCTCAACAGTCCGATTCCGTTAACCAGGAAGGCGGTAATCTGGACTTTTCCAACTGGGTGAATCGGGGCATGAAAGTACGCAGCGGTGATTCCGTCTATCAGTGTCTAGCAAATCTCACAGCTGCCCTCGATCTCGTTGGTCAACTCAATGCTGCCGAGTACAATGGTGCCGCCGGTGCGCTGAGTCTTCTCCCAACCGCCGGCGCTCTGCTTGGTGCCCCGACGAGATAGATGTGGATTGTCTACAAGCTGGTGCCCCTTGCGGGTCTACTCAGCATGTTTCTCAGTCTTGGGGGATCCATCACTCCATCCAATGTTGGCGAATATGACCCTACGGAGCCCTTCTCATACGGTGGCTTCATGCCAACTACTCGCGTCAGGGCTGTTCGACCGAAACCTGTTCATCCACCGTCTTTTCCATACCACCACGTCGAGTCACAACACGGTCAAACTAACCTGGATGCTAAAGCTTTCGCCAGCGAAGTCTATGATAGATCTGAAGACGATGGTGGAGGTGGTATCAAGTTTGCCATCTTCCTCGCCATGGCCCTTCAGTTCACTCTGGTTGTCTGTCTCCTCGTCCCTCTGTGGTATGCTCAGAGAGGAGCTGTTGTAACATGGTGGTGTCGTGTACGTATTCTTTCGTGCGTAGTGTCCGGATAACAGGTCTTGAGCTGACAATGTATTGCGAAAGGTCTGGGGCTGGATGTATTTTTGGTACTTCCTGGTCACGGCTGTCTCCATCTTTGATAATCTAGTTGCGGTACCTTTTACGCGAAGCTAGACTATTCGTATCTCTCCAAAACCCACTGGCATACTTTTAGACGACACCGTTTCCAAGATAACCGATCGGCGGCGATTCAAGAATGCCTTGGAGGCTATTAAATCCGGACCAAACACAAACCAGCGCATCCGGATTGATATCAATAAAGAGTGGTTATTCGCGCACATGCTTCTATGTCGTGATATCTATCCAAGGTATCTCAAGATTGCATGCCATTACTCAAGTTGTTTCCAAGGCGGCAAGTGTGGCCGTGTTTGCTTTTGGGACTGCTTTATTTGCATCTGCCACTCTAATGTCGATTTCAATCGCCCTTATGGTACTGGGCATCCTTTTGGCATGCGGCGTTGCTGGAAGAGTCATTGCCATGTGGATTGTTGCAGCCATTAGTCGCGAGAATAAACCCATACTTCACAAATTGGTCAAATCAGAGAGCGAAGCTGGCGAGTACATTCATGCCATTGCCGAGCTCGACCTGCAGCTCGAGATAAGCGGGCACGTCATTATAGATGGTTGGTGTGTCAAGTCACGCAATATTTTATTCTCAGCTGCTACATATATCGGGCTGCTTGCCAAGCCTTTCGACGCAATTGCCTTGGCCGAGAAGACTAGCTATGGGGCATTTTCATCGATACCAATGCCGAGTACACCGTCCACTGGTTTTGTGTTGAGCCCAGCATCGCCCCAATTTGCTCGAAATGATGATACCCCGTCGATAGATCGTTCAACATTTGAAATGACGGATAATGTGCGGGGCCAACATCAGACAGAAACACCACATGCCAGATGATGGCGATAATCGGTTCCAATTTATTAGAGAAGACAGCAAGACAGCCGTTTAGGTACATCGTATAATTCGGAACCGTTACTAGGTATCAAATGAAAATTTTGTTTTTTTGTTTTTACAATCTTAATTAGATGGTACTTATATCCTCGTCACATTTTGGCAATGGACCGAATCTTGCATGAAATGGATTCCGATGAAAGTGGTTATAGGCGACAAGATGACACGTTTTGTGTCCCATGAGGAGATTTTAGAATCATTGAGAATTTTTTCACGGTACATCAAGCATCAGAACATGTCAAAAAGCTTACGTGGCCTGTACTGCGTTCTGTCAATTATTCCGAGGTAACAATGTGCACTTTTATGCAGGCATGTATGCATGACCCCGCATCCAAAACATCATGATGACCTGTTCCCATCAAATGTTAATCGCTCATCATCTGACCATCATCCGGAAGCAATCCAAGTTGACACTGAATTCAGCTGATCCCAAAACCGGCATTGAACTCTTGTTCTCAATTAGTATAATTGGTACAACGCTTCGTCATCTCTTCCACACCCCATCAAAACCATGGCGACGCACAATTTTGACGAGGCCATTCAGGCTGCACGGAGGGATGTAGAAGTCACTCCACAAAACCATTTCATGAAAGCCATTTACTTGGATCGTCTCGCCAATCTACTTGGCAAGAAGTATTCGGCATCCGGTGAAATGAAAGATCTTGAAGAGTCCATTTCGGTTGGACAAAGAACCCTCGAAGCAGTGGTTGAGGATGACCTTGAAATGCCGATATTTCTAAATACTCTTGCGACTTCCTTGTGCGAGAGATATCGAAGAATCGGCACAGAAGTCGATCTCAATGAAGGGATTCGACTTTTGCAGCGAGCAATTGAATTTAAGATGGATCTTGAAGAAAAAGCAATAATGTTTAGCAATCTCGGGGTTCAACTTGGCCTCCGATATACAAGAACTGGAGGTCTGGGTGATCTCGATGAGGCCATCATGGTCACTATCAGTGCTAATCTTCTCACCGAGCCAACCTCTGTAGAGTACTCAGGGCAGCTGAACAATCTCGCGATTTATCATGGAAGCAAATACTTATCAACAGGAGAACTACGGGAATTAGAGGAAGCCATTAGGTTGGCACGGCAATCTATCGATCTAACCCCAGCCAATCATCCTGATAGAGCAAAACGGTTGAATAACCTCGGGATACGAATCTACAATAGATACTCGAGAATTGGAGCGATAGGCGATCTTAATGAAGCAGTTCAACTTATACGCCAAGCTATTGCTGCTACCGCTGAAGATAGTATCGATAAACCAATGTTTTTCAACAACCTGGGCTGTCTACTGGGCAATAAATATGCGAGAACAAACGATCTGCCGGATCTTGACGAATCAATTTCTACCGCTAGAATGGCTGTTGGCGCAACAACACAGGGACACCCTGAAGAAGCAACACGACTAAATAATCTCGCGAACTGGCTGGGAACTCGATTTGCGAGACTCGGAGATGCTAGTGATATCGAAGAAGCAATCAAGCTCAGTCGGAATGCAGTGTCCAATCTCAATGACGTCCATCCCGACAAAGCAAGATGGTCCAACAATCTGGCTCTTCAACTTAGTAACCGGTACTTGGAAACAGGAAAAATAGTCTATCTTGAGGAAGCTGTTGTGATTTTGCGGAGCATTATTGACAGCATTCCTGTTGATCATTCTGACAGGGCCACGTACCTACACAATCTTGGAACTCAGCTCAAACACAGATTCTCCGAACTGAAAGATGAGGCCGATCTTGAGCAGGCTATTCGCGTTACACGAGAAGCTGTGGAAAATTCGAGCTCACCTATAATCACGCGAGCTCTGTGTGGTGGGCTCGCTGTTGATTTGTGTGCGCTCAAGTCAGATTGGTCACAAGGGTTCGAAATTGCAACACTGACAATTCCTCTCATCCCAAAGCTATCGGCACGATCGTTATCAAACATTGACAAACAAAGCATGCTTAGTCGACCTTACGGTCTGGCGTGCAACGCGGTAGCTATGGCTCTGCAAGACGGAAAAGATCCGACCGTTGCCTTGCATTTCCTTGAACAAGGACGGGCTGTCTTGGCAGAGTCTCTCGAAGAGCTGCGCGTGGATGTTCGTACACTGCTCAAGAGTCACCCCAAGCTCGCAAGACGATTCATTCACCTTCAGGGACAACTGGATAGCAGCGTTACACGCAACGACCTTGTTACAGACGATTCACGGAGTGCTTCTGGGAAAGACGTAGCAGACAGGAGGTACAAGGCAGGGAACAATTTTGACAGTTTGGTAGATGAAATTCGCGAACAGGCCGGGTTCGAGGGATTTTTGAAAGCTCCAACAGATGCGGCAATAAAAGCTGCCGCCCAGCACGGTCCCATTGTCATTATTAATGTTAGCGACTACCGTTGTGATGCTATCACAGTCGAGCAACAAGGCATAAAATGCCTGCCTTTGCCTAAGCTTACAAAGAAGGAAGTTCAGGAGAGAGCACAAGAAGACTTGGGAAGTCTTGAACTTCTAGAATGGCTGTGGGATACTGTTGCACATCCCGTTTTAGATTTTTTGGGTTTCAAAGAGCCACCGTCGGCACAGGGTCCATGGCCTCGGGTTTGGTGGATTCCAACGGGTGCTTTGACGAAATTTCCTTTACATGCGGCGGGATATCATGGGAAAGGGTCAGTCGATACTGTCATTGACAGAGTCATGTCTTCCTATAGTTCGTCCATCAAGGCTATCATCCGTGGCCGTCAACGCCATCACCAGGCACCAACATCGGCTAAACCAGCTCAAGCACTCCTCGTTGCCATGGAACATACAGCTGGGGGTGCTGCGCTCCCTTTTGCAGCAAAAGAGGTGGCCACACTATACGGCCCGCTGAAGGAAATGTCATTTGAGCCGGTCGAGCCAGGAAGACAGAAGGATGACATCGTCTCTCACTTGCCCAATTCCAAAATATTCCACTTTGCTGGTCATGGAAGTACAAACGAAAAGGATCCATCGAAAAGCCATCTAATGCTGGATGGTAAAGACGGAAATGCACTATTGACAGTGGGCACGCTTTTTGATATGAACCTACGCCAGCACTCGCCATTCCTCGCGTATCTCTCGGCTTGTGGGACCGGGAGGATCAAGCAAGAAAAGTTTGTCGATGAAAATATCCATCTCATCAGCGCATTCCAACTGGCAGGCTTCCGTCACGTTATTGGCACTTTATGGGAAGTGGTTGATGAGAAATGCGTGGATGTCGCTAAAATAACTTATGAAAAGATGAGAGACGAGGCTGGGACTGATGAATCGGTCTGTCAAGGTCTTCACCAAGCTTGCCTGCATCTTCGAGACCGTTGGCTAAACACAGAACGAGGCGAAGAAAAGGATTCTGCAGAATTTGAAGCGCATGTGCAGGGGGGAACCACTGTCGCTAGTGCCACCACTGCCGATGGTGACCAGAAATCGGAACTTGTTCAAGCGGCAAGAAACTTGGTTCTGGAAGAGCAAACGTTGGGATCAGCACACTGGGCTCCATATGTTCATTTTGGTGTTTGATGATGCCCATCATTTTTGTTTCTGCAAAGTAACTTTGGTAAGCTATGTATCTTGTGCAGTTATATCGATGCCGCAATCCAAATAAAATTATATTTTGCTTAGATCTCTTCAAGAAATACCTCCCTGGAGAACGTAGCCTTGGTCAATGATGCAACGTAAAAACAGGTAAACCAGCCTCGACATCACGATGCCCATGGTAAGACTGATGAACTATGGTTCCATTATGAATGGCAACAATCGCGATCCCAGGCACTCCAGCCTCCTTACGGATCATTTCTACCAATGGCTGAAGGACTCACAGCATGTTGAGTAGGTTGCTCAGATGCTGTCACCAAGCAGGTAGAACCATTGTCGCCAAAGAAACGACGCATGAGCAGCCTGCACACCTACGTGGTACGATGGTTTATAAATAACCCTTGAGGCGAAGGTTCTGGATGACTTTGGTGTCGATGCGAATCCTGAAATGACACTCAATTTACATGACAGGCCATGTGACATCAAACAACTTCAAGCAGCAAAATTAAAAAATCTTCACAAGAAAAGAAATGTAGGAACAGCCATGGTTTTCCCCAACCTCACTAGCCAACGACCTCGGAAAAGGGGGGTGGAATATAGCGTCTTTGGTTTCTCCAGCCACGGACACTCAAGCCGTCTTGCGACAGCGAATGAGGCGGCTGAAGAACCCGTTATTGTTGGACCTGTCGATAGGATGATTGACACCATAGCAAGTTGATGGCTCCATAGAGTTATCGAGCTGCAAAGCAATCGACCCTGACAATGAAGCAGAGGATCGCAGAGCACAAATCCGTGTTTTGTTAAGAAAGAAGGTTGAAAGAAAATTTTCGTCGCGTTCCTAATAAATCATTTCGGGACGCGCGATCACGTGATTGGTGTCCCACTCTTCAACTCCACCCAGGCAAACGCGAAGGCACACATGGCAACAGCTCTTTCGCCGCGCTTACGCCGTGGGCAGCAGGGCCAGGAGCCTATCGAGATGGCAAATTACGTCTGAGAGCTAATTTGTTGGTCCTGACAGTGAGTAGTACGCAGGAATGGTCTGTACATTAAGGAATCGTTTCAATCAAGTAGCCTACAGCCACCAACTCATGCCAGACTCAATGCACAACTAAGCGCAGGACAGCGGCAGAATGACCTCGACAAAATTGTGTTGGTTTGTGAATGGTTGGTGATTCCCATGGGTCGCGGCTTGAGTCAAGATGAAACTCGAACTACCAGGAATAAATGCCACAAGAAGATGGGTCACGCATATGAGCCACTAAGACTAAATATGATCTACCCTAAGTATGTAGGCAGGCCAGGTTAATGTCATAAAAACTGATCAGCTCTCAATGCACTCGGCTAGGTACTTCTGAGCTCTCTTCTGGAACAAATCCTATTTACATTTACTCTGATTGATTTACTCCACAATTTATCCGGATCACCAGCGCTTGCTCTGGCGTTGTCCCCCTTGGTCGTCGATTCAACGAAACATGAAGAATGATAAGAAAATGTGCGTGATCTAATGAACAATTATCAATTATGAATTTATTCTTGGATCATCAATTTATCCAAGTAGTTCATGAATCAACGGTGAGCTTCTTCTTTATTGAGAATTCCCTAGGCCCTGTATATAACGTTCCACAACCTCAACCAGAGCCTCTGGGCGTTCCACCGGAATCAAGTGTCCACTTTCCTCTAGGACCACTATCTTAGCGCCCTGGATATTCGGAAGAACAGTGTTTCTCACTGACTCCACTCGCTCCACTACATCTTTGCCACCAGCCACAATGAGCGCCGGGACGGCAATCTGCTTTGCCTGTTCGCTTACATCCTCGCGCATCCCATACGCAGGCCAAGCTCTTCGTGCGTGCTCATTGCCGGCCAGCATATCCGCCACCAGCTCCCTCACTGTTTCGTCGCTCAGCGCGCTCTCCGCCGAGGTCAGCACACTGCGCACCACAAACTCGGCGCTCTCGGGGCTTGCATACGCCTCCATCTGCTGCTGCCGCATATCTTCTGGTAGCTGAAATGGCGTTGGCGGGGCTGGTGCCACTAGTACAAGCCCCCGTAGGCCCGCGACGATGCCCCGGCCTGCGACTGTCTGTGCAACTTTTCCGCCCATAGAGTGACCGATCAGCACCGTGTCGCTGAGCCCAAGAGCCTGAATAACAAACTCTACGTCTTCCGCCATATTCATGATTGCGTATGCGGACGCCTCGTCGGGGCCGGTTGAGCCGCCCCAGCCACGGAGGGAGATGGCAACCGTTGGGTAGGTTTTTGAGAGGGGGGCAACCACAGCGGACCAGGTGCGCGCTGAGCCGCCCCAAAAATGGAGGAATACAAGCGTTGGTTGGGTGACTGTGGTGGATTCTACAGAAGATGGTGTGGTGAGCTGCACCTGTAGAACGCTTTCTGCGCCGCGCGAAATGGTGCGGTACTCTGTAGACATGTTGAGTGACTTGGTATTAATCGTGTCGTTGATGAAATTATCTTGGCAGCGAGATACCCGTGATCTTATAAACAATGAGGTTTCGAGGACCTTACAAATAC
This sequence comes from Calonectria montana, assembly GCA_022606435.1. Classification (NCBI taxonomy): domain Eukaryota; kingdom Fungi; phylum Ascomycota; class Sordariomycetes; order Hypocreales; family Nectriaceae; genus Calonectria; species Calonectria montana. Next base: position 5,879,789 of record JAIZZI010000004.1, read on the forward strand.
ACAAAACTGTGAACCCGATCCCACTCGGATTTTAGAAGGGACGATGCAATAATTCTAGGGTAGTCTGATTCTGTTGCTGGTCCGGATGCGTGGGTCTTGATGCTAAGCTCCGAACCCACTCGGACCGTTCCAAACAGCTTACGAAATTTGCCACCAGAGTTGGCACAAGTTCAATTGTGCAATTTTATTTTAAACAGCCATCAGACATGATGTAGACCCCTTGTCGCAACTTTGATGTGTTTAGGGAGTTGTGCGTGCTTCTCAAACACAAGACATTCTCAACTTTACATAATCTTTCAGCATGGCACAAAATAATTGAATGCCCAGAGGATCCTTTCAATACACCGCTATTAATATGCAATCATCCTATCTTTATAGATTGCTCTAGTATCTTGGCAACTCTCCAATGGCCACCACGCATTGCCGCAGTTATTGCTGTGTCCCCATTCTCATCCACCAGACTCGCATCCGCGCCAGCTTCAATCAGAATATTCACAATTCGCTCGTTGCCTTCGCTAGAGGGCCAGAAAAGAGGAGACCTGCCAGATATTGACCTCGAGTTGATATTCACCTCGGCCCTTTGGCACAGAATTTCTACAACTTGCTCGTGCCCGTTTGTCGCCGCAATCCATAACGGGGTCACGCCCCTAATATTCTCGACATCTGGCTTGACTCCCGCACGAAGGAGTTTGTTGATCTCAGAAACGTCCCCAACTTTTGCAGAACAGTAAAAGTTTGCGATATAACGCAATTCGTCCCGGATGTTCACTAGACCATTGCAAGATAAGAGGTTCAAGACTGCATCTTGGCCACACGTTGCCGCGGCCTCTACCACTTTGTCTGTGATTCTGATCTGGTTCCCTCGCCGGTCAAGTAACAATTGCAGAACCTCATCGCCACTGTCTTCGTTTGCGACTGCAGCTTTTACCACATTATCTGTGATGATGATTTCGTTTCCGCGTTGGTTCAGCAACAATCCCAAAACATCCTTACCGTTCCCATAATTTCCAGCTGCAATTTCCAGAATCTCATTCGTGATGATTATCTCGTCTCCTCGTCGGTTGAGAAGCAATGCCATGATCTTTTCACCATTTTCTTCATTTCCAGCCGCGCCCTTCAACACCTCCTCTGTGATAACCATCTCTTTTCCTCGCTTATCAAGAAGAATTTCCATAACTTCCCTACTAAATCTGTTGGCAACAAGGGACACGAAATCTTCTGTAATGATAAGCTCATATCCTCGCCGGCTAAGAAGCACCTTCATGACTTCCTTGCCATTCCCGTAATTCCCGGCTGCAGCCTCTATTACTCCGTCTGTGATGGTAATTTCATGACCTCGTTGATCAAGGAGTAATTCCATTACTGCCTCTCCACTTTCTTCATTCCCAGCTGCAGCCTTAACAACTTCCTCCGTGATAGTGATTTCATTTCCTCTCTTGTTAAGGAGTAGCCTGATGATTTCCTTTCCATTCCAGTAGTTTCCAGCCGCAGCCTTTACCACGTTATCTAGAATAGTAATCTCCTTTCCTCGGCGGTCAAGAAGTAATTCCATAATTCCTTTGCCATTCCTATGATTGCCAGCTGCCGCTTCCACTACTTCATCTGTGATTGTAATGTCATTCCCTCGTCGATCAAGGAGTAATTCAATGATCTTTTCGCCGCTTTCTTGGTTTCCGGCCGCGGCCTTGATTACTTCTACCGTAATGGCGATTTCGTCTCCTCGACGGTCAAGAAGCAACTCAATCACTTGCTTACCGTTCCTCCCATTTCCAGCTGCAGCCTTTACTACTTCGTCTGTGATGGTGATTTCATCTCCTCGTCGGTCAAGAAGTAGTTCCATGACTTCTCTGCCGGTATTCACATTTCTTGCAGCACCCTCCACCGCCAGGGTCCTTACCTGCCCTCCTAGGTCTAGTAGGACAGAAATAACATCTGTGTATCCCTGTTCAACGGCTCGTTCTAGCGGAGTCTTTCCAGAACCATCAATACCATCAATGAGGCCTCGTATCCCTTTTAGGTGATGTCGGGTATCGGGGCGGAAGGTATAATTCGCAAGGGCTGGGATTCCCCACCATGCAGCTATATGTAAAATGGAGAATGCTCGTGGTATGTTTCTATACCAGTGAATTTGACGATATGCATCCAGCCATTCTTCCCGAATCAGTGAATCAATTGTGAAAAACTCTTCTTGGAAAGGTTTGATGTCAAAGTTTGACTGCGCCATATGTGCATGATTTCCCCACTCGTCCATTGCATAGTCTAAAAAGTAGGTATATGATTGGTTGTTGTGGAAGCTCTCGATGAGAAGGTTGACGCAGCGATAGGCTAGGTTGGCATGTGCCTCGAGTTCATTTATCAAATAACCAGCCCCAGCTCCAGCTAAAAAGTCCTTCACAGACTGATGCAGGAGGAGTACTCTATTATCTTGGACGATAATCATCAGGCGACAGGACTCAATTTGCTCGCACATAAATTGAATCCGGGTCCTCACATCCTCTTCTTCTTGATGCAATTGACAAGCCTCTGAAAGCTCCAACACGCTTAATGGCCGCAGACTCATTGCAGCAACGCTCAAAATACGTTGAATTTGAACCCTGCGAACAGAATTACCCTGTTCAAGTGATGCATCCAGAAGCTTCTTGTAGATTGAGTGAAGGCCCTTGGGCATGTCCTGCAGGAATCCAATGGCATCCTTAGAAGGAACCCTCTCAAGCTCTTTACACGCGATGCCAACCCAAAGGAAAGTACCCTCAGCTTTTTCTCTAAGGATCCTGCCGACTTGCTCTTTCACCTTATCCGTATAGCGCTTTCTCTTAACAAGGCCTTTGATTTTCTCCTCAATACATCGATCAATGTCTTCCTTTGCCTGGTCAAAGGAGGCCAAGTCTTTGTTCCGGAATCCGTTCAAGTATTCGTAAATCTCAGGATACGGTCGACTAGTGATCAATATGTGGATATTTGTTGGTGCTTGTGGGCTGTGGAAGGTTTCTTGTAGTTGCTGTAACAAGACTTCTTGCGCCTCTGGATCACATTCGTCAAGCGCGTCAATAATGCAGAATTTTGTCCCGGTGGTCTGATCTGCTGCTATATTTATCAAAATTGTCCAGAGAGAATCAAACGATTCAAATAGCTTCGATCCACGGGTTTTGTACATCGGCAAGAGGTACTCAATGAGCTGAGGGTGTTGTTGGACAAGCTGATAAAGAAGCCCACGAACTACTGATGCAGCTGTCCGTCGCTCGTTAAAGTTGGAGTCGCAAAAAAAGTATGCCATCGTTTTGCCGCTTGTTGGAATAAAAGTCACGGACAACGTCTCCGTAATAAATATCGCCATGGTTGATTTTCCTGTTCCCGGGTTCCCGTGGAGCCATAGGATATGGGATGCCGGATCATCATTTGTTCTGGAATCAAGCCAGGTATCGAGTTCCTTTGTGTCGAATATCCACTCACAGGTGCCGTTGGCGCGGTCTCCTCTCTTGCGTTTCAACGCTTTTCTATCCTCTGAAGGATCGGTCAGCAAGAGTTTATGGCGACAGGTATCGGCCTCTGCCGTAAATGACGCAGCGTTGTAGAAGTTATTTTGGATGGTTCCACCACCCAATGCATTCTGACCCGCGACCACGTTATGGCCACTGACTGGGTCATGAAAATGAGTTGAAGCGTCCATTCTGGGTACTTTTTCCGGTAAATATCATTGGACAGAAAGGGCTTGTTCGCAAGCGCCGACCAGCATGTATGCATGTTAAAAGTCCAACTGCGAGGTGCACCTTTCGATCTGTCAACATCTTGGCATAGCCCCCCTGCAGCTGACCAGCCTAGCGTCTGAAACCACGTGCTTGTCATCACAACATATTGAGATGCTCCAAGTCGCTACCAAATCGATCTTATCTTGATTTAGTTCTGGAATAACTATATATTCCCTGCAATAGTTTCATTATGACGACGGCGGTACTGTCATTATCCACGCGCCGTCCCTTGGTACAAGTAAGTTGCCTCTATCTTTCTCGAGTTCCAGAACCAAAACGGAAAAAAAAGAAAAGAAAGAAGGCGGGGTTGTCAGATAACCCACATCCGGGGTTGTTAACGTGAGTCAACCTACAGCTCGTAGACTTGAGTAAATTGGTATCTAAAGTAAGACCTAAGTTATGTACTTGCCTGCTTTTAAGCGATTTTCTCCTCATATCAAGCCAAATACTCCCGCGTGGGTTCTGTAATGCTCCCCCTTTGGGCGGCCGCCAAGGCAGCGACGGGTATCGTACCCGTCAATGTATAGGCACATGCTTGCTACTTACGTTCTTTAACATTTACGTTTCATCTGCGCCGCCACTATACAAAGAGCGAAGCTGAAGATACTTGATCTTTGTATAATAATATCATGTAATCGTTGACTGTCTTTTTCGAAAAACAATGCAACAGTTCGGTTTTATTCCGTTTCGAATCGCTTCGTCGAATCAGTTCACCTGATCATGTATTTGTGAGAATAAGGTGAATGCATTCATCAACAAATAAACTAGCGATGGGAATCACTGGCTCTTAATACTGAGGCTATAAGAGATGAATCTTATTTGTCAAATGTCACTGTAAGCTCCGTATGCAATGGAGAGAAACCTCCGCTCGGGACAACGGAAGTTGTAACTCGCTTAAGAGTAGATCCGTGGGACGGTGCTAAACGTCAATGCGCAAGACTTGTTGTAGATCAGGACCCAGTTCTCTTGACACGAATCGTTGAAAGCGAACCGCGGTGGTTTTTATGGTGGAGATCCTCCACCCACATTACTCGCTCAGGAGCTATAAATTATGGGCTCGGAGATACCTCAGTCTTATTCTGGTACATTCCGACATGCAGCTGGCGAGACCGGTACGTCTTTTGAACGCATTTTTCAACCACTTTAAACAATTTTGATCAATGGAAAGTCATAAACCCATTTGATTTTTTTGCTGACCATCTGCACTTGCTAGGTGGGATGTAGCCTGCACTAACGTCAACAAGGCATGGCTCAAGACACACGTGCCACATCGGAAGTCGAATCATTACCGCCGTAACGCTAGCGCAGGGAGTAATTTCACCAATTTCATTTCCTCATGAGCAGTGTGTGACGGGAGCTGGCAATAATTCAGAAACGGACACTGTGTCGTACTTATTTTCCTGATCGTCGCCAGGTATTGGATGCTTGTCTATGGTGGATAACGTCCCATGGATTATTATGCAGTGCTTTAATCTTCAAAAGTCAGTTTATATGTTATTCGCCATTCTCGTTTATTTCTTGGACATATTCACATCACCCATTACCGTAATCAAATGTTTTGTCATTCCAATTCTGAGACATCGGCTACAAAGCCTCCCGCGACAGCATCCCATCTTGAGCGAGCAGTGCCCTATTAGTTCCCCCCTGGGCCCACAATTTGACATCGGCGGGAATAATCTAAGTGTCAAAGCACCGATTGATTGCTCTAAGCGATAGTTTCATCCTTTTACACATCAGGGGGTATAGTTGTTGTTTGACAGCAGCATGTGTCATTATTCCCATCAATGCCTGGTTGGACAAGGCTTGCATCTAGCCTTGCTAGGCAGTAAGGCCGTCATCGTGAACCCCCGCATGGGAACACTAAGCTAAGAGTGGCAAAACATTACACCAGATGTAGATCTTCCCGACGCTTTGATCGTCACTGCAATGTCCGCGGCTAATGCGTGATACCAGCCGCGGCCACTTTTAGGGCGTGAGGCCCATAGAATCACTGAGGTATGATGACACAGATGTTTGGCCAGATAAATGGTAATCATCCAATCTCTCCCCACAGCATAAATCTTGAAAGGTTTATTTTATCCATGTTTTCAAAGACCGCTGAAAAAATTGCCGTATCGTTCGGTATCTCATCATGATGCAGGTTGGCTGGAGACTGGGCTTGACGCTCTGCTTGGTGGCATTGCCAGCCAGTCTAGCACAGTCTTCACAGTCTTCCCAGCCAGTAACTGTCCTTTCTCAAATGCCCAAATGCGGTGTAGGTGTCCTATATAATTACTATATCGGAATTTGCAAGAACATGGTCGTTGACATTCTGCAGCTGACGTGTTTGATGACTGCCATAGAGAAGTCTTCATGCCTGCCCTCAAATCAGACCTGTACATGCACCAATGAAAGTCTTAATATCGAAATGACGAACTGTGTGCTGAATAGCTGTACTGTTAAGCAGTCATTGTGTAAGCTCAATTCAAGCTGCTGAAATATTTTTCTAATTACTGACTCCATCTTAAGTAACCAAGAATCTGACAATGACATTCTGTAACGCCCCTGTTCGTGACCGATCGAGCTCACATGTTGTCATTTCAACTACTCTTGGAGCAGTGGCCGGTGCTTGCATCCTCCAGCGACTTATAGCCAAGATTTGGTGGAAGCTTGGTTTCGGGATCGACGATTGGTTCATCCTACTCACGGGCCTTTCTAGCATCCCCAGCCTCACCATTAACCAGTATGGTGTTGTAGCAAATGGTCTTGGACACGATATTTGGACAGTATCCTTTGATAATATTACCAATTTTGGTATGTACTTTTGGATTATGGCTATCCTTTATTTTGCACAAATTACTCTGCTCAAGATGGCTTTGCTTTTCTTCTATCTCCGCATCTTTCCAACAAGAATAGTACGCAATATTCTATGGGGGACTATTATTTTCAATGCTATTTTTGGTATTATATTTGTGGCATTAGCGACCCTTCAGTGTCAGCCTATCTCATATTTTTGGACCAAGTGGGACGGTGAGCACAAAGGACGATGCTTTGATGCGAATATCATCACCTGGTCAAATGCTGCTGTTAGCATTGCATTGGACTTTTGGATGCTTTTCATACCCTTATACCAGCTAAAGACTTTAAATTTGGACTGGAGGAAGAAGATTGGCGTCGCGTTGATGTTTTGTGTTGGAACCTTGTTTGTTTTCCCCCATCCGACCAATTTCTCATTTGTTGGCATAACACTAATTTTGTGTGATAGTGTCACCATTGTGAGCATACTGAGACTTCGGTTCTTGGTCAAGTTTGGAAAGAGCAGCAACCAAACGTGGGACTACTTTGAAGTCAACCGTTGGTCTATCATTGAGATTGCCGTTGGCGAGATTTGCGCTTGCATGCCCTCAATTCGCATTGCCTTGGCGCGCGCATTTCCCATGGTTATGGGTAACTCGCAACGGGCATACTCTGGATATGAAAGCCAGCGAAGTGCAAGGTCGGGTAGGGTTGAAAAGAATAGTGGTGAGCCTATCGAGTCGCAAGCAGGGTCGAGAAATGAAGCGTCACGATTCGCATCAGCTCAGGCCGGAATCGCATACCAAAAAACATTTCACACAACCTATGATGAATCGGATGAAACTGAACTTGTTCATTTTAAAGACGTGAGAAGATAGAGCGATTGCTGGGATTTTGCTTAAAATAAAACCATACGTGGGCTTAGATGCTGCAATTAATTATGCATTGAACCTGTCAGTCTGCGGTCGGGGAGACGCAGCCGTGATAAGAACAGTAATTAAAATGAGTGCCCTTAATTTAAATTTTCACAACAATACAACCATGTTTCTCAATTTTGAAGCACGTCAACTCCCATGATGGAATGAATATTTGATGGAGCGTTCATAAGCGAATGCAGCTAGGACGGAGATAAATATTCAAGCCGGCAACGTGCATGCGGACTGTGGCCCGTGCGCATGCGGACAATTGTGGGGAGGCCGCTCCCGCATCCGCATCGGACCTAAACATCTACGGCCGAGCATTGTGCATACAAACCAGGAATCAATTTAGGTTGAGAATGAGAAAATGCCACTACACGATGAAGAATATAAGAACATGTTTTCCCGCCCAATGTTCCATCTTTTTATCCCAGCATCCCATTCAATAATCACAGTCACCATCTCCCAGCCTCAACACATCACAAACTCATCCACCACACGCACACATAACCAAAATGCAGCCCTCATCAAAGAGAACCATTCTAGTCACTGGAGCTACATCCGGTATTGGTTTGGCAACCGCAGAATTACTGGCCAAACAAGGGTGGCGCGTTATTCTCTCTGGTCGCCGCGATGAGGAAGGTGAACAGGTACCATTCCCCTCATCGCTACCAGAATCCCAAATACACAGCTGACCACCACAACCCACAGCAAGCAGAAAAAATCAGGTCCGAAGGAGGTGAGGCTGTATATATCCACTGCGATATGACGAGAGAGGAGTCCGTCAAACAACTTCACGAAAAGGCTATCAACGCTTGGGGCTATCTCGATGCTGCAGTCAACAACGCCGGCGTCTCCAACGATGCGGCGCTCTTTACTGATCTCAAAACGGACAACTTTCGCTACATGTTTGAGCTCAATGTTCTTGGCGTCTTTTGGTCTATGCAGCACCAACTGCGGCACATGGAATCTAGAGCCACTGGTCGAATCATTAATCTCGCATCCATCGCTGGCAGACGTGGAATTCTCTACCAAGGATCATACGTGGCTACGAAGCATGCCGTGAGTTTTGCTCCAACACTCAAATTTCCTCAGTGAAAGTCTAACATTCATCTCCCCAGGTTGTGGGTATGACAGAAACGGCCGCAATCGAATATGCAGCCAAGGGCATCACCGTCAACGCAATCGCACCGGGAGCAATCAAGACCAAAATTCTTGCCAATGCTATTGAAGCAGGAAAGTACGACGAGAAAAGCATTGCGGAAATGTTCCCTGCAAAACGAATGGGAGTGCCCGATGACATTGCCCGAACAGTCAGTTACATCCTGGATTCTCCCTACATGACGGGTTCAGTCATTGGAGTTGATGGCGGATTTTGTGCATAACTGGTCCTTGTTATAGATAAAATTCAACTGATAGAATTAATCTCTAAATTCATTCAAGATGCATAAGAATTGACAGGTGATCAAAATCGAAATGTACTGCTACGTAATCTATAAATCCAAGACAAAAGGCCTTGCGTGTTCTAAATGCACTAAACGTGATTTGGTGTTTTGTTCAACCATTTCCGTGGCTGCAGTGGTCTCTATTCGTCGCGGTTTCAATGGGCTATCCCAGTAGTAAGCTTAAGAAAATCCGAAATTGAACAGTTCAAAATATACCTTTCGTCTTGCATGCACCATATAACGGTACCTGGCTCGCCCAGCCACTTTACTTCATTCAGTGCGAATTGTGCACTAGAGCCATCAAATGGTCGGCCGTTTAGATTGCCACGCCCCGCTATCCCCAGGATTGCGACATCTGGTTTCGGCTCTAATGTCTGCATTATGCCCTCATAGGCCCCGAGATGGCCGTTCCACAGCAATGCCTTGTCGTTGATGAGAAAGTTTACCATGATCTGGCCACCGTCGCAATGGGAAAAAATATGGCGATCCCTGTTGCTAACATAATCAACAAAGGATTTCATCCCTTCGTCCATTTTATCCTTGGGCACATGTTTATCCAGCTGAAGCAGGCCGTATTTCATGCCCATTGTTAGATCAACAGTACAAACGTATGGGTGCGCGGCACCTGTATAGACATGGCCTGTATCCATGATCTCTGACGTCCCCTCTGGGTGCATGAGACAATGCAACGATGGCCAAATATGCGCGGCTGCTGTTGCAAGTGATGGATCAGGCGTCGGAGGGACACCCGGCGCACTAGGACGCAGACGGCCCTCGCCCTTGCTTGCCTTGTCACGAACATTTCTTAAGAATAGGGGAATCCGTTCTCCTCCAGATACAGGCACAAGCTGAGTTTCCGGAACGCCTACGTTGCGAAGCAGGTTAATAGCTTCACAATTGGCCACTACTATAGCCCCTGTCTTTATGGCGATTCGGTCGGCGCCTGGCAGACTGTTGAGTGATTAGACCCTGATGAAACATGCCATGAAGGTTGGACGAACTGATCGAAATGGGAATGAGAAATAAAAATGTAATCAGCTTCGGTAACATCGTCAATTGATAGGTATTGTTGCAGCACCGATGGCCTCTCTAGCCATGTATCAAGGAAGATGGTTAGGCCCTTTGTGCGAAGCCTGAAGGTTGTCATTCCTTTAATTGTTTGCTTAGCCAAATCTTCTTACACACTCACGGTTATTAATCTTACCAAACCACTCCAAAGTGGTCTTTTCACCATTATTGATCATCTTGTTCAATGCAGAGACTAGGATCAAGCAGTAAGAGGATGCTCATTTGGCCTGGAACTAATTGCGCTTGGACAGATATTTAACTTGTGTGAAATTGGGTGAAGTACCAACTACCGTTGCGGGGCCGATGGGGTATGACAGCATAATCCTGCCGGCATGATGACCATCAAATGTTGTCCCTGCACATCGCGATGAGATGATCTGTGGGGGTGGGGGTGGAGGTGGGATGAAGCCGAGTGGTGGCGCATGGCCTAGCTTGACGTAGCATCACACGTGTATAATCTATATAAATTTGCTTGATATCAACAGTGCTCATGATAAAATGCATCTCTATTCATTATAACGGGACATATCAAAAAAATGACTCATCTCAATCCTTCGTTTAAAGTCATCATCATTGGCTCCGGCTTAGCTGGCAGTTTGCTCGCCAACGGTCTCATACACAGCAATGTCGAAGTTTGTGTCTATGAACGACTCGAACGACACGCTAAGCGAGAAGGGTATCAAATTAGACTCGGCGCAGAAGCATTGAGAGGATTTCGGGCCTGTCTCGATGTACAACAAATCAAGGACATTGTGCAAAAGTTTGGCCGATCTGGCGGTGTTCGATCTGTGGCCCCTGTCACTTATGACAAGCATTTCCGAAAGTTTTTGGACCTCACCCAAATCCCTGATTACAGCAAGTCAGCCCCGATTAATCGAGGAATTTTGCGTGATATTCTTGCAGACCCCGTGTTTGAAGCTGGAAAACTTCAATATGGACGCGCCTTTGTCAGATATGAGATTCTAAATCCTGGGGAGCCTACTGAGCGTGTCCGAGCATGGTTTAGTGATGGAAGTACTGATGAGTGCGACATTTTAATTGGAGCTGATGGAAGTCATTCCAAGGTATGGCTATCTGGATCCTCGTTCCTAACATTGTACTGATTGCCATTTAGGTCAATACACAGCTTGGTCTCAACAACATTTCAGCAATTACATCGCACATCACAATGATTGCTAAACATGAAATTCCTGCGTCACTTTACCAAAGACTAGATGCGAGGGCACGAGAGAAACCTGTCATAGCTTTTTCGGACCGGAAATCTCTCTGGTTCAATAGTGAGCTTATTTAGTGCTACTCAAGTTCCGTCACTAACACGAAAAGTATACTTGCCCGACAAGGATGAAGAAGAGAGTCAATCTTCCATGATGTTCGGGGTTTCTGTACCTACGGAACAGTGCCCATCTGATCTGATGGAAAAGACAATGGCTGAAAAATGGAACTTTGTGTCATTCGCATTGTCTGACTGGTCCAACGAATAGTGAGTGTATTCATCTTCTTCTTCATTAACTTTACTAATTCCTTTCAGTCAAGATATCATAAATTTAATTAAAGACTCTGATCTTTACATTTTCAAAGCTCGGGCTAGCACACGCCCATCTAGAGATTGGAGAACAAAGGTCAAATCAGACGATGTCATTGAGCGTGGCCATGCTCGTGTCTGGCTTTTGGGGGATGCCATGCATGCTATGCTTCCAAATCGGTATGTTTAATCTTTCACTAGTGTAAATCGGGATTATTAACGTGCGGTAGGGGAATGGGAGCAAACCAGGCAATGGCGGATACCGCCACAATGCTTCCTCTACTTTCAAAGCTAGGGAGCAACGCTGTCTCCGGAGTTGCTATCACGACGGATGAAATTACAAAAAATTGCCAACTATATGAAGACGAAATGATTCCACGAGCGTTTAGCTGGGTGAAAAAAAGCGGCGGTTTGACCATGGTAGTAAGTCTGCTAATCAACTTATAAGATCTTCACCTACTGACCCGCATTTAGCCGGTTGATCTGAACACCATGAAGGGGAAGTTGGTCTTTTTGCTTGCGAACATTGGGATTAAGATTGTATCTCTGTGGTTTCGCTTCACTAGTTTGTTTGTAGCTCGAAATCATATTGACGATGCACCGGAGCTTCGAGATTGAGAAATTGACATCGATATCTTGTACTTGTATGATATTTCTTCCCTATATATCATGCTCTTCCCAATAATGGGGTTTGTTGTCCTGGATAATATGCCTCATAATGTGCGCCAAATTTCTCCGCAACCGTGGCCAACTCGTGGAAGATAAAAGGATTTTTTGACATTCCATGATCAAACGGGTGCAACTCTTCAATCCTCCTAATATCCCCACACCTGTCACATGAATCTGGCTAGTCCTGTCCCGGACCCAACTCTCCAATTCCTCGCCTTCGGATAAAAGATCGACTCGTGTCGGAAGACTTTTCCTGACTGAGCCAGTTTCAAGTGAGGTCAACTCACCATCTTCACCGGATGCACCAGCTAGTAAGCTAAACATCCGCATATACAGTACAGCAATTAATAGGCAAAAAGGATCTTCACAGGCGAACTGCCCCTTATTTCGCAGAGTTTTGAAGGTTTGGACAGCATGCCATAAACATCGCCGGGCAGCACCTGGATTCTCCTTGATCCAGATTTGCAGCTTATTCTTAGATGATTCAATATCGGACTCTGTAGAATTCCAACCAGTGAAGGCATATAATCTGTTCAGCGGAACTTGGCGTAAAATCGACATCATGTGATAGTGAATCGTTGGAGTAAAGGTTCCAGGAATTTCGGGTTCCACCTTCTGTGACTTTAATGAGTCTAATGCATCACTCACAGAATCTGTAACAGCTTGCATCAGAGGTTTTGACTTGGTTTCGTTAAAAGAAGAGACGCGCTGTGCTCTTGCTGTGGATGTCGCTATTAGCGACATCCAGGTCGGAGAAGAAAATTGTTCCAGCAGACATCTTTCCTCTGCATAGAGACTCAACATTTGTATATGAATTGCAAAGCAACAATATTCAGAACCATTTTCATCACTATTGGAAAATCTCAGTTTCAACAGTGGCTGTCCTGCTTCTATCAAGGCTGTTAGCTTGCCTCGTCGCGTAGAACATGCTAGATGATAGTCCTACGAGGATGAGATTGCAAATATGTATGCCAGGATCTTGCGTCACGATAATTCCACAATATCTTATTGGCCGGAAGCCTATCTGTGAATTCATGAAGCTGAAATGTAGGTTTCGAGTTCAGAAAGAGCAGTCTAAGGCATTCCAATTCTGAAACTCTATCAGTCACTATTGCCAGGGAATGTTTTTTCTGGGGAAACAAACTGAAAAAGCTGCAAACGAGCCGGACTCTGGATTCGGCTGCAATCCAGTTCTCCCATTGCTCCATCGCATCTGCGACTGGTGATTTTCTCTGGTTTTGGTCGGGGTTGCTAAATAAAGCACGGCATAGTGAAACGAGAAGATTTCTCTCGCAAAGTGATTTATGCAGCCGGCTTCTTGATCCCACAAAAATCGCAGATATGTCTCTTATCAAAACACTTTGCGCATATTGCAAGGTAGGTGTGTCATGTGCCTGGGGTGTCTGATGTCGTTAGAGAGGCAACCTGGAGGACAAAATTTAAGCTTACATTGGAATCGATTGCCCGCTGGAGAAGATCATGAAGACTCAATGCGTATTGGCTAACATTGGCGATGCAAGAATATTGACACCCCGCTGCCGCTATTGCTAACAGTAGAATCCATGAGTCCTTCCCCGTTTCAAGTGTTGAAGGATGTATGAATGGGTACTGCTTGTCGAAGTATTCGTAGTATAGTTGAACAAAAGCATGAAATACTTTTGCTTTAGGAAACACTTTGTCCGTAGATTCAGGATGAGCTTGAAAAAATTGGAATATTTTTTCATATGCCTTCATCTCGATTTGACTGATATGACAGAAATCTTCTGCAAACACAGCATGATCATCTTCTGGTATTGGTTCTGGGAATATCGGGCATGGCAGAGACGTAGAGGGCTGCGAGCTGTGTGCCTGATCTGAGTGGTTTCCTGAATCAGCACTCATCATGGGCATTTCGGTGTTTTCTTGACTACACCCTGTCATAATTGGTGGAGTGGGGCTGAAGTTGAAGAAGTTATGAAAATCCCCATCGTTTGCTGCATTCATGGTTAGGGCAAATGGGAAATCGAGAGGGAACATGGATGATTCCCATGGCTGAACAGTACTATGATGTTCAATGATAGCAATGTCTTCAAATTCATGAGGTGAGAGAGTATCAGTAACAATATTAATTTCTGATCCGGAAATTGAATTTCCTGTTTCTGTGGCTTCTGCATGGGATTCATAGCTTGGGGATTGCAGTTGTAGTGGTGTCATAGAATCGTGTATTGAGGCCCCGCTTCTGGTATTGTTGTCCACGGTTCTCTCGGAACGGTGAGACAAAGGTCCGGAGCTTCTTAGTCTAGATGCACTTGTATCGCTTGAAGGATAATGGCAGAGTATTCCTTTTCTCTCGCATAAGCGACATGGAAGACCTCTTGAGCAACGCTGTTTCCGTTTAGCGCATGGTGTGCATGCTTGCAATTCCTTCCAAGAATCAACTAGGCTGACTGAGTGATTATTGATAATAGGTTGATGAGTATTTAGATGACGCATGAGGACATCCCTGATAAAGCAAGTGTCAGTCCCTGCAGGCCATGTCCAACGGTAACCAATCAGCGGACTCACTTTCGGGAGAAGGATTTTGGACAGGTGGTACATTTGAATGGTTTGGCACCCAAATGGCATAGAAGGTGTCTATTAAGGTGTTCTTTGCGCGTGTATGTCTTGCTACAGTAGGTGCAGGGAAGCTTCACGCGCGCCGCACTCATTTTGAAAGCCCGCAATTTTGAGACAGCGTGACCTCATTTATTCGGGCTATTGCAACGAATGATGGTGCTCTTATAGCAGGTTTAAATCAGGAAAGGGGAGTCTCTGATGGTAGCGTTGACAAATCGCCATACAGCCTCTACAAGGAAGGATTGTGCCCGACAATGAGAAGGCAGATTGTAAATAGGAGAGGGTAAAAGACGGTGCTGTCCCACAGCATTTGCAGTGAAAGGGGCAAAAGCACAGACTAATAACTAGAAGCGGGTGCATCAGTTGGACCAAAATGCGGGGGCGGCTTAAATTAGCGGCGACACTGTGCCTGAAATCATGTGAATTGATCGACAATAGCGACATCATAAATGTTGGTCTCATCATGTTGATTCTTGCTTGTCATAGAAGCAGCCCGTTTAATATGTAGATTAGAATTTACCAACTGCCTCTTAGACTATCCTCGGCCGGGTCGGGTACAAGCCATATAGTACCAATAAACTATTTTACAATTCCTCTCAATATCCACCCATCCCAGAGGTCAACTTGGAAACTTCAAACAGGAATTTGGGGTCAAGTGTCTAACTGAATGAGGGAAATGCCGATGGGGATTGCGGGGCCGGCGGGGGCGGGAGAAGATGAGCCCAACTACGATTGTGCCGCGGCAGTGGAGAGAATGACATTGCTTCAAGTCGGTGTCCAAGCAGACTGGAGAAAAATAAAATAATGAAAATTATTTTGATGGACTTGGTTGGAATTTGGCTCAAAAATTTGCTTTTTTATTGTTCGCTCACGTTGCGGGCTAGCGCGTCGTGGTTTTCGCATCTGTTTTTTTTTTTACCACAGAAGCAAAACCGCTGTAGGGTGGCAGACACCATTGTAAAACCAGGTCAATGAGGCACTTTAGAGATAAAGACCAATAACAAGATAGCATCAATAACTTAAATTGATTCAGATTATTTGATGGAGAACATAATGAAAATATAACCAGGTCGATTTAGTTCTTTCATATAGTGATCTCACATTCTAGTCGAGCGGGGAAAAAAGTGTCATCATGCGACCATCTGATGAGAAATAGACATAACTTGTGCTGTGACTCAGTTCCTCTTGTTTTCCCGTTCCTACAATGATTGATAAAAACCTTCTATTACTAGTACAAAAGCTTGCCCAAGTCCATAATACACCTAATTTGTTAATTTAATTCCAAGTCTCCAGGCTTTAGTTGACTCGCGAACACACTCCTCGCACGGATCTTTTCACCAAAGAGGCAGAGGAGCCATGGAACTGAAGTGAGTAGAAGCCCGATGCATCCCAAAATTGTGCCGGCAATTCCATTTGACAAGTTTCGAAACATTATATGAGTAAACAAGGGGAAAACGCCGGCCAAAAGGTTTCGGCACATGCTTTGTGCAGCCAATGCAGATGAAGCATATCGGTGATATATCTCGGCCAAATAGTTGAACACTGCTAGATAGATGTTGAAGATGCCCATTGTGCAAGAGCCGATGGCGAGAGCGGGAGCAATCCATGGAATATCCGGAGATGCACTCCACCCAAACCAGAAAAGACCAGCGGGTAAGAGAATAGACTCGATACACGCGGAGTACAACCAGCCCTCGGGAGAGGACATGGGGCCAGGCCACAGTTTTCGGAGTATGGGATCCTGCACAATGTTTAAGACTGCACCGAGAACTGAGCCCACAACAACCGCCGTGTAGACTGCACCTATTTGAGTGCTGTTAAAACCATACACGTCCTTGAATACCAGACTGATGCTGCTAAACTGCATGTATAAAATGGCCCAAGCAAACGAAACCCAGGCCGAAAACCAGAAGACGACAGGCTCTGTGACCAATAGTTTGAGAGGAAAGGCAAAACTGGATAGGATTATGCCAACGCCAAGCTTTGGCTGTTCGCCCATTTGAGCTTTGAAATGGAATTTGTGGATAGAAGCGACATGCTTTGTGGATGTGGTGTCCACAACTGGCGCAGATTGGCTGCAAATTTTGTTAAGGTGCTTGCATTTGTTCTTCAAAAGGACGTTGCTTCTGGTTTCGGTGAAGAAGAAGAAAATGGACAATGTCGTTAGTCCAATGGTGATGAGTTGCGGATAAAATACCCAATTCCATTTCAGGCGGTCAACAAGAATACCGCTGAACAGAGGACCCAAGCCGGTCCCAGCCATGACCGTCATTGAGTAAAGAGCCATTGGTGTGTTTCGGTGTTCTTGGTCAAAGAGATCACTGATCACACCTCCGGTCAAAGTTGCAAAAATTGAAGCCCCGCTGCCGGTGACGAGTCTCGAAACCAACATTCCGGCATATGAGGCCGTGACGGCACAGCCGAGAGTCCCGAGGAAGAAGACAACGCCAGCCCCCACAAAAACCCAGTATCGACCGTAGTTTTCACTTATCGGAGCCATGATCATGGGTGCAAAGCCAAATCCTGCCACAAACAGGGTAATTCCAAGATTATATTCGGTGACGGTAACATTCCAAGCTGGCACGAGCTGGTCAGAGGCCAGTGCATATCCGCCAGCCGAGTATGCGGCCAGCGTTGAGGCGATAAATGTTCCGCAGAGGGTAATCATCTTTTTGCGAATCGTCCACTGAAAAGGCGATCTGAATTTGTCCATATCCTTGGACAGAATCTCGATGTCTTGGAGTATGGGGTATCCCCTCGAACTGAGATACTCCGGGAGAGAAAAACTGGACTCGAGCGCCTCTAAACTAAGGGGTACTTCAATTTTGGCGGCTGAGTTACCCTGCCTGTTTTCCGTCGTGAAGACTTTTGTTAGGAGGTTGGTATGTTTGCCATCTCCGCCGGATGGCTCGATGCCATGGTCCCATCTCATGGTGTTGGCTCAATATATCGGTTTATTCGGTGTAGTTGGTGATTTTAGTTGTGTGCCGATGGTGCAGCCGGGTTCATGTCGGATCCTGTCGGCTAATGCTGGCTGCCGCGGGGTCGGCTATGTTTGGGCTGGAAATGAAGTTTGACGGATTGTCGACTGCAACTTTTGATTGGACGAATTTGCCGAAGAATCAACACAGATGACCACTGACAAACAAGTTTAGTTACTAGAGCTCGTTAACACTATATGCCTATGTCTCGATAGGACTGGTAGACAAAATTTGACTCGGCTACCTTGGAGGACAGGGATCTGTCTCCGCTGCGACGGGGAGAGACGGACTTTGTCCGCTTCTCTGCTTCCCCATTGTCTCCACCTCGCCTGCGGGTCACAAGTCGTTAGTTGCACCATTCCCCAATACGGCGAGTAGATAAAAAAGCTGCGTGGGGTTTAAATCCGGAGCTGTCTCGTTCGTTTATGACGATAGAACCGACTCAAGGCTGGAAAATCCAGTTACTTCAGTCACATATTTTGCAGTCCAAGTTTACCATGATTGTGAAGAACCCGGCGGTGGTGGCGGCCACAGTCTCACCCGCCAAACAGGCCAGTGCGATCACTAACACCACGTCTGGTGCTTTCGCTAGGGACAAGCTAGCCCAGATGACATTAGAGGAAAAGGTTCTTCTGTTGACAGGCCAGGACATGTGGCGCACAAATGCTATTCCTCGTCTTGGTATTTCCAGGATGAAGACTTCTGATGGCCCTATTGGCGTTTGTGGAGCGAGAGTGGAGAAGTGACGCCTTTCACTGCATCATTTTTTTAGCCTCCACAGGGCACTCCAAGCCATGTACGGACTTTGTCTCATAATTAAAGTAATCGCTACGGCACTGCAATTTTAGCTGCTCAGGATCATGCGCAAGCACGGACCAGCTCACAAGGAGACCAATGTGCAACATAACTTACCCTAAACGCCTTGCCATGCAACAGTCCTGTGGTGACTCGACTATATTTACGTTGAAAGAGACGAGATTGAGGCCATGCTGGTGTATTTTTTTTCTTTCTTCCTCTGTAGCCTAAACTTACGCTTCATAGTTGTAAGCAATGTCAGGTTGTTCAATCATACACTGGCTATGAAGAGAAAAAGTACTATGGTAATCACCATCCCCCAATCCGGTCCGCATGCATGGTAACACTACCTCCAGCAGGCCCGGCAACCACACTGTAAAGAATCTTCATGGGCCTATCGCCATTTCTACCAATACCCTTGAATTTCCATTCAAACCTGCCTACCAGCTGCGCGACAAGGGACAACATTTCGCCTCTGGCAAACCTCTCTCCAATGCATTGCCTGGGCCCATAAGTAAAAGGCATAACAGCCCATGGATTATTTGTCCCTCCAAGAGGATCAACCTTGACTTCTCCATCCTTTATGAGAAGCCATCGCTCGGGTTTGAAGTCCCCGGCTTGTGGTCCCCAGACTTGTCGAGAGCTGTGAATCACTCCTGGCGCCACTGTTACGACAGTGTCCTGCGGAATCGTCACGGAACCAATCATTGTATCGGGCGCGGTAGTCTGTCTGTGGCAATAGACGACTGGCGAAAATATACGCAGGACCTCGTTGCAGACAGCAGTAAGATAGGGGAGTGACTCGAGGAGCTCGGCATCGACCCTGGTGCTTTCCGACGGCGAAGGAAGCTTTGCTCGCACCTCCTCACGAAGACGGCTCTGAAACTCGGGGTTCTGAGACAGCGAATAGAGGGTAAACGCAACAGCAGTAGCTGTGGTTTCTTGGCCGGCTACCATGAAGTCCATTGACTGATCAATTAGGTAATCGTCAGAAAACGTCTCTCCTGATTGTAGCAATGTTGCGATAATGTCCCCCTGCGCGTATCGATCCGGAGTCGCCTCAGTCGCATCTCTTCGACGCTGTTGGATCAATGGGCGAATAAAATCCGCAACCACATCCCTCGCTGTCATAATCTCGTGCCTGGCCTTTTCTGGCAGCCGCCGATAGATAAAATAAGGCAGAAAAAAAGCTTTCTGGCGATATAGGAGGTGTTGTTTCTTGTTTGCAAAGAGGTTCCTAAAGTGCCTAACGATTGCCGAGTCAGGATTCTCAACGGCATCGATGGCAGCCCCAAAAGAGGTCAATGTGACAATGTCCAATGTGACATGATGAAGCCTTTCCCCGATGTCTATGGTGCCAGTTCCAGTCTCTTTGAGATTTTTCTCAATGGCGTTGAGGAACTTGGCCCCCTCGGCCCAGAATGTTGGATATAGGCCCTTGATGTATTTAAACTTGAACGCTGGCTGAAGGAGCTTTCGATCCACCTGTAACGAAGGATAAGTTCACTCATCCCATCGATCGAGTCGGGAGGAAGAACATACTTTGTGCTTTATGGGTGGGGCAACAAGGATGCCGCGAGGGGCAAATTGACCCATCACCTCCAATGCCCACGGGAGCTTGATGTAATTGTAGGCATGGGTCTGCAAGACATCCTTGCACCCTTGTGGGGTCGTAACGAGGATTCGTTCTGCATTTAAGAAGCCGTAGTAGCGGATCAAGCCGTCATTGGGTATTTCGTTGATCCATTGCACAAGTTTTTCGTAACTCGCCTCTCCCAGTAAACGGCGGTAAAAGGGGGGCTGCCTTGGGCTAGGAAGGTGTCGAAGAGGACTGAGATAGAAAGGGTACAAAACAATATTATAGAACAACAGCCATATGGCACAAGCCAGGGCAACAGGTATCCCGCGCATGAGGTAGCATACCGGCCCCGCACAGTCTTTGCTACCTGTAGCCCAAAGCACGGCCCCGACCACAATGGTCCCTGTAGCAGCTGAGAACATGACTCGCAATTGCGTATCAAAATCACAGGGACCTAGGTAGATAGCTCTGTAGTTAAAGTATTCGGGCCGCAACTCCGCCTGACTCGGTGTATCTGGTGAAGCAATGAAGGGCGGTGTTGTAACTACACTTCAACGGGTTGAGAATAGCTCGGAATAATTTTCAAGACCTCCAGCCACTCTCCTTTTAAGCCCTGGCACAACAGCTCAACAATTTCTAGGGACCATTCAAAGGACTGCAAAAAAAAGCCACTATTTGGAATCAACAAATCAATTCTAGCACCATGAGCGCCAAAGCTAGAAGGCCCCACACAGGTGGCTGTGATGTTCTTGGGACCCTTAATTGTGGCTGACAGCAGCGCGACACCTCCGCGACCACTCATTTACATCATAAAGCTAGCAGGTTATTGTCTCCATCACATCCAAAATATATTTTCTATGACATTTAGACACCTCAAAAACAGACCAAAAGGCTCTCAACCACTATAGCTTCAAAGACAATGGTGAATCAGTCGGCTTTGCTTCGAATAGAATATCCAGCGCACGAAGCAGAGCCTGGCCGACCGCCCTTGCAGATTCATCGCTTAATATCGATGTCCAATAACACATTTCCATAAAAATATCATCTCCAGCATCTGAGACGTAGACAGAAATAGCATACTAAAAGTTGTTAGTCATCTTGAAAAAAAAAAAACATCTATGGAGGCGAGAGGCCAGTATAATGTAAATAGACATACCTCATCTGTCATAAAAGCATCGACTTCATTGAATTGCACCTTGCTTTGCGAGTAAGGTGCCTGCCTCGTCACTCGCTGCATATTCAGGAATGTGTTGTACAACGGGCCCTTGACTTCTAGGTTCTCTCTGATCTCCTCAAGCGAGCAGTTCTGGTTCTAAATTTTAATTCATGGGTCAGTTTTCGAATTCAAGCGAATAGTGGGCCAGATAATGTTTGGGTGGTAGTATGGAAAAATGACTGACCATTAGAGTCTCAGCGTAATTAGACTGTAAGTCGCGCAACATAGACTCGAGAGAGATATGGGTGTCAGATTTAACTGTGCAAGGCAGCAGGTTAATCAAAGGCCCCAGAATACTGTCGATATCAGGTAGCGGGGCGTCACGCCCGGAGAGCATAAAACCAAAGCTGACGTCATCAGACTCGGTAAAATGTCGTAGAACCAGAGCCCAGGCAGTTTGGAAAAGGTTGGCAGTTGTAACTGCGTGCTCCTTGCAGAATGCACGAATTTTGCTTGTTCTGTTAACGGGTATAGCCAGGCTATTGAATGATCCATCGATCACGGGAGGTGACACAGATTGTGGCTCCATTGAAGTAATAGATTGACATGGCTTGGTATCTGCCAGAGCTGGGAAGAAGCAAGGTCTGATATCTTCAAGACGCTGTTTCCAGTAGTTGATGGCTTCTGTCTTTGATTGATCCTCAATGTATGATATGAAGCTCTGATAAGGAGCAGCTGGTATCCCATCGAAGGCAACAGAGTCGCTTTGGATACTAGAATATGCGACTTGAAAATCGTGCCAAAGAACCGAGATACCCACGGCATCATATAGAGCATGGCTAATTTGTAGCTGGACAAAAATACGACCACCTGACTTGGTTTTTGCAAGAATTATTCGATGTGGCGGCCCGTCTCCTTCTGGCATATCTGGAGATTTATTGAATACGGCCGTAGGATCATTGAGTGGTGCATCATCGATGCACGTAACAGGGGCCGTGAAAGACTTGAAGACAATTTGGTAATATCGGCCGGTACTCTTCGCAGCTTTGAAGACAGTGCGAAGTATGACGTGGCGATCGACAACTGTTTGCCAGCTCTTTGCAAGGTCTTCCATATTTGATGGTCTGGATTGGGTAGAGGGGACAGCCTCAACGATGAAGCTAGCATACCATGCATTCTTTTGTGTTTTCTGGATGTTGAGGATGCTATTCTGCATAGGCGAAGATGGGTAAATGTTTTCAATGTTCGACACATCAGACCCAAGATCGAGATCAGCTGCCTGAGCTGCTGACCATGATGTCTGTGGAATATCGCAATTCTTCACCGTGAGCTTCATCTCGCCGCGCCCAGTCCTAACGCAGCGAGGAGCGAGGGTTGAAATCGTTGTGTGCTGGAAAATATCTCTTATCTTCACCGTGAACCCTTCAGCACGGCAGCGAGCCATAAGTTGCATGGCTAGAACAGAGTCACCACCCAATGAAAGAAAGTTCTGGTCCATACTGATGCTTGCCGCACCCAGATGCAACAAATCTCCCCAGATGCGCTGCAGCATTGCTTCCACATCTGAGCTTGGCTCAATGACCTTGGGCTGAGAAGATGTTGTTAGCTGTGCGTGGAGGTCTTGATCCATTTGCTCAAGCCACTGGTTGATGAGGCGTCGGTTCATTTTGCCAGAGGGCAGCTTGGGTAGGTTGTGGACAGGTATCCAGAGACCTGGCACCATGTGTCGTGGTAAACTCTTTTTCACTGCCTCTCGAATACCGGCTATCTCTTCCAATACGTTGGATCTCATTTCGGGGTCTTCGATTGTAGAAAGACCACCGCTTTGCTGTGGCACCTGATTTCCGAGAGACAACAGTGCTATCAATCTTTGTTTCAATAGGCCGCTACTGGGAACGGCTGCCACAATGGCCTTGAAAGATGACCCTGCTTTCTCTGTAATTGGGGATTCCACTTCACCGAGCTCGATCCTTTGTCCACGAATCTTGACCTGGACATCCTTTCGTCCCATGTAGTGTATACTGCCATCTGGAGTCCAGCGCGCCAGGTCTCCAGTCCTATAGAATCGAGCAGTTTCTCCCATGCTGTTGGCCCAGAGAGGAGTCTCAATGAATGCTGCTTTAGTCCTCTCCGGATTGTTAAGATAGCCGCGACCGACAATGGGACCACTGACCACTAACTCGCCCACGGCACCGACGGGGACTAGGAGCTGATCGTTTTCTGGGTTGATGATGTACAGTCGTGATTGCAGCGGCCTTCCGATAACAGCACCTCGCGCGCCTGCTATGAGAAGCTCGCTGCCTGTTGAATTAATCGAACACTCACAAGGTCCATATGAGTTGAATAGTTGAACCTTGTCATTCCATTTGTTAATGATATCGTCGGTTAGAAGCTCGCCGGCCGTTACTAGCGTTTTCAAATAAGGCAGTTCGCTAGGCTCCAATGTACGAACCACAGTTGGCGTCAACTGTGTGAATGTAGCTTGAAACCTGTTTAGTGCTGCCGTAAGATCTCCAAGGCGGTCTTCTTCAGAAATGATACAAACGCACGCGCCGTGAGTCAAAGCCAGCATTGTCTCTCCGATGCTGACATCAAATGCGTAGGAAGAGAAGTGAGCTACTCTGGAGTCACTGTTCATCCCAAATGTACCAAAACCTCGAGACGATGCATACAGATTGCGGTGCTCAAGGATCGCGCCCTTTGGAGTTCCGGTACTACCAGATGTGTAAACGATGAAGGCTTTATTATCAGGCCTGACGCCGGTACTTGGCGTCGAGCCTGACACTGGGAACCTATTCAGTGACTCCTCTGTGACCAGAACTCCTTGCAGACCGATTTCTGACACAAGACCAATTTGAGAAGACGAGCAGAGAATAAATGGCGCTTGTGTATCCTTCACAATTGTCTGCAGCCGTTCTAACGGATGTGCTGGTTCAAGAGCGGCACAGGCGGCACCAGCTTTGAGAACACCAAGCATGGCGACAATCGCCCAGAGAGACTTCTCAAAACAGCAGGGAATAATCACTTCAGGACCGGCCCCGATCTGTGTGAGGTGATGCGCTAGCCTATTGGCCATTTCATCTAGTTGACGGAAGGTAAGTGAGCCTTCATCTGAGACGACGGCAGTGGCATCGGGTTTCAAGGATGCTTGTTCTGTGATGACCTCATGCAGGCAACGATCCTCCTCGACTAACGGGGATCGATTCCAACTGGAAAACAAATCCACATCACTGTCAGCGCAGAGTTGAAGCTGGCCAACGGTCTGCTGAGGATCGTCAAGGAGGCGTCCAACAACAGCTAGGACAAGATCAGTAAGTCGATTAGCTTGTTCGGCCGATAGCAAAGAAGTCCAGTAATTCATGAGAACAAGCATTGAACTCTCAAAGTTTTGTACATCGATGCTTAATTCGTACTGTAGTTACAGATATTTTTGTTAGCATCAAGGAATGGAGGCACGGCTAATTTTGAGCGGAACTGCAAGTAGTGGATAATGCTTACCTCTGTAGGATCATGAAAGACACGGCTTCGGAGGTCAATTGTTCTGTGAGCTGTTGAATCTTGCTCGTCAACGAAAAACTTGGTTATGCCTTTCTGAACATTCACAACCGTGTTGAAAAGGCTAGCGGCTTCTCCAGCTCCGCGAGCGGCATGGAAAATCTCCTTGAGCGAACAGTGCTGATGAGGCAATGCATTGAAATAGGACTCGTTTGCTTCCTTGCATAATTCAATAAGAGATTTGGAATTGTCAACATGAGCATGGAAAACGAGCATATTGATGAGTGGTCCCATGATGTTGTGTACGTCGGCGACGGGAGCATCGCGACCCGAAGCAAGGTAGCCGAAGCAAACCGACTCGGCACCAAGGAACGCGCCCAAAACGATTGCCCAACTTGTCTTGAAGATATCAGCGACAGTAATGTCGTGTTCCTCGCACAATCGAAGGAGAGCGCTTGCTTGATCTGCTTGGATCCATCGTTCAACAATACCATCCTCATGAGACTCTGAGGGTTTATTTGATGTCAATGCTGGGAAATGAGAAGGAACCGCACCATCAAGGTAAGACTTCCAAAAGTTGAGACCAGTCTCCTTGGGCTGCCGGCGGATGTATGAGATGAAGTTGCTGTACAGAGGCGCATCTCCCGTCGAAAGCATATCGTCATATGCCAAACAAACATCCCTGAGTAATACACGCATGGAAGAACCGTCATCGAGAGCGTGGGTCATAGCCAGATGGCAATAAACCACTCCAGTAGGCAGTTTGCAGATGGAGAAGCGGTATGGTGGGCCATTCTTTGCATACTCATTGACTTCAACACAGTTGGTGAAGTCCTCGAGCCTATCGCATTCTAGTTTCAATACTGGAACAGTGACACGGTCTAAGACAACTTGAAGCACATTTGCCTCATCATGAGCCCCCTCCAAAAAGACGGAACGCAAGGCTTGGTGTCTCTGGGCAACTTTTGTCCATGCTTGGTCTAGCCTGTCAACGTCAACCAACTCGGTTGATTGAACCAAGACCTCAAATAAGGCCCGCACGTGGTAGCGATCGGGCGATCTTGCTTGACTGATGAGTATACCTTCTTGCATGGGGGAGCAAGGGAATATATCCTCAACACCAACATCAGTTACATCCAAATGCAAGTTTGACATGCAGTCATTGACGAACTGGTTGAGCTGTTGGGTTCCTTTGACTGGTAGCAAACCAAAGCGACCAGGTGTAGCCGTCGGCAGGTCAACCGCGCCGGCTCCAGCAGCATACTCGGCGAGTTTGCGAATACTCTTGAGTTTGAAAATATCCTGGACAAAGATATTTATGCCGACATTACGGGCCCGAGATACAGCCTGCATTGCGGATATAGAGTCACCTCCCAAGCTGAGGAAACTGACAGTCATTCCTATGCTTGCGGCCTCACACTTTAGTACTTCAGACCAGACTTTCTGTAGAACTTGTTCCATCTCGTTCTCTGGTAGTTCCAAAGTTGAAACCGTATTTGCAGCTGACATTGACTTTGTCTGGTTGTACGTATCTTCGTCCAGGGCATCGAGCCAGGCTTTCACGGCACGCTTATCTAGCTTTCCAGAAGATAGCAACGGCATCCTCTCAACGAGGATCCAGACAGTTGGAAGCATGTGTTTTGGTAGCTGCTCTTCTAGGTCGGATCTGATTTGTCGAAGTTTTGCGGCGGCATTTTGTGCATGTTCCGCGTCCATGACTTTCAGAATTTGATCTTCAGTCTTTGCGACTGGTCTATCATCCTGAAGAGATGCCACCGCTACAAGGCGGCCTTCCAATGGTCCTGTACGTGGAAGCTGAGCCATTGCGTGCTCAATAAGCGAAATACCAGCCATGTTGCTGTTGATGTCGTCAAGTTCGATACGATGTCCATGAACCTTGACTTGATTGTCCTTGCGGCCCTGAATAGAAAGAGACCCATCTAGGTTGTAGTAGACAAGATCGCCAGATTTGTAAAGCTTTTCACCTTCTGTATTGTCCTTACCAAACCATGTTGGTGGTTGGATGAATGCTGCTTCAGTCTTGGCTCGGTCATGAAGATAGCCTCTCGCCAGAGTCGGCCCACCGATGACCAGTTCTCCTCGGGCATACATAGGGAAGAGTCGATCATGATTGCGGGGGTCAGTAACCCAAAGAGAACAGCCAAGTCTGCGGCCCAGGTTCGAAATGTCAGATGTTGTCTTGACGCCAACATTGGCATTTGTCCAGATGGAGCATTCTGCCGGACCATAACTGTTAATCAGACAAATACCAGGTCTTCCACCCCACGTTGAGAAGTTGTTATGAGTAGCGTGCTCTCCTCCCAAAACCAGGGTTCTGATCAAAGGCACTTGTTCCGGTCGCAACAAGGCGGCTACCGTCGGAGTAAGAAACATCCAGTCCGCCTCCATCGCATTGATGGCTGCAGCAAGTCGATTCAGTCTGTCATATTCGGACGGCACGCAGATACAACCGCCCACCATGAGAGTGGTGAAGGTTTCCGCAATGCTTAGATCGTATGTGTAGGATGCAAACTGAAGAACGCGTGAACCACGTTGGAGGCCTAAGATGGGAGCGTGAGATCGTGCACTCGAACAAAATGCTCCGTGTTCAACGACAATGCCCTTAGGAGTTCCCGTGCTTCCAGAGGTAAAGATTACAAAAGCTGGATTGTTGTGATTTGCCCGAGCAGTTACTGATTGGGGCTGCAGTGCTGGCGTGTTGCAATTAAGATCGTGCAAAGATTCTTCTCCAACTGCGACAACATGAGAAACGATATCAGAAAATAGATGTTTGTGCTGTGGAGCCGCCAAAACGACACTGGCTTGGGAAGCATCTATGATACCCTTTAGTCTCATTATGGGCTGGTTCGGATCAAGCGCAACGCAAGCGCCGCCAGCCTTGAGAATCGCGATCATAGCTACCGGTGCCCATGGCGACTTGTCCATGCAAAAAGGTACAAGTGATTCGGGGCCTACGCCCAAGTTTCGTAGAGCTTGAGCTAGAGCATTGGCCATGTTGTTCAACTCCTGGTACGTGAGCGACACCTGCGGGTCATTGGAGCAGACAGCAGGGGCCTCTGGCTGTAACTCGACCTGTCTTTCAAAAGTATTATGAATACAATCCAACACCGGCTCAGGGATATCGGCGTTCCAGGTTTGGAACATCTCCATGTGGAAACTGTCAACTAGCGTCACGCTAGAAACGGGCTGATTTGGATTCTCGAGGACTGATGCAATGGCCGCTTCGATGGTGTGTGACAGAACATTGGCATGGGCTTCAGAAAGACATCGATCCCAGTAACTCAGCGTTAACCAAAAACCTTTATCAGAATCAAGAATGTTAAAAGCAATATCGTACTAAGGAAAATGAGTCGTTAGCTTTCCAGACTTTCAGCGCAATAGAAAATTATAATCTCACCTCGCTGCGACTGTGCACTTCTTCAGGCGCAAATACAATTTTGCCCGGAGCTTCTTGCAGTGATTCCTTAGAGCCGCCTGCATTGCCCAAATTAACGATTGTATTGAACAATGGTGTGCCGCTGAGTTCCAAGGCATGATGGATCTCGCTTAATGGGCAGTGCTGATGGGGCCAAGTCTTCACAAATTCCTGTTGCATGCTCTCAAGCAGTTGCAAAACGGTTGTGTTGCGGTCAAAACTGACGTTGCGAATTAAAATGGTAATCATGGGGCCCAAGATCTCATGCACACCCTCTAGCGGAATATCGCGACCAGATGTAAGATATCCAAACGTAGCGGTATCGGAAGAAGCATCAGAAAAGCAAGGCAAAACCAACGCCCAGATTGCCGACATAAAATTGGCCAACGTTGTGTCGTGTAACTTGCAGAATTCGCGCACCTGAGCCTTCTGTTTGTCGGAAATTTCCACGCTGGTGTTTCGATGCACCGGTTTGCTGCCAGCCTCAGACTCGTTTAGAAGCGGGAAATGGCATGGTGTAGCACCTGTAAGAGCCTCCTTCCAGAACTGCAAAGATTGGTTTTTGGTCTTTTGGAATTCAAGATGAGAGATGTAGTTTTGGTAGGTATATCCAATTGGCGGTAGTTGGCCGTCGTAGGCTAGGAGGAGATCTCGCATCAAAATTCCGGTTGATACGCCGTCGGAAAGTGCATGACTTATATCTAAGCGCAGATAAATGTCGCCAGTTGCTAATATGCAAACTGTAAATATGTATGGAAGCTTCCCCGATTCATGTAGTTGTGGCAGTGGTTGATCCATGAGATCCTTCAGGTTTTCGGCATGAGCAACGGATACCGGAGCATCAACGTTCTTTAAAACAACCTGAAGGAATGCTGAATCACGATGATGAGCTTCAACGAAATGTGTCCTGAGAATGTCATGACGAGCTATGACGCTTTTACAAGCTGCTTCGAGTCGATAAGGGTCCACAATCTCACATGATTTTGGAAGTACTTTCCAAAACTCCTGTGCGTCATAAATGTCGGAGCTTCGAGAGGTGCTGAGCAGAATACCTTCCTGCATCGGTGAACAGGGATGAATCGATTCAATTAAGTCGAACTTGGGCACTTGTGCCCATGACTTGCAGGTTTCGACAACGTTTTCTAGTTCGGCATAGTCATCGAAAGTCAGAAGTGGGAAATCTGATAGTGTCGGCACAGAGGGAATCTGAGCAAGAGCTTTAGCGGTTAAACAAAGTGATTCCTCGAATTTTCGAATCCAAGAGACGATGGCTTCTTGGCGTGCCATATCCGCACTATACTCGAATCTGAAAATTAGCTGCCCATTAATGAGCACTGCCTGAATATCGAACAGTGATTGTCTCATAGTTGTCTGATGACAGTCATCAATGCCTTGAACATTTTCGAAGAAAAGTCCCTGAATTGAACCACTTTCAATATAGGTAAAGAGAACTTCGAGTTCCTCAGCCCCTGTAGAATTCGTGTGTGGTAAACGACATTGATCTTTCATTGACCTCAGCATTTCGGTCAACTTGGATTCACGATCATCTTCGTAAACCAAATCTCCCTTGTGTTTCGAGTATACTGGAGTCATTGTTGTGAAGCATCCAACCGTCTGGCAGACTTCAACACTTTCAGATTTAATTTCTCGACCATTCTTTGCATAGAAGACTGTTGGTGGAATTCGGTCAGGGAAGATTGTTGAGAAAGAAATGCTTAGGGCAGCCAAAATTACTTCCGCAGTTTCAGTTCTCAGCGCATTGTTGGCCTCGTTAAAAATGAGTGATGTAGTGTGCTGGTTGATTGTGAATTCTGAAACAACAGCTTTGCTGGAAGAGTTGAGGTTTGAATTTATACCCCAATACTCACTGAAATCATTCTGAGTAGAAGGGTGGGAGACTGACAGATGCTTAGAAGCATTGTTTTGAGAGACACCAGGCTGAGCAAGAACCCACTCTTGGAACGGAGATGATATTGGGCTGAGAGGCTCATGGAGCAGGATCGTCTCTAAGTCGTCAATAATGATTTTGCATGATGCACGATCTGCAATGAGCCGGTGGATGACCACACAAAGCAGTTGAGTTGTTTCGGCCTTTGCCTCATCGATATCGAGTATTATTGCGGCCACGAGTGGACCGTTCTCGACATCTAAACTTTTATGCACTGACTTCAGTGAGTACTTGGCATCCTCAATTGACTTGAACTGCCCATGGCTCAAGTTTAAGGACTCTGATGTGCTTTCAAGTGGTACTTGAGACCACGTGCCATGCTCATTTTGCGTAAACCTTGCATTCAGCATAGGATGGCGTTTCATAATTATCATAAAAGCGTCTTCCATCTCGGTAATATTGACTCTTCGGGAGGGTCTAAGAAGATAGGCCTGAGTGAGACGGTTGATATCATCAGGATGTGTCTGGAAGTATATGGCCTGGGCTGGGGTAAGAGGGAATGCCTTGTCCTTGCTCTCATTGCAACCAGGGGTTCCTTCTAACTCTGGATGATTGCTTCTGACAACATCCGCTAACGCTGAGATGGTACGATGTCGGAAGATGTCTTGAACAGCCAAGTGTATGCCTTCAGATCTCAACTGCGATGTTACTCTTATGGCCGAGATACTGTCACCTCCCAGGCTAAAGAAAGGTTGGTGTATATCAACGGTGCCTTCTGGAATGCCAAGTGCTTGGGACCACACGGAAACGAGCATCTTCTCAATTAGCGAAAGTTCCGGCGCTGATTTGAGGCTGCTGCCAAGAGCAAATATCTGCTCACAGCATTCTTCGTCTTGTGATTCCAACCACCGTTGTATCGCTCGGCGATCAAGTTTTCCGTTGGGGTTTACAGGTAAGGATTGGACAGGTACCCATACACGCGGTAACATGTATGCCGGGATATTTCCTTGCAAATCCTTTCTAAGTTGCGCTATCTGGCTCGCAACACCCTCGTCTGTGACAAGTTCGATACGCTGTCCTTTGCTCGAAGGAACTTTGGTAAGCGAGAATACAACAACCAACTTTTTGACGAAATAGCCATTTTTGGGAACCATGGCCACTGATTGTCCTACTCCATATCGATCAAGAGTTGTCTCTACCTCACCAAGGTCCACTCGTTGGCCGTATATCTTAACTTGGGAATCCATTCGACCAAGATAAATAATAGAGCCGTCGGGTTCATAGCGGGCCAAGTCGCCAGTTTTGTACATTCGGCGTCTCTTTTCCGCGCCAGGGACCGGTAATGCTTTTGTCCAGTCAGGATCAAAGAGGAAAGCCTTTTCTGTTTGTTCGTTTTTGATATACCCACGTGCTAGCAGAGGTCCTTCAATCAGAATCTCTCCAGCGCAACCAATGGGAACAAGTTTATTATGGTCGTTGGCATCAACAATCCACATCAAGGTACCAGCGGGCCTTCCAAGAGCACCGTTTTGAACGTGATTGGGGTCAATCAACATTCCAGAACTGATGATGGAACACTCTGCTGGTCCGTAAGTGACCACCAGGTTTGTGTGGGTTGCCCATTTGCTGGCTAGATTCTGAGGGACCATCTCGCCAGCAATATCAACCGTCTTCAGCGGGAGGTCTTCAGGGTCGAGCAAGGAAGCCACCGTAGGTGTCAGAGAAGCAAAATTGACTTGATGGGTTTTGATGAAGGCTGAAAGGTCGTTCATCCTCTCATACTCGGTAGGCACACAAATCGTACCTCTGAAGACAAGGGTGGTAAAGATTTCTTCCAGACTAGCGTCAAACGTGTATGACGAGAATTGAAGAACACGGCTGTTCTCAGATAGTTGAACCAATGGGCCATGTGCATAAATACTAGTACACATTGAAGCGTGCTCCAGAATTATGCCTTTAGGCGTGCCGGTAGATCCAGAGGTAAAGGCGATGACGGCAGGGTGATGCGGCATTGCTTCAAATGGTTCTTTACCGGGAAGACTTTCAAAGTGGCTCAACATAACGTCCACTGAAGTGACTGATGAGTCGATAGGTAGAGTTCTTGAAGCCAATGTTTTGATCCTGGTCTCATACTTCGAGTCACAGATTACAAGCGTTGCCCGTGTAGCTTCAATCATGTTGTTCAATCTTGAATCTGGAAATTCAGGGCTAAGGGTTACACAAGAGCCCCCAGCCTTCAGGATCGCATACATAGCGACAATGGTCCAGGGTGATTTATCGAAAAAGAAGGGTACCATAACTTCGGGGCCAACGCCCAGAAAAGCGAGATGGGCCGCAAGACGCGAGGCCAAAGTGTCCAGTTCTTTGTAGGTGATAGTCATATCTGAGGTAACGATCGCGTCCTTGTTGGGTTGCGACTGCACTGCATTCTCCACGAGCTGGTGAATGCAGGCTTGAGTCATCGAAGGCATCGCGCTTGCCCACTGCATGATACGAGACTTGTGGGTATCGCTGAAAAGGCTCAAATCGCCAACCTTGCTAGAGACTCCCTGGAGTAGGTGGTCAATGGTATGGAGAAGAGTTTTCTGCATAAGACTGGCCTGCTCATCAGAAATACAAGCGGTCCAGTAGCTGAAACTCAAAGTTACATTCTCATCCGTATGAACAACATCGAGTGAAACATCATACTAGATTAGAAAGAGGCATTAGTGACTATTAGCCATAGGGATTCTTTCATGTACTCACCTCAGTTGGACCTTGAGCATCAACGACCATGAGCTCGATACTCGAAGGTGATTCGTCAGCTGTTGCAAGATCACCTTTAAGCACATTGACCACTGTGTTGAACATCTGTCCGCGTTTATTCTCCCCATCAAAAGCTTGCTGTATGGCAGACAGTGAGGTATGTTGGTGCTCTAGTCCACTCAGAAAACCGTCATGAACGCTGCGTATCATGTCAAGTATCGACATCTCCGCATTTAGATCCACTCGAGACACCATCATAGTGATCAAGGGACCGATAATTGATTCCGCCTGCGGAACTGGAATTGCGCGTCCTGATGTTAGGTAACCAAAGCAGACTGTATCCATTCCCACATAAGCGCGCAGCACCAACGCCCAAGCCGCGCTGATAACAGTGGCGACTGTAGTATCGTAATTCTTGCAGAAGGAAATAATTGCACTTGTGGTGCGTGGCCCTAATATCTCATCTATTGCCTTGCACATATTCGGCTGACTTGTCGAAGTATTGAGGGATGGTAGGATGCAAGGCTCAAGCCCTTGAACGATCGATGTCCAGTAGTCTAGTGATTTTTTCGATGGAAGCTGTTCCAGGTATTCAATAAAATCTCCATAGCGTGGTGGTATTTGAGAAACAGGTATTTGGTTGTCATAGGCCAGTCGAATGTCTGTGATGAGATTCTTCATTGACGCGCCGTCAATCAAGGCATGGTTGACCTCGAACCTGCCATAGACATCTTCCGTTCCCACAATCTGGCAGATAACAAACCTATATCCAAGTTCTCTTAGAGGTGTTTTGTCCTCATTCATGGATTCAAAAGGTTTTTGAGGATTGGTAGAGCTGATGCAGATTACTGGTGGCTGTACAGCTTTCTGCACAACTTGTATGTAAGGGAGCGAATCGTCACCTTCTACGAAGAATGATCGAAGTGATTGATGCCGCGCCACAACCTGATGAATGGCACCGAGGAATCTTTCAACGCTTATCGGTCCGGAGCCTGAGCTAGGAACAATTTTGAAATCATTGACCAGCTCATACAGGTCACTCTGCCTGGCACAGCTGAATAAAATGCCTTCTTGCATTGGGGAACAGGGGAAAATATCTTCAACATTTTCCATATCTGCATCAAAGGCTTCAAGGCTCTGCGCCACCTTGGCCATTAAAACGTGATATTGTGGATCTGATAGACGTTCCGACAAAAGCGGGAAAGGCGTGTCAGGTGTCTTATTTTTGGAGTCACGTTGATCAGAAGACAAGCCAGCTGTTTTCGCCCTCTTGGAGATTTCAGAGAGGCTACGGTACTGCAAAATATCGTGCATTGATATTTGTATACCTTCATTGAGCAAACACGAAGATACTCGAATCGCAGCAATAGAATCTCCTCCAAGACTGAAAAAGCTTTGGTTGGCAGTGATGTGGTCCTCGGGAACACCAAGCACCTGACTCCAAGCTTTAGCGAGGCTCTTTTCAATTGGACTCAAAGGAGTCGAGACAGACAAATCATGTCCATCGTCATCGTTGTTTAATAGCAAGACACTTTGATACATCTCGTTGTTCATAGCTTCAAGCCATTGTAGTAGTGCTCGACGATTTAATTTGCCATTGAGCGTCACAGGAACCTTGTCCAGCAAGATCCATGATCGCGGAATCATATAAGCCGGAACACGGTTCTCTAGCCACTGGCGCAGCCCTAGGATATTTGCCCGTGCTTCTGAATCCTGCTGGAGGGTCATGGGTTGTTCGGTAGACCCCAATATAGCTTCAGCCAGGTCCATTGACGATAAAATGGCCACCATGTTTGTCGCAAATGGACCTTTCTTCGCCACGACGCATATCGCGTGCTTGACTATTCCACTTGCGGTAATGTGATGGCTGACTTCTCCTAGATCCACTCTTTGCCCGTGAATCTTGGCCTGGCCATCTTCGGCCTTTCTACCGAGCATCACCATGGACCCGTTTTTGTTGAAGCGTACAATGTCACCAGTTTTGTACATGCGTCGGCCAGATTCAGCAACACCAGGCACAGGGAAGTTCCTCGTCCACATTGGATCAACAATGAAAGACTTCTTAGCCAATTCCGCATCGAGGTAATCTCTCCCAACCAGTGGTCCTTCAATGAGAAGCTCACCGGGAGCTCCAATAGGCACCAATTTGTCATGATCCTTTTGATCAACAACCCAGAGGAGAGCGCCCGAGGCGGGACCAAGCTGTCCGTTACCAAAGCCTTGGATTTCTGAGCGCGAAATAGCGATTGAGCACTCAGAGGGACCATATGTAGCAATCAATCTTGCTCCATGCATCCATTTGGTCACAAGTGTGTCAAGAACAGGCTCACCACCAAGACAAATGGTTTTTAAACTGGGCACTTCAGATGGGTTCAGAAGGCTTGCAACAGTGGGAGTAAGATAGGCCCAGTTGACGTTGAGCGTATTAATGGTGTTCGATAACTGATTCAGGCGCTCATATTCGGTTGGAATGCAGAGGCAGCCCCCAGAACCTAGAACTAAGAAAATCTCTGCAAAACTCATATCGAATGTGTACGAGCCAAAATGAAGACCTCGGGCCTGTCTGCCCAGCGGGTCAATAGCTCGGTGATGCCAGAGAGCGGAAGCGATAGAATTATGCTGCAGAATATTTCCTTTGGGTACCCCAGTACTACCAGAGGTGAAGTTGACAAACGCGGGATCGCTAGGCGCAGTCGATGACGTATAAGCTGTGATGTCCGGGATGCTCTCCCACAGCTGAGGAGTAAGTGAAACTAGTTGCACGTCAGGCAGATTGTCAAATAGTCCAGTGTACTTTTCCTCGCAGATGATAATTCTAGCATCTGTCATGCTAATAATATCTTTCAGTCGTTGAATCGGATAGGACGGATCCAAAGCAACACATGCACCCCCAGCTTTCAAAACAGCAATCATGCTTGCAACGGTCCAATGTGATCGGTCAAGGCAAAATGGCACCGCCAGTCCAGTTTTCACTCCACAGGACTGCAGATGAGCTGCTAGTCTATCGGCGAAGTTGTTTAGTTGGGCATAAGTCCAGTTTCCTTCTGTCCCTGACATATTTGTTGCCGGAGCTTCAGGGGAGAGTGCGACTTGTTCCTCAAATAAATGATGCAAACACGAATCGACAACGTGAGGATTATTAGAATTCCATTGACGTAGCTGTCGAGTGTGAGACTCGGGAAATGTCTCGATAGTCTCGATCGATGCCTGACCAGACGCGTCTAGTAGAGAACCGAGAATCTGCAACACTGTTTCACCAAGATCTGCTGCCTGCGCCTCAGATATGCATGATGTCCAAAAGAGCAGATCAGCTTTGATGGTTTGATCTAAATCCACAACTCCAAATATGACATCGAACTGTATAAAAAGAATATCATGTTAGCAAAGAGTCTTGTCCATGGAGGATCTCATTTAGTCTTACCTCAGCAGGGCCACCTTCATCCGTAAGTTCCCAATCAAGAAGATTTTTAGCATCAATCTGAGAGTCTGAATTAACCCTTTGCACATTTACTAAGGTGTTGAAAAGACTTTGTGCCCCAAGGTCGAGGTTGCTCTGGATCTTTGCCAGGGAGCAGTTTTGATGCGGCAAGTTTTCCACGAGCCGATGGTAGACACTCTGGACTAGGGAACTGATGGATGTAGATGATTGCATATCAACGGTCTGAACTAACATGTTCAGTAGAGGGCCCATCATTTCATGAACCCCAGATACTGGAACGTCTCGACCGGATGCCATATAGCCGAAACACACGGTCTCCGCATCGCTGCCGATGTATGTACGGAGTACCAGGGCCCAAACAGCATTCATAACCGCGGCGAGGGTAACGCCATGCTCTTTGCAGAACTTGCGCAATGCTGTGACTCGAGAGTCTGGAATAATGATATCAAATCGACCGGGAGTAGCGCCAGACTGGTCGACACTGTTTAGACTCGGGAAATTGCATGAACCCACATCTTTCAACAGGGACTTCCAGTAAGCATAGGATTCATCGGCTGACTGAGACAATAAATAATCGATGAAGCTACTGTAAAGAGGAGGCGAGGGAAGGGAAACTCGGTTGTATATGAGAGACAATTCTTGGATGAGAACCCTTAAGCAAGAGCCATCAAGCAATGCATGATTGATGAGGAACTTGCAAGAAACGCCGTCTGCAGAGTTACAGATGACAAAACGGTAAGGGAATCCATTGGAACCAACAACTCTAGGTGCAGAGATTGTAAAGTCACTTGCCGAGACATCCGATTTAGATACTTGGACGTTGAGAGAGGCTGCATCCTTGAACACCACTTGAACAAACGGGGTTTTCTCTCCTCCAGTCTCGCAGAACACAGTTCGTAATATTTGATGCCGCTGGATGATGATGCGACATGCCGCTTCTAATCGATCAACATCGACAACATCTCGGGAAGCTGATGACACCTTCCAAGTAGTCTCGTGACAATAGAGACTCTTGTTGGGGTAACGAACTTGGCTGACGATCATGCCTTCTTGACAAGGCGAGCAGGGGAAAATGTCCTCAATTTGGTCAAGACTCTGGAGCTTGCATTCATGCAGAAGTTTTTGCGTGAAACCGTCCAGGGTTTTGTAATCGCATAGCATTAATGGATAGTCGCTGAGGCAAGCAAGTGGTTTTAGCAAGCCTCTGTGTGCGCAATCCCGCATTACGGAGGCGCAAGTGTCAATCCAAGCGCGAATATTGTCTTGATGCTTCATCTTGGGCGACCATTTGAAATGAAACGACAGCCCATCATTCTTGGTGGCGGCTGAAATTTCAAAAAGAGATGGTCTAGTAGCTTTGGAATTCTCTTCCTGTAATTCGCCACCATATTTGAAGAATATCTCCTTCTCGTGGTTATAAATGTTCTGAGATGCCCCATTAATATGGCGGTCGCGTCGAAGCAGAGTTTGGCGGATGTCTTTGACCTGTCTTATAATCTGCGAAACATCAGTATATTCCTCATAGTTAACACTTACAGGTAGCAGATTGAAAGATCCATCATCGATTTCCTGCTCTGATGGCATATTTTCCTGGATAAAAATGGTGGGTGCATGGCGGCCCTTGAAGCTCTTTTGAAAAGCAAATAATACGATACCCATCAGCGCCTCGGAAGGTTCGGTTCGCAAAGTATCGTAGGATTCTTTGAGCAGCGCAGATGTAGTTTTCGGATCCAACTCAAAGCTATTAGAGATAGCGTCTCCAAATTGATTGGGTTGGCCGACCATGTCCCAAAACTCGAAGTCTGGCCCACTTGGTCGGTTTGTTGCGATTGAAGCAAATTGTGACTCAACAGGCATCTGTTTTTGCTCAAGCGCTACAGAGGAGGATTCCTTTTGTTCAAGATGGGAAACCAAGGCCATAATGGT
Source organism: Calonectria montana (assembly GCA_022606435.1). Lineage (NCBI taxonomy): Eukaryota > Fungi > Ascomycota > Sordariomycetes > Hypocreales > Nectriaceae > Calonectria > Calonectria montana. The sequence continues at coordinate 5,917,966 of JAIZZI010000004.1, forward strand.
GCGACGCTGAAGGATATCCTGGACAGTGACGGGATAACCATAGGTCCTAGCTTTAGAAACAATTCTCATTGCTGAGATAGAGTCTCCTCCGATAGAAAGAAAGGCGTTTGAGGCTCCGATGGTGTGCTCCGGGACGTTGAGTACTTCACTCCAAATCTTTCGGATGTGGTTGGCGGTTTGATTATCACAAAACAACTCGTCGTCTTGACTACTTTCCTGGTCCGCGCTCGTCTGAAAGTTGTTTATATCTCTCAGCACCTCGCCATCAATAGTCGATAGCCAGCTTCTCATCTTCTGTCTGTCAAGTTTACCAGATGATGATAGCGACATCTTCTGGACAGGAATCCAAACGGTGGGTACCATGTATGCAGGCAATGCTGCGTGAAGTTTGTCGCTCAACCGGTCGCATGTTTCAGCCGCTAAATTCCAGTTTTCTTTGGCGATGAGTTGCAAGACTTCGGGAGATTCCTGCCTCTGTAGCCCCGGGTCATATGTAAGACATAGCACAGCGACCAGTCGCCCTTCGAATGGGCCAGACTTGGGCACTTCCGCAAGAACCTGAACTGTACAAACGTCGCTTAAGAGATGAGTTTCAACTTCACCAAGTTCAAGTCTTTGCCCGTTGACCTTCACTTGGCTGTCTGCTCGACCACAGAACTTGAGTGTGCCATCGCTTAGCTGTCTTACTAGATCTCCCGTCTTGTAAAAGTTGACAGTCGTTGATGAGAATGTGTTGAAGCGAGATGACCAAAGCGGGGCCGTAATGAAGGACTTTTCTGTTTTTTCAGGATCTCCCAGATATCCTTTAGCGATATTTGGTCCGTCAATAACTAGCTCTCCAATCGCCCCAATGGGTGAGAGAATATTGTGGTTGGCTGAATCAACGACCCAGGCTCTACAGCCAACGGGGCTACCAATGTTGGTCGGATCTGTCTCAGAGGCCTCTGGAAACTGACGGGCCACACAAATTACGGTCGTCTCTGTTGGCCCATATCCGTTAAAGAGCCGGACCTTGCCCAACCAGGTATCTAAACAGTCCTGGTCAACCGCCTCTCCGATGAGCACCAGGGTGTCAACTCCAGGAATTGTTTCGGGATTGAGAGTTCTGACAAAACTGGGCGTCAGCATGGCCCAATTGACGTCAAACTGTTTGATGAAGCTCGCGACGTTATTCATTCGGTCCTCATCTGAAGGAACGCAAACACAACCGCCATGTATCAAAACAGTAAATACTTCAGCAATGACTGAGTCGAAGGTATAAGAAGCAAATTGGAGCGCTCTGGTTGTCCTTTGGATCCCCGTCCCAGCCCCATGTGCGTACATACTACAGCATAGAGCGCGGTGAGGGACAACAACGCCTTTTGGTTTCCCGGTCGATCCCGAAGTGAAGAGAACATATGCTGTATCCTCGGGACTGATTAAAGACTCAGGACCAACAGTTCCGGTATTCTTATTATTCTCGTAATCATTCAAGGTCTTGTCGAAATCATCGTTGACAACGACGACAGTTTGGGTGGATTTGACTTGCTCCACAACAGACAAAGTGACAGTGGAAGCTATGATGATAGTGGATTTTGTATCTGTCAAAATGCCTACCAATCGTTGCGCAGGTGCATTGGGATCTATGGGAACAAAGGCAGCCCCAGCTTTCATAACTGCCATCATGGATACAATTGCCCAGGGCGATTTGTCCATGCAAAATGGGATCATTACACCTGGACCCGCGCCTAGGGATACTAGGTAAGCTGCCAAGCGAGTGCTCAACACACTTAGCTGCTCATATGTGAAGTTGACATCAACAGAGCATACTGCCAGTTCGCTGGGGTGGCGGGCGGCCACGGCCTCAAACAAGTCATGAGCACAGGTATTCCTTACCGGAATCTCAACACCATTCCACTTCGCAAGCTGATCATGGTGGGCTGTGCTAAATAGATCCACACTTTGTATCCTGCGATGAGGATCTTCGACAAATTGATTAATTATGGTGGTGAAGCAGCTGATGATATTCTCGGCATCAGCTTCGCAGAGTAGACTCGTCTTATAGTCCAAAGTGGCGAGGAGCTCATCACCTGTATCTTGAATATTCATAACAATGTCGTACTCAGCGACTGTATGCACGTGGATCAAGTTGAGACTGATCTCTTCAGATGTACGTTGAAGATTGGGTCGTCTTTGAACGTCCACTAACGTATTAAATAATCCCGAGCTGAATCCCATTCTACGCTGGATGGAAGCCAGGGAGCACTGCTCATGATTCAACGAATTGGAAATATTTCGACGGAGCTGACCCGCAAGATCAACCAGCTTCGTAGAGTTGTTGATCTGAGCCCGTGTAACCATCATGCAGATATAGGGGCCAAGAGCCTCCTGAATTTCGGGAAGTGGAATGTCATGACGACCAGAGGAAATGTAACCAAAAGTTACATCATCCTTTCCCAGGTATGCTCTCAGTAATACTGACCAAGCAGCGTGAAATAGCAAAGAGAAGCTCACTGTCTTGCTCTTGACTAGGCTCAAAACCCCTTCACGATTCAACAGTACCTGGCGACGCCGTCTCCGTGAAAGGTTTTCTGCTGCACCGACTTGAAGCTTGGGGAACATTGTTGGCTGGGAATCAGCAAGAAACTTTTGCCAGTATTCTAATTTTTCTTCTTCGGAGCTTTTTTGGAGATGGTCCACGAAGCTACGGAAAGGAACCCCTTTCAAATGTCGGCTTGGATCGTCATAGAGACGCATAAGCTCATGAAGAATTTTCATGCTTGCGATAGCATCGGCGACTCCGTGGTGTATCTCCAATTTTAGGCCGTCAGGACCGTGTGAAGATTTGCAGAATGTCAAGCAATGAGGAGCAACATAATTATCTCCCCATATGGGCTCCGTGGTCGTTATGTCGTTGAGAGTTTCGCTTCGAATTTCGCGAATTTTAGTGGGCACATCCCTCAAAACGACTTGTTGAAACAATCCTTCTCCAGTTGCTGACTGAATAAAAACTGTTCTTAGGATGGTCGATTGTCGAATAATGCTGTCCCATGCCTTCTGGAGCCGGCCTAGATCAAAGGTCGCGCCATTGACTCCGTGCAACTCCATGGTGGCGCGGATGATGTAGTCCTCTGTTTTTTGCGTCTGGCTCATAAGGATACCCTCTTGAAGGGGTGTGCAGGGGTAAATATCCTCGATATCATCGACGCAATAATCGGGAAATTCTGCAAGGAATGCATTTGTGACCTCAAGGTCATCAATGGCAAAATCCTTGGATACGGAATCTGAAGATGAGAGGTCTTCGGTCATAGTATCCAGCTCCGTGGTCACACGAGAGGAAACGGATGCTGGCCCGATTTTGATTTCAAGCCCTTTGGAGTCGATATTGAGCAAAGGCTTTTCTTCCTGAGCTTGAGCCATGACAGAAATGTCGGAATTGTTGCTCACAATTGGGGGCATGTTGACAAAATTTGTGGTGTGACGTTGTGTAGTTGAAAATCAAGACAATGGTAGAAACAGCGTAGTTCAACACTGCAAATTAATACAGATGGTATTAAAACTTCAAATTGCAACACAACTATATTGAACTTGACATGAGTGCTCCGGCAATTACTGGGAGTATCTAACTAGTGATAAAGAACTTCAATGGAGCACGACCTTGAAGCTAACGATGCCACAAGTCTAAAGGTGGCGATGGCGTGTCAGGGTCCTGTCCTGTCACTAGTCGGAGTTGTAACGGCCGGGAACCGAAAATGTCCCCTGTCCTCTCGGACCGCTCCGAGATTGAACCCCGTGGGATTTAGCGGCGTAGGCATATGCGATTGAAATGGCGAGTTGACTAAGGCACAGTCGTCAGGATCCCGATCCCACGATCAGAAAAAGCCAGCATATACGACAAAATACTACAGAAGCCACGGGGATATAAATGCACACCGGAATCCGAAAGAGTGGGACGTATTCGACGGAAGGACTGAAGTGCACCATGACCAGGACCAGCCGCTGGTGAACAAGCCAGGTACAAAAAGCCCCTTGATGAAGCAAAGGGTTTAGCGAACCGGAAGAATGCCTGTCTCGCGTGACCCACAGCCCACACGGCAAGTGTCGTGCCGAACAGGCGAAAATAGCAACACAACGGCCGCATGTGGGAGATAACGAGTAATCCTTTTTTATTATGCACATTCACCGCACAATTATAATTGCCTGGACAACCTAGTAGCAAGAAAAGCAGTGGCATTTGTTGCTTCATAAATGAGGAATCTGCGACGGGCGCAAACCGCCAAAAGGGTCAACTCCACATACCATACGCCCAACCTGTATTTTAACCGAATTAGAGCTAGTCTGCTGCCGGATTGTCTGAATTGAACCAAGACAAAACAAAAGTTCAGGCAGAGAGAGTCACTGGAATTGAAATCATTGTTCAAATCGCCACATGGCTTGCTTTTCTGTTCCGTCAGCATTGAGGTTTTACACGTGTCATCACCCCGCACATCGATCACGAGCAGACATTATGGCCCTCAAAGGCGTTATTGAGAGGAACTGTGGAGCTCACTCAGAGACATGTTAGGAATTTGGCGTGTTAGACGGGCCCCCTCTCCTGGAGCAGCATCCCCCAGGCGTCGAGTGAACTCATACATACATATTTGGGTCGGGATAATAGGCTTAAGCATGTTTGAATTTCTCCAGTTCTTTGGGATACGACCTCCTCGTGGTAATCTTGTGCTGATCAACTCCTACTACTAATAAATCTATTGGACCTTCCTTCTGAGGGTTGGTATTTTGAACGGGGACGCTTAGCAAAATTGGTCCATTTAGCCGCCATAGTGGTTGGGGCTTGTTCCGATTCGGTTAGCACAGGGCAAAAGTCCCAGGATAAGCCCTTGTTGTGCAGGGTGGCGGCTGGTGCCGTGTCTACCCACTTCTGCCGCACGCCTCTTCCGCTTTGCAAGGGCTGACGATGGTTGACTTGACTGCTATCTTATCCTGATAAAGGCCGGGAATTATGTCCTTGATTGGCTGTATCGGGCTCCACCGGGCGAGTTGTTCTTCGAACAATTGTGTCGTGTCAGCGGACCTACCAAAACCGCTGCTCGGGGAGCAGCCAGCCAACGGCGCCATATTGCCCCTGTATCACTCTGGTTCGGCGTCTTTCATGGGGTGTACATGCACGGGCCTTTTGATATTATTTAGCCAGCAACGAACAGACAGTCTCGCACGCTGACACAACACCGTGAGGCCCAGTGTCTTTTAAACAACTTCTCTCCTTTGTGCCCTCGGCAGTGCTGGAAATACATTCACAATCCTCCCCGGTCATCATCATCCAATATTGTCTACCAATGTCTGGACAAGCCAAATCTCGACAAAAGTTCCGCAGGAGCTGCACAAACTGTGCGACGGTAAAGGTCAAATGTAGCACCACGAGACCAGAGTGTGCGCGATGCGTAGAGCGAGGGCTGGAGTGTTTATATGCTCCATCCAACCGCTATGGCCGACCTCCCGCATCAGGGCCCTGTGTCAAAGGCTCGCTGCTTCAAACTCCGCCGCAAGACGCGTGTGATGTAAGCCTGAATGAATGTGCATCCGACGGAGCAGCATGGGACTTCAACTCATGGGTGCCTTCATCGGCCTGGGCCGAAACTGTTCGCGACATCACCTGCGACATTGCCGCTTTTTCAACCTGCCATGACGAGTGGAACCTGGGCGATGTGCCACACCTCGCGAACAGCCAGGGCAGCAGCAGGACGCCAAATAGCTTGAGACATGGCTCCAGCAGCAGTTCCGCGGATAATTCACCGGGGCGTTCTCACAGCTGCTTAGCCCATGCAGCCTCTATTCTCATCGATATCCGAAACGACAGCTCGTCAAGCGATTTGACATGGGCAACCACCAATGGAGATGCGAAGACAGTCGTCGGGGATGTCATCTTCGCAAACCGCAGGGCCACAAGCCAGGTGTCGACCATCCTGGACTGTGCATGTCTAGCTGCAGACTACCAGATTTCTGTCATCGTCTCGCTCATCTGCTTCCACATGATTGATAGATACGCCAAGGCCGTGGCCGCAGCAAAGGCTTCGCTTGGGAGTAGACAGGGCAGCAACCACATCATTGGCTCCGTCCAGATATTACTGGATGAACTTCAGCGCATAACGCCTCTGATTGGCAAGTGCTCAATGCATTCTGGGGAAGCTTCGGAAACGGCGGGAGGCACCCCGGTGTCCGGGTTGCATGTTCTGCAGAGCGATCTAGAACAGCATTTGTATAGTGTAGTGGAAGAAGCGGAAGCGTTTCTGCACCCTGGATGTCAGAGTGATGTGTCCAATGAGAGACTTTGGTGCTGACGGATTTGGAAGGACCCTGGAAACTGGAAATCAAATTTCGGTGGTACTACCGCACACTGGAAAATGCATCGGGAATCACACGGCTTTGAAAGGGGGGGTGGGTTTATTTGGTCCTTGGAAAACTTGGCGACCCTTATTGTACTAAAACCTAAACTTCATTCTGAACATCGCGAAATAGGGTAGATAGGTTAATGTATCTGGAAAAGAAATGAATTTACGAACTACAGCCATCAAACACTGTCTATCTGCTGTTTCAAAGATAGTATGCCAAAAATCTAATCAGGCGTCATGTTCATCATAGCAAGTAAACACCTAGAGTACTCTATAATAAGATGACGAGCAAATCAGACTAATAAATGGTATCTTCTTCATCAGGTTAATCCTTTGCGGTGAATATTTTGAATACTTACAGACGGGGAAACATAAGTGCTGACTGCAGAAACAGAATTACGGGAGTGCTTGAATAAATGCCCCAGTTCGGACGCCGGCCCGGGGTGTGGATCAACATGGGACTTTCGCTCTCCGGAGTGAGATTCGGGATTCGCAAATGCTATTGGCGAGTGTCGATAGGAAGGAATATCGGAGCCCGTATTTGTTCTAACATTCTAGATACCTACCTTGTTGGGCAATTTTGAAGTGTCAGAGCCACAACCGCAAAGAAAGTTTCCCTCCGTAGCTTCACGCATCTACACTATCTATGGTGATGTGATTTCAAAATAACGCCTCCTATCCCTTGACAATCGATACGAATTCTATCCATACAGTGTAGCCCATCGGAGACTGGCGCCAAAATGTTCCGGTCGGGAACCAGGGTACCAACTCCGACCACCGTCTATGACCCTGAAATAAACCCCTGTACAGCACAGAGTAGAGTGAAGAAAGAAGTGTTTTAGATTAGTGCGTTTAATGAAAAACAGCATCTGTTTTCGGTGTCCGAACAAACAAAGTCCATCAGGAATCTAGCTTCCTTGTTGGGTTTCCTGGCCTCACGTGGCGTTTCCAGTTCTCTGGAACTCCATGGTACCCATGTACAACGGGCCGGGGCGGTATTACCATGTTACAATGGTACGCTCAAACTACCAGGTTAAAGTTATTTCTTGTCTAGCGGGGTCGGGCGGGATAGATGTTGTCCACATGGCAACACATAGAGGGTGTAATCCAGGTAACACATGGCGTTGAGGTAAATCACATGGGCTGTAGTTCGTAGCTACACCGCAAGTTCCTTATTCTGCACTAACAATATTTCCGTATATCCATTGTACTTCTCACTGAGACGGTACAACGGACCTTGTCGCGCGAAGGATTCAGCTTGACGGTGGTCCATAGCGCAGGTTGCAAGGTCAATAACAGTTCAAACCATCAGGGCATTATTTAAAGCGTACCTTGGGCCCTATGGAGTAGTCGCAAACAATTTCAAAAGCAAATATAAGGCCGGAAGCGATTCGCAAACAACTATCCTCCCATAAAAGCGTCCCATTATAAATCAACTTAAGCATCATTCAATCAAGATGAATCAAAGTAGGGTCAACTCGCAACCAGATGCCCTCACAAACCTGGACGATGGGGCCATTGCGATCGTGGGCATGGCATGCCGCTTTTCTGATGTATCCTCTCCCACTCAGTTCTGGGATATGATTGAGAATGGGAGAAGTGGCCACGGTCGAATCCCCGAGAGATGCTTTGACGCGGATGCGTGGTACCACCCGTCGAGGGCCCGACGTGGAGCGGTAAGTAGAATGTTGATCGTAGAAGCTGATGGCTACCTTTTGAATGGGCCTTTTTGCATCATTCTTCTACTATTTCTTACACATGTTCATTGAACATGAAAGCAACATTACTGATACTTTGGCTCATTCCATCAGGTCATCACCAAGTCTGGCTTTTTCCTCGATAATGTCTCGCACTTTGATGCTCCTTTTTTCTCAATCACAGCCAGCGAGGCTGCAGCTATGGACCCTATGCAGCGGCTTGGACTTGAGGTTGCTTATGAAGCCTTCGAAAATGGTATTTATTTATTCTTTTATTGTTCTCCAGGGGACGTCTTGTCTAGACGACTTGTGGCTAATGGCTTTTACCTAACCCAGCCGGTATCCCAATGCAAAATCTTTCCAATAGTAGAACAGGTGTGTATAGTGGTGTTATGACAGCTGATTATCAGGAAATTGCCGAGGGAGATTTATTCCGTTTGGGTGACCATCCAGGCAGTGGCACAGCAAAATCCGTCCTGGCGAACAGAATCTCATGGTTCTTCAACCTCCGCGGCCCTAGCCTGTCACTAGACACGGCCTGCTCATCCACGCTATACAGCTTACATCTGGCCTGTCAGTCCATTCTTACTGGAGAGTGTGATCAGGCCCTGGTCACAGGCACAAATCTCATTCTACATCCAAATCTCATGGCACAGTTTACAGCCATGCACATGATCACGCCGGATGGCATCAGTCATACATTCGACGCAGCGGCTAATGGATATGGCCGAGGTGAAGGCGTTGCTGCTGTAATGGTGAAACCACTCAAACATGCCATAAGGGATGGCGATGTGATCCGTGCCGTCATCCGAGCTACAGGGACCAATTTTGACGGAAAGACGACCGGCATGACAGTTCCAAGTGGCGATGCCCAAGCAGAGCTTATTCGAGAGACATACCAAAAGTCTGGGCTCTCCATGAATGACACATGTTACTTTGAGGCACATGGAACTGGAACGCCGCTTGGTGTGCGTATAGTTTTCACTGCACTTTGGCTCCGAAATACAATTGACTGACACACTTTTCTTCACTAGGATCCGATCGAAATGAAAGCCATTGCCCAAACCATTGGTGCCGCACGAAAGCTAGAGAATAATGGTCCTCTCTACGTAGGTAGTGTGAAGCCCAATGTCGGCCACACAGAAGGTGCAGCTGGTCTAGCCGGTCTTATCAAAGCTGTTCTATGTCTGGAAGCAGGTACAATACCAGCGGTGACAAAATTGAAAACCTTGAATCCCAAGTTGCTCATGGCAGATTGGAATCTGGTTGCACCCATGGAGAATCTGTCTTGGCCCCAAGCAGGTGTTCGACGGGCGAGCGTCAACTCGTTTGGTTTCGGCGGTGCAAACGCTCACGCCATTCTCGACGATGCATTGCATTACCTTTCATCACATGGGCTTAACGGACGTCATATTACGAAGCCAACTCCCGTTTCACTAAGCTCATCTCTTGACCTCTCCCTAGAACATGGATCTTCGTCGTCATCCGCGAGCTCCATCTCGGATGCCTCCTTTCCACATTCCAACACAGACAATAGTTCCGCTAGTGAAGACAACGATGCCTCTACCGATATTCCAGAGGAGGTAGAACATGAACATCACCTATTCGTCATCTCAGCCAAAGACCAAGGTAGCTTGGGTAGAGTTGCTTCAGATTATGCAAATTTCGTCAAGCAAGAAACAAGTACAGATGATCTCTCTGCCATGCAGTCGCTCAGTCACATTCTTGCAGAGAGAAGAACTGAGCTGGAATTTCGAAGCTTCGTGGTCGAGAACAACTTGGCAGATCTCAGCACCTCCCTTGAAGCCACAGACCTAAGGCGCTCGCGTTCCTCTGTCAAGAATAAGGTCATCTTTGTGTTTACCGGCCAGGGCGCCCAGCGCGTCGGTATGGCTCGCGAGATGCTTGATGATCCAGTATTTAGCGAAAGCATTCGGCGAAGCCAGAAGGTGGTGGCGGCTTGCGGGGCTGATTGGGATATTGAACAGATGCTTCGCAAGGGCACTGCGGAAGAGCTCGGGAAGGCCCTCTATTCCCAGCCTCTTTGCACGGCTATACAGATCGCCTTGGTGGATATGCTGGCCACTTGGAATGTGAAGCCTGCCGCTGTAGTTGGACATTCGTCAGGTGAAATCGGTATGCTTTTTCCTCTTACTTTTTTTTATCCCTGTCAAATTTCTTTTTCTTCATTTTTAGAAACGGCTAATAGCTAACAAATTCAACCCCAAAATAGCTGCTGCATATGCTTCAGGAGTTTTATCTCACGACGATGCCATGTACGTGGCCTACTATCGAGGCACACTATCCAGTGTCGTTTCATCACGATCAGGGGTTCAAGGTAGCATGCTTGCCGCTGGTCTGTCCGAATCTGAAGCAGCCAAGTACATTGCCGATAGGGACGCGGTCACAATTGCTTGTGTCAACAGCCCATCTAGTGTGACACTGTCTGGTGAAAGCAAGGCAATTACAGAGCTCCACGAGACATTAGTCAAGGATGGAAAGTTCTCCCGTCAGCTACGTACGGGAGTTGCCTACCACTCTCCAGTGATGGCAGTTGTATCAGAAGACAGTAAACGGCTTCTCGCTGGACTGGATGAGCGACTGAGGCCGATGCAAGTCCCAATGTATTCTTCTGTCACTGAAGGTCGCATTGAAGGCAGCAGACTTGGAGGTGCATATTGGATGGAGAATATGCTTAGTACCGTCCGGTTTGCGGGAGCGTTGCGTAACCTTATCACTAGTGCCGATACCAATGGTGAGGATCTACTGGACACCAAGTACAGCGCCATCATCGAGATTGGACCCTCCAAAACCCTTCAGGGCCCAATAAAGCAAATTCTCACTGCCATCAGCCCTAGGTTGGCCGAGAAGTTGCCGTATCAGTCCGTCCTCGTGGCCGGAAACCATGCACGAAAGACGGCTCTCGAGGCTGCGGGATTTCTTTGGTCAACGGGACATTCAATCGACCTAGAAAAGGTCAACAGGATGCCTAAATCATCCGAATTGGATCTTTCCATACTTCCGCGCCTTCCCATGTATCCGTGGAAGCATGATAAGAGCTTTTGGCATGAGCATTCGGCTAGTCGAGCTGTGCGCCTGCGGAAGGAACCCAGAACAGATCTCCTTGGTATGCCAGTCGATGTCCAAAATCCCTTCGAACCCCGCTGGCGCAATTTGCTCAGCATATCTGAGAATCCCTGGCTGGCACACCACCGCGTGACTTCAGCTTGTCTGTTCCCTGCGGCCGGATATCTTGTCATGGCATTGGAGGCCGTGTTGAAGTTGGCAGCCTCAAATAAGCAGGATGGTCAATTCCTCAAGGGCATTGAGCTTACTAAGATTATATTCGAGACGGGTCTTGCTCTGCCTGAGGATGGGTCGGCCACCGATGTCTCCATTACCCTTAAACCGCATGCGGTACTCGACGCAGTGTACGATTTCAGCATTTACTCTGACACGTTTGACCAGCCTGTTCGTCGACACGTCACCGGTTCAGTCAGCGCTGTGTACGAGAACCGTTCCGACTCAGGGCAAGACGGTTTTGAAAAAGAGGCACAAGAGCAAGAGTGGGAGTCAATTAAGACCAAACTGCAAGAAAGCAAGCATTTAGCTTCACAGTCCGTTGACGTCAAATCCTTCTACGCTCATCTCGCCTCAATTGGTCTAGAGTATGGTCCCACTTTCCAGGCTCTGGAGAGCATTAATACTGTTTCCCCTCAGGCCGATGAGGCTTCAACTGCAGGCACTGCTTGCGGTACTCTCACTATCCCTGACACCAAGTCTATGATGCCAATGGAATACGAGTACCCTCATCTGCTGCATCCTGCAACTCTAGATTCAGCTTTTCATCTAGCCTTTGCTGCACTACAAACCCAGGAAGACATTGTGCGCCCAGCCGTGCCAGTTTCTATTGAGCGCGTTTTTATCTCGGCTGATTTGCCCTCAAATCCTGGATCCCAGTTTTTGGGAATGGCGTCAATAGAGCGATTGGGTAAAACGTCTCTTATGACTGACATCATGTTTGCCAACTCGGATGCCAGCAGCCCTCAGATAATTATTGAGTCAATGGGTCTGAGTGATGTTGGAGAATCATCGGATGCATCCCACGGTGATGCTACAGCAAGCCAAGTTATTACCAACCGCCGTGCAGCCGACTTGGTTTGGAAAGAGGATATTTCCTTTATGCAACTGCAACAGGCGTCGAGCATGAATGGAGAACTACAGCTTGCCTCGTGGATCGAGTGTTCTCTCCATAAATACTCCAACCAGAAAATCTTTTTTGTTGGTTCTGAAGAAAACAGGTCTCTCCTCGGGGTTATTAATGACAAGATTAAGTCACATGAGAGACTTGGTGGCCGCAGTGAGTTGATCACATGTGCACTTCCTCCATTGCCACACACTGGAAAAAGTGAAGCCCTTTCACTACCTGAATACTTGCAGAGTTATTCGGCAAAGGGGCCTTACGATGCCATTATCCTAGCCACCCATGAAGACCGTGAGGCAGCGCCACTTTTGCAATCCCTGTCAAACCTTCTCAGCCTAAATGGCCGATTAATGATGCTTGATGCCAGCAGCCAACTTACCGAATATTTCAAAGTTGACAAGAAGGAAAATCTACAGAAGCCTGGATCATTCCTGTCTTCATCATTGGATGCACTGAAAGAAGCGGGTGTGGTGATCCTTAACCGCAACACCAACGAAGAAAATACAGACGTCTCGCGATTGTGCAAGTCGTTGGCTACCATCTTAACACAGGCTGGGATCGAAGTGACCATTAAAAGCATGGTAAGATATACTGTTCCTTCTATTCACTATAACTTAGGTTCCATCAAACTATTTGTTTTGGTTTCTTTCGAATTTTCTGAAAGCACAAAAGAAATTTGCTAACGGTCAATCTACAATACACAGCACCAGACACCCCTCAGCACCAACAATGCTTTCGTCATCTCGCTTGTAGAATATGATGACAGCCTTGTATATGGCTGGGAAGAGAAGGACTTGATCAGCTTCAAAGACCTAGTTGCCAGCGCACGCTACGTGCTTTGGCTGACGACCGGTGGCTTGATGACACCCGACGAGAATGGGTTGAAATATAGCTTGACTCAAGGATTGCTGCGGACAGTTCGCGCAGAATACCCGCAGCTGGTTCTCCCTCATCTTGACATATCACCAGAAAACTCGAAAGATCACCAACAAGTAGCTGATATCGTGACCAGGATCCTTGCCAACACGTTACCTGGGGTGGGCTCTGAACTACTTGTCGAGTCCGAATTTGCCGAGTCCGAGGGCAAAATCCTCATTCCTCGTCTCTTCCGTGATGCGATTATGGATGCTGAGATTGAATTATCTTCAGGCAACAACACAATCATTGAGACCAAGTTGGAGGATTATAGCAAACCCCTGCAACTATCTACCACGACAGGTACAGTTCAATGGACTCCATGCCAATCCCTCGGTGCCCTCGGCTCAGATGAGGTCGTGGTTGAAACCAGATATATTGCTGTTCCAAATGCCAAAGCTGGGTCTCCCTCCTGCAGTGTCGTCGGTGTTATCAGTCACATCGGTCCTTCCGTGTCGCAATATCAGGTGGGCGATTTCGTTCTACCGCTCAATGTTTCTACGGATCTTGACGTGCAGACTCGTTTCATTGCGAATATATCCGACATACTCAAGGTTCCTGACACTATTTCACCTGCGCAAGTGGCATATTGGATCACGCCACTTGCAACAGCACACCATCTTCTTGTTGGGCAACAGCTGAATGCTTCGTCTACTATTGACCAAGCTCTAGCAAACGCCAAGGCCATGTCGCGTCCTGATGACTATTTCACCAGCAAAATATTAGCCCCAAGCCTCACGCCTCCTGAGAGCGCCGGGCACTCACCGCCTCGGAGCACAACACCAGATCTCCAACAAGATGTCAAGGCGGAAAGTGTTCTGATTGATGTCGAAGACGGGGCATTGCGAACATCGCTAACACAGATTGCGCACTGGTCTGGCTTCCACGCATTTGTTGTAGTGCCGGACGGCGAAGACGCGTCCGAACGCGATTTGGCATACTGCACCATCATCCGTCGAATGACGCGTTCGTGTAGTAAAGCTATCCGAAACAAAACTGGCAACTCTGGCATTCAGCTCATTTTGTCGTCACTGCATAACCCATCCAACATTCAGCATTTGATGGCAAGTCTGGCGCCAGGAGGTCGCTTCGTGACCATCAATTGTTCGACTAAACGCAAAAGCAGTCTTGGAGCAGCCATGCCTAGCTTCGGCATCACTTTGGAACACTATAGCACAAGTGATTTGGAAACGTTGAACACGCGGAATATAAAGAAGGTGGTGTTTAACTTATTGTCAAACAATGTCTTGGCTCTGCCGTCAATTTCAGCATCCAACCTGAAACCCGCATCAATGATGGGGCTTTTGTTCGAGTCAGCAGAGGATCACGGTCGCAGCATCTTCTCATTGGATGCTCAGTCTTACATTCCCATGCTGGTCTCTAACCCTCAATTATGCCAGGAAAATAAGCTTGATCCCGCCGGTACCTATATTATTTCCGGTGGACTGGGCGCGCTGGGCCTGGAAATAGCGGGCTGGCTTTTTGAGCAAGGGGCGCGTCATATTTTACTTCTATCCCGGTCTGGAAAGGCAACTGACGCAGCTCTGGCCACAATCAATGGCCTCTCTCAGCACGGATGTCAGTGCGACGTGGTGCGCTGCGACATTACCAGCACCGTTGATGTTGGGGATGTAGCACGCCGAGCAGAAAAGGAAAATTGGCGCATCCGCGGCATCATCCAAGCTGCCATGGTTCTTGCTGATTCGCCCTTGGAGTCCATGACTGGCAAGCAATGGGCGACTGCCACAGCTCCCAAAGTCCACGGCTCTTGGAACTTGCACACTGCTCTAGGCTGTGGTGGAGATGTTGACTTTTTCATCTTGCTCTCTTCAATCTCTGGCATCATCGGAAACAGTGCTCAGGCCAACTACAGCGCTGGTAACACTTTTGAGGATGCACTCGCAACTCACAGACGACAACGCGGTCTTCCCGCCGTTAGCTTGAACTTGGGTCTCGTGGCCATGGACACGGGCAATGTCGGTTCTGTTGATGAATTTGTCAAAAAGTTCCCTCATCTCGCGTCTGTCATGGTCAGCAAGGACGAGGTCCGTGCTGCAATCAATCTCGCTACGCGCGGTTCTGGTTTGAACGGCGCGTCAATTCCTAGCCAGGTCGTGGTTGGAATTTCGGGCTCGATACAAATCAATGATGACTTGAGCAGCCGCTGGCCAAGTGATGCCAAATTCGTCCATCGACTAGACCGTGAGACGGCAACCAAAGAAGCGGGAGAGAAGCGGCAAAAGGTAAACTATGAAGAAGCTATCAAAGCTGCCAAGTCTACGGAAGAAGCTAGATTAATTATTGAGGATGCCTTGCGCGTTCACGTTGCTGCAGCAATGTCGTCTGATGCTGCAAACATTGATGTAGATAAACCAGTAACAGCCTATGGCGGTAAGTTTAATCCCGTGGTTGGCAACTTCAATGTACTAACTCATATGCTCTAGTTGATTCACTCAAAGCTACAGAGGTTCGCAACTGGTTTTTAAAGGAATTTAATAGCCGCTTGTCCATTTTTGAGATTCTCAGTCCAACTCCCATCTCGCGATTGGCCTTGAATATTCTCAAGAATTCTTCCTATAGGGTAGAGGAAGCTAAATAGGCTCAATGGCAGAAATGGTATCCGCAAATGTCTTTTAGTTTTGTAGTTTTAAGTAAATGGATTTTTTTATTATTATAAATTTATAAGATAGTCATGTAGGGAACTAAAATCGTTGGCATGAATAAAAGCTGGAAGTTGGATAATTGATTGTTACGTTCTTCTTGACCTGTGTTATCATAACAACACACCGTCTGAGAAAATCGCCATTTTTAGATAAAAAAGAGAACACCACTAAATTGACCTAAATCCTTTACACTGATTTTTCTTTTTTTGAGATAGAGACCGTCTAACGATTCTCGCATTGAGAGTTCTACTTCGCAGAAACAACCAACCCTAGCCCCCGCGATTGAATGAGCCAATTGCCACGTGTGTCTATATCCACTTTGACAGTAAATCCTACGATTGTGCCTGCAGATCCCCGAATTTCAGGGTCTGTGTACTTATGTTCGGAGTAGTAAAAAAGGAAGGTGTACCATGTCCGGTTCCCGCTTGACAGCGACGGAGAAGGAATGGGACGTTTGCATGGCCCAGCACCGACAGCATGCATCCGAGACCAAAAAAAAGGGCTAGTCTTAGAGTAAGGGCGTTGATTGGTTGGTACATGACTTGCAAGGTTGTTTGATTGGGCCGTTGTGCGGCACGGAGCAAGCGGCCGGAATCTCGGCAGCGCGTCGAGTGGAGCGTGGTGACATTTCGGATTCCGAAATGGTGCGCTAGTCCAAAAAGATGCCTAAATCAGTTGGCTCATTTTGGTGGCGATATAACCACCCAATATACATGGCTGTTATGCGCTGGAGCCGTTCCGCTGTGTCTTCGAAAACGAGACATGGACTCAATAACGGGCTGTCCAAGCGGCGCCGACAATTTGTTCGGTCCGCGCGTGAATGTCGCCTGTCGCGCTTTCGACTTCACGATCAAATTTGAGGATCTGATACTCAGCTGTCTGCCCTCGGCTCTATTTTTGCTACTACTGCCATTGCCGGCATGGTCACTGTGGAGGGCCCATCAGTGTGTCCAGCGATCAGCGCTGCTGTTTGTTAAGCTTGTACGTCCATGTAGTTGAAAACACCAATTTCATTGCCAATGGTATTTCCGCGTCGCAGTTGCTAATCAGCACCTTTAGATTGCTGTCGGAGCTCTGTTAACATGTCAAATCGCCTTCCTTGCATTGAGGGTATCGGGATCGCACCATGACCGAAGTCATGCGTCCCTCGCAGCAGACATCTTGCAAGTCGTATCAGTCTTGACTGTACTTCCTTTAACGTACATGAACCACTGCCGTTCTGTTCGTCCCTCGACATTGCTGGTTCTCTTTTTTTCTGCAAGGACCCTGTTTGATATCGTTCGCGTGAGAACTTTGTGGCTTATCCCACAAGCAAGAGACTCTAGCATTGTGCTCTCGCTAAGCCTAGTTTTGACCTTGTCCTCATTGATTGCAGAGTCTGTTGAAAAAGATTCGATTCTGACTAGCTCGACTGAGAAGCCGGCTACTCCTGAGCCCTTCAGTGGGTTCTGGAAGCAAGCCAGCTTTGCTTGGCTCACTACCACTTTTCGTCGCGGATATACACAAGTTCTTTCTGTCGATGACCTGCCGGAATTGGACCCGAAGCTCGACAGCGAAATCATTGGTCGGGAGCTCCAACAGGCCTGGGAAAAAACCGGTATGTGGTAAAAAGTATATTAAATACTGTTCTTAAAATTATCCCTACCTCCCAACAGAGAGCTGATACTCTTTTCTAACACTCAAATTATAGAAGACAAGTCTGCCAAGTATGCGCTTTTTCGAGTATGCTTAAGAACATACGCTGGACCGTTCTTATCTGGCGTCATACCACGTCTCTGCCTCACTGGATTCACCTTCTGCCAGCCCTTCCTCATCAACAGCATTGTCACGTGGGTTGGCTCCACGGACGCATCTATGGCCTTTGGTAAAGGGCTGATTGGAGCGACCGCCCTTGCCTACATTGGTATGGCTGTAAGTTAAGCAATTCAGAAAGTTGACATTGTTAATGGTTGAAACTGATTGCAACTTCACCTCGTACAGCTGTCGACTGCCTCTTACGAGTATCGTACAATTCGATTTGTGATTCGCCTTCGCGGAGGGTTAATCAAGCTCATCCACAGCCAGACCGTTCGTGCCAGAGCTGTAGATCTTGGTGAAATCACGGCAATCACACTGATGGGAACCGACGTCGAGCGTATAGCGATTGGTTTCAGATATATCCATGAAATCTGGGCATGTTGCATTGACATTGTGATAGCGGCGTATCTTTTAGCCAGGCAGGTTGGTGTCGCTTGCGTCATGCCCATTGCAATCGTCTTTGGTACATAATATTCCTTCTTGTCGAAAGAGGACCCATGGCAATATCAGCTAACCACTTGCTTTTTCTTGTATAGTGTTCATTGGAGCCACTCTACCACTTTCAGCCTCTACTAGCATTGCTCAGCGACTCTGGGTAGAAAAGGTGGAAAGTCGACTGCGTTTATCATCCTACATGCTGGAAAATATCAAGGCTGTTAAAATGTTGGGATTATCTGAAAAATTGTCATCCATCATTCAAGGACTGCGTCGCGCCGAAATCACGGCTTCGGCTGCCTTTCGAAAGCTGCTCATTTGGAGGATTGTACTCTGTAAGCACACCCTGACTACTCCATTGTGAAAACCGTACGAATCATGTAATTGAATGCGTGCAGAATGACTGACAGTATATAGCTCAGGCTCCAGTTGATGTTGCCCCAATTGCGACCTTCACTTTGTACGCCATCATCGCGGTTGTAAAAAAAGATGGCTCCCTGCTCGCCGCTCAAGCCTTCACATCCTTGTCCCTGATTTCTCTACTTACAACTCCTGTATTAACCCTTATTCAGTCAATACCCGCTGTAGTTCAGTGCATGGGATGTTTTGATAGAATGCAAGAGTATTGTAGTGCTTCACCTTCCACCGAATATGATGAGAATTCTGAGACTTCTGGTTTATCCGACAAGTCTACGGTTAGTCTTCAGAAGTTGCCTACCGTATTGCAACCACAAGGCAGTCTAGTGGATTTCCACAACCAGAATTTTGGATGGAAGGACGCTAAAAGCCCTGTTTTGCATAGTATCAATCTCAGCATCCGCCATCATGATCTGACCATTGTTGTTGGCCCAGTAGGAAGTGGAAAGTCGACTCTGCTTTGCAGTATTCTTGGTGAGACTCTGGAGACTGAAGGTCGAGCGAAGCGGAACTTTGGTACAGTTGCCTACTGTTCTCAAACACCATGGCTACAGAGCCAAACCGTTCGCGAGAATATAGTTGGTAGTGCGGAATTTGACAAGGATTGGTATACGACAGTAGTCTGGGCATGCGGCCTTGAAGATGATTTGTCTCGACTTGCCAAAGGCGACAAAACTGCTGTGGGTAGCAATGGACTGAATTTGAGCGGTGGACAGAAGCAACGTATAGTAAGTCAGCCCCGAGCTTCAGAAATTTCTTCCCAATTGCGAAGCTGACAGAGAGCAATAGGGATTGGCGCGAGCCTTGTATTCACGGTGCAAAGTGGTTCTGCTCGATGATGTTTTTAGCGGAGTTGACGCTACGGCGACCGAAAAGATTGCATCGCGACTTTTCAAGGCAAACGGACTTTTCCGAGCTATGGGTACCACCGTTGTTCTTGCTACACATTCGAGTAAGTGTATAATGAGTACAACAAATGCAATAGCGAATTACTTACAAATCTATGTCTCTTATAGATGTTTTCCTTCCGTTTGCTGATCGAATCATTGTTTTAACCGACGGTCGCGTTATTGAAGATGGTCGACTCGAAGATCTCAAAGCCAACAGCGTCTACATTCAGAGCATGAAGGTCACATCGGCTCAGTGTGAGGTTGAGGAATCAGCCAAATCCAGCGAAAAGACACCTGATTCGAGCTCCTCTTCTAATATTAGCCAAAGTGAAAACGATGAAGCTTCTGCTGACGTCACCGGATCAACATTGAATGAAGAAAAAGTTGACGATACAGATCGGCAAAAGGGTGACTATTCTGATTATTCATATTATACTAGAGCGACCGGACTTTTTGTGGTTATTGTTTTCTTCGGGGCCGTCGGTTTTTGGGCCTTTTGTCGGCAGTTTCCAACTGTGTGGGTAGACTTGTGGACAGCCGCTAATGAAAAGAATCCCAACTCGGAGCTTGGGAAATACCTTGGTGTATATGTCTTTCTTGGGGTCATTGGTATAATCCTGATGACGGGTGCTTGTTGGTGCGTAACTGCACTGTCTTTTTCTTCTATTCTCCCCTATTAACAGTGAAACTGACTAATGGCATAACAGGCTCATGTTCATCAACATGGTTTCGAGATCTTCTCTAAAATTACATGAGGATGTGTTGACAGCCACGATGAGGTAAGCACTACAATTTTGAATAGACACATGATTTGTTGCAAATTGCTAACATCTCACATAGGGCACCTTTCCGGTTCTTTCAACATGTTGAAATTGGGGATATCACAAACCGGTAAGTCGCAATCGGCAACGATTAATTCTCGTTCGTCTTCGGCCAATCTGGCAAAGATACCATACTCTCCTGATTTTTGCAAAGTATTAATCTTGGATATTGGTAATTTTAGGTTTAGTCGAGACATGGATCTTATTGACATGGACCTGCCCATGCAGGCCTTGAACTTCCTTGCTGGTACGCCCTTATTCTCAATAGCTTCTTGAGTCCAGGTCTGATGTAATAATAAAACAGCGTGTGGCAATTGCACAGCTCAGGTTATTATCCTGGCTGCATATGCTAAGTATTTAGCCATCACAATTCCCTTTGTTGCAGGGCTTGTGTACATGCTGCAAAAGTTTTACCTCAGGACATCACGACAACTACGACTGTTGGATATCGAAGCCAAAGCCCCCCTATATACGCACTTCTTGGAGCTGACAAGTGGTGCGATGACGGTTAGAGCGTTTGGGTGGCAGGCTACCTTTGACGCTACATGTGTGTCATTGCTTAACTTTGCGCAGCGCCCTTTCTACCTTCTCAACTGTGTGCAACAATGTCTCCAATTCATCTTGGATATGACGGTGGCTGTGATTACCGTATCCCTGATTGCCATGGTGGTTTTCATGCGCGATTCGTTTGATCCAGGAGCCGTTGGTGTGGCATTGGTCATGGTTATGACTTTCAACAGCAACCTGATGCTGCTTATTCGATTCTGGACGTTAATGGAGACATCTATAGGCGCAATCTCAAGAATTAGGGCATATGTTGCTACGACAGAACCAGAGGAAAATGTCACTGATGTGCAGCCACTGCCTGTCGAGTGGCCATCTGTTGGAGTTATCCAACTCTTTCAATTTGAAGCCGGACACTCGTAAGTTTTTGAAATGTTTCCTTTGCGTTGATATGAAATACAGGTGGTGGCTTTGCCAAAAGCATGTGCTAAATGTTACTTTAATAGAATGACTAGCCCTCCAGTATTGCAAGGCTTGACAATGTCGATCAAGGCCGCCGAGAAGATTGCTATTTGTGGCCCATCTGGAAGCGGCAAAACTACGCTTGCTCTCTCTCTTCTGCGCATGGTTGAAACTCAACGAGGGAGTATCGTTATCGATGGAGTGGATCTGTCCATGCATAGCCGTTCTGAGGTCCGCCAGAGAATGAATGTCGTCACTCAAGAGCCTTTCATTATGCCTGGAGATGTCCGATTCAACATTGATCCGCAACAAGAGGCGTCGGATGAGGATATGGTTTCTGCTCTGCAAAAGCTGGAGCTCTGGGACATGGTGAAAGATTCAGGAGGCCTAGACATGGTCTTGGATGCAACTTCCTGGTCTGCTGGACAAAGACAGCTGTTGTGCCTGGCTCGCGCCATGGTACGAAAAGGCAAGATTCTCATTCTCGATGAGGCTACCAGCAGGTAAGAATTTTCTTCTTTGTATACGCCGAAAATAAAAACCTTGCTGCTAGATGGATAGATGCTAACTCTATGACGCAGTGTTGATAATGCCACCGAGGAAACAATGCAGCATGTCGTAGAAACAGAATTTGCGAGCCATACAGTGTTAGCGGTAGTACATCGACTGAGACTCGTCCATCATTATGACCGTGTCGCTGTGCTTGACGGTGGTGTTTTGGTTGAGTTCGATAGTCCCAAAGCATTGCTATCTAGACAGTCGCGTTTTGCAGACCTCTACCACTCTGGAAATCATGATTAGTTGGATGGTGCAAAGGCAGCCGTACTACATAATAAATAGTATACTATTGTTGTTACTCGCAATAGTTGATCAATCCCACTACTAGTTTTGCTGCGCAGTCGTAAGCTAAAGCAGTCCCGGAGTCCGTAAAAATGGGTCGTCCCTACCAAGTTAGTGGATGCATCGGGGACTTCTGCAACTTGACGGTTTAGGCAGGAGCGGTGTGAGGGCTTGAGTGGAACACGAGGTGGGCTACCAAGTTATCTGGCCCACTGTTGGGCTTAGTCATTTATCTATTAAATACTCCATGATCCCAGCAGTTGCATCATTTGATTGTGAGAAGAAGATATTCACTGATCGCAATTGAATTGCATCCAAAGCATGCGTCAAGCCATTCTAATTGCCTGGCTATTCGCTTTGGCGAAAGCGACGCCGCAGTTGGATTGGAAAGCCATCGTTCCGAGTCGAGACTTGAAGTATCACGACTGCTATGATGGGTTTCAATGTGCCCGTCTGGAGGTGCCTCTCGATTACACAAATGGCACCGACACGCGCACTGCCGTCATTGCTATTGCCAAACTTCCTGCAGTAGTGACTGAGGACGATGCGACCTTTGGCGGTACCATCTTTGTGAACCCAGGCGGACCAGGTGGTTCAGGTGTTTCCTACATCAAGGCAGATGGACGCAATTTGCAGCGCTTTGTGGACAAACCGGGTCGTCGACACTATGAGATTTTGTCATGGGATCCCCGTGGAATTGGACAGACCACGCCAAGCGCCGACTGCTTCCACGCTGACGTCGTGGCTCGCAACGCATGGCTACTCGAGACTCGCGGGAATCCCGGGCTTGACAGAGGTATCGACGCAATCAAACGCAGCTTATCGATGGCAAAGGCATTCTCCCAGCGCTGTGAACTTTCCGAAAACCAATGGGGTGACGCCATGGCTTACGTGAATACTCCCAGTGTGGCACGGGACATGGTGGAGATGGTGGATAGAATTTATGAGTTGAGGGAAAAGGATCAAGAAGAACTCCGCCTCGAGCTCAAAAAAAGGAGTCAAGGTGATATTGCAACCATACCACGACTACAGTATATCGGGTTTTCCTATGGCTCTGTACTGGGCAACTACTTTGCAGCATTGTACCCTGGCCGTGTTGGGCGAATGGTGCTTGATGGCATTGTCAATGCAGATGATTATGCAACAGGCCCCGTAAGCATTTGTGAAACAACCTACTATGCATCAGTCTAGCTAATATTGACTTAGGGTTGGCTTACCAGTCTCCAAGACACAGACCAAGTTCTTGAACAATTTTGGCATGGTTGTCATCAGGCAGGCCCATCTACCTGTGCCCTCGCTTCCTCTGATAGCTCAATCTCCGAACTGAAGGCACGCTTTTGGTCATGGGTTGACAGTCTTGATGATAGCCCATTGCCCGCGCTCTCTTCAACCGGTGCCATTGTCGTTATCACGGGTGACGATATCCGCAGATTCGTCGGCATATCTTTGTACAATCCCATTCGGTCCTTCAAAACCCTTTCCAAAACGCTTCACCAGGCTATGCAAGGTAACACAACCAGTCTGGTCAGAAGCCTCATAACTTGTGGCCTTGTCCCTGACCTAGATAACATTTGCCGCGATCAAAATACCACTGCCTCGACTCCTATACTCCCAGAAGCCCGATCCGCTCTGGTTTGTGGAGACGGTGAAGACATTTCTGACAAAGATGCCACTTGGTGGCACACATATGTGCAGCAGCAGAAAAGCAAATCAAAATTGTTTGGTGGTTATTGGGCCAACATTAGATTTGCATGCTCAAGTTGGCCGTTTCGACCAAATTCTTCATTCAAGGGGCCTTTTGGAACTCCTAAAGCTATTCTAGCAGATGGCCATCCAGCTGCACCTTTATTGTTCTTGAACAACCGCCTCGATCCCGTAACACCACTTGACTCAGCCCGTGCCATGGCTGCCAAGCACCCCGGTTCTGGCCTTGTTGTTCAAGAATCCATGGGCCATTGTGCTATCGGTAGTGCTCCAAGTCATTGCACAAAGAAAATTGTCGCAGACTATTTTGAGTCTGGCACTGTTCCAGCTCAAGAAATAACGTGCGAAACACAATGTGGTCCATGGGATGACGGATGTAACAATTATTCCGACACCGAGAACGACAATAGCATGCCTTCAAGTTAGGCAGATTTTATAAGGCGCATAATTCGCTCATGCCTATACTTTCTTCTTTGAACATGTTAATAAATGAAAATGAACACGGATTCGGCTCTTTAACTAGATTGAAAATGCCTTACAAACTATTAAAAACGTGACCCATTCTGCCACACCAACTGAAAATTACTCAACTCCCCAAGTTGGTATAAGTTGAATATGAACTCAACTAAACCACTAATAAGAATAAGTGATAATAACTCGCTGAAAATTTACAGACCACTACCATTTTCCCGAGAATATTTCGCTAAATACCAGTATCAAACCATTATTTAAAAAGCTAGGTGTCTTGTTACTTCAAAAAATTGCCTCGGTATAGTAACTCTTGAGTTTGAAGCATACCATGCCTAAAAGATTAGGCACAGCATGATTCTTGGGATCTTCTGCCACTGACTAAACTAGCGAGTGTCGCAACCATCCAATACCGTTGTGCCAGCAAGCAAAACATTTTTCTAACGTAACGCTTGCCCATGCCTTGACCCACATTTGCTAAAATATGGACCAACAGTGCATCCGACTAAATCATGATTGCTTGGCAGCATCGACGTTCCAGAAACATGCAACAAATTTAAGGTACTGCAAGTACTAAATTTCTAAACTATTCAATTGGGTCAGCCTTCCATTGTTTCTTCGTTTCTATTTGTTAAACCCACTACTCACTGAATGCAAAACCACCTGTGTTTGGACATGTCTAGCAGCTGCAACTCGATGGGGCAGCTAGTCTAGCTGCTCCAACCTGGCGCTACAAGCCGTCCCAGAGTAATGCTATTGGCCGTCCCGTGCCCCTTCACGTCCCACGTGCCTCTAGATTCCACAGTCCCCAGCCTAAATACCCTGCCTTGGAGCCCGATTCCTTCACACTGATCTATTTGAGAGCGCCACTCCTTTCACGGGTCTCCAAGTCAACTTTATCATCAAGACATACATGTGTCTAAAGAATCATAGTCAGCCTTGTGTATAAGAATCGTTTGGCTTGTTCCACATTGAGAAGCGAAAATTATCAAGCCTGATAACTCTATTTGCCACCCAGCCATTTCATGATGAGGATTTCAACCCTCCTCACCAGCTTTGCGGCTGTGGTCCCAGCTCTTGCTGGCAGCCTGAAAGTTCCTGGAGGAAGCCCAGTCGAATATTGCAATTCCAATCGCAATCAAGATATCTTGGTGATTTCCAAAGTGGACATTAACCCCAACCCACCCATAGCGTACGTTGCCAGGTACCTTCACACAGAACTCAAGTTGTGTAGTTAACCCATGACAGTGGCAAGACATTCAACATTTCTGCATCAGGTGATCTGAAGGGACCTATCACGGCAGGAGCTTATGTCAAATTTACCCTCAAATATCACCGCATTCCACTTATCAAGACTACTGCCGATATCTGCGAGGACCTTTCAAATATGGATGTGTCGTGCCCTATAAAAGAGGGGAAATTTTATTTTAACAAAGCATTTGCACTGAACAGTCAAATTCCGCGTGTATGAAAACTCCATTTTGTTTGTTGTCGAGATATTTATCCTAATGCGTGGCTTAGGGACCATACACTCTTTCAGCTGATGCTTTTACTGTTAAAAATGATCCAATTACATGCTTAACGGCAAAAATAAAATTTTCTAGGCCGACGCTCGGCGAAGAACTTTGATTGCGATGGTATTGAATGGAGATATTCAAATATTTACCACTGCGCCGCTAGTTTTTAAATGCGTGTTTGCTTTGGAGACGAGATCCAGGCCACTCCCGTGGGATGGAATACGCATAGCAGTGCCTTGGAACCAATTTTTCTAAATACATTGCTTTTCCGGGTTTCAAATAGAATGTCTGGTGAAGATGAGCTATTACGGCAGTATTCAATCTCTAGACGATGCAAAATATTTTGGTATACATGCAAATATATAAAAGTGATCCGTGAGATCACTGTGAACAAACATTAGTCCGGATTCGATGGTATCACGGATTTACTGCACAATAGCAACATCTGCCGTGATTTGGCCCTCAAATATTTGTCCTTATAATGGTACATCTACAGAAGCCTCCCGCGAAAGACGCTGTGGACGATGTTCTTGGTGAAATCTTGACGGGTTCAGCTACAGTCTAGCAAATACCGCCAGAAAGTTACCACACGTACCTCTGACGTTGGCACTCTGCAAGTTTTGACGAAATTAAATAGATTGTTTCATCACTAAAAATGTGTATCAATCACGGGTATATTTGATAGTAATCTATCCCACTATAGTCTTTTTTCGCAACCCTTCCTTTCCACGTCTCAAACGGCTTTCTTCAATCGCATTCTCTAGCTGCTCCATGCAATCGCTCTTGCTATAGCAGTTTCCAACGCTAATTCCATGAGACAATAGGGCTGACATTTTTCTGTGGCCACGACTGAGTCTAAAGCCACATACCAGACGATCAATGGTGGCTTCAGAGACCTCCCTTTCAGGATGTTCCCTCACATCCCAGAATATCATCTCATAAATAAGGGAAATACCCGCAATCATCTTGAGAATGGCCAATGATGTTTGAACCGCTGTTAGAGGACCAAAAAAGTTGAGCGACATCATAAACTTCGCGCCAAGAATTTCCATGGCGCTGACATTAAAACATCCTTGAAGGAACATGTTGCGGACTCTTGAGTCTCTTATGAGTGATCGGCAGCCCCGAATGCCCCAAACCTGTGTGATCTTCTCAAGGATCTTGACAAAGGCGTTATATAGAGCGGTGGCCCCCACAAAGGGAATAAAGGGGATGGATGAGGCGCTGACAGCTTTCCAGAATACGGACATTCCTCGCTGAATGGATTCTTAATCATTGTGTTAGACCGCGCGGGCTTAAATCCTGATCGGGACTTGTGATTTACCTCGCAGTTTCATGTCCGCAGAATGACATTGGGCAGCCGTCCATAGTTGACGCAATCCATCTTCCAGTAGCATTTCTCTCGTCTGCTCAACCAGCGTATCGACGCCTGGCGCCTGTGTCAGGGAGCCTAAAATCGGCTCAGTATCTCTGTTGAACTTCCAAGTGACAAATCACTTACCTGATTCTGGGGGTGGAATTTCGAGCCTCACGATAGAGACACGCAATCGCCGTCCAAATACTCGTTCAAACTGGCCTCGATAGTTTTTATCGTAATCCGCAATTGCGGCATTCGTGGCATCCTTCTTCATCTGGGCAAAATCCATTGGACCTCCGCGGGCCATCTGGCGGTTAATCTCCGAACCAAGGTGATCATTCACCAACATGTCGAATTGCGTAAAGACGACGACAACAGGAATGTCACCAACGTCGGCGTTGAAGAAAAACTCCTTTTCTGCACTCTCTATGGGCCGGTTTGATCGACAGCTGATGCAATACCTAGAGGTAGAGGTCAGAAGAGATTGCTGCTGGAATGAGCAGTAAATTTACCAGATGCAATGGAGCTGATCAGCCAGGTTCGGCTGCTGCCGTCGATCCTTGATGAAATTGGAAATCTCATCGACACATTTTAGATCTCCAGCTTCAAATCCACCAGAGTCATGTAAGATGAGGTTTTCGTTGGCACCAGGGAAAGTTATCGGATACCAAACCCTCTCCCTCTGTGTCCCTACAGTACGGTGACTAACACCAGTCTATACGAGATTGTGAGTAACGACTAGAGGAAAGTTGTGAGGGAAGTGCACTTACGGTTTCTGGGGGGACACCAAACACGGTTGAGCAAATGGTCGATTTGCCTACTCCTGCCTTGCCGATGATAAGGATACGAAATTTGTCGCAGTTCTCCGGGAGATTTTGGAAGTTTGTCGGGGTATTGACAACGACTTTAGAAGTGTCAACCTCTTGGCGGAAGTCATCATTCGATACATTCAAGTTGACAGGCGATGGCCTGTGTTCAGCATAAGTGGCCATGATTGAATGGTGCAGAGGACAGGTTGTGGAGATGAGTACCAGAGGGAGTGATCTGCTTATCAATGTATAACAAGGTGCCGCCAAGGATTATACATTTCTGGGGAGGCAGCCACGGCGGCAGCGTGTTGGGGGCCGGTGACACACTGTCAGCCTGTAGCCATTCGCTTGAAAAGCACGGGGGGTTGGGGCGCTGCAGGGCTCCACAGCGTTTGAATAGTGATGCATCAAAGGCGCATTGACAAGGCGCATTTTGCTTCCGTGGAGGTCGCAGCAGAGATTTGGAGAGCAGGTTGGTCGTGCATAATATTATTGTAATGATGGTGAATGATGAATTCTATATGTGTTTAGAATCAGGGTTTTATGTGACCTCAATATTCTGTTGCTCTTGTATACTTTGTCGGAATTAAATATCCGCGATACGATAAAGATTGAAAATATAACTAGTCGGGTCAGGCAACGGTGAGGCAGACACACTAGTGGCAGGCTGAACAGGCAGAGTGGCATGTAGAGTCATCGCTTGTCAGATGACAGATTGAAGCCAGCGGGTGGCGTGAACAGCCGGTCAGTGAGCTGAGGAATTGGGGCCGATGAGACTCTGCTGGGAGTATACAGTCAAGCTGACCTACCCCCCCTGACCTGACCTAACCAGTCGCCCCACTAGCTAGCTCAACTAACCAAGACCCACAAATCAGCCCAGGTTATGTGATTTTTGCTTAATTTGTAATTATTTCTTTATTTATTAATTTTATTTATTAATTTAATATACTTATTTATATAAATATCTTTTTAATATATAAATATTTATAAAGTAATTTAATATTTATTATAATAGATTCTATATAGAGAATATTATTCCTTATATTAAATCTTTATTATATAATATTAAAGATATAATTAATTAATTTTAAATTAATTAAAAAGTAATTAGACTTTTAATTGCTTAATTTAATTTAGGGTAATAATTTTAATTTTAGTATAGAAATTAATTAAGAGCTTAAGTATTTTAATATTATTTTACTTTTAATTATAAGTTAATTAACTTAGAATTAATATTAAATTAATTTAATATAAAATTAATTATTATTAATTAATTTATAAATTAAACCCTTTATTTTAATTTTAATCTTATTAAATCTTATTTATTATATAATTAATAATAAGATTAATAATAAATTATTATATATTAAAAAAGTTATTTATTTACTATATATTCTTAAATATTTAGAAAGCTTAAAGAAAGGAATAGTATATATAATTCCTATTAAGAGTATAAAGCTTAATAATTTAAAAAAGCTATAGCTTATAATAAAAAGTGATCTTAAATAGCTTATAGATTAATTTTAATTAACTTTTTAAATTTAATATAATCTTATATAAAAATATCTAAAGAAAATAATCTTATTTACCTTATTAGGTAATATAAATTATATAAGATATATTTATAAATATATTAAGGGTATTACTTATAAATTTATTTATAATTAATAATATTATTATAAAGCCTTTAAAGCTTTATTTAATAAAATAATATCTCTTTATATTAAATTTCTATAGCTAAATTAATAAAAAAGTACTTTAAGGTATAAAATAATTTAATATAAATTTCTAATTACTTACTTTACTAATATTTACTAGTCTTACTTTAGCTATAACTTAAAGAATATAGTAATCTAATTATTATAATTTTAAATTACCTACTTACTCTTTATAAATTATATATAATAATTATAGGGTAAGTATATAAAGCAATTCTAGACTAATTATAAATTAATTTTAATAGGATCTCTTTAATATTTAATAATTAAGTATTTTTTACTATAATATATTTAATTATAGTAAAAATCACCTTTAATTCTTTATATCTTTAATATATATACCTTTTAAAGATAAAATAGAGATTATTATTAATAGATCTTATATTTTACTTTAAAACTTATATTTTATTATTAACTTTAATTTAAGGTAAAGAAAGAAATATAATATATATAATTAATATTAAATTAATTATAGATTAATTTAAGAGTTACTAATAGATTTTTAAATATAGATCATTTTAGCTATTAAGCATAAATAATTAAGCTTAAATATTCTATATTTTAGAATATATTTATTCTAAAGGAAGGATTAGTAAATTACTTTATTATTACTTCTTATAGAAAGTATATATATCCTCCTATTCTACCTAAAAAA
Source organism: Calonectria montana (assembly GCA_022606435.1). Taxonomy (NCBI): domain Eukaryota; kingdom Fungi; phylum Ascomycota; class Sordariomycetes; order Hypocreales; family Nectriaceae; genus Calonectria; species Calonectria montana. The sequence goes on from JAIZZI010000004.1 coordinate 5,948,204, forward strand.
ACACTAGTTACAATTGGAAATAAGCTTATTAAGCTTATTAATTAAATATAAAAAGGATTAAAAGTATTAAATAAGTATTTCTTTTATATTATTATTAAATTAATTATTAATTATTTTTTAAATTCCTTTTTAAACTTTTTTAAGTTAAAAGCATTTTATAAAATATATAATAAGTAATTAATTAATAAGATATATATAAGCTTAAATAATATAGATTAAATATAAGCTATATTAGCTAAATAGAGTATTCTTTATTACTCTTATAGCTTCTCTTAATTAATTATTTATTTAGCATTTTAAAGGCAATTAAATACTAAAAATCAGATAAGTAATACTAAATCTATTTATAAGTGATTTGGGATTATTTATATATATATCTGTTGGTTTATTGGCATAGTTAAAGGAATAATGCCCTGTAAGGCATATATATAAGAAAGTACGTGACTATAAGTGTTACAACCTGGGTCAACTTAACTAGTGAAGCTGCTAGTAGAAGCTTGGAAGGCTTACTTTTATTTATAATAATTAGACTTAATCTACTAATAAAACCTTAGAGCATTATCTTACAAGGAGCACTATACTTTTATAAAACTATTATTCTTTAAAGTAACTCTATTTAAAGCTTTATAAAGCTTTAATAGATTAATTTATATATTAAATCTTTAAAAATTATAGTTATTAGAACTTAACTTAACTTTTAATATAATTTAATTACCTTTAATTAATCTTTTTAATTAATCTATTATTAAATATAATATTATTTTTATATTATCTTTTATATTACTTAAATTTAATATATTTAATTTATTTTATAATATAAATTAATAATATTTATAATAAAATCTTATTTATTAATTAATAAAATAATCTTTATTTTTTATCCCTTAACTTATAAAACTTTATTATATCTTATTTAGCTATAAAAATAATAAAATCTTATCCCTTTATTAATAAGAATCTATTATTCCTATTAATTATAAAACTAAATTATTATATATTAAAAGCTCTTATTTAATAAATTATTTATATTAATCCTAAGCAATATTACTATAATAATATCCTAATTAATTCTATTAAGATCTTTTTATTCTAAGGGAAAAGAAACTACTACCTTTAAAGTTCCTATTATAATAATAAAAATATAAAAGAAAATAATTCTAATAATAATAGGAATAATAATAAATAATTTAAAGCTATATAATATAAGAATAAATATCTTTATAAAGCTTTATATTAGCTTATTATTAACTTTTAACTTTAAATTAAAGAAAATAATAAATACCTTATATATATAAAAGAGATATTATAAAATACTTTAAATATATTAAATATTTAAATAGTTAATTTATAGCCTATTAGCTAGGTAAGATTAATACCCTTAAAAAACAATCTACTAAGAGAGAAATTATTTATATATCCTTAAATCCCCCTTTAATATTAAGTAAACTTTAATATATTTATTTTATAAACTAAGAATTTAAAAGAGATCCTTAGGCTTATATTATTTAAGAAGTTTAATAAAGACTCCTATAAACTTTTTATCTTTTTTATTAAAATAAAAGATTATTTTTTTAATTTTTTAATCTTATTTTACTTAAATAAGGCTAAAGTTAAATATATAATTAAAAGACTCTTTAAAAATATTAAGCTTTAGTTTTAGTTAATTATAGATAATTAAAATAATAAAATTAAGCTTAAGTATAATCTTTATATTATAAAAATCTATTAAGATTATATATACTTTAAAAAAGTATTTAAGGTATTCTTTAAAATAATTAATAAAAAAGCTAAAGTAAAAATATAAATTAAAAATCTTAAATAAATAAACTTTATATTTAATTATAATATTTACTTTATATAATTTATTATTAAGCTTTTATAAAAATAAAATATCTTTATATTACTTTTCTTTAATAAATTAAAGAAATTAATTTAAAAAGAACTTTATAAAAATAATTAATTAATTACTTTAATAAAATATATAAATATAATTATTAAAATTAATAATTATTAGTTCTTATAATATAAAAGATTTAACTTTAATACTTAAAATAAGAATAAATAATCTTATATATATAATAACTCTAAATAAAATAACTTTACCTTTTATAAGATTACTTTAAAATCTATAGATTTAGGTAATATTTAATAAGAAAAGAACCTTTTATAAATAACTTATTAGAACTATAATAATAAAGAATATCCCTTCTATAAGTACCTTAAGCTTAATATTAATTAAAAGTTTAAATCTATATTAAAGAAAAGATAATAAATTAACTTTATATAAATAGAGAAGCCTTAAATTATTATTTAAATTATTAGAAGGATTATAAAATAGACTTTTATATTTAAAAGAAAGGTATTATTTATAAAAGGATAAGTACTTATTATAATTATTTAATTTTATAATAGGATTAGGGAATTTTTAAAGTAAAAAAAGTAATACTTATTTAATTAGAAAGAATATAAATATATTTAAGCTTAATTTGCCCCTATAAGAAAGCAAGTAATATTAGTAGAAACTATTAAAGGTATATTTAAATTAATATATCTTAATTTAATATATTAATAATAATTAGATTAAAAGACTAATATTCTATAGAATTATTACTTTAATTTTAAGAATCTATACTTTTATAATAATAAAAATTATATAACCTACCTATAAAGTAAGATTACTTAATATTATAAAATTTTAAGCATAGCCTTAAAAAATATAATATACCCCTTATATTAAAGTAATAAGAATAATAATACCTAGAAGGAATAATCTTTAAAGTAGCCCCTAAGAACTATAACTTTTATAGCTTATAAAGCTATAATTCTTAAAGGCTACCTTATAGCTAAGATTACTAAGTAAAGAAACTACTAAAAGAGCTTCCTACTAAATCTCTATATATTATTAATAGTAAAAAGCTATAATAACTTAAATTAAAAGTATATATTAAGGGTATATAATATATTACTATAGTAAATAATAAAGTTAAAATAAATTATATTTATCTAAGAGTTATAAATTAATTTTAATTATTATAAAAAGATAAAGTAGATTTATATATTATATTAAACCTAAAAGGTATTATATTTAATTATAAGAATAAAGTAATTAGCTAAAAGATTAATTACCTTAAGGTCTTTATAAATAAAAAGAATTATAATATCTCCTTTAATATTATTAATATTAGGATATATAATTTAATTTTAAAGTACTTATAATTATATTAATATAATTTATATATTAATTAATATATTAACTAAATATAAATACTCTTAAAGTATAATATAATTAATAATATAAATAATAATAAATTAAGATCTTAAATCTTTAATATTAACTATATAAAGATTATATATAATAATAGTTTATTATTAAAAGGAATATAATATAAGTATAAGGTTAATTAAAAGAAATAATAATAATAAGTTATTATCTATCTTTATATATAGTTTTAATAGTTTAATTAAGATTTTAAAAAGATAAAAGAGAATATTAAAGATAATTAATTAAAGAATATATTATATTAATATTATATTTATAAAGAATTATTTATAAAAGAACTTAAGATTAAATTATTAAAATTTAATTAATAGGATTATAAAATTATATTAAAGGATAAAGTTATTATTTACTTTTTTTAATTTATAATCTTAATAAAGTAAAGCTTAATATTCTTAAAGAGTATATTAAAGATATACTATAAAAAGGATATATATAAGTATTAAATTTTAAAGTTAATTATTTAGTAATATTTGTTTTAAAGAAGAATAGAAAATTTTACCTTATTATAGACTATTAATAGCTTAATAATATTATTATTAAAGACTATATACCCCTACCCCTTATTAATAAGATAAAGAATAAATTATATAAAATAAAGATATTTATTATACTTAACCTAAAGAAAGTTTATAATTTAATTAAAATTAGAAAAGAAAATAAATAAAAAACTGCCTTTTAAATAAAGTTTAAGCTATTTAAGTACTTAATAATACCCTTTAGACTTATTAATATATTAATAATATTCTAAAAAATAATTAATTATATACTATAAAAATACTTAAATATCTTTATTATCTATTACCTTAATAATATATTTATTTTCTTAAAAAATAAAAAAGATTATAAATAATATATCTATTAAATTTTAAAAGCCCTATAAAATACTAAATTACTTATTAAATTAAATAAGAGTATATTCTATATTAAAGAAGTAAAATTCTTAGAATATATTATCTCCTATAATAAAATCTAAATAGACCTTAAGAAAATTACTATAATTAAGAATTAAAAGGTATTAGAAAATCTTATTAAAGTATAATTATTTCTTAAATTTATTAATTATTATTATAAGTTTATTAAAAACTTTAGATAAATAGTAAGACCCTTAATTACTTTTATAAAGAAAGGGATACTTTTTATTTAAGGATTAAAGGTATAAAAAGCATTTAATTAATTAAAAGATATTATTATAGTTAAATTAATACTTATAATATTTAATCTTAATTAACTTATTAAATTAAAAATAAATTCCTTTAATTTTATAATTAAAGCTTAACTTAAATAAAGAAATAACTAAAAGAAATTATACCTTATTATATTTTACTTATATAAATTATAAGGAATTAAATTAATTACCCTATTTATAATAAAGAATTCTTAGCTATTATTAATATCTTTAAGAAATTTTAGTAATATCTCTTTAAAAGTTAATATAAAATTATAATATTTATAAATTATAAAAATATCTTATACTTTATAATTACTTAAAAACTTAATAGGTAATAACTATAATATATTAAATATTTATTTAAGTTTAATTATTATATTATATATATAAAAGGTATTAAGAATACTTAAGCTAATATAATTAATTAATATATTAATTACTATAAGAAAAAGAAAGTAATTATAAAATAATTATTATAATATATACCTTAAAAAAACCTTAAATAAGCCCCTATTAATAATATAATAATTAAAAGTAAGAAAATTATAATTATAATTTATTAGGAAGGATAGCTAAATAATTATATTATTCTTAAATATTAGCTTAAAATAGTATTAAAGAATTATAATTAAAAAAGCCTAAAAAAGCTATAATTCCCTAAGGCTACCCTTAAAAATATATAAAGCTAAATAAAAAAACTTACCCTCTTAATAAAACAAGGTAATTCACTACTTTAAAAAATTAAAGAGTATAATAAGGCACTCTTTAAAAATAAATAGACTATTTACCTATAGGTTTTAAATAAATTATAAGATAACTTAATTAAAGAAGTTTATAAATACCCTTTAAATAAATATAAAGAAATCAATAAAACCCTTAAACAAATTAAATAAATATTTTCCTTTAATTATATAAAATAAAAGATAAAAGCTATTATTAAATAATATTTACTTTATCAACAAATAAAGTCCTTATAATACAAGTTATATAATAAACTATAACTTATTTTAATTACTTTAAAACTATAAAAATTAATTACTATAAACTTTATTACTAATTTACTATTATTTATAGATCTTATTATTAGTAAGTATTATAATACTATTTTTATTATTATTAATTAATTTATAAAGTTTATTTATTATATCCCCTATAAAAAGGCTATAAATAAAGAATAATTTATTTACCTTTTTTTTTAATATATAATTATAATATATAAACTATTAATTAAGATTATCTTTAATTATAAATAGCTATTTGTATTTAAGTTCTAATAAGGATTAATAGCACTTATAGGCCTATAGTACAAATTTATTATTACTTTTTAGCCTTAAATTAATAAATAAATTAAGAGGTAAAACTAAAAGATTAAGTATTATTTATAATATTATATTAATTATAAATAAACTAATTAAATTAAAAAGCTTTTTATTACTTAGCTTATCCTTAATATATCTTATTAATTAAGTATTAAGATTATTTTTACTTTTATTAATTTTAAATTTATTTTAAATATATTTTATATTAAGCTAGAAGGATTACTTAATATAAAAGTATTATTTAAATTTAAGTAAATATAATAATTATACTTTAAAATAAAAATAAAGCTTAAATTTATTTATATATAAATAAAGAAGTATTATAATCTTAAATAAATAAAAGGATTATTTTTTAAGGAGGAAGATATTCTTTTAATTATTAAAAATATTATTATAAAATAATAAAATAAAAAATTTAATTTTATATATATTAGCTCTTATCTTATAAAAAAGAAGATCTTATAAAATAATTATAAATTTAATCTATTAAAAGATATTAAGATTTATTTAATTTTTTATATTTTCTTATTTAAATTTATTATTAATATTATTATAATAAATACTAAATTATATATTAAATTAATAATTAAATTATAAGAGAAATATATTATTAAAAAGATTTTAAAAAAAGATATTATAAATAGAAAAGTATATTATTATATAAAATAAAAAGGATATATTAAAGAAATATAGAAGTTATTATAAAATCTTATATATTACTTAAAGAAGCTTAAGGAATTTCTTTATATAGAAAAGAAGGTTTATTATTAATTATATTAAAATTAATACTTACTAAATCTAATATCTATATTAAGATAGAAAGAGAAGTTATAAAAGAAGGTACCTTAATATTATCCTTTAATTTAATTCTTTTATATCCTAATAAAATATTTTAATTTTTTCTTTATTATCTTCTTTTATACTTATTAAATATAAGTAAAATATATAATAGCAGTTATTATTCTAGCTTATATTTCCTTTAGCTTAAATTAAAGATAAATTAGGTCTTTATTAGCCTTTTCTTTATTTATAGCTAGCTTCTCCTCTTACTTCTTTAAATAAACTACTAAAAAAACAAATTAAAATAAAAAGATTTTTCTTTTTTATATTAAAAAGAACTTATAAAAAGGAGTAATAAAAATATTATTATAAGGCTTCTTATAATAAATATACTTAATATATTAAGTAGAACTCTTACCTATTAAATAGATCTTTTAATATTTAAAATAATAGGTATATAGTATATTAGCCTTAATCCTCTTAATAGCTAGGGTATTATTAAGTTAATTATACTTACTATCCTTATATAATATAACCTTAGGATTTAATATTCTATTAATAAGAGTATTTTATAAAAAGAAGGATTAGAATAAAAAAACCTAAAAAAATATAAGAACCTACCTAAAATATAGCCTTAAGAGTAAGACCTTTAAAGAGAGAATATTATATTATAACCTAGATTAATTTAATTAATAAAGCTATTAATAAAAGCCTAAAAGGCCTACTTTTACTTATAATAATTAAGCTTAATTTACTAATAAAATCTTAGAGTATTACTTTATAAGGAGTATTATACTCTTATAAAATTATTGCTTTTTAAGGTAATTTTATTTAAGGCTTTATAAAGTCTTAATAGATTAACTTATATATTAGACCTTTAGGAGTTATAGCTATTAAGGCTTAATTTAACTTTTAATATAATTTAATTACTTTTAATTAATTTTTTTAATTAATTTATTATTAAATATAATATTATTTTTATATTATCTTTTATATTACTTAAATTTAATATATTTAATCTATCTTATAATATAAATTAATAGTACTTATAGTAAAATCTTATTTATTAGCTAATAAAGTAACCTTTATTTCTTATCCTTTAACTTATAAGACTCTATTATATCTTATTTAGCTATAGAAATAATAAAATCTTATCCTTTTATTGATAAGAATCTACTATTCCTATTGACCGTAGGACTAGACTGTTACAGTAAGGTAAAATAGCTATACTATAACCCTGTTGAATGTAGCTAGTTAAAGAGATTAGATATTAATGAATTTATTACCTAAACCCCTCTAGTAGTTGCTATTGACTTTGTTATGACCTTAGCTAGTTTATTTTAAACCTCTAGGACTTACTTATATTAATTAGTCTAGAAAGTATATAAATATTATTCTATAAATTAGTAAGATATTAAATAAAGAAATATATTATTAAGTATTTAGTTTATTAATAAGAAGATCTTATATATTACTTAAAAAATAATATTATATCTTATTTAATTATAATAAGAGATTAATTGCTTAAAAGAGTATAATATCTTTCCCTTATATTTATTATATAGAAGAATCTCTTTATTAAATCCTATTAAGGTAGACTAATAGATTGCTTAGGTATTAAGAAAAGCCTAATAATTTAAAGAAGTTTAATTTTATATATTATTAATTATAATTTTCCTTATAATTATTATAGTAAACCCTTAGAGAGATAGTATTTATATTAAAGACTTTAAATTTATAGATTTAATTGAATTAATATTTTCCTTATTTAATAAATATATAAAATATTAAGAAAAAGTAAAATAATTTATAGAAATTATTTTAATTTTAAAAAAATACTAAATATAAATAATCTTTTAAATATAGGGACTTTATTATATAGTCTTTAATTATTAGATATATAATATATAAGAAGTAAATATAAAGATTATATACTTTATAGTAATATATATTAAGGAAGATATTAAAAGCCTTTAATTACTTAATATATTTTAATAGGAATTTAATAAGATAGATATTAAGTATTAAAAAAAGCTAATAAAGTTAAATATTCTTTATAACTTTTTATTAAATTAAGATATTAAAGTTATTAAATAAAAAGACTTAATTATAAAGATTATATATAATATCCTTAAATAGAATAAACTTAAGTATTAAACTAAAGAAAAGATTATTAATCTTTAATAAAAAGAAAAAGAATTTAACTTTTATTATTAAGATCTTAAATTTATATTTAAAATTATAGAAAATAAATATAACTTAGATATTATAATATAAAATAATAATTAATAGGGAATAAGAACTTAATTAATTATACCCTTGCTCCCTTAGAGTATTTTACCCCCTTAGGGTATTATACTTTTTTATATAAAAAATACCTCTTAATATAAAATAGCTCTATTTATAATATTTATAATACTTTATCTTTATTATTTAATAATCTTTTCTTATTTAAGGACCTTTTTATATTAAAGGTAAACCTAATATTAAGGTATTATTATAAGTAAATACTTAATAAATAAATAGATTAGTAATTTAAATAAAGTATATACTAAGAAGATAAAATATAATAGTAAGAAATATAAGATCTTTAACTTAAAGCTTTAAATCTTTTATAATAATTATTAAATTATAGAGATTAATAAGTTTCTATATATATATATATTTATAAATATACTTTTAAAAAATATATTAAACCTTTATTTAAGAACTATATATATTAAAAGTAAATTAATTCCTTTTAATTAAATAATTATAAAAATATAATAATAATTTAAAAGTAAAAGAATTCTTAATAAATATTATAAAGAATAATAGAGCCTAAAGATCTCTAAATAATTATAAAATTACCTTAAGAAAGATTAATAGATAATTCTTAATAAGTTTTTTAAATAGCTTAAAATTCTTTAATAAATATTATTAAAGATTATAAAGAGTAACTTTATAGCTTATATATAACTTCTAGTAATATACTAAAATCTTAAGGAACTTATAAATATTTATTTAAATTTATTAGTAATATATAGAAATATATATTTATAGATTTATTATACTTTTATTATATTTAATAAGTTAAAGAAGTCTATTAAAAGTATCTTTATATTTATAAATTAATAATTAATAATTAAATAAATTTATAAAGAATATATAAGTAATTAATTTAGGCTATTATAATTATCCTTTTAAAATAAAGAATAAAAAAGTAATCCTAATTTATAAAAGATATAATAGAGAAATAAGAAATATTATATATATTTTAAAAATAAATGTTATTTAATTAAATATATTGTAGAAGAGAGAAAGAAGGTATATAATAAGTATAAGAAAAAGAGAAAATATTCTTACTTAAGTAATATTATTTATATTATTTATTTAATTAAGTTTAAAGACTTTAAGAGTAAGATTAAGATTAAGGAAATTAATAATAATAAAGATTAAGAAATAGTAATTATAATATATATTTATTTTATAAATATTATTAATAATATTAATAAATTATTTATTTTAATTATATTTATTAATTAAATTATTATTTATTACTTTATATATAATAACCCTTTCCTTAATTTTTATAAGAAATTAAAGGAAAAAGTAATATAATTTATATTTAATAATTATTATAATATAAATATCTTTTAAGGGATTATTCTTAATATTAGTATAATAAAGGTATTAATAGGTAGCTATAAATAGTTTATTATATTATAATAAATAATAAGTATAATAGTTAAATTAAATATAATTAGAGTAGGAGAGGTAATTATTATATTTAGAGGAGGAATCTCTTATTAATTACTTAATATAATAAATATAATTATTTTATTTAGAATTATTTTATTTTATATTATATTTATTAATACTCTTTTCCTTCTATTACTATATAATATAAATTATATAAAAATCTATTTTTATAATCTTAATAATTACTTTAAAAAAGGAAATATTAAAGTACTAATTATGCAAAAATAGGGATATTCTTAATAGCTTTTTAATAATAAGAAAATACTTATATAATATAATCTTATTAATAGTGAACTTTAATAACTCTACTAATAATTTGATTATTTATTTATAAACTAACTATATAAGCTACTAATAAAAGCTAATTACCCTATTAAAAAGTAAGTTATTAAGAAATTAATTAAGATTTATAAGAAGTATTAACTTAATATAAGAGTACTTTAAAAATTTAAATTTATAATTTAAAATAATTGTAAGTTTAATTATTATATTATTATAAATATTATATATATTAATAGTAAATTAGTGCTTTATATTATTAATAAGATTATTATATTTAATATTATTTAATTCTTTATTAATATTTTTATATTAATTATATAGAAGGCCCTAAAGCTTTATTAGATTAATATATATATTAAATTACTTAATTAAGTAATTACTAACTTTAATAAGAGCTTTATTAATAAAGAATTTTACTAAAAAGTAAAAATAAAAGGTATTATTATATTAATAATATTAATAAAAGCATATAATTCTATTGGAAAAGTTAAGTAATATTATATATTACTTTAATATACTTATAATATTATATACTAAGAAGACCTATTTATAAAGCTAGAAAAAGCCCTTTAAGTAATAGTAAAAGCTATAAATAATACTATTAGCCCTAATAGCCTAGTGCCTATATTTCTTATATTTAGAGTATACCCTTATATAATAGAAGATTTTAAACTATTATTTAATATAATAAAATATATAAAAGCTATTTATAAAGTAATAATAAAAATAAGAAAGATTAATATTAAAAGATAAGTAAAAGATATCTTTATTATTTATAATAGCCTTAATACTTTTATTATTCTAAATCTACTATTATAATCTTAAGTTTATATATATTAAGAAAAGAAAGGATAGATTAGCCTTTATACTCTTATTATAATTAAAAAAGAAACCTATATTATTAATAATATTTAAGGACCTTTAAAATTCTACTTAATTATTATTAAATTATTTTTTAAAGATTTTAATAATAATATACCTTCTTTAAAACCAGTAATTATATTACTAAAGAAAAATAAAATAAAAGATAAAGAGGATCCTGTTTATAAGCCCCTAATACCTAAGCTAATAGAAAAGAAAAAAAGAAAATAATCTTATAAAAACCCTATTAATATACCTTAATCTTTATTACTTTAAAAGAAAGGTAAAGGGTAATCCTATAAGAACCTTATTATAATAATTAATATATATATAATTAATTAATTTAAAAATAAAATTAAATATAATAAAGTATTTATTTTAATTAAAAAAAAGGTTAATTTAGAATTTATATTAAAACTTTAGGATAAGAGAATTATTAAGACTTTTAATAAACCTTTTAAGGTATTAACAATAAAGGAGATTAAAGGGTTAATTTAATATAGTATATTTAAGTTTATTTTATTTAATATAAATATATATAATAAAATTAGAATCTTTAAATTATATATTATTAATAAAGTTAAAGATAAGACTATTAACTTATTATATAAGAAATTATAATTAATAATTTAAGCTTATATTAATAAAATTAAGGAAATAATACTTATTTAATTATTAATAATTTAAAAATATAATTAAAGGTTGATTTTAATATTAACTTTATTTTTTTTTAAATAAAATATCTTCTTTTAATTGTAAGATATTATATAAGTATATATATAATTAAAGATAAAGTTAAATTAAATTATCTTAATATACCTTTTAATAAGTATTTAATATTAATATTTTAAGAATATAATTATAAAAGTAGTTATATTACTCTATAGAATACTAGAGATAAAAAACTATTAATAGGCTATATATAATAAGTATTATTTAAAGAAGCTTTAAATAATTATATTTATATTTAATCTATACTTATTAATATTATTAAAAAAGAACTTTAATTTTATAATTATTAAAATATAAATTAATAATATAATTAAAGTATTAAATAAAATATTTTTATAATTAAAAAAGAAGAAACTTATAGAAATAGCCTTTAAAGCTAAACTTTAAGAGAGATTAATAATTAATTAATCTTTTATATTTAATAGGGTAATTATTATTTTATTTAATAATAATAATATAATTATTATATATTAAAAAGAATAAGGTAATAAAATTATATTAATTAAAATAAAAGATTTAACTATTACTAAATAATAATATATAAAATAATAAGTATAAGGGGTATATATAGCCTCTATTTACTAATTTAAAATATATTATAATCTCTTAGCTATAGTATAATTCCAAAAACTAAAGAAAGCTTAAGTTAAAGCCTTAAATAAATACCTTAAATAATAAATAAATAACCTTAAATATAACCTTATATTTACCTTACTTAACCTATTAATTATAAAACTATTTATATTTATTAATAATACCTTTATTAATAATATTAACTTATTTTTATAATTAAAATTTATTATAATTATTATTAATAAATAATTAAATAATAGAATATTTATAATAAATAGGAATATTATCTATTATAATTTAATTAAATATTAAAGAATTATATAAAGTATTTTAGTATTAAAGATCTATAATATAATTATAAATATAAATATTACTTATATAATCTCTATAATCTTTAATTAAATTATTAATTAACTTAAAATCCCTTATATTCTTATAATTATATATATTAATTTATATTCTCTTTATAAATATCTTATAAAGCTAGAAATAATAAAAAAAAATATTTAATAATTAATATTATAATATTATAATAATTATATAAGTAGTAAGAATTATATAAAATTAGATGGATTAATAGAGAGAATAATTTAACTAATATCTTTATAAAAGAAAGTTTAAATTAAGTATTAAAGTAATTTATTAATAATAATAATATAATAATTTAAATAGAAGGTTAAGTTATATAAAATTAAATATAAAGATAGAATTAATAATAAGCCTAACTACTAAAATTAAAAGTAAGCCTATTAAGGTAACTTAAGCTTAATTTATAAAATTAAGGAGAAAAATAAAAAAAAAAGAAAAAGAATAATATTATAATCTAATTATTAGGGCTAATTAAAGGTGCTTATATTATTTCTATAAAAAGAGAAAAGATCTAGTATTAGTTTATTAATATAATTAAAGGAATAATGCCCTATAAGGCATATATATAAGGAAATATATAATTACAAGGTAAAATAGCTATACTATAACCCCGCTGAATGTAGCTAGCTGAAGAGATTAGATATTAATGAATTTATTACCTAAACCCTTCTAGTAGCTGCTATTAACCTTGTTATGACCTTAGCTGGTTTATTTTAAACCCCTGGGACTTACCCACAATATCTTTAGTATATCCAATTTGTTGTTAATAATAATAATACTTTTATTGCTATTTACTTTTATAAAGAGTAAATTTAGCTCTTTAATTTAAAAGAGCTAATTATATTTTAAGTTAATACTAATTATAAGTATTTATTAAGATTAAAGGAAGTTAAAGTTATTTAAAATTAGTTTAATCTAATATTTAAAAAAAGTAAGTATAAATATAAATTATTTATAAATTAATATTAAATCGGTTTAATAGTAATTCCTTTAGTTTAAGTTTATTTAAATAAGGAATCCCTAAAATATATACCTTTATATATAAAAAGGTATTTAATATTATATAAGATAATTATAGGATTGAAATATCTTGGAAATATCTTAAAGGTAATAGGTTAATTAATATTACAATTAATTAAGATTAGAAAAACCTTATTAATAAGTAATTTAATACTATTAATAGATTAATTATTAATTACTTTAGGATTTAGTAATTATCTTTTAATATATATTAATTTAAAAGATTAGCTATAGTCTTAGTAAACTTAACAATATATTAGGTTCTACTATATATACTTTAAAAGGGATATTAAGGCTTTATATAATAAGGATTATAGCTTAATATCTTAATATACTTAAATAATTAATCTATTAAATATAAAATTAAAGATAAAATATTTATAACATCTTAATTTTATATTAAATAAGTATTATTAAATTACTTTTAGATTATTACTAAATTAATTTAGAGGAAATAATACTATTTTATTAGGCATAATATAAAAGAAATGTAATTATTTAATTTAATTTTAATTAAGCATATAGTTTGATAAGCTATAATAATTAGTATGCTATATTTAGTTATATAAATACAATTAAAGTCTTATATAAGATATTATATTGCTAGAGTAGTAGATATATCTTATTAAAAGACTATATTAATTTATAAGTAATATTAAATTATTTTATTTTTAATATTAATTTTATAAATTCTACTAATTATAATTATATAATAATATTAACTAATATAATATTCAAGTAATCTAATGTTTATATTGGATATTGTAATAGCTCTTTAGTAGATAGATAGAAATATAATATTAAGTAAGGCAGTAAATTAATCTATAATTACTTTAATATTTCTACTAAATTAATTTAATAGTAAAAAAGCAAGAGATATATTTATAAAGGTAAGAAGAGTAGGATAGAGCCTTAATAAGAGAGACAATTATATCTATAATATAATAAAGTATAGAAAATAATAATAATAATAATTAAGAGGTCTTATCTTTCTTATTATAAGCTTTTTCTTTAAAACTCTTAAGATTATAAAGTTAAAGTATTATATTAAGAGGTCAAGATAGTCAAAATTAGTAAGCAATTTAATATTAATCTTATAATACTTTATTAATATTTTAAATAAATCTATCTTATTATACTATAAAGCCTTAATTTAAAGCTTTTAAGTTATTTAAGAAAAAGAACAATAATTTGTAAGGAATTATTACCTTACCCTTCCTAAATAAGCTAGACCTTGTTACCCGGACCAATAGGAATAACCCGGACCGGATTTACTGAATCTAGTAATAGACCCGCTTTTATCCGGATCCGGCGAACTGAAACAAGTTAAACTAAAAGCTAAAATGCCGGAATAGGCAATATAACATAGCTAAGACTTCCTAACTAGGAATAGCTAAAAAGCTTAGACGTTTTCAGCTTAACTAGCTAGGAAATATCTCTCTATATAACTAAGGGATTTTCCCTAGCTAGAAATAGGAATCATCAGTTAAAAAAAAAAAACACACCTTGAACACTCTTACATAACTTCTCTATTTTATGCACTATAGTTGCATAAAATATATCATTTTGAACCCCTTTTATTGAATTTAGTGAATATCTAAAAATATTCATTAACTTTCTTGCTTCCACGCCTATAAGAATAGTATTATTCTTATAACCTTTTATAACCTCCTTTAACAGGTTATAAGCCCAGGTTAGTATAACTCGGGTATAAGAAAACTGATTTTCCCTAAAAAATCTATTTTTTCTATATAATTTTCTTTGAAAATTATATATATAATATTTTTCCTTTGAAAATTATTATAAAAAAGGAATATAAATTTCCCTTTTTCCTATTTAAAATGGGAAATTCTAAAAAAGTTAATATTTCTAAGCTTAAGGGTAATGAAAACTATATAACTTAGGCTATAAGAATAAAAGCTTTTCTTATAAAAGAAAAACTTATAATTACTATTAAGCAAGAAGTTAGTTTTCAAACTAAAGAAACTTTAGCTTATATTATACTTTATTGTAAAGATAGCCCCCTTCTTTAAATAAAACATATAAATAATGCTTATAAAGTATAGAAAGCTTTAAAAACCTTATATAATTCTCAAGGTTTTACTTCTAAATTCTTACTTATAAAAGAATTCTTTAATATTAATTTAGAAAATTATTCTAATATAAAAGAATTTCTAAATAAAATAAAAGAAGTATCTAATAAATTAAAATCTAAGGAAATTATAATTCCTAAAAAAGTTATTATAGCTTGGACCTTTAATAATTTAGGGGAATTCTATAAAAGTTATATAACTAATATAACTTAAGTATTAAGAAATGATCCTAATACTTATAACTTAGAATCTCTTTCTTCTAGTCTTATAGATAAATCTAAAAGGCTAGAAAATTCAGATCAAGTTAATTTTATAAAATCCAAAAAACCTTAGAAAAAGAAAAAATCACTTAATAAATGCTCTTATTATAAAATAATAGGGCATTTAGAAAAGGATTATTATTTTCTTCATTCTAATAAGGCTCCTAAAAATTGGAAAAATAAGGATAATATAAAGAAGAATAATTCTTTAAAAAATCCTAATTCTTTTAATAAAAAGGAAAAATCTACCTTTAAAAAGGAAGAAAGAGAGGAAAATCAAGAAAAACTTCATATAGCTACTAAAGAATTAATTGAAAATAAAAACTCTTCTTCCTTAGATAATTCAGAAAATGAAACTATTATTTCTAAAGAATCTAATGATTTAGATATAACGGTATTTAATACTATAAATAATACTATAAAAAATAGAAAAACTAATTATAATTTAGGATCTTTAAAGGAATATCTTATTTCTTTAAGAAAGAAACTAAATAAAATAAAGGTATTACCTATATCTTATAATAATATACATAAAACCCAAGAACTAATAAAATTCTTATATAATACAGGAGCTACTAAGCATATTATATTTAAAAGAAAATATTTTATAAATTATAAAAATATAAATCAAAGAGTTAATTGGGGAAAAGCAAGCTCCTTATTAGCTCAAGGTAGTGGAGATATTTTAATAACTTTTAATAATAATAAACAAAAATATCTCTTAAAAAACTGCTATTATATACTAGAACTAGGAGTAAATATCCTAAGTTAGTCCTATTTAAAATCAATAGATTCTTATATATATAATAATAATGTTTTTCTTATAAATAAAGAAAATATAAACATTATAGCTACTAGTTATATAAAAGAAAAATTATATTATATACTTACTATAATAAAATTACCAAAAAACCCTATAAATGCTATATATTCTATTAAAGAAGATAAAAAATATATAAATTTATATAAATGGCATTTAAGATTAGGTTATATAAATATTAAAACCTTAAAAAGGTTTATTAATAAAAAAGAAGATAAAAATAAATACTTTTATAAAGAGGAAGATTTATTAAATATAAAATAATATAAAAATTATATAAAAGTAAAACTTACTAATAAAATAAATAAAAGAATTAATAAAATTAAATATAAATATTTAGATAAAATAGTTATTAATATTTAGGGCCCTATAAGGATACCTATATATAATAGTTATAGATATTTTATATCCTTTTTAAATAAAGGAACTAAATATTTAAAAACCTATTTAATAAAAAGAAAAAGTAAGGCTTTAAATAAATTTAAAGAATATAAACTAGAAATAGAAAATAATAATAAAAATATTAAAATAAAAGAAGTATTTTTAAATAATACCCTTAAATATATAAATATTCTAAAAACTTTTTATAAAAGAAAAGGAATAAAATATAATACTAGTTCTTTTAATACTAAAGAACCAAATAGTGCTATAGAAAGAATAAATAAGACTTTATTAAATAAAATAAGAGCTATATTATATATAGTTAATTTACTTAATTATTTATAGGGTAAAGCTTTAGAAGCTATAATATATATATATAATAGAACTCCATATTCTAGTATAAGATATAAAACTCCTTTAAAAGAAAAAGATAAAATAAATATTATAATAGAAGATTTAGAAAATATTAAAATTTTTGGATTTATTATATATTATAAAAATAAAAATCTTAATAATAAACTAAATATTAAAGTATATAAAGGTATTATAATAGGCTATAAAGATAATACTTATAAAATATAGGATTTTAATAAATATAAAATAATTATATCTAGAGATATTATTATACTAGAAAATAATTTTCTAAATAATAAAAATCAAATAGATTTTAAGAAAATCCATTCTATAAAAGAACCTATATATAAAAAAGATAAAAATAGCAATAATTTGCCTAAAATACTAATTAAACTTCCTAAAAAGCCAACTAATTACTATAAGGATTATAAAGAATACCCTAATATAATTACTCTAATAAATAATAAAAATCCTATAAAACCAAAAAACTATAAAGAAGCTATTTTAAGTCTAGAAAATAAAGAATGGGATATTTCTATGCTATTAGAAATAAATAAATTAATAAGGCAAAATATATAAACTATAATATATCTTCCTAAAGATAGAAAAGCCTTAGATGGCTAATAGGTCTATAAAATAAAAACTAATAATGAAAATATTATTATTAGATATAAATCCCGTTTTATTATATAAGATTATAATTAAATATATAGCTTAGATTATAATAAAACCTTTACTATAATAGCTAGACTAGAAACTATAAGAATTTTACTTATAATAGCTATAATTAATAATTATTTTATATAGTAATATAATATAAAAAATACTTTTCTTTACTTTAAAATAAATAAAGAAATATATATATCTTTTCCTAAAGGTTATAAAGACTATATATTAAATAAAAGCAATTTTAAATATAATAAGGAAAATTATAACTTTATAGTTTTAATGCTTAATAAAGCTTTATATGGCCTTGTTAAAGGAGGTTATAAAAGGTTATAAGAATAATACTATTCTTATAGGCGTGGAAGCAAGAAAGTTAATGAATATTTTTAGATATTCACTAAATTCAATAAAAGGGGTTCAAAATAATATATTTTATGCAACTATAGTGCATAAAATAGAGAAGTTATGTAAGAGTGTTTAAGGTGTGTTTTTTATTAACTGATGATTCCTATTTCTAGCTAGGGAAAATCCCTTAGTTATATAGAGAGATATTTCCTAGCTAGTTAAGCTGAAAACATCTAAGCTTTTTAGCTATTCCTAGTTAGGAAGTCTTAGCTATGTTATATTGCCTATTCCGGCATTTTAGCTTTTAGTTTAACTTGTTTTGGTTCGCCGGATCCGGATAAAAGCGGGTCTATTACTAGATTCAGTAAATCCGGTCCGGGTTATTCCTATTGGTCCGGGTAACAAGGTCTAGCTTATTTAGGAAGGGTAAGGTAATAATTCCTTACAGGCCTTAAATAAAGTCCTAGACTTTGGTACCTATATCTCTTAGAAAAATTGGAAAAATTATAATTTTTTCCTATGCTATATAATGAAGGGGTATTTATTAATAAATTATATAAAATATTTATAATATACTATGTGGATGATCTTCAATTTATTGGTCCTAAATTAGAAGATATAAATAAAATTATTATAAAATTATCTAAAGATATAAAAGTCTAGTCTTTAGGTGAAATAAAAGACTTTTTAGGAATAAATATAAAAATAGACTGAGAGAATAAGGGCTTATATATAAATTAAATAAAATATATAATTAATAAAATAAAAGAATATTATAAAAAAGATATAGGAACTTCTAATATACCTTCTATTCCTGGAAATAAACTTATAAAAGTAAATATAATCCCTTTAAATTAAGATATATTACAATTTCAAAAGGAAATAGGATCTTTATTATATGTAGCTATAAAAACCAGACCTAATATTATATATATAGTAAATAATTATTCTTAATTTACTTCTAAACCTAATGAAAATTACTTTAAAGCTTTAAATAATATCTAGAAATATTTAAATAAAAACTTATATTTAGGAATTTATTATAATTGTAATATAAATCCTAATAGCTTAAATAATATTATAAGAGGCTATATAGATTCTAATTGAGCTAGTAGTATTTAAGATAGAAAATCTATAAGTGGATATTGCTTTTTTATATATAAAAACCTTATAAGTTAAAATACAATTAAATAAAAATATATTGCTAATAGTATATATAAAGCTAAATATATAGCTCTAAGGGAGGCAGTTAAAGAAGCTAAATCTCTTAACTATATATTTAAATATATAAATGAAAATTTATCTCTTAATTATAATAGGGCTATACCTCCTATTTTAATTGATAATGAAGCTATTAAATAATTAGTACAAAATTCTAGTTATTATAAAAGAGCTAAATATATAGATATAGCTTATTATTTTACTAGAGATGAATATAAAAAAGGAAATATTAATATTTTCTATATAAAAGGAATAGATAATATAGTTGATTTCTTTACTAAAGGGTTAGAAAATAATAAATTTATAACCTTTAGAAATAACTTATATTTTATAGAATATAATTAGAGGTTTTTAATGCTTTAAAAGCTTTTCCTTTTATATAAATATAAAAAGAATTTTTCTTTAAAAAGGTTTTCTCTTAATAAAAAGAGTTATTTTTCTCTTAATAAAAAGAGTTATTTTTCTCTTAAATAAATATAAAAAGAGTTAATTTTTCTCTTTAAAAGGATATAATAATCCCTATTATTTAAAGGTTAATAACTTTAACCTTTAAGGGAGGCTGTAAGGAATTATTACCTTATCCTTCCTAAATAAGCTAGACCTTGTTACCTGGATTAATAGGAATAACCTGGACTGGATTTACTGAATCTAGTAATAGACCTGCTTTTATTTGGATCCGGCGAACTGAAATAAGTTAAACTAAAAGCTAAAATGCTAGAATAGGCAATATAATATAGCTAAGACTTTCTAACTAAGAATAGCTAAAAAGCTTAGACGTTTTTAGCTTAATTAGCTAGGAAATATCTCTTTATATAACTAAGGGATTTTCCCTAGCTAGAAATAGGAATCATCAGTTAAAAAAAAAAAACATACCTTGAATACTCTTATATAACTTCTCTATTTTATGTACTATAGTTGCATAAAATATATCATTTTGAACCCCTTTTATTGAATTTAGTGAATATTTAAAAATATTTATTAACTTTCTTGCTTCTATGCCTATAAGAATAGTGTTATTCTTATAACCTTTTATAACCTCCTTTAATATAATTAAATCTTAAAGAAAGAGAAAGGGAAATTATAATTAAAAAGAAGAAATTAAAACTATTAGAAAAAGAGATTATATTATATAAAAGATTATAAAAGTTAATGTGGGTAAGTCCTGGGGGTTTAAAATAAACTAGTTAAGGTTATAATAAGGTTAATAGTAGCTATTAGGGGGGTTTAGGTAATAAATTTATTGATATTTAATCTCTTTAATTAGCTATATTTAGCAGGGTTATGGTATAGTAATTTTACCCTGTAGTTATATGCTTTTTTATATATATGCCTTATAAAGCATTATTTCTTTAATTATACCAATAAACCAATATTAGACCTTTTCTCTTTTTATAGAAATAATATAAGTGCCTTTAATTAGCCCTAACAATTAAATTATAATATTATCCCTTTTCTTTTCCTTTTTATTTCTCTTCTTAATTTTATAAATTAGGCTTAAATTACTTTAATAGGCTTACTTTTAGTTTTAGTAATTGGGCTTATTATTAATCCTATCTTTACACTTAATCTTATATAATCTAACCTTTTATTTGGATTATTATACTATTATTATTAATAAATTACTTTAATATTTAATTTAAACTTTCTTTTATAAAGGTATTAATTAAATTATTCTCTCTATTAATCTATCTAATTTTATATAATTCTTACTACTTATATAATTATTATAATATTATAATATTAATTATTAAATATTTCTTTTTTATTATTTTTAGCTTTATAAAATATTTATAAAAAAAATATAAATTAATATATATAATTATAAGAATATAAGGGATTTTAAGTTAATTAATAATTTAATTAAAAATTATAAAGATTATATAAGTAATATTTATATTTATAATTATACTATAAATCTTTAATACTAAAATACTTTATATAATTCTTTGATATTTAGTTAAGCTATAGTAGATAATATTTTTATTTATTATAAATATTCTATTATTTAATTATTTATTAATAATAATTATAATAAATCCTAATTATAAGGATAAATTAGTATTATTAATAAAGGTATTATTAATAAATATAAATAGTTTTATAGTTAATAGGTTAAGTAAAGTAAATATAAGGCTATATTTAAGATTATTTATTTATTATTTAAGGTACTTATTTAAGGCTTTAACTTAAGCTTTTTTTAGTTCTTAGAATTATATTATAATTAAGAGATTATAATATACTTTAAGTTAGTAAATAGAGGCTATATATACCCCTTATATTTATTATTTTATATATTATTATTTAGTAATAATTAGATCTTTTATTTTAATTGGTATAATTTTATTATCTTATTCTTTTTAATATATAATTATATTATTATTATTAGATAGAGTAATAATTACTTTATTAAATATAAGGGATTAATTAATTATTAATCTCTTTTAGGGTTTAGCTTTAAAGGCTACTTTTATAAGTTTCTTCTCTTTTAATTATAAGAATATCTTATTTAATGCTTTAATTATATTATTAATTTATATTCTAATAATTATAAAGCTAGGGTTTTCTTTTAATAATATTAATAAATATAAATTAAATGTAAATATAATTATTTAAAGTTTTTTTAAATGGTGCTTATTATATATAGTTTATTAGTAGTTTCTTATCTTTAATATTTTATAAAGTAATATAATTACTTTTATAATTATATTTTTAGAGTATTAATATTAAATACTTATTAGAAGGTATACTAAGATAATTTAATTTAGCTTTATCTTTAATTATATATATACTTATATAATATCTTATAATTAGAGGAAGATATTTTATTTAAAAAGAGATAGGGTTAATATTAAAATTAACCTTTAATTATATCTTTAAATTATTAGTAATTAAATAAATATTATTTCCTTATCTTTATTAGTATAGTCTTAGATTATTAATTATAATTTTTTATATAGTAAATTAATAGTCTTACTTTTAATTTTATTAATAATATATAATTTAAAGATTTTAATTTTATTATATATATTTATATTAAATAGAATAAACTTAAATATATTATATTAAATTAATCTTTTAATTTTTTTTATAGTTAATATTTTAAAAGATTTATTAAAAGTTTTAATAATTCTTTTATTTTAGAGTTTTAATATAAATTTTAAATTAGCTTTCTCTTTAATTAAGATAAATACTTTATTATATTTAATTTTATCTTTAAATTAATTAATTATATATATATTAGTTATTATAATAAGGTTCTTATAAGATTACTTTTTACTTCTTTTTTAGGGTAATAAAGGTTAAGGTATATTAATAGGATTTTTATAAAATTATTTTCTTTTTTTTTTTTTATTAGCTTAGATATTAAAAGCTTATAAATAAGGTCCTTTTTATTTTTTATTTTATTTTTCTTTAGTAATACAATTATTAATTCTAAAGAAGGTATATTATTATTAAAATCTTTAAAGAATAGTTTAATAATAATTAAGTGGAATTCTAAAGGTTCTTAAGTATTATTAATAATATAAGTTTTTCTTTTAATTATAATAAGGGTATAGGGGCTAGTTTATCCTTTCTTTTTTTAATATATATAAACTTAGGATTATAGTAGTAAGTTTAGAATAGTAAAAGTATTAAGGCTATTATAGATAATAAGGGTATTTTTTACTTATCTCTTAATATTAATCTTTTTTACTTTTATTATTACTTTATAAATAGCTTTTATATATTTTATTATATTAGGTAATAGTTTAGAATTTTCTATTATATAAGGGTATATTTTAAATATAAAAAGTATAGGTATTAAACTATTAGGGCTAGCAGTATTATTTATAGCTTTTATTACTACTTAAAGGGCTTTTTTTGCTTTATAAATAGATCTTTTTAGTATATAATATTATAAGTGTATTGGAGTAGTATATAGTATTACTTAACTTTTCTAATAGAATTATATGCTTTTATTAGTATTATTAATATAATAGTACCTTTTATTCTTACTTTTTAGTAAAATTCTTTATTAATAAAGCTCTTATTAAGGTTAATAATTATTTAATTAAGTAGTTTAATATATATATTAATTTAATAAAGTTTTAAGGCCTTTTATATAGTTAATATAAAAATATTAATAAGGAATTAAGTAATATTAAATATAATAGCCTTGTTAATAATATAAAGTATTAGTTTATTATTAATATATATAATATTTATAATAATATAATAATTAAACTTATAATTATTATAAATTATGAATTTAAATCTTTAAGGTACTTTTATATTAAGTTGATATTTTTTGTAGATTTTAGTTAGTTTTTTAATAGTTTGCTTTTTAATAGGATAATTAGCTTTTATTAGTAGCTTATATAATTAGTTTATAGATAAATAATTAAATTATTAATAGAATTAATAAAGTTTATTATTAATAAGGTTATATTATATAAATATTTTCTTATTATTAAGAAGCTATTAAGGGTATCCCTATTTTTATATAATTAGTACTTTAATAATTCCTTTTTTAAAGTAATTATTAAGATTATAAAAGTAGATTCTTATATAGTTTATATTATATAGTAATAAGAGGAAAAGAGTGTTAATAGGCATAATATAAAATAAGATAATTCTAAATGGGGTAATGTAGGTAAGTCCTAGGGTCAGGGATAACGCATTTAAGGTCACAAATATAGCAGCTGCTGCTATAAGGTCTATTACTTTAAATAATAATTGATTATTCTATTTACTAAGCTAAAGAGAGCCCCTTTTAGTATTATTATAAGTAGATCATGTAGTGCTCTTAATCTCACTTCCTGCTACCTTTATACTAAGCACCTAGCCGGTGCCTTAAGCCTCAATAACTATAATCCCTTTATAATAAATTTAACATTCCAATATTAAAACTTCTTTTCTTTTATATAAAGGGATTATAGTTATTTAAAATAAAAATTAATATTCCTTCCTCTATTAATTGTTTTAATTTTTTTTCTTTTTTTCTTTTTAATCTCTTATAATCTATCCTTTTATCCGGATAATTATCTTATTATTATTAATAAATTATTTAAATATTTAATTTAATAATACCTTTATAAGTATATTGGTAATATTATCCTCTCTATTAATCTATTTAACCTTATATAGCTTATACTATTTATATAATTACTATAGGGCTATAATATTAATTATTAGCCTTTTCTTCTTTATTATTCCTAACTTAATAAAGTACTTATAAAGAAAGTATAAATTAATATATATAATAATTAGAATATAAGAAAGTTTTAATTGGTCAATTATTTAATTAAGGGTAGTTATAATTATATAGGTAATATTAGTTTTAGTAATTATACTATATATTTTTAATATTAAAATATTATAAATAATTTTTTAGTATTTTATTAAGTTAAAGTAAATAATATTTCCCTTTATTATAAAGGTCCTATTAATAAATTATTTATTTATAAGAATAATAATAAATCCTAATTATAATAATAGGTTAGCATTATTTATAAATAAACTATTAATAAATATAAATAGCTTTAATATAAGTAGGGTAATTAAAGTAAATATAAATCCTTGATTAAGGTTCTCCATTTATTATTTAAATTAATAATTTAGTACCTTAATATAGCTTATATTAGGCTCTTAGTATTATATAGCAACTAATAAATCAAAACATATCTCTAATTAATAGATTAATATAATATATATATCTCTTACTTATTATTTAATATACTATTACTTTATTATATTTAGATCTTTAATATTAATTATTACTATCTTTTTACTTTATCCTTTCTATTAAATAATAATATTATTTGTTTCCTTTAATATTATAATTACTTTATTAAAGGTAAGTAGATTATTCTTTATTAATCTCTCTTTTAGCTTAGCTTTAAAGGAAGCTTTAAGAAGTTCTTCTTCTTCCTTCTATAAGAATGCCTTATTAGATGCTTTAATTATATTATTAATTTATATTTTAATTATATTAAATATTAGGTTTTTATTTAAAGATATTAATAAATATAGATTAAAGGTTAATAGTATTATTTAAAGCTTTTTTCTATAATGTTTATTATATATTGCCTATTAATATATTTTAGCTTTTAAGATTTTATAAAGTAATATAATAACCTTTATAATTATATTAAGGGGATAACAATATTTAATACTCTTAGACATATATACTAAGATAATTTAATTTAACTTTATTTATAATTATATATATACCTATATAATATTATATAGCTATAAAAAGATACCTTAATTATTTAATAATAATATTAAGGCTAGAATAAGTCATTAGCTACATCTCTAAATAATTAATAATTATATAAGGATTACTTCTTTTCCTTTATTAGTATATTCTTATATTATAAAATATAATTTCTTATATAATATATTTATTATTTTTCCTTTAATCTTATTAATAATTTATAACTTAAAAATATAAATACTATTATAAATATTCTTATTAAAAGAAATAAATTTAAATATACCTTACTAGATTAAGCCTTTAATCTCTTTTATTATCAACTTTTTAAACAGCTAGCCTAGGGTAATAATAATCCTCTCTTTACAAAGCTTAATTATAAGTTTTAAGTTAACTTTCTCTTTTATTAAAATAAATACTTTATTATATTTAACCTTATATTTAAACTATTATATAAAGTTTATAGCTTTAAATATTATTAGATTTTTATAAAGTTAATTTCTTTTTCTTTTTTAAATTATAAAAGTAAAATTAAATTTAATAAAATTCTTCCTTAATTAACCCCTTTTATACTTTTATATTAGCTCTAAAGCAAAAGTATATTTAATAAATTCTTTTTAAGATTACTCTCTTCTTTATCTTTATATTAATAGAGACAATATAAATATATTATTAGATTCTTCTAAGCTTACTACTTCCTATAATAATTCCTCTTTTCTCTTATTTTAGGAGACCTTCTCTTTATTAAGGTCTCTATAAAATAATTTAATAATAGTTAATTAAAAGCTAATAGATCCTTATTCTCCCTTAATTATATATATTTTACTATTAATAGCAATAAGTATATACAATCTAATCTATTTTTCTTTCTTTTACTATACTTAAACTTATAATTATAATAAGAGGTTTAGAATAGCTAATATATTAGAATTATTCCTAAATACTAGTACTTCTTTAATTTAATGCTTATTATAGATTTAATAGATTTCCTTAATTACTTTATAAATAGCCTTAGCTCATTAAATTATTCCTGATAATAGGGCTAACTCCTTGATTATCTATAGATATAACCCAAAGACAAATAGTATAAATATAAGCCTATTAAGGCTAATAATATTATTTATAGCTTTAACTACTATCTATAATATCTTATTATACTTTATTAATAGTTCTTTAATATAAATAATCTTATAAGTATATTAAAGTAATTTATAATATTATTTAACCTTATTAATTAAATTATATACTTTTATAAATATCTTATTAACTAAGATATTTATAATTTAAGCCTCTTAATAAAACTCTTTTAATATAAAGTTCTTTCTAATATTTATAATAATCTAATTAAATAGTCCTTAATAAATATTAATCTAATATAATTTAAGGGCTCTCTATATTACCTTTATTAAAATATTAAGAAGATATTAAGTAGCATTAAATGTAATTACTAAATTAATTATATAAAGTACTAATTTACTTTCTAAATATATAATATTTATAATAATTCTATAATTAAAGTTATAGTTATTATAAAGAGTAAATTTAAATCTTATTAATTACTTTATATAAAGCTAATAATATTTATAAACTTTAATAAGCTTCTTAATTATCTCTCTTTTAATAAGATAATCTAATTAAATTAATACTTTATAAAGTCAATTAACTAATAAATAACTAAATTAATAATATAATTATTATAATTTACTATTAATTAGATTACTTTAAGCTAATAATTTCTTAATTTTAAGTAATATTTAAGAATACCCTTATCTTTAAATAATAAATACTTTAATACTTTCTTACTTAAGATAATTCCTAATATTATTAAAAATAATACTAAGGTCATTTATATCTTAAAAAGATAATAAAAAGGGTATATTAATAAGGAAAATATAAAATAATATAATATTAAAAGGTATTAATACCTTTACTATTCCTATTAACTTAACCAATATTCCACCTCTAAAAATAATTAAAGCTTCTCTAATAATCTTAATATTTAATTTAATAAAGAAACTTATTATATATTATAATACAATAAACTAATTATAACCTCCTATAAAGAAGTTTATTGCTCTAGTATCCAAAAGGATACTATAAAAAGTAATTAAAAAATAACACCCTTCCAAAAAGAACTATAATACTAGCTCCTTTAGGGTTACTAATACTTCCTTATAAAAGGGATTATACTTTATTACTTAATAGAATATAGCTTAATTAATAAGTTTAATTATAATAAGTAGAATATTATTCTTTTTAATTTTACCTATAAAGAATATTTAATAAATATTATTATTACTCCCTTAATACTACTCATTATCTCCTTAATTACTATCTTACCTTCTTAACAAGTATTTACTATAAGTATCCTTATCCCTATTATTACAGAAATTTATACCTTTAAATCAAGCTAAAAAAATATAATATACTTTATTATTAAGGTAGCTTACTTTATACTTTATATATATCTTTTATCTCTCTTTATTAATATATTTATTCAATCAATATCCTAGCTTTTAATATATATAATACTTCTTCCTAAAAGATATTAACTATTAGCCTTACCTATAATAGCTATCCTTAAGTTAATAGCAATTTTATTAAAATTAGCCTTTTTTTTATCTTTAATATTCTTAATTAACTTAATATTATTTTCCTTTACCTTTAATTTAAATTTTACTTAATAATTTCTTTTTAATAAATATTATTTTTATTATTATTTTAAATTATTAATATATTCCTTTATAGGTTAGAGTAAGATTAAAAATATATAACTTATATTCTTTAATACTTTTATATATTTAAATAATCTAATTCCTAAGCCTTATATTAAAGTCTTCTACTTTAAGTAATACTCCTTAAATCTTTTCTAATATTTTTATTAAGATTTCTAAGACCTTATCTTTTAACTTACTAAGGTTCTACTTAATTATATTATAAAGGGTAATTATCTACTATTTAATTAGAATCTTTTACTATATTTCTTTTAATTTAAATTACTCTCTTATTTTTATATATATCTTATTAAAGGAAAGTATAAAATAATACTTATATATATTTATAAAGTAATAATTATATATTTAATTTTTAAATATAAATAAGAATATATTAGTAAAGTAGAATTCTAAAATTCCTATTTTAAAATAAAGATTATAAAATACTTATAGCTTAATATTTAATATATTATATTTACTACTACTATATTTTATATTCTCTATATATATTTTAGTAAGGTCTATAAAATATCTTATAATTAAGACTATACTTAAAATAATTAATATATTATATAATAATATATTTATTTATTATTTTTACTAAAAAATATTCCTTTAAGATAATATTTTAAATTAAAGTAATTTCCTATTTTTAAGTTCTAGTTCTTCCTTTATAAATAATAAGTCTTTATCCTCTTATATTCTATCTCCTATAATCTCTTTAAGGAATCTCTTATTCTTATAGAGTTTACTTAATATTAAGTAGTTCTTATAATATTTAATAATCTCTTTAAGGCTCTAATAGTAGAATTTATCTTCCTTTATTATAATAATAATATTATTAATTATATTCTTTTAATCCTTCTTAATATATACTTTATTATTAATAAGGTAATTATAGAGTTATTTTAGTCTTACTAGGATTACCTTTTCTAAAAATTCCTTTAAATTCTCTTAAAGTATATTACTAAGTAATTATAAAGTTTTTATTCTTAAATTTTCTTTATTTTATATAGTATTATAAAGTATATAATTATTATATTAATATTACTTATTTAATATTTTTTATAATCTATTATATAATATAATCCCTATATTTTATAATTAATAAATACTTATAAGTATAATAAAATTAATAGTATCTTAAGGTATTATTAATTAATCTTCTTATATATTTTATATATAAACTCCTTATATTCCTTTTATTTATTAGTTAATATTTCTTCTTAGCCTTTATTTACTATTATAAAGGTTATTTTTAAAGTAATAATACCTAAAAAAAAGTATCTTAATCCTAGGCTTCTCTTTAAATTATTAGCTTTCTCTTAATCTTAATAAATACCCTTATAGATATTAAAAGGGCTAATTAAAAGGATCTTCTATATAATAAATATAAAAAAGTTATTACTATTTTAATAAAGTCTCTTTTAGTAAAATATCTTAATATTTAAATTATAATATTATTCTAATTAGTATAAAGAGCTTTTTATTTATTAAGGTAATTCTTAGTAAGAACTTAGCTTAATACGTTATTAATTAATACCTTATTAATTTACAATATCCTATAGTTTAGGCAATTAGCTAATTATTAATTAGTATAGGTAAGTCCCAGGATTAAAAATAATATATTTAAGGTTATAAATATAACAGCTACTACTATAAAGTCTATTACTTTAAATAATAATTAATTATTCTATCTACTAAGCTAAAGAAAGCCCCTTTTAGTATTATTATAAGTAAATCATATAGTACCCTTAATCTCACTTCCTACTACCTTCACACTAGGCACCTAGCCGGTGCCTTAAGCCTTAATGACTATAATCCCTTTATAATAAATTCAACGTTCTAACAAGTAGTTATATTTATTGTATTAAGTGATTGATAAGGGGTTCTTTCTTTAAATATAATAATTACCTCTCTTACTTTAATTATATTTAATTTAATTATTATATTTATTATTTATTATAATATAATAAATTATTTATAATTACTTATTAATACCTTTATTATATTAATATTAAGGATAATTGTAACGGTCTGGTCAATTCCCAACTGTGGTAAACCAATCAGAGTCGATATAGTTTATGTTGGCAGAGAAGTCAGGCGCGTTAGGTACTTTAGAGCAATACAAGAGTTCACGTGGTGTTACGTCTGGTAATGGTCAATCGTAGATTGAGGTAACCAAATTGTATTGAAAGCTGATCGGCACCGTCCCTTACGGTCTGGAACCGATCCGTCTATATACTTGTCTGGGATCACTCTACCTTGGATCATCATGATCCGGATCACCGTGATCTGGATCACCGTGATCCTTTTCGTCGTGATCCCTCTAGGGTAGGTCTATCTCTATTGGCAATTCATCACATGTTAAAGTGGGTCCCTTGTCCTTCTCCGCCCTGTACCTGCATGGGTCATGACACGATGCTCCTCCTCTGTTGGTGCTTGTCCCAAGACCATATTTGTTGGCCTTAGTGTGACTTCTTCTGGTATGTCATAACTTGGACTTGTAATTATTCCGCTCCGTTCCTTGGCTAACGCGATGTCTAGCAAGAAGGCTCGCGAAAGAACTGCTCTAGCCGAAGCCATTGCATTAGACGGTTTCGAGGCCGAGATGCCGTGTACTCGTTGTTTCAAGGAGGATTTGGAGTGCAAGCTTCTTGAGGACAAGAAGCGTTGTGGCGAGTGTGTGAAGATCGGTCGTTCTTGTGACGGGGTGTTGGTGGCTTCCACATGTGTGTGATCATTTTCTCGTGATGTCTTTGTTGGTCCTGCTAACCCTTGCTTGTGTAGTGCGCACGTTGGTGAAGTCGTCTAAGAAATTGGAAGTAGACGAAGAGCAAGCTAGTGACGAGGTCGAGCGTCTTCAAGAGAAGATGGATGAGATGCAGCGGGCAATGTCGGCTGCAGTTTCTCGTCTGTCGCGGATTCGTAAAATCCGTAAGAACATTAAACGCAAAAACAGTCCGAGACTCTTCGTCGTGGTTTGGCTGAGGTCGACAAGGAGGATGGCGTGGATGAGTCTGTTCTTCCTGTCTTGGATGCGCATGAGGGTTGGGTGATTAGCGATATGCGGTATTTAGGTGCTACGGAGAACACTGATTTGGAGTCGTTGGGTCTGGGTGTCGAGGCGTCTGGTGTAGGTTCGTTGGGTGATTTCGAGGGTGAGATTCCTTCTTTTGATCTTAATTTCGCCGCCTAGTCTGGCGTTGTTTCTTAAGGAATTCTTCCAGCTTCTTCGAGCAGTGCGTGAGGTTTTCCCGTGGTTCCCATGAGTCCCATGTTTCATCGTATCCCTTCCATTTGACTTTGAATTCTGTTTTCTGTGTTTCCGGGTTTTCTCGCATATCGGTGATTCTTTCCACTGTGAATTCGCCTTCCACTGGTTCGACTCGTGGTTCATGTCGGGGTCCTGTTTTTACCATGATTGTATCTTCTGCTGATTCTAGCAACGAGATGTGGAATACAGGGTGTATTTTTACGTGAGGTGGTAGGTCGAGTTCGTAGTTGTTTTCTGAAATCTTCGTTTTTACTTTGTATGGTCCAATGAATTTGTAGTCCATTTTCTTGTTTTGTCGTGTTGTGTCGATGTTTTTTGTGTTGAGTAGGACCATGTCTCCCTCCGAGAAAGATGGTCCCTTCATCTTTTTCTTGTCGTAGTATTGTTTCATTTTATTTCGTACCCATTCCAATTCTGTCTTCATTTCTGCATGTAGTTGCTTGAGTCTGTCCGCTTCGAGGATTGCGTTGGCGTTTAGTTGTCCATTGATCTTGGTTCGGTACGCATCGGGGGTGAATCCGAAGTTTGCGTAGGCAGGTGTGGTTTGTATACTGCTGTGGAACGATGTGTTGTATGCTAGTTGAGCGATTGGTAACTTCTCAACCCAATTAGTTTGTTCATAGTTGACGTAGCATCGTAGGTACTGTTCAAGGATTTGGTTAATTCGTTCCGTTTGTCCATCTACCTGTGGTCTGAAAGCAGTCGTTAGTTTGTGGTTTAGGCCCATTAAGTTCATTAGGCTTTGCCAAAAACTTGACGCAAATGGTTGTCCTCTGTCCGAAATGATTTCCGTAGGTAGTCCGTGTATACTGATTATGTGTCTGAACATAAGAAATGCGAATTGTTCTTTGCTAGTTGCTTCGTAATACGGTATGTAGTATGCAAATTTTGTGAATCTGTCCACTACTACTAGGATGCTGTCATAGTTTTTTCCTGTTACCGGGTCGGTTGATAGTGGTAGTTTTGTAATAAAATCCATAGTGATCGATTCCCATGGTCGTTGTGCTGCTGGTAGGGGCTGTAATAGTCCGTACGGTTTGTGTCGTGGTGACTTCGTTTGTTTGCATATGATGCATTTCCCAATGTGTTCCGTGATTTTCTTTTTCATGTGGTCGAAAGAGTAATCTCGCTTAATTCTTTCGAGTGTTTTATTAATTCCTTGGTGTCCGTGCAACGGATGTTCGTGTATGTCTTGGATCAGGTCGTCTTGTAAGTGTTCCGGCACTTGTAGGCGTTCTGTTCTTTCTTCCAAGGGTATTTGTTCCTGGTGTTGTTGGATTTTGAGTAGTAGGTCGTTTCCTTGTTCTACTCGGTGGCTCATGGTGTTTGCCAATTTCTTGTTGGGGGGTTCATAAGAAATTCCCTTTTTGCATGTTGTAGGAGGTCTTTTCCTATCAGGTACTGGCTGATGTGCGCTGTAAGTGCTTCTGCATTATCGTGTCTCGTGCCTGTAGCTCTTCTGAAATGCTGTATCGCGTGGATTTCTTTTCCCTCGGGTATTACTTGTTTCCCGTCGATCCATTCCTTTCGAATTTTCCTTGGTTTCGTATTGTGCATCCATTCGTCGAAGGTGGGTTCTTCCAGGTTTAATAGTTCCCATAATTCTTGGTTGCAAGGCATGTTTTCTCGTTGTATTCTTGCGACAACTTTCCTTGTAGTTTGTCCAAGTAATTTCAATGGTACTTGTTCGAGATGTCCTTCTTCTGTTTTCTTGAACAGTTGTTCGCTAGTTTCGGTTTTCCCTGTGTCGAAATCGCTTCTTCGGCTTATCGCATCGGCTCTGCCGTTTTCTGTCCCTTTCTTGTGTACTATCTTGTAGTCAAACTCCGATAGGTATTCTGCGTATCTGAGTTGTCTTCCACTCAATTGTTGCGTAGTTGCAAAATGAGAGATGTTCTTGTGATCGGTGTAAACTGTGACCTTGTGGAGGCTTCCTAAGAGATAATGTCGAAATTCCTTGAAGGCGTTGACTATAGCGAGGAATTCTTTGTCATAGATCGGGTAGTTTAGTTCTGCCCCATGTAACTTGTGTGAGTAGAACGCTACTGGGTGTAATCTTCCTTGATCGTCTCTTTGTCCAATTTGCGCTCCTAGTGCAAAGTCTGAGGAATCGGTTTCTAGTTCAATAGGTTTTGTGGGATCAAACATAGCCAATACTGGTTCTGATAGTATGATGTCTCGAATCTTGTCGAAGGCTTGTTGTGTTTTTCCTTTTGTTTCCCATTTGAAGATTTTCCCTTTCTTACTTAGCTCGGTTAAGGGTGCTGCTATTTTGCCGAAATCTTTGATGAACTTTCGGTAGTAGTTTGCAAATCCTAGAAAAGATTGTACGTCTTTCAGGTTTTCTGGTCTGGGCCAGTCTTTGACTGCTGCGATTTTCTTGGGGTCCATGCGTATCTCATTGTGGGAGATAATGTGTCCCAAAAATTCGACTTCTGTGGCGTGAAACTTGCTTTTCTCCGGTTCGACTAGTAGGTTTGCTTCTTCGAGTGCTTTGAGAACCTTATGGACGTGTTCCGTGTGTTCTTCTTCATTGTCGGAGAAGATGAGGATGTCATCCAGGTAGCAAACGACGAATACGTCGAGGTGTTCTCGTAAGACGTGATTTATCATCCGTTGGAATGATGCAGGTGCATTTGTCAATCCAAAGGGCATGACTAAGTATTCGAACAATCCGAACTTTGTTCTAAATGCGGTTTTCCATTCGTGTCCTTCTTTGATACGGATTAGGTTGTAGGCTCCCTTGAGGTCGAGTGCTGTGAAGATTTTCTTGCCAAAGAATCTATCCTTCATTTCGCTAATGAGGGGTAGTGGCGTCCTATCCTTCATAGTTATCTCATTGAGCTGTCGGTAATCCACAACTAATCGTAGTTTCCCATTCTTTTTCGGGACAAACATGACTGGGTATCCTGCTTCGGATGTTGATACTCTGATGTATCCTTTCTTTAGCATGTCTTCGATGTATTCCTTCATTGCGCCGAGTTCGTTCTCGTTGAGTCGGTAAATGGGGAAGAAGCGGGTACTCGCTCCATCCTTCAGATCAATTCCGTGATCCCATGTTCCGTGCACTGGTAATCCTGTTTCCAGTTCTTCTGCGAATAATTTCTCGTATATTCGGTATTGTAGTGGTACGTTCTTGAGTCGTTCCTCCTCTTCTTGTTGTTTCTTTTCGTCTTCGAGGTGTTTGTCAAGCTGTTCAAATTGTCGCTTCAAGTGTGCTATCGTTTTCTTGATGCGTCGCGCGTCGCCTTGGTGTTTGTGTTTCGTTCCTTTTGGTGGAGTGCTCGCCGTAAGTCTACCTCCCTAACTTCTGTTCCGCTGTCCTCATCGGTAGAAGTTTGAGATCTCGTTTCCTCGTTGCATGAGTTATTTCCGTCTTCTTTTGGGATGTCGTCCTCGTCGAGAAACGTCATCTGGCCAGTCCTCCAGTTGATTTGAGGGTTTAGTGCTCGTAACCATGGGTACCCTAAAGTGATGTCATGTTCTCCCATTGGTAAAATGTCGAGGTTGATTCCTTGGTTTTTTCCTTCAATGAACACTTTGAGGTGATCAATTTCTCGTGTGACTTGTCCATTGTCGTATTCGAACGGGGTATTCTCCAAGTTCATTACCGTGTAGGGGTCCCTTTTCTCTTTCCATGGTAGCTTCAGCTCGTTCACTATTCTTGGGTGAATATAGTTTGCTTCTGCTCCGCAGTCCACTAATGCGTTGAGCCATCGTCCCTTAACTCGTGCTTTAATTACCAGCTTGTTCTTTTCTTCGTGGCTTCCTGTCGCGCATAGAGCTTTGTTCGGCTGTTCTTCTGATAGCTCTACTTCGTCGTCCTGGTGCTCCGTGCCAGTCGACGGTCCTAGTTTTTTGACTGTCGTTCTTCGTGCCATGTCTTGACTTTGTGTCGTAGATGCACTAAACATTCTTCGTGTTCGCAGTCGTGTCTGTACTCAGGGTTTTGGATGCATTCTTTGGGCATCGTTTCCTTGTATTCCTCTAAGAGTGCGAATCCTGATCTGTATCCATCCCATGCGGTGCGTCGGTAGTTTTCATATTGTTGTCGTGCTACCAGGTTTTCCATGGCTAGCTTCGTAGGTCTTATGGGAAAACAATTGTTAGTCACTTTGGTTTCCTTGTGGTGCTCGCATTGGTGTTCGTAACAGTTGATCCAGGATATTTCATGATGGTGTCGATGTCCCGTGAGCATTCTCGGATCATCGGTTGGTCTTAGGTTGAGTACTTCGTGTTTGCCTCTTAAGGCTTTTCTCATGGTTAAGGCTGGAATGAAGATACAAGCTCTGCTTTCTTCTTCAGATTCGCTCGTAGAGTCGTCTGATTCGTCTTGCTCCACTTCGGCTCGTCGAGTGAGGTGTGCGTCGACTTGGGCATATGCAATTCTTCTTTCCTGCTTAACTTGTTCTGGGAGCTCGTTTTCGGAGTTGGTTGCTTCTTCTTCTTCCTCCGTGGTATACGTGTAGGGTTCATTGTAATCTTCTGCTCCGGCGGCCATTGCTTCTTGTTTTCGTTGATGTTCCAGGTAGTCGAGATAATTTTTATGAGGATATGGAATTACATCTTTTTCTTCGAACTTGAGTCCTAGTTCGGTGGCTCGTCGTGCGTCTTCTGTGTTGAGGTACGGCATTCCTCCTTCTTGACTTGCTTTGTTCCACTGCGTATGCTTGTGGATCAAGTATGCTATGTGGTCGTCGTTACAATTTCCAAAGGTTGGGGTTCGTCTGGCGAGGTTTCTCGGGCGCGTTGCTTTCCCTTGTGTACCATCGCGAGAGTTCGTCCGGTCGTTTGGATTACCTTGGGTTCGGGTACTGGTTTCCATGTCGTTTGTCCAGTAGTGTAATTGTGGCTAACCCTTCTTTTCATATTGTACTTGGCCAGTTGCTGTTCTTGGTTGTCAGGGGTTTCTTGGATTCGGCATGCTTCTTTGGCGTCTCCCAACGTTCGGTATAGTTGGTCGCTGAGTAGGGTGATGCCTTCTCCAGTGAGGTCGTATCCTGATCGGGTCATAGCTACGGTCCTAGATTGGTTAGTTGTTCGTACATACTTCTTACCTTCTGGTACGTGTCGATTTTTCTTAGGCTTGTTGCAGCGTCTTGCAATGTGACCTGGTTCTCCGCAGTTATAGCACGTAAGGCTCGTAGAGTCTCTTTGGGCGGCTCCCAGTTCCATAGGTCCTGAGTGCGTCCCGTAAGAAGTGCTGTGGTTCTGCAGCTTTTTGAACGGCTTCTTGTTGGTTTTGAACTTGTAGGGGTTGTGCGGGTTGTATTCGGTTACTCTTCCCTTCTCCCTTTGTTTCTCCTTGCGTCTTTCGAACTGTCGCTGGTCGATTTTGATGGCCATAGCCTGGTACTCGTGGAGTTCTTCAGGTCTGTCTGCCTTGTAGATCTCGTCTTTGACTTCGTCCTTCAGTCCCTGATAAAAGGCTTCCATGAGGGCTTCACTTCCCCATTCGAGTTTGGATGCGAGGCGTTTGAACTCCGTTGAGTATTCTGCACATGATTTCGTTTGTCGGAGTTGCCTGAGTTTTGTCGCGGCTTCCCTTTCTTCGTTGACAGTTCCGAAGTTATCCTTGAGTGCTTGTTCGAAGTTGTCCCAATCCTTGAAGATGTCTTGGGTTTGTTGGTCGCGTTCATCCTTCTCGTTCTCGAGGTAGTCTCTCATGATCGGTTCGAACCATGTTCCTGCGTCTCCTTGCAAGAGTGCTCTAGTGTAGCATACTTTTGCTTCTCCGGTGCTCAGATAGGTTGGGTAATATTGGAAGTGTCCTTTCATTCGGGTAAGAAAGGGTACCACATCGTCCGCTTTTCCCATGAATGGTGCTGGCATCGGGGGTTTGAGGGTTTCTCCAGGGTCTCGGTTATTGACAGCGGTTGCAGGTGCAACCGTAGCAATTCGAGTGCCTTGTTCTTGCATCTGGGCTCTAAGAGCCGTGATAGTAGCACGCATCTGCTGAATTTCGGTTGCCATTTCAGCAGTGCTTGGCGGGGTGCTATAGGCAGGTCCATTGTTGTTGTTGCCTCCCTGAGGAGTTGCTTGGTTCTGGCGAGGGGTGGACATGTTGTCGACAGTAGAGGTTATTGCTCAAAAGTGACGCGGGTAACTTTCTGAACAAGAGCTTTCAACGTGTAACGGTCTGGTCAATTCCCAACTGTGGTAAACCAATCAGAGTCGATATAGTTTATGTTGGCAGAGAAGTCAGGCGCGTTAGGTACTTTAGAGCAATACAAGAGTTCACGTGGTGTTACGTCTGGTAATGGTCAATCGTAGATTGAGGTAACCAAATTGTATTGAAAGCTGATCGGCACCGTCCCTTACGGTCTGGAACCGATCCGTCTATATACTTGTCTGGGATCACTCTACCTTGGATCATCATGATCCGGATCACCGTGATCTGGATCACCGTGATCCTTTTCGTCGTGATCCCTCTAGGGTAGGTCTATCTCTATTGGCAATTCATCACATGTTAAAGTGGGTCCCTTGTCCTTCTCCGCCCTGTACCTGCATGGGTCATGACAATAATCCTTTAAAAGATATTTATACTATAGTAATTATTAAATATAAATTATATTACTTTTTTCTTTAATTTCTTATAAGGATTAGAAAAAGGGTTATTATATATAAAGTAATAAATAATAGTTTAATTGGTAAGTATAATTAAGATAAGTAATTTATTAATATTATTAATAGTATTTATAAAATAGGTATATATTATAATTATTATTTTTTAATCTTTATTATTATTAATTTCCTTAATTTTAATTTTACTTTTAAAGTCTTTAAGCTTAGCTAAATAAATAATATAAATAGTATTACTTAAGTAAAAATGTTTTCTTTTCCTTTTATACTTATTATATGCCTTTTTCCTCTCTTTTATAGTATATTTAGTTAAATAGTATTTATTTTTAAAGTATATATAGTATCTTTTACCCCTTTATTATATCTTCTATAAATTAGGATTACTTTTTTATTTTTTATTTTAAAAGGGTAATTGTAATAGCCTAAATTAATTACTTATATATCCTTTATAGACTTATTTAATTATTAATTATTAATTTATAAGTATAAAAATACTTTTAATAAATTTTTTTAATTTATTAAATATAATAAAAGTATAGTAAATCTATAAATATATATTCTTATATATTATTAGTAAGTTTAAATAAATATTTATAAGTTTTTTAAGATCTTAGTATATTATTAAAAGTTATATATAGATTGTAAAATTACTCTTTATAATCTTTAGTAATATTTATTAGAGAGTTTTAAGCTATTTAAAAAATTTATTAAGGATTATTTATTAATCTTTTTTAAGGTGATTTTATAATTATTTAAAGATCTTTAGGCTTTATTACTTTTTATAGTACTTATTAAGAATTCTTTTACTTTTAAATTATTATTATATTTTTATAATTCTTTAATTAAAAGGAATTAATTTACCTTTAATATATATAGTTCTTAAATAAAGGTTTAATATATTTTCTAAAAGTATATTTATAAATATATATATATATAGGAATTTATTAATCTTTATAATTTAATAGTTATTATAAAAGATTTAAAGCTTTAAATTAAGAATCTTATACTTTTTATTATTATATTTTATTTTTTTAATATATACTTTATTTAAGTTATTAATCTATTTGCTTATTAGGCATTTACTTATAATAGTACCTTAGTATTAGATTTACCTTTAATATAAAGAGGTCTATAAATAAGAAAAGATTATTAAATAGTAGAGATAGGGTATTATAAGTATTATAAATAGAGCTATTTTATATTAGGGGATATTTTTTATATAAGAGAGTATAATACTTTAAGAGAGTAGAATATTTTAAGAGGGTAAGGGTATAATTAATTAAGTTCTTATTCCCTATTAGTTATTATTTTATATTATAATATTTAAGTTATATTTACTTTTTATAATTTTAAGTATAAACTTAGAATTTTAGTAGTAGAAGTTAAATTCTTTTTCTTTCTATTAAAAGTTAGTAATCTCTTTTTTAGTTTAGTACTTAAGTTTATTCTATTTAAGGATATTATATATAATCTTTATAATTAAGTCTTTTTATTTAGTAATTTTAATGTTTTAATTTAATAGGAAATTGTAGAGGATATTTAGCTTTATTAGCTTTTTCTAGTATTTAATATTTATCTTATTAAATTCTT
The DNA here is from genome assembly GCA_022606435.1 of Calonectria montana. Lineage (NCBI taxonomy): Eukaryota > Fungi > Ascomycota > Sordariomycetes > Hypocreales > Nectriaceae > Calonectria > Calonectria montana. The sequence goes on from JAIZZI010000004.1 coordinate 5,988,828, forward strand.
ATTAGAATATATTAAGTAATTAGAGATCTTTAATATCTTTTTTAATATATATTATTATAAAGTATATAATCTTTATATTTGCTTTTTATATATTATATATTTAATAGTTAAAGATTATATAATAAAGTCTTTATATTTAAAGGATTATTTATATTTAATATTTCTTTAAGATTAAAATAATTTCTATAAATTATTTTATTCTTTTTTAATATTCTATATATTTATTAAGTAGGGGAGATATTAATTTAGTTAAATTTATAAGTTTAAAGTCTTTAGGGTAAGTGCTATCTCTTTAAGGGTTTATTATAATAATTATAGGGAAAATTATAATTAATAGTATATAGAATTAAACTTCTTTAAGTTATTAGGCTCTTTTTAATATTTAAGTAGTTTATTAGTTTACTTTAATAAAATTTAATAAAGAGGTTCTTTTATATAATAGATATAAGGGAAAGATATTATATTCTTTTAGGTAATTAATCTTTTATTATAATTAAATAAAATATAATATTGTTTCTTGAATAGTATATAAGGTCTTTTTATTAATAAACTAGGTATTTAATAGTATATCTCTTTATTTAATATCTTACTAATTTATAGGATAATGTTTATATACTTTTTAAATTAATTAGTATAGGTAAGTCCTGGGGGTTTAAAATAAACTAGCTAAGGTTATAATAAGGTTAATAGTAATTGTTAGGGGGGTTTAAGTGATAAATTTATTGATGTTTAATCTCTTTAGCTAGCTATGTTTGGTGGGGTTATAGTATAGTAATTTTACCCTGTAGTTATGTGCTTTCTTATGTGTGTGCCTTATAGGGTGTTATTCCTTTAACTGTGCTAATAAACTAACAGTTAAAAAAAAAAAAAAAGAATTAATTTTTTAATATTTTATTATTACTTTAAAATATTATTTATATATTTATTTATATAGAAAAAATTAATATTACTTTAAAATAATTTTTTTTAAGATTAAATTAACTTAAGATTAATATTACCCTAAAGTAATATATTTTTTAAATTAAATTAATTTAAAAGTATTATTAAGACTTAAAATATTATTCTTTTAATTTAAATTAATTTAATATTACTAATAGATTACTTATAGATAATAATATAAAATAAATTAAAGAACTTTTCTTTTAAAGAAATCCTACTACTCTTAACTAAGCTAATAAGTTAAATTTATAATTAGCTATATATACTAGGAAACTAAGCTTATAATAATAATCTAACTATAATATCTAAATCAAATTAATTTAGAATTACTACTAAGTAACTTTACTAATAATTTCAATTTAAATAATATTTTTAGATTTAATATACTTATTTTAAGGGATAATCTTGTTAGCCTTATCCTGAGTAGCAGTCTTAGATGTATTCTAGGCAATAGCTAAAGTAGCCTTAGTGGTAGCCTTCTTAGTGGTATAAGCCTCTATATTATATCTATATATAGCCTTTATATCTTATTAAGCCTTCTTTATATTAAAAGTATATTACTTAATCTTAAAGTCCTATATAACACCTTTAATCTAAAGATCCTTTATAGCCTATATTAAAGTTATATAAAAATACTATAAATTCAATTTAAAATTACTTTTAAATTGCTTTAAGATCTATTTAAGCAACTTATTTATTAATATAATAAGGTCTATTTTAATACTAATATACTCTAATATACTAAAAGTATTAGTATCTTCTTTAACTTTAAAGAAAGTAAAGAGAGATATTTTAATTTCTAGATTAATTTAATAATACTTCTAAATATTATAATTAATTTAGGTCTTAATAAGATATTTACCTATAAAGATAAATATAAATTAATTTAAGGATAATTTATAAGTATTTATAGTTCTTAGTCTTATATAGCCTATATACCCTAATTATCCTAATTATAATCTTAAGCTTTAAAATAATAATTTAAAGAGGTAAAATAGATTAAATCAATTTAAGAGTACTTTAATAGTACTTATATATATATAGCCCTTATATTTATAGATTAATAGCTTAAGCAAGATTAACTTATATATAATATAATATAACTTTTTACTAATAAGAAAAGTAGACTTTAATAAAGTCGGGATTATAGGAGTATTTATAGTAGTTAGAGTTAAAGCCTAAGTCTTAGGCGCCTTATTGCAAATTATAGCTATTATACTTATATAAAATTCTAATTAAATTAATTTAATAGCTATCTATTAATAATCTATATATAAAACCTACCCTTAGTAATATAATTATTAATTATACTATTTATATTAATATTATAAATCTTAATCTTAACCTTATAATACTTAATATAAGTATATAAATTAGATTTATTAGAAAAATACTTAATTTAAAAGATAAAAATTAATTTAAAAGTAATTATAAATTATTTATATATTTATAAAGATTATTACTAATATACTAATAATAATAAAATACCTTACTAAATACAATCTTTAATTCTTTATACTATATTATTAAGTTAAATTAATTTAATAATAATCTAAAAATACTTATCTTATTTTATTTATAAATAAAAATACTTTTATATTACTTATTATTTATATTACCAATAAAATAAGCTTTATAAGCCTTAGATTACTTATAATCCTTTATTTAATATTATAATAATAATAATTTAAAATAAGATAAAAGGGCAATATTAAATTAATTTAAGGGTAATTTATTAGTACTATATTATAAATAATATAAAGGAAAGAAAGAAAGAAGCCTATAAATTTTTATAGAATATACATTTATTGGGGCGGGGCACTAGATCAGGTAATATATAGGTCTTGGTTAGGTCAGCTCAATAAAAGTGGGGCGTCGGTCAGGTCAGGTCAGGGGGAGTAGGTCAGCTTGACTACACACTCCTCTGCTGGCCATGGGTGTGGACCAATTTGGTCACCCGCATGAAGCTATTGAAAGCCACAGCGGGAAGTAAGCGCCGTGGCTTTAGATCAACGCAGGCGTTTCAGGGCGGTAAATTGCGACATGACGGGGCCACGGCAGCTGGTTTTGCGCTCCCCCAAAAATATAAAACATAAATATGATGTGTTTCATCAGCGCTTTGTTCTGCAATTGAGCATGCCAACAGGGACTCGCCAGTGTGGTGCACACAGTCTATATAACTGCGCACCCATGACCCTGAACACCTAACTAGTTTAATTTCATCTTTTATTGACCTTTCTCATTATGTTTACGCTCTCGATAAGCATTGTTATTGTTTCAATGCTGCCAGTATAATATTGAGGCTGTTCTGTTGGTGAGCAAGTACCGGCCGAGCAAATGACTTCAGAGAATAGTGGCCATATTTTGGCGATACCTAAGACGTAAGATTATCCTGGATCTTCTTAGGGCGACTTGTAAAGGCAATATTCATTATCTCTGTTTCCACAGTTTTTTAATCATGCTGCTGGTATGATAGGATTGGTAGTATAATGGTCTGGTCCTGCGGTTAATAGGAATAGTAGATTCTTATCAATAAAGGGATAAGGTTCTATTATTTCTATAGCTAAATAAGGTATAATAGAGTCTTATAAGCTAGAGGATAAGGAATAGGGATTACTTTATTAATTAATAGATAAGATTTTACTATAAGTATTATTAGTTTATATTATAAAAAGGATTAAGTATATTAGGTTTAAGTAATATAAAAAATAATATAAAAGTAATATTATATTTAGTAATAAATTAATTAAAGAGATTAATTAAAGGTAATTAAATTATATTAAAAATTAAATTAGGCTTTAATAGTTATAACTCTTAAAGATTTAATATATAGATTAATTTATTAAGGCTTTATAAAGCCTTAAATAAAGTTACTTTAAAGAATAATAGTTTTATAAGAGTATAATACTTTTTATAGGGTAATACTTTAAGGTTTTATTAATAGATTAAGTTTAATTATTATAAGTAAAAGTAAGCCTTTTAGGCTTTTATTAATAGCTTTATTAATTAAGTTAATTTAAGTTATAATATAATATTCCCTTTTTAAAGGTCTTACTCTTAAGGCTATATTTTAGATAGGTTCTTATATTTTTTTAGGTTTTTTTATTTTAATCCTTCTTTCTATAAAATGCCCTTATTAATAGAATACTAGATCTTAAGATTATATTATATAAGGATAGTAAATATAGTTAGTTTAGTAATACTCTAGTTATTAAGAGGATTAAGGCTAATATATTATATATTTATTATTTTAAGTATTAAAAGATTTATTTAATAAATAAGAGTTTTACTTAGTATATTAAGTATATTTATTATAGGAAGCTTTATAATAATATTTTTATTATTTCTTTTTATAGGTCTTTTTTAATATAAAAAAGAAAAATCTTTTTATTTTAATTTATTTTTTTTAATAATTTATTTAGAGAAGTAGGAGAAGAAGCTAGCTATAAATAAAGAAAAGGCTAGTAAGGATTTAATTTATTTTTAGTTTAAGCTAGAGAAAATATAGGCTAGAATAGTGATTATTATTATATATTTTACTTATATTTAATAAATATAAAAAAAGATAATAGAAAAAAGATTAAGATATTTTATTAAAGTATAAAAGAATTAGATTAAGAGGATAGTATTAAGATATTTTCTTTTATAATTCCTTTTTTTATTTTAATATAAGTATTGGATTTAGTAGGTATTAATTTTAATATAGTTAGTAGTGAACTTTCTTTTTTATATAAAGGAATTTCTTAAGCTTCTTTAAGTAGTATATAAGGTTTTATAATAATTTCTATATTTTTTTAGTATATTCTTTTTATTTTATATAATAATATATTTCTTTATTTATAATATCTTTTTTTAAGATCTTTTTAATAGTATATTCCTTTTATAGTTTAATTATTAATTTAATATATAATTTAGTATTTATTATAATAATATTAGTAATAGATTTAAATAAAGAAATATAAAAGATTAAATAAATCTTAATATCTTTTAATAAATTAAGTTTATAGTTGTTTTATAAGATCTTCTTTTTTATAGGGTAAGGGCCAATATATATAAGATTAAGTTTTTTATTTTATTATTTTATAGTAATGTTTTTAGTAGCTAGAAGAACTATATCTCTTTCCTTAAAGGATAGTTCTTTTATTTATTTAAAATTATAATATTTTTTTATTTATATATAAATAAATTTAAGTTTTATCTTTATTTTAAAGTATAATTATTATATTTACTTAAATTTAAATAATACTTTTATACTAAGTAATCCTTTTAATTTAATATAAAATATATTTAAAATAAATTTAAAATTAATAAAAGTAAAAATAGTTTTAATACTTAATTAATAAAATATATTAAAAGTAAGTTAAGTAATAAAAAGCTTTTTAATTTAATTAATTTACTTATAGTTAATATAATATTATAAATAATATTTAATTTTTTAATTTTATCTCTTAATTTATCTATTAACTTAAAGCTAAAAAATAATAATAAACTTATATTATAAGCCTATAAGTACTATTAATTCTTATTAAAATTTAAATATAAATAGTTATTTATAATTAAAGATAATCTTAATTAATAATTTATATATTATAATTATATATTAAAAGAAAAGGTAAATAAACTATTCTTTATTTATAGCCTTTTTATAGAGAATATAATAAGTAAACTTTATAAATTAATTAATAATAATAAAAATAATATTATAATATTTACTAATAATAAGATCTATAAATAATAATAAATTAATAATAAAGTCTATAATAATTAATTTTTATAATCTTAAAGTAATTAAAATAGGTTATAGTTTATTATATAGCTTATATTATAAGGACTTTATTTATTAGTAAAGTAAGTATTATTTAATAATAGCTTTTATTTTTTATTTTATATAATTAAAGGAAAATATTTATTTAATTTATTTAAGAGTTTTATTAACTCCTTTATATCTATTTAGAGGGTATTTATAAACTTCTCTAATTAAATTATTTTATAGTTTATTTAAAACTTATAGGCAGATAATTTATTTATCTTTAAGAAATACCTTATTATACTCCTTAATCTTTTAAAGTAATAAATTACCTTATTCTATTAAGAGGATAAGCCTTTTTATTTAACTTTATATATTTTTAAGGGTAGCCTTAGGGAATTATAACTTCTTTAAGCTTTTCTAATTATAATTCTTTAGTATTACTTTAGGCTAATATTTAAGGATAGTATAATTATTTAGCTATTCTTCCTAATAGATTATAATTATAATTTTCTTACTTTTAATTATTATATTACTAATAGAAGCTTATTTAAGGTCTTCTTAAAATATATATTATAATAATTATTCTATAATTACTTTTTTTTCTTATAATAATTAATATATTAATTAATTATATTAACTTAAGTATTCTTAGTACTTTTTATATATATAATATAATAATTAAACTTAAATAAATATTTAATATATTATAATTATTACCTATTAAATTTTTAAATAATTATAAAATATAAGATATTCTTATAATCTATAAATATTATAATTTTATATTAATTTTTAAGAAGATATTACTAAAATTCCTTAAAGATATTAATAATAATTAAGAATTCTTTATTATAAATAAAGTAATTAAGTTTAGCTCCTTATAATTTATATAAATAAAATATAATAAAGTATAATTTCCTTTAATTATCCCTTTATTTAAGCTAGGCTTTAATTGTAAAATTAGAGAAGTCTATTTCTAATTTAATAGGCTAATTAGGGTTAAATATTATAAGTACTAGTTTAGCTATAATAATATTTTTTAATTAATTAAATACTTCTTATACCTTTAATCCCTAAATAAAGGGTATTTCTTTCTTTATAAAAGTAATTAAAGGTCTTACTATTTATCTAAAGTTCTTAATAAACTTATAGTAATAATTAATAAATTTAAGGAATAATTATACTTTAGTAAGATTCTCTAGTATCTTTTAATCCTTAATTATAATAATTTTCTTAAGGTCTATTTAGATTTTATTATAAAAGATAATATATTCTAAGAATTCTACTTTTTTAATATAAAATATACTCTTATTTAATTTAATAAGTAGTTTAATATCTTATAGGGCTTTTAAAATCTAGTAGATATATTGCTTATAATCTTCTTTATTTTTTAAGAAGATAAGTATATTATTAAGGTAATAAATAATAAAGATATTTAAGTATTCTTATAGTATATAATTAATTATTCTTTAGAATATTATTAGTATATTAATAAGTTTAAAGAATATTATTAAGTACTTAAATAGCTTAAACTTTATTTAAAAGGTAATCTTTTATTTATTTCCTTTTTTAATTCTAATTAGATTATAGGCTTTTTTTAGGTTAAGTATAATAAATATCTTTATTTTATATAATTTATCCTTTATCTTATTAATAAGGGGTAGGGGTATTTAGTCTTTAATAGTAATATTATTAAGCTATTAATAGTTTATAATAAGATAAAGTTTTCTATTTTTCTTTAAAATAAATATTATTAAATAATTAACTTTAAAGTTTAATACTTATATATATTCTTTTTATAGTATATCTTTAATATACTCCTTAAAAATATTAAGCTTTATTTTATTAAAATTATAAATTAAAAAGAAATAGATAATAACTCTATCCTTTAATATAATTTTATAATCTTATTAATTAAATTCTAATAATTTAATTTTAAATTCTTTTATAAATAATTCTTTATAAATATAATATTAATATAATATATTCTTTAATTAATTATCTTTAATATTCTCTTTTATCTTTCTAAAGTCCTAATTAAGCTATTAAAACTATATATAAAGATAGATAATAACTTACTACTATTATCTCTTTTAATTAGCCTTATACTTATATTATATTCCCTTTAATAATAAACTATTATTATATATAATCTTTATATAATTAATACTAAAGATTTAAGATTTTAATTTATTATTATTTATATTATTAGCTATATTATACTTTAAGAGTATTTATACTTAGCTAATATATTAATTAATATATAGATTATACTAATATAATTATAAATACCCTAAAACTAAATTATATATTTTAATATTAATAATATTAAAAAAGATATTATAATTTTTCTTATTTATAAAGATCTTAAAGTAATTAATCTCTTAATTAATTACTTTATTCTTATAATTAAATATAATACTTTTTAAATTTAATATAATATATAGATTTACCTTATCCTTTTATAGTAATTAAAGTTAATTTATAATTCTTAGGTAAATATAATTTATTTTAGCTTTACTATTTACTATAATAGTATATTATATACCCTTAATATATACTTTTAATTTAAGCTATTATAGCTTTTTGCTATTAGTAATATATAAAGACTTAATAAAAAGCTCTTTTAATAGCTTCTTTACTTAATAACCCTAACTATAAGGTAGCCTTTAAGAATTATAGCTTTATAAGCTATAAGAATTATAATTCTTAAAGGCTACCTTAAGGGTTATTCCTTTTAGGCATTACTACTTTTATTACTTTAGTATAAAGAGTATATTATATTTTTTAAGGCTATACTTAAAATTTTATAATATTAAATAACCTTACTTTATAAATAGATTATATAATCCTTATTACTATAAGAGTATAGATTCTTAAAATTAGAGTAATAATTCTATAAAATATTAATCTTTTAATTTTATTATTATTAATATATTAAATTAAAGTATATTAATTTAGGTATACCCTTAATAGTTTTTATTAGTATTATTTACTTCCTTATAAAGGTAAATTAAGCTTAAATATATTTATATTCTTTCTAATTAAATAAGTATTACTTCTTTTACCCTAAGAATTCCTTAATCCTACTATAAGATTAAATAATTATAATAAATACTTATTCTTTTATAGATAATACCTTTTCTTTAAATATAAGAGTTTATTTTATAATTCTTTTAATAATTTAAATAATAATTTAAGGTTTCTTTATTTATATAAAGTTAATTTATTATCTTCCCTTTAATATAGGTTTAAACTTTTAATTAATATTAGGCTTAGGGTACTTATAAAAAGAATATTTTTTATTATTATAGTTTTAATAAATTATCTATAAAAAGTCTTTTTTTTATTAAGTATTATTTAGATTTATAAATCTTAAAGTAATCTTATAAAAGGTAGAGTTATTTTATTTAAAGTTATTATATATATAGAATTATTTATTCTTATTTTAAGTATTAAAATTAAATCTTTTATATTATAAGAATTAATAATTATTAATTTTAATAATTATACTTATATATTTTATTAAAGTAATTAATTAATTATTTTTATAAAGTTCTTTTTAAATTAACTTTTTTAATTTATTAAAGAAAAGTAATATAAAGGTATTTTATTTTTATAAGAACTTAATAGTAAATTATATAAAGTAAATATTATAATTAAATATAGAGCTTATTTATTTAAGGGTTTTAATTTATACTTTTACTTTAGTTTTTTTATTAATTATTTTAAAGAATACTTTAAGTACTTTCTTAAAGTATATATAATCTTAATAAATTCTTATAATATAAGGATTATACTTAAGCTTAATCTTATTATTCTAATTATTTATAATTAATTAAAACTAAAGCTTAGTATTTTTAAAGAGTCTTTTAGCTATATACTTAACTCTAGCCTTATTTAAATAAAATAAGATTAAAAAATTAAAAAAATAATTTTTTATTTTAATAAGAAAGATAAAAAGTTTATAAAAGTCTTTATTAAACTTTTTAGGTAATATAAGCTTAAGGATCTTTTCTAAGTCTTTAATTTATAGAATAAATATATTAAAGTTTATTTAATATTAAAGGGAGATTTAAAAGTATATAAGTAGTTTCTCTTTTAGTAGGTTATTTTCTAGGGATATTAACTTTATTTAGCTAATAGGCTATAGATTAATTATTTAAATATTTAGTATATTAAGAGTATTTTATAATATCTCTTTTATATATATAAAGTATTTATTATTTTTTTTAATTTAAAGCTAAAAATTAATAATAAGTTAATATAAAGCTTTATAAAGATATTTATTTTTATATTATATAGCCTTAAATTATTTATTATTATCCTTATTATTATTAAAATTATTTTCTTTTATACTTTTATTATTAATAGGAACTTTAAAGATAATAGTTTCTTTTCTTTTAAAATAAAAAGGTCCTAATAAAATTAATTAAAATATTATTATAATAATATTATTTAAGATTAATATAAATAATCTATTAAATAAGAGCTTTTAATATATAATAATCTAATCTTATAATTAATAAAAATAATAAATTCTTATTAATAAAAAGTTAAAATTTTATTATTTTTATAATTAAATAAAATATAATAAAATCTTATAAGCTAAAAGATAAGAAATAGAAATTATTTTATTAATTAATAAATAAAATTCTACTATAAATATTATTAATTTATATTATAAAAAGAATTAAATATATTAAATTTAAATAATATAAAAGATAATATAAAAATAATATTATATTTAATAATAGATTAATTAAAAAGATTAATTAAAAATAATTAAATTATATTAAAAGCTAAATTAAGCCCTAATAGCTATAACTCCTAGAGGTCTAATATATAGATTAATCTATTAGGGCTCTATAAAGCCTTAAATAAAGTTACCCTAAAGAGCAATAGTTTTATAGGAGCATAATGCTCCTTGCAAGGCAGCGCTCCAAGGTTTTATTAGTAGGTTAAGCCTAACTATTATAAGTAAAAGTGGGCCTTCCAGGCTTCTGCCGGCAGCTTCGCTGGTTAAGTTGACCCAGGTCGTAACAGGTGGCGCGAGTGTTAGACCGTCAAAGCGCCCAGCTTAAATCACCGAAGGTGGAGAACTTCTTCCTACTTTCACTTGTCAGACGCATTTGGAACAGGCGTCACGGGAAATCAGCTGGAAATATACCGTGTCAGAATTGCTTACGGTATTAACTTGGTAGCATATTTATTAGCTTGCGACTGAATTGGTTATGTTAGTCGTACCAAACTCTGTACGTCACATAAACACGTGAATTGAAAAGAACGAGATTTCATTCTCTACACTACTGCGTAATAATGTGTTTAAATTAAATTGCTATCCTTTGAGAAAGATCAAGAATGAGAAACAAATAAAAATGTAACACGAGTTTCCTGGATGCACTTGGATAGGGACTTCAGGGTCCGTGTTGAGATAGGAAAACGATCTATATACCTTAGATTAACAACAGTTCGATAGATGAG